>CM068300.1:1628152-2355822 GCA_034768395.1 Linum lewisii | reverse complement strand
AGGTGGTTCCATCTTTTACACAGTAAGGCGGCTTTAGCAACTTGTTTGGGAGAGCGTAGTCGTTTCAGAATATCATGGAGGATCTCGTCGGGTAGTGAAGATATTCGGTCGTCGTCGGCGAAGGTTGATGCTTCATTCTCCGTCATCGTTCGCCGTGGGGATTCGAATAGCTAGGGTTTAGCGTTACGCCGCCGGCTGTATCTGAGTTAATAAAAAAAGGAGAGCTAAATGCAAATTAGTCAACACCAGAACTTAGGAATTTATTAATTAGGGAAAATATCACTTTCGCTCCCTCTACTTTGCCAACTTAACAAATAGCCCATAACTATTAATCACTTTTTTTTACCTACCCCTACTTTAGACACTTTGCATTTTGAGTCCTTCAATTACAACTATAGCCTTTTTAACATTAAATTTGTACACGTCCATATATCGACGAAGAGAGATATCGGAAGTAAGAGATTAAAAGTTGGTCAGAGAGGTAAACTAGGGAGGTATCGCGAAGAGTATGGTGAAATACGAAGGGTTTTAAAACCACACGTTTTATTCGTCGATTTCATCATATGTAATTATATATACTTATATTCTCAATTAAAATGGAAGGACAAAAAATGTAAAGGGACCAAAGTAGGAGGGGATAAAAAGAGCAATTTACAGTGTAGGAGGTTATTTGTTAAGTTGACAAAGTAGAGGGGGCGAAAGTGCTATTTTCCCTTTTAAAATTAATTAACGTTGAGAAACCGATTATCTGTCCGTGTAAAGTGCAAACTGATCGGAGGACTTGTTATGTGTTTGGGCCATTGATTGTGTGCAAACCTCTCCTCATCTCATGAGGAAGCTGTCAAACAGGCGGGATGGAACAAGTCGGGTTGCGAATTTGTCAGGTCGTGAGTTTGTCGGTTTACGAGTTCATCGGGTCGTGAGTTTATCGAGCCGGTTCAAAATGACTATTACACACAAAAAATTCTAACCACAC
Organism: Linum lewisii; assembly: GCA_034768395.1. Taxonomy (NCBI): domain Eukaryota; kingdom Viridiplantae; phylum Streptophyta; class Magnoliopsida; order Malpighiales; family Linaceae; genus Linum; species Linum lewisii. The sequence goes on along the minus strand of CM068300.1, from coordinate 2,354,846 downwards.
TTGGTTAACTTTTTTTTTTTATGAGAATATGTAAGTATTATATACAGGGAAGGAGGCCAAAATGGCAACCAGCAGTACAAGCAGCAGGTGCTCACAAAAGAGCAAACAAAAAGCCTACCAAAAAACAACCCTTCAAACCTACTAGAAGGGGCAAAACTCTTAAAAAAAGAGCAGAGGAAAGCGTACAGGTAGGCAAAACAAAAGAGTCGAAAAGAAAAAGAAGAGAAGCGAGGAGGCACACTTGGTTAACCTTAATTTCAAAAACTTCTAACGTCCGGGATATGACCAATCTTCACTCAATTGGATTCTGCGTAGTGGCGTATAAGATTATTTAAAAAATAATGACTAAAAGACTAGGTTCTTTTCTGCCACATTTTATTGACCCAACAATACAAAATTGTTTCGTAAGAGATAAATTGAATACTGATAATATATTGATTGCTCACGAGTTTATTCATCATCTTCACAATTATAAAAGAAGGGCTCACAATTACATGACCTTGAAAAGTTGACATGAAAATGCTTACGACGGTGTAGAATTAGATTTCCTTTTCTCACCCCTACTGTTTTAGACTTCTCCCCAAACGAGATTCTCTTAGTTCAAGAATGCTTACAATCTGATGGTTGTCATGGTGAACGAGTCTCTATACATCTACTTTGAGCGATATAAAACAGAAATTCTAATCGTAGATCAATCCTTTACCATATTAATTTAAACAACACTTGGTCCTTACATTGAAAAGCGAAAAGCACATCTGCTGAAATATCTATAAGTTCTTCCTTATCTTTGTCTTTTGGAGTTTACAATCTTCACATCTTTTAATCGGTGACGCCAACACTTGCATGCAATTTTCTGCCAACACTTGCATGCAATCTTCTTGCAGTTGTGAAAAGTTCTTTCCATGAAAACCTCGTTGATGAGCTGTTTTGCAACAAGTAGAAATAATTAATATGTATACATACCTCTAGAGACGGAAGTCTTTTAGTATAATAATCGCAAAGAAAAGAAAAATACTTAGGATGATAACTCGACAATATATTATATAGAAAATTTTGGACGAGTAATTTCCCATGCTTATACATCTTGGCTTCAACGCGTTCAATAACTGGAGTAGGTGAGTCGTCTTCAGCTTGATCGCAATCAATGAAATCCTAAAACGAAGAAAAAAACAATACATAGCTTTTAAAACAAAACTTATTTGATATATAACACCTAAAAGTAAAGTTGGGATGATTACCAAATTGATATTGTTAAGTCTGAGTTGAACAAACTGAAACTGTCTAGTTACTTTCCTGAGTAATTCCTTCAGCTCCATACAGAATTGGCTTTCAGTTCCATGACAGTGCAATGATAACTCAAATGCAGATGATCTAATTCGAGCTGCTTGAAGACTCGAGCTGTAGAATTGACTAATCACATGCAAGCAATTAATATCTCCATCGAAATGAACATTAACCAATCTGGGAGCATCAATGCGAAATACCCTTTCAGGAGACCACCACAATTCCAGTATCTGAAGGCTGGGGCTTTCGATCTTGATTTCATTTACTTCTTCATCCACAATAGCACGAGTCACAAGACGCAGAGACAGTAGAGATGGAGATTTGGAGATGAGCTTACTAACTGCATGGTCTCTCAAACAGCCACAATCTATAATCTCTAGTGATTTGAGGCTTGGGAGTTCTGATGAACAGATAATCTCCAGACAGTCTAGAGTTTGCAAGGACAAGGATTCAAGGTTGTGTAGTGCTCCCACTACTATCTCAAATGGCTCTTGAACATCACACATTTCCCAGAACTCAACCCTGGTATTTAAACAGAACAAAGTCAACTCCTCCAAGAGAGGTGCAGCAGCAATCATGATTCGAACTGAGCGAACTAACATGAAAGATGGAGCCCGTAAATTTCATTCTAAAGCGGATAAGTGTCGCTTTAATAACACGATTTTTATAATCCGCTGGTTAGACAGATAATTAACAGTTTCGTCCCCGTGAGTTCAGTTAAACTCCTTTTTTCTTTATGAACCATCACATGACAAGACATACTTGATGACAATCACAACATTATAGAAAGTTTGACAATTTTCCTTCTTTAAAAGGCTGAGTACTTCAACATTCATAACGGAGTACAAAAGGAAAATCGTCGTCTTTTGGATTCTGCATGTAATTACCTAATCAACGTCAATTCTAACCGAATCTCCAACACCAACCTTTCTCTAACCAATCGAAAGCTAGTTCATGCCGAGTCTATTATTTATTATTATTTACTGCTGACAGCTGACGTGACAAATCACGAAAGTCACCGTTGAGCTAGTACCAACGTACGGAGTTCATACTTACGAGACAAGTCTACAACAAATTGAAGTTTCAAGACTGATTTATAACCCGACTTAAAGTTTCGAGACTACTAAGGTATTTGACCCTCATTCTTACCCTCTTTGCAATTATTAATAATGGATAAAGTTTTTTAAGCTTGGTTATTAGTTTTACCCCTCCCCTCCCTAGCCGCCAAGTTATCATCTTACTTTCTTTTCTCTAAGTTGGCTCACGATCTTTGATTCTCCCCGCCTAGAGAGTTTTCTTGGCAAAAGAAAAGTTTTACAATTTCATCTAGCAAGGAGTTGTCTTTTAAGTTCTTCAAACTGTTCCGTTAATTTTCTCTTACTTTTATTTACGCCACCTGTCAATCAATATAATAATAAAATTTATTTTTCACGCGATCTAAAACAAAAAATTTAATCATAGATCAATCCTTTACCTTAAGGACTTTAACAACAAAAAAAATATAACTCGGTAATTAAACGACACATCTAAGTAATCTGAATAAAAATAAATAAAAATAATTTTCCAATAAAATATTAACACAAAAAATCAGCCAATGAGCCAATGTGGACTTTAACCTCAGTACCATAATAATTTAAACAAAGCTTGCTTCTCAAAGTTAAGGGCCGCAAGCACATCCGTTGAAACATCCATCAATTCTTCCTCTTTTTCATTTTTTGTGTTTACAATCTTCACATCTTTTAACTGGTGACGCCAACACTTACATGCAATTTTCTCACAATTAGGAGAGGTTCTTTCCATGAAAACTTCATTGATGAGCTGTGATTTTACAACAAGTAGAAATAATAACTGGTCAAGAATCTAACAGGAGAAAGTTTAACACAATGAATATGTAAATGTAAAGATACCTTGAGAGATGAAAGTCTGCCCGTGATAAAATCAGAGTAAAAACCAGAGTGAAAAGAAACGAAAGAAACATACTTAGGATGACAACTCCACAACATATTATACATAAAAGTTTGGTCAAGCCTTGTATAAGGTTCGACTTCAACACGTTCAATAACGGGAGTAGGTGAATCATCTTCAACTTGATCCCAATCCTATAAAGAAGAAACACCAATGTTTAGCCTTTAATATATACAGACACACACATGTATATAGGACATAGAAGTAGAGTGGGATTATTACCTTGGAACTGGATACTAAAGAGATACCATGGAGTTTGAGTTCAATGAACTGAAACTGCCGAGTCATTTCACTCAGTAAGTCCTTCAACTCCTTAAAGTTTTGGGTTGCAATCAATCCGCAGTTCAATGACAACTCAAATGTACATGATCTAATTTGAGCTGCTTGAAAACTGTTGGTAGCATCACTAATTACACGCAGGTCTTCCACCCGTCCGCTGAAACGAACACTAACCAAACTCGGAGCATCAATGTGAAGCATCATCTCTTCGAAGGGCCAAAAATCCCAGTCCAACTCCAGTTTCTCAAGGGTGGGGCTTTCGATATTGAGTTCTTCTGCTCCATTCGCACTAACAAGATGCAAAGACAGTAGGGATGGGGATTTGGAGATGATCTTACCAACTAAACAGCCTGTCAAACTGTAACAACTTATGACTTGAAGTGATTTGAGGCTTGGGAGGAGTGAGGAACAGATAATCTCCTCATCAAGACACAAGGACAAGGTTTCAAGGGAGTCTAATGCTCCCACCACTATCTGAATTGGCCTATACCACATATCCGAAATCTGTGAAAGCTGTAGGTGTTTTAGGTTGGCATGGTTGCAGACCTCAAGCCTATCGATAAAAAATATCGACTGCAGAGTCAACTTCTCCAAGAGAGGTGCAGCAGCGAGCATGCTATTCAAACTTGATTGTTCATACGAACTCTGTAAAGATCGATCAGCCCGAGATTAATCATCTTATATTGATGATTAATACTGGTGTGTGGATGATCTACAGATAACTGGCAGCCAACTAGATGGAGAGTTCTGAGGCTGCTGCTGCTGGAGTTAAGTAATAAGGTTGGTAGAACTATTTCTCCATCGAAAGATATATTGATCTCTAGGGGTTCTCTATTTCGAATCAAATCCCAAACATCTCCAATGAAAGCTAAGTCACTGATTTCAATCAAAACAGAGGACTATGTAACAATTGCAATGCACGCAGACAATCATACAAAAGGAAAGAACAATTTGCAGATGCATATACTTACATAGAAACAATCCGGACGGATTTGATGTAGTTAAGTCCGGATGAGGAGAACTTTCTCGATGCTGCATCGATAAAGCTGTTCATCGCCGATTTTGATGGTGTGCAATTTCTATAATCGTCCATGTAGTCGAACCCAAGGATAGGGTATGAACTCCAGATGCGATTCCAACGTTTAGATAGTATGGAGAATTTAGCAGCTTGTTTGTGAGAGCATAGTTGCTCCAGAATTTTATGAAGGATCTCGTCGGGTAGAGATGATATTCGGTCGTCGCCGCCGATGAATGATGCTTCATTCTCCGTCATTGTTAGAATAACGCCATCGGCTGTTCAAGCTTTCTCAAGTCTGAATTTCTCTTTATTTTTTTTTTTGGGAAAATGTCACTTTGCCCTCCTCTCCCCTCTACTTTTCGAAATTAACAAATAGCCTCTTATACTATAAATCACTTCTTTTTATACCCTCTTATTTTGACCACTTTGCATTTTGGGTCCTTCCATTCCAATCATCGTCCTCATGATGGTAATTGGTGCGCATTCAGTACACCACATTACCTCCAATAGCCATGTATTTGTTTTTTAATTGAGAATATAAGTATATATAATCACATAGGATGAAATCGACGAATAAAACGTATGATTCTAAAACTCTTCGTATTTCGCCATACTTTTCGTGATACCTCCTCAATTTATCTCACTGGCCAACTCTTAGTGCCCTACCTCCGATATCTCGTTATTTGGAGGCGATTATTCCTGAACCACAACTGGAGGAGGAGGAGTTTTACGAGAGGAGGGAGGTCAATGAATAGGGGCTTTGCAAATAATATTGGTTCACAGTCCATAATCCACATTGAGATTCATGCCCTCCGAGATGGGTTATCGTAGGTTAAGATGCTTGGGTATAATCAAGTCTGGTTCTCTTCTCACAACGCAATTGATAGAGTCTAGAAGGCCGCTCAATCCCTTCTCGCATCTAGTTCGAGAAGAGTGATGAAAAGCAGCAGTTCCAAAATTTGATATGTGAGACAAAAGTTATTTGAATCATCAAGATATCATAGGAAGGAGATGAAGCCTCTAGACCTAATGGCTTCGAGAAGGATACAGTGTGCGATATATTCGAGATGTTCGTCCCATAATATCTTAAGGAAACTTAGTCAAGTGGTTAATTGCACACAACTAAACCTCTATATTGGTTTTTCTAATGTAAATTATCATACCATCAGTCAATAATATAACAATAATGAAAATTATCTTTCACAATCCACAACAAAAATTCTAATAATGAATTAATTAACTCTTTACCATAAGGACTTAAAAGTTCACTTCCATCTTAATCCAAACAAAACTTGCTTCTCACTTTGAAGAGCCAAAAGCACATCATTTGAAATGTTCATCAGTTGTTCCTCTTCTCTATTTCTCGTGTTTACAATCTTCACATCTTTTAACCGGTGATGCCAATACTTGCATGCGGTCACGGTCTTCTTACATTTAGGAGATATTCTTTCCATAAAAAACTTTGTTGATGAGCTGTTTCACAATAAGTAGGAATAATAATTAGTTAAGAATCTAACAAGATAAAGCATAACACAATGAATATGTATAAATATACAGATCATACATACCTTAAGAGATGGAAGTCTTTTAATGTAATCATCGCATCGAAGAGAAAAATACTTAGGATGACAACTCCACGGCATATTATATAGAAATTTTTGGTCAAGTCGTTCCAAATGTTCATCACTTTGAAGAAAGCACATCATTTGAAATGTTCATCAGTTCTTCTTCTTCTCTATTACTTGTGTATACAAATTACAATCTTCAGATCTTTTAACCGGTGACGCCAACGCTTGCATATAATGTCCTTGCAATTGGGGAGAGTTTCTTTCCTTTTTGGTAAGCCCAAAAAAAACTTTGTTGATGAGCTATTTAGCAACAAGTAGAAATATTTGGTTAAGAATGTAACGAGAGAAAGCCAAACACAATGAATATGTACATAAATAGAGAGATACCTCAAGAGACGAAAGTAGTTTACGATAAGACTTCTCCATGTAACCATCACGATGAACAGAGGCATACTTAGGATGACAACTCCACAACATATTATATAGAAAAGTTTGGTCAATCTTCCTTCTCTTAAAAGGCATGAGTACTTCAACACGTTCAACAACTGGAGTAGGTGATTCGTCTTCAACTTGATCGCAAACAATTAAATTCTGCAACAATTAAACACCAATTCATAGCTTTAAAATGATCTTATTCAAACTTATGATAAGTGGGATGGATCATTACCTTCTTGAAATAATGGAATTGGAGTTCAACAAACTGAAACTGCAGAGTTACTTTCCCAAGCAGCTCCTTCAAGTTCTTAAAGCTAAGGTTTTCAATGCGACTGCGATTGCAATTCTTCAATGATAACTCAAGAGTGCATGATCTAGTTTCAGCAACTTGAAGACTAATTGCATTCATGCAATGCATATCTCCGCTCAGATGAACATTAACCAATCTGGGAGCATCAATGTGAAGCATCACGCTCTTGGGGTACCAACCATGCCACTCCAACACCAGTTTCTCAAGAGTGGGGCTTTGGATCTTGAGTTCTTCTGCATTAATCGGAGTAACAAGACGCAGAAACAGTAGGGATGGGCATCTGGAGATCAAGTTACTAGCTACATGGCCCTTCATATCGTAACACTGTTCAATGTCTAGTAATTTGAGGCTTGGGAGTAATGAGGAACAAATAATCTCCGGATCACGATAGCCTAACATGTACAAGGACATGGATTCAAGGGAGTGCAGTGCTCTTAGTACTATCTGAACTGTCCATAATTCCGAAAGCTCTAGGTGTTTTAGGTTGGTATGGTTGCAGATCTCAAGCCTCTTGATGAAATCTATATCCTTCAAAGTTAACTTCTCTAAGAGAGGTGCTGCTGCGATCATGCTATTCAGAGCTCGATTGTCTATAGCAACACTAGAAAGATTGAGCTCCCTGAGATTAACCATCTTCTTATATTGATCTTGTTCCAATAACTTGCAGCATTCTAGCTTGAGAGTTCTGAGCCTGCTGGAGTTAAGTAAATGGGTTGGGATAACCCAATCTCTACTGGTAGTCATATTGATTTCTTCGGGTTCTCTGTTTCGAATCAAATCTAAGGTAGCTTCAATAAAAGCAGAGTCACTGTTTCCAATCAAAGCAGAGGACTGTTTGAGTATGTAAAAATTGCAGGCAGTAGAAAGGAAAAGAAGAAATGTCAATTGCAAATCAGCATATATATACTTACAATGAAACAATATTGAGTGATTTGATGTAGCTGTTAAGTCCGGATGATGAGAACTTTCTCCTGACGACAGCGATGAAGCAGTCGATCTCCGATCTTGGTGGTGCGTTATCTATGTAATCTTGGCAGTCGAACTCTAGAACAGGGTATGAGAGCCAGAGATGGTTCCATCTTTTCGACACTAAGGCGGTTTCTGCACATTGGTAGTGATAGCATAGACGATCCAGAATTTCATGGAGAATCTCGTCGGGCAGCCACGATATCCGATCTTCGCCGTCGCCGTCGCCGTCGGATGATGCTTCATTCTCCGTCATTGTTAGCTAGGGTTTAGCGTTACGCCGCCCTGCTGTGAGGTTTTTTTTTTTTGCGGGACCTAAGATTTTAAATTCTAAATTCAGTAGTTTATGATTTTTTTTGGATAATAGGTTGGAAAGTTCCTATACTAAGAAAAGATAACAAACAAGTCCCTCTACAATTATTTGCATATAATAAACTTTTATACTTAGAATGTTTGACATATAATTAGCTCTTTTGTTAGATTTTCGTAAACATAGTTACGGTTTTGCTGACAAGTAAACATTGTTACGGCTTTCTGAAGTCTGAATTTTTTTTTTTTTTTTGAAATAACTAGTTGGGCCATCGACTGTTCAAACTTTCCGAAGACTGAAGGTGATCGGTGAAAAAGTTCGAGAGAAAGAGGATAATGAGACGATTTTTTAGTGGAAATCGTAATTCATAAAATGACGTCGTTTTGTTGACATATCAAAGTTGGCCACCAACGAGATGAGTCAGCATAACGTGTCATCAAATCATAACGATGTTAATGAAAAATTAATGGAAGGACTTATATGTTAAATTAAGTATGAAAGTTTATCATGTGTAAATAATTGTAGAAGAACTCGTTTGTTATCTTTCCATAGTATAGGGACCTATCAACATATTATTTTTATGAGTGATAATTATATTACATATATAAAAGAGGAGAGCTAAATACAAATTAGCCAACACCAAAACAAAGTGACCGAAAAAAAGAAAATACTTAATCATTTTTCTCTTGCATAATTGCATGTGCATGGACACAAATTAGCTAACATGATTGCTTTTGCAAAATTTCCCGCCATGCTATAACTATGTTTGACCTTTGGAAAGAACTCAATGGGATTCTAGTCAGGGTGACCAATTTTGTAGCTAAAATACAGTACATCAATAAATGTTTAATTGTTTCCTCGTATTCCCAACAAACTGGACAAAAATCTTGGAGATCTTTTATATTTTTCTTTAACATCGTCCATGGGTAGGATATAATGAATTAATTTCCAAAAAAAAAAACTTATAACTTTGGTTGAATCTCGAGACTCCAAACCTCCTTCCATAATTTTTCGTCAATAGGAGACGAACCAATTTCCTCTTGACGTCACTGTATATGCCCCAGAATTTGAAAATTACCAAGAAATTTCGTCATTAACCTCGAAAAGGGGAAGAGGAATTGATAAAAAAAAATTGCACAACTAACAAGGGAAATACATCCATTAATCTTAGAAAATTTCACAAATTCATAAACATAAAATCACCCACAACACGATTAGCCAGGGGAGATTCATCATTGATATTTCTAAAATAGATGCTCGGTGGATGTGTTGGAATCCAATGATATTTAAAGATTCATATGGTCTTTCCATTCCCTATTTGTCATCTAATTCCTGTAATCAATCCCTTCCGTGGAGAATACTTCTCCACTTGTGTGAAGGTTTATATCCTAATTCAGCTTAAAAGAAATCTGAATCATGGAAATATCTACATTTTATGACACGGATAAGAGCAAATTAGGGTTCTGAGCCAACTAGCTTGCAGCCAACTAGCTTGAGAGTTCTGAGCCTCCTGCTGGAGTTCAGTAATAAGGTTGGGATAACTGATTCTCTAGTGAGACTCATATGGAACTCTTCGGGTTCTCTGTTTCGAATCAAATCAAAGATAGCTCCAACAAAAGCAGAGTCACTGTTTCAATCAAAGCACGCAGACAATAGAATCACATAGAAAGAAAGAACAATCGTCAATTGCAAGCAGTAGAAAGGAAAGACAGAATTGTACCAATTGCATATCAGTATATATACTCACAAAGAAACAATGCTGACGGATTTGATGTGGTTAAGTCCGTAATGAGACAACTTTCTCCTGGCGGCAGCGATGAAGCTGTTCATCGTCGATCTTGATGGTGAGCGATCTGCATAATCGTTATGGTTGAATTCAAGAACAGGGTATGATAGCCAGAGGTGGTTCCATCGTTTCGATAGTATGGCGATTTTTGCAGATTTTTTGTGAGAGCCTACACGATCCAGAATTTGATGGAGGATCTTGTCGGATAGTGACGATATCCGGTCGTCGTCTTCTTCGCTGCCGTCGCCGTCGGCTTCACCGTTGAATGATGCTTCATTTTCCGTCATTGTTCGCCGCGGGGAAATAGAAGAAGTGGAGAAAGAGAAGAAGAGTGGCGGAGGAGAAAAGAAACCCTAATTTATAGTATTAGTTAATAATCAAAGGAGTGCAATAGTATAGATTCATTACATTTTAATCACTCTAATTAACACATTAATTATTATTATTAGGGAAAATAGCACTTTGACCCCAGCTTCACTTTGAGATCTCGAGGCGAGGGTGCACAAAATTATATTGATCGAAGAACAGCTAGCCGAGCCCATAGTGGAGAAGGCGGTAAAAGCAGAGAAGTCGGAAAACAAACAGGCGGATAGGCAGTCCAGGTGGCGAATAGCTGAAAGATCGCTAGAAAGGCGAGGGTAGCAGGAGGAAAGGAGATGATTTCAGGGAGAGAAACCAGATTACACCCCCTTAATGAGTCTAGAAGGAAGATATTTTTGTATATGCAACATAAGGGTCATCATATACAGTGGCCCGAGCCCTTGAAGACTCCACGTGAACAAAGGAGCCGTCGTAAATTCTGTGGTTTTCATTGGGACAATCCTCAAATTGGGAATATCATAATACTGAAGCAATTCCTACTTTCTTACAATCCTTACTATGTTGGTCTGTTGCCAAGCGAGCTTGGCAATTTGACAAATCTTGATTACTTATGGATGGCAGATTGTAACTTTGGAGATCAGATAGAATCTGAACCTGACTAATATAACCGACTCAGCAGAAGGAAACAAAAGAGAATTTAACTTTTAATTGGTGGAGTAGGGCTGAAAATGACGTGGATATATCCATGTGAGCATTTTAATCTGAGTAGGACACATGCCGTGGTGATATAATGGTGAAATTGGATAGAATTAGCATTTTGGATGGATGTGTTTATTTTTTATACAAATGGCACTCGAAAGTTATTTTTTAAATAATGAGTACTAATTTGATAATAACCCAAACGTAAAGTACTAACTGAACTCATTACTTTATTAGCCATTCAATTCAACTACCTGTGATGTTTCATATACAAATTAGGTGGGATAGAAACAGAGTGGCTCACGAGTTTGCTCGTCACTCTCGTACCTTGGACAAGCCTCTCACTAGAACTCATTCTCCATCATGGTTGATAACCAGATTGGAGTGAGCAAAACTGAGAGAATTTTTAGAAGTGGAAAACAAGATTTGTTACTTGAGATGATTCATCTGTAAATCTACTTAATAATAAAATTCATTTTTCACAATTTGAAACAGAAATTCTAATCTCAGATCAATCGTTTACCTTAATGACCATTAAGTTTAGTACCATATTAATTTAAACAAAACTTGCTTCTTACATGGAAAGTACGTCTGCTGAAATATCTAAAAGTTCTTCCTCTTATGTGCCCTTGTGTTTACAATCTTCACATCTCTCAGTTGGTGTCGCCAACACTTGCATGCAATCTTCTTACAATTGGGAGAGGTTCTTTCCATGAAAACCTTGTTGATGAGCTGTGGTTTTGCAACAAGTAATAAGGTTGGGATAACTGATTCTCTACTGAGACTCATATGGATCTCTTCGGGTTCTCTGTTTCGAATCAAATCGAAGATAGCTCCAATAAAAGCAGAGTCACTGTTTCAATCAAAGCACGCAGACAATATAATCCTTTAGAAAGGAAAGACAGAATTGTATCAATTGCATATCAGTATATATACTCACAAAGAAACAATTTTGACGGATTTGATATGGTTAAGTCCGTAATAAGACAACTTTCTCCTGGCGGCAGCGATGAAGCTGTTCATCGTCGATCTTGATGGTGAGCGATCTGTATAATCGTTATGGTTGAATTCAAGAACAGGGTATGATAGCCAGAGGTGGTTCCATCGCTTCGATAGTATGGCGGTTTTTGCAGATTTTTTGTGAGAGCCTACACGATCCAGAATTTGATGGAGAATCTTGTCCGATAGTGACGATATCAGGTCGTTGTCTTCTTCGCTGCCGTCGCCGTCGGCTTCACCGTTGATTGATTCTTCAGTTTCCGTCATTGTTCGCCGCAGCGCAGGGAAATAGAATAAGGGGGTGTTTGGTACAGGGGAAATCCAGCTGTGTTTCTTGGAAACTCTGTATTCTGAGATATCCTTGTTTGTTTACTGTCTAATGGAGCTGGAGTTTTGTATTTCAGATACCCAGAATTTTTTATTGTCTCCAGAATGTGTATTCTGACAATTTCTACTTTTATAAGAAATTCTGACTTCTCCAAATAGAATAATGGGACCCACTGTCTTCCCCTACTATTTTCTTTACTAAATATACATACTAATGTAATTTAACATCCTCCAACTTTTAACAAACACTTTTCTACCATTCTACTTTTTTCATATTTCCCCTAATTCTCAATCCTCTATACCAAACGACCCCTAAGAGGAGAAATTGATAAGAAACCTATGTTATGAATTTATAGTATTGGTTAATAAATAAAGAAGTCCAATACTATAAATTTATTACATTTTAATCACTCAAATTGACACATTAATTATTATTATTATTAGAAAAAATAGCACTTTGACCCCTCTACTTTGACAACTTAACAAATACATTTATTCATCAATTTCATCATATGTAATTATATATACTTATATTATCAATTAAAAAACACTTAGTAAGCTAATACATGACCATTGGAAATAACGTAGTGTACCGAATGTGCACCAATTAATGTCATGAAGACAATAGTTGGAATAGGAGGACCAAATATGAAAAGTGGTCAAAATAAGAGGGGTAAAAAGAGCAATTTATAGTAGAGAGGCTATTTGTTAATTTTGAAAAGTAGAGGGGACAAAGTGCTATTTTTCCCTTTTCCTTATTATTATTAGGGTTAATACACCTTTTTGCCCCTCCACTATGCAAAGTTAACAAACATACCCTTTTACTATTTCTATGATTTAACACCTTCTACTTTGAAAAGTTTAACAAATATGTCCCTCCATTTATCTTTTCATCTATTTTTCGTCTAATGAGTTGATTATATGTGCTACGTCATATTATTTGTCCACAACATCGCTAATTGGGATGTCCACAAGGTGAAAATATTTAAATTGAAAAGAAAAGATAAAGGAAAAGACATTATAATTACTATTATGTACGAAGGCGTTTGTGGTATTCTTTTTTATTTTTCTTTCTAATTTAAATAATTTTCTATTGTGAACATTCCAAAAAGTGATAAGGTGTACAAATAATATGACGTGACACGTACAATCAACACATCGGATGGAAAATAGATGAAAAATTAAACAGAGGGACATATTTGTTAAAGTTTTAAAAGTAGAGGGTGTTAAATCGGTTAGAAAATAGTAAAGGAGTATGTTTGTTAACTTTGCACAGTAGAGGGGTAAAAAGGTGTATTAACCCTTATTATTATTATTATTATACTATCATCAGGAAACCAAAAAGGAGAAGCTTGAATCTCGCCGGCGTCTTAACCCTAAACCCTAATCGGACAGACAGAATTCCAGACGGATAACAATGAGGAAGAAGATTAAATCATCATCCATCGCCGACGGCAGCAGTACAGAAGACTACGACCGAATATCATCGCTACCGACGAGATCCTCCATGAAATTCTCGATTGTTTGCGCTCTCACAGACAAGCTGCGAAATCCTCCTTGCTGTCAAAAAGATGGAACCACCTCTTGCTATCATACCCTGTTCTTGAGTTCGACTATACAGATTATATTATAGAGAAGCATTAACATCGATGATGAACAGCTTTATCGCTGCCGTCAGAAGGAAGTTGTCCTCTTCTGGACTTAACAGCTACATCAAATCCCTCAGGATTGTTTCCAGGTATATACACAAAATACAGAGTATCCTTGCAATGCAATTTTTCTGTTTCTTTCTGTGATTTGTCTGCAATTTAACATGTTTATATCTTGATGAAACAGAGACTCTGCTTTTATTAGAGATATCTTAGATTTGATTCAAAATAGAGAACCCGAAGAGATCGATATGACTCTCTGTAGAGATTCGGTTATTCCAACCTTATTACTTAACTCCAGCAGGCTTAGAACTCTCAAGCTAGTTGGCTGCAAGTTATTGGAAGATCAATATAAGATGATGAATCTCAGGATGATCCATCTTTCCAATGTTAATATCGACAATCGAGCTCTGAATAACGTGATCGCTGCTGCACCTCTCTTGGAGAAGTTGACTTTGAAGGATTTATATACCAGCAACAGGCTTGAGCTCTGCAACCATGCCAACCTAAAACACCTGCAGATTTCGGATGTGTGGAATAATTCAATTGAGATAGTAGTGGGAGCACTAGACTCACTTGAAACCTTGTCCTTGTGCTGGTTAACCTGTCATGATCAGCAGATTATTTGTTCCTCAGAACTCCCAAGCCTCAAATCACTAGAGATTGAACATTGTCGCGATTTGAAGGACCATGCAGTTAATAAGTTGATCTCCAAATCCCCATCCCTACTGTCTCTGCGTCTTGTTCATATAGATAAGGCTAATGAACTAAAGATCGAAAGCCCCACCCTTGAGAAACTGGAATTGAAATGGACTGATTGGGATACCAGAGGGTTGATGCTTTCTCACATTGATTGGTTGATGTTTGCTTCGACGCATACGTGGAATGCCTGCCTGCAATTAGTCTTCAAGCAGCTGATCAAAGTTGTAGATTTGTGTTATCATTGAAGAACTGCCATCCCATTAGTAGCCATAAATTGAAGGAATTGAAGGAGTTCCTCAGGAAAGTAACTCAGCAGCTTCAGTTGTTTAACTCCATCTCTATAATACATGTTTGCCATCTGAGGTACCTATTTTAGATGCTGCTATATATATCAAATACGTTTGATGAAGTTTGTTTTAAAAGCTATATAATGGTGTTTCTTTGATACAGCGTTGGGATCAAGTTGAAGACGACTCACCTACTCCAGTTGTTGAACGTGTTGAAGCCAATCAACGACTTGGACTTGACCAAACCTTTGTATATAACATGTTGTGGAGTTGTCATCCTAAGTATTTTTCTGTTCAGAATCAAAGACTTTCATCTCTTAAGGTACTCCCTATATACATCGTGTTAGGCTTTCTCTTGTTCTATCTTTAACCAATTAATATTCCTATTTGTTGCAAACCAGCGCATCACCCAGGCTTTCATGGAAAGAACATCTCCCAAATGCAAGAAAGTCGCATGCAAGTGTTGGCGCCACCAGTTAAAAGACGTGAAAATTGTAAACAGGAACGTTAAAGAAGGGGAGGAACTGATGGATGTCTCAGATGATGCTCTTTCGACTCTTGAATGTGGGAACCGGGTTTTGTTTAGATTAATATGGCATTGAACTTTAAAGTAGTGTACCACTTTGTGCACCATATGTATTCCTCAGGTCCTTTGACAGATTTGTTTCATCTCCCTACCAGTTTGGATATAAAAAACAACTAGCAATTTCAATGGTGACAACATTTTTGTTGTTGCCGTCACAACAATAAATTCGTATCTAAAATTAACAAATTCATATCAGATACCTACTATGAAAAAATTGATACCTAAAATCAACAAATTAAGTACCCGTTATGAAAATTCGCATCTGTAAATTCAAACCAGCTACCTACTATGAAAAATTAGTACCCATTATTACAAAAATATTACCTAATAGTATTGTTATGACGATAATGTCACCATAGTAGATCTATTTATTTAGCACATATTTTTTACTCATGAGAAATTGATGGTTAAATTAAACACTAAATTTATGACCTTAACCAATTTCGAATAAAATAAAATAAAAATCAGATTTACTAATTGAAATTGGTCGGTTATTCGCTCAAACCGAACAACTAATACTGATTTTGCTTTGAGTGGGGCATTATGATTCATGAGTCATGAGGTCGGTATAGGGGCTAAACAGTGATTTTCTTAAATTTTAAGGGAGACGTTAAAAAAACAAATAAACGTGTTAGGAGAATCTTTGTTTCTCCCTTTGTCAAAATCAGTCCTTTTGTGGTTTGGGGTTGTTTTAAATTTATTGGTGGTAGGTCATGAAATCACCTTTCTTAACTAGAGACTTGATTCCTGATAGCGATGTTCAATTTTGAATATGTCTTTTATAACTTGGGTAGAGTTGAGGATTGTTTTGATAGATCTGGATAGTTTGAGAAACATAGTATTGAGAATACAAGTGCATCTCGATTTTTTATGTGTAGTTAATTTAATATGCCGTAAGGAGAAAACGATCCGCCAACACTCTGTTCATCATACAATTTCCAAACAAGCAGAAGTGTAATCTTTCTGATGCCTCTCATTCTCACAATAACTATCTTCGTGATACCCTTCTTTTTCTTCTATATTAAGTCCGCTCCGACGGGTTTGTCCTCATTCATCTCTTACCTCTGGTCTCTGTCTTTCAAGGCTCATCTCACAATCATTTTGTTAGTGAACTACTGCAAGGATAAGTCACTATATCTCATGATAAATCTTTCCAAAGCCTCCCATTCCAAAGTCTCTAATCACAACCATCATCATGGATCGTCGCACTCCAGAACAATCTAAAGTAAGTTCCTTGCAAAAACCAATTACCAAAATTCACATTCAAGTAACTAATTGGTAACATGAAACTAATTGAGAGAAAAATCGAACACCCGAATCTAACATGAAAATCAATTATTTAGTGAATTACCATAAGAAGGTTGATGTCTGCACCCACGAACGTGATAAACGTCTCTTTATTCCTCATGTTTTTCTTTGAGGTCTTGAATCTTTTGTGGAAGTGATCAATCACAACGCCAATTATATGTGGTTGAGCACTCCAATACAATCATCTTCTAGAAGAGTTAGATAATTTAGGCTAGCATCCAAGTGCGTTTTGGGGCATAGAAGCACCGCAATGATGTATAG
Source organism: Linum lewisii (assembly GCA_034768395.1). Lineage (NCBI taxonomy): Eukaryota > Viridiplantae > Streptophyta > Magnoliopsida > Malpighiales > Linaceae > Linum > Linum lewisii. Next base: position 2,337,786 of record CM068300.1, on the reverse strand, counting down.
TATTACCATCTTGTTCCACTTGTCATCGCCTGTGACGTTCAACAAATGCCATTGTACATCATTTGGAGAAACCATCTCCTCTGCCTTGCTCCCGAGTTTGAGCTCATGTATCGTGATACATTTTGACGTTGTCTCTAGGTAATCCATACACTTTCATTGCTCTGTTCGACAAGATTCAATCGCTCAATTTGATGGTATATCTTTCCGAAGCCTCCCATTCCATAAGTCCCTCGTCACAACCACTATCTCGCATCATCGCACTGCCGAACAGAGCAATGAATCTTAGCAAATAAAGAAACTACAAATTCAAATCTATGTGAGTTTCGATCTCAAAACCATAGCAAAAACAAATCGTAAATATACCTGGTTGAGATTGGGATTCCCATCCATTAGGATTTCAGAAGATAAGTTCTTCAATTGCAGCAGCTAGGGTTTGCGTTGTGGAGGCTGTTTTTAGTCTAGTTTTAGAGGTTATATATACACAAGCTCGGGCCCTATTACTTTAGAGTGAATTACAAATTGGTCATCTAGTTTCAATATATACCATAATGATCATTTAAGTTTAGTAGTTATAACAATGTGATTCTTTCGTTATCTTTTTCCATAATTTTGTTTCCCATTGAGACATATTAATATTCACAATGAACTCAACTCGATATCAGTGGCGTAATCAGGATCGGCACATGGGGAGCTGGTTTTTCACTCGTACTGGGGGAGTGATAGTCGGGACTCCCCGAACTCTCTTTAGTTCCGCTACTACTCGATAATCATAACAAGCTCGACACGATTATCATCGTAGTAGAGTTCAACTCGAGTTTGAAGTAAAAATTTACAGATTTGATTTATAGGAAATGGATGAATCTGCAAACTGAGATCATATTATTAGAGGAAAAGGTATATTACCCTATTTTTTTAGATCATACTCATTAGGGTTAATACACTTTTTGGCCCTCATACTATGGAAAGTTAACAAACATACTCTTTTACAGTTTTTAATTGAATTTAACCCCTCTATTTTAACACTTTTAACAAATATGCCATTCTAGTAACTTTTTCGTCTATTTTCTATATATTGTGCTGATTGTGCATGATACATCATACTATTTGTTCATGCGGCCTCTGAAGTAAACTTTAAGCTTAAAAAAACTAAAAATCTAAGACTTTAAAATAAAGGGTTGATACACATTTTTGCCCTCATTTCCCCTATTCTTCTTTCTGTACACACCACCTCTACAAATTTCTTAATCTCTTAACATCCATGTATACACAATAGCTTATTAGGTATGTCCAGTCAACAAATTTAACGGAAAATTGATGAAAAAATTAACGGAATGACACATTTGTTAAAAGTGTAAAATTAGAGGGTTTAATTCGGTTGAGAAATAATAGAAGAGTATGTTTGTTAACTTTACGTAGTAGAGGGGCAAAAAGTATTAACCTTATTCATTAATAAGCATTTCTGTATTAATCACGAAAAGAAAATACTATACATATATACCATCATGCATATGATAACCTCCAAACCTGATAATCATCAATCGGATAATGAATGCAAACAAGGAGAGAGAAACAAAATCGAAACGATAAATACGATCGAGCATGAGACCTGGAAAATCAGGTGGGTCATTACGAGTTGTGGGTTATTTTTGGTTGGGTTATATGGGTCATGGATCGCTATATACATTTGAAAATTGACTCTAGTGTTAAATTTTTGGGTCAAATTGCGGGTTATTTTGAGTTACAGTCACTTTTGAGTCATAAAAAACATCGGAGCAAGAGACGACATTGCCATTGCAAACCCTCGAGTTCAAGTTAGGCCTTGCGGTCTTCTCCCTCGTAAAATTCACACTGTTATCCAAAAGTATCGACCCGTCACACACCTATATCAAAAAAAAATTCACAAATTCAACGAAACAAATATTACTATATCGTAGTGTTCACCACATATACTATAACATTATTGATAAGCTCGAAACTTACATTAACAAAGCAATCATGAAAGTGCAGTCGAAGCACGAAAACCCCATTCGAGTCTCCTTTTTGGATGGCTTGCCTAACGATCCATCTAATGGCTGGAAAAGTGTTGGAACAAGTTTGCTTGTAGAAAGTAGGGGAGAGTTGTGCTTCTGCGACGATTGAAAGCTCGAAAATTGGTCATGGTGATCGAGATGATTAAATGATGAGCTGAATGAATTAGTATACAAGTATGTTGAAGGATGAAGAGATGGTTGGATAACATGAACTTAGATAGGTATTTTTAGTCAATCAGGCCTTATCAGAGATCCTAGCCTTGTTGCAGATGATCCGGTCATCCGTGAAGAATTACTTTAACACACATTTTTGCTCCTTTACTATACAAAGTTAACAAAGGAAGCAGATCAGCGTCCAAACCATTTTGGGTTTGGAAAGTTCCAAACCCAACTCCAACCATTAGATCTAGTTTGACCTTTTGACCAATTTAATAGTCCAGATTTGATAGGGGCATTTAGGACTTTGCACAAATAATTTAATTATAATATTTAATTTAAATATTTTATAATTATATTTTATATTTAATATTATATGTTTTATGTAAATCGGCAAGTCGCCGACTGCCACTGCCGTCCACCGGCGACCGGTGCGGTGACTTTTCGGCGCGCGGCGCCGGCGACGGCGCTTTTCCGATGACTTTTCGTGGAATTTTTTGGTGACTTTTTCGGCAACCAATCAAACTCCGGTGACTTTTCCGACGACGTCTAGTTAACTAGTTAACTTGAATTTTTACGGTTAACTAGTTAATTAACATGTTTTCCGGTGATTTTTCCGGCGAGACTCCGGAGACCGAACAAACTCCGGTGACTTTTCCAGCAAGGACAAGTTAACTAGTTAACCTGATTTTTACTAATAACTTGTTAATTGATAACTAGTTAACCTGAGTTTTAACATGTTATCCGATCGAGTTAACTAGTTACCAAGTTGTTAACTAGTTAACTAGTTAACTTGTTTAACATCATGATTTATCAAGTTAACTAGTTAACCGATCAAATTAATTAGTTATCTTGTCGAGTTAACTAGTTATCTACTCGAGTTAACTAATTAACTTATAGAGTTAACTAGTTAACCAATCGAGTTAACCAGTTAATCAATCGAGTTAACTAGTTAACAATCGAGTTAACTAGTTAACTTGGATTTTTACAGTTAACTAGTTAGTTAACATGTTATCAATCGAGTTAACTAGTTACCAAGTTGTTAACTAGTTAACCAATTGAGTTAACTATTTATCAAGTTGATAACTAGTTATCAAAATTAGTTAACTAGTTAACTTATCGAGTTAACTAGTTAACATCGTGATTTAGATAACGAGTTAACTAGTTATCTAATCGAGTTAACTAGTTACCAAGTTGTTAACTAGTTAACTTATCGAGTTAACTAGATAACTTACCGAGTTAACTAGATAACTTATCGAGTTACCTATAATACAATTAGATTATGGGTCAAATACTTGAATAGTCCTGAAACTTTGAGCCAGGTTACAAACTAGTCCTGAAATTTTGTTTTGTTGCAGACTCGTCCCGTTAGTATGAACTTCGTTTCATTGTGGTCCTATTCACACCGGCGGGGACATTTTCCGGTGGCTTTGCCATGTCAGCCAGTCCATGTCATTTAGAATATAATAAAATAATACTCTCGACCCATTTCGAATTAACCTCTCTAATCGAACCAATCAATTTAATTTTAACTCGAAACCACATCCTCCCTAACCTAATCTGAAATTCAAGCCGGAGGCTTTCCGACTCCTTTCTCTTCGTACTTCCTTCTTCCCGTCGAGCTCCCCACACTGCCCACGTAAGCTTCAACCCAGTAGTTCTATCCCGTCGATTAAACCTGAATCATCTAACAAATCCACCACAGTTAAACCCAAATCATCTACCTAACCCCAATCAATAATTGAAACTTGATAGAGAGAGATGAACCAGAAACTCATCGGAGTAAGCCTCCGGGATTTGCTGGAACCGGCAATTCGCGTCAGCACGATGAGCCTAGGGACTCTCGCTCATTTATTCGGGTGCCACCTCTGGAGAATCGAAGTAGAAGATCGTTCAATTGAGACGAACAATTGCTAATATCAACAAATCAATCGAACAATCGAGGAAGTGTTCTTCTCGATTTTTTACCATGGCGAGGGCGGAGGCGGATCGAACATCGGGGAACAAGGCGACCTTGCGAATCCCTAGGACGACATAGCAGGGAGATTTTCCTCCGCCGTTGGAACCTCCTTCCCGATCCATTCTTTCTTCATCTTCCTCTTCCTGATCTGCTCTGCTACCTCCTCATGCGAGAAGAATCCAATCGACTAAATCAATCGAAGAAGAAGCAAGAATTGACAAGCTGGGTTACTGTTCGTCTTCGCGGAAGCAATCAATCGGGTCTTCAATGGGGACTCTTAAGAGAGAGAAATGGTTGGTCACACTGCACCGGGATAAGAAGAGCGACGGACGGTGGCCTGAATCGGTGAGTAAAGTGTATCGGGAAGGGAAGGGAAAGCTTCGATTAATTTATTATTATTATTATTTTCTGAATGGACGATTTTGCCCCTCCGTTTTGGGTTTGGAATCTGTTTCAAACTTTAAATCTTGGACGCAGATCCGATGCCGTTAACAAACATACTTTTTTTATTATTTTACAACCGATTAGGTTTATGCACCTTTTTGCCCCTATATTATGCAAAGTTAAAAAACATGCCCCTCTACTTTATTTCAATCGAATCAAACCCCTCTACTATAACGATTTTATCAGTCGCGCCCTTCCATTAGTTTTTCCGTCCAAACTTCGTTAAGTTTGCTGATTGTACACGCTAAATCAGCTTCTTTACCCATAGTGGCCAAATCTTTTGTTGACTAGAATTTCCACTAAACCTAAAACTAATTAAAAATAAATAAAATTTTTGTATTCCCATAAACTCTATCTGATCAAACTCTTCCTCTTTCCGATCTCCACCTCGGCCCCGTCCTTGCCGTTGGAAGCAATGAATATATCCACTACATCCCCAGCTGCGGCGAACCCACTACTCCGACCACAAACTAATATGACTTCGGGAGCAGAATCATTCTCTCACTATCTCTCGAGGTGGAGATCGGGAAGAGGAAGAATTCAACAACACCAAAAATGGAACCAACCCTTCTCCTTCTTCGTCCCCTTCTCCATCCCCTGTTTCCCAAATCGAGGAAAAACAGCCGTTGGCCTTCCAGATCGAAAGATGCTCAGCTGAGTCAGTGCGATAGTGAGAGAATGATTCAGATCCAGAAGGAGAAGATGAGGAAGAGAGAGAGGCCGGAGTTAGATCGGAGGATGTGTTTATCTTTTTTGTTTTTCTTTCATAATTTAAGTGCTAAGAGGTAGTGGATTTCCAAGTCAGTGCTGAGATGGACAAATACTCCTACGTGACACGAACAGTCAGCAGCTTTAATGAAAAGTGGATGGAAGTGTAAACGGAGCGGCGTATTTGTTAAACGCCTCAAAGTATAGGGTGTAAATCAATCGAAAAACAGTACAGGGTCATGTTTGTTAACTTTGCATAGTATAGGGGCAAAAAGGTGTATTAGCCCTAACCGATTTAACACCATCTACTTTGAAAAGTTTAACAAATATGCCCTCCGTTTAATTTTTTCATCTATTTTTCGTTTAACATGTTGATTATACGTTCTGTCATATTATTTGTCCACAACATCGCTAATTGGGATGTCCACAAGGTGAAAATATTTAAATTAAAAAGAAAAAAATAAAGAAAAAACATCATAATCAACATTATGTACGGAGGTGTCAGTGGTATTCCTTCTTCTTTTTCTTTCTAATTTAAATAATTTTAGATTGTGAACATTCCAATCAGCATTAAGGTGGACAAATAATATGACATGGCACAAACAATCAACACATCGGATGAAAGATAGACGAAAAAATTGGCCATTTGTTAAACGTTTCAAAGTAGAGGGTGTTAAATCAGTTAGAAAATAGTAAAAGGTATGTTTGTTAACTTTTTTGTGTTTAATACAAAGTATTCATTCATAAAAAAAATAAAAATAAATACAGAAATGCTTATTAATGAATATGATCTCAGTTTGCAGATTCATCCATTTCCTCTTATGTGAATCAAAAGGGATCTTCTGCATATGGTGCACAAAGTGGTAGTTCAATGCCATATTAATCTAAACAAAATCTGCTTCTTACGTTGAAGAGTCGAAAGCACTTTATTTGAGATAGCCATCAATTCTTCCTCTTCTTTATCGTTTATGCTTACAATCTTCACATCTTTTAACTGGTGCCGCCAACACTTGCATACAATTTTCTTGCAATTGACAGATGTTCTTTCTCTGAAAACCGATTGATGCGCTTGGTTTGCAACAAATAGGAATATTAGTTGGTTAAAGATATAACAAGAGAAGCCTAACACAATGTATATGTGTGTATATATACGGGTAAGTACCTTAAGATATGGAAGTTTTTGACTGTGAACAAAAAAATACTTAGGATGACAACTCCACAACATGTTATATACAAAAGTTTCGTCAATTTGATGAAACTTGACTTCAACACGTTCAATAACTGGAGTAGGTGAGTCGTCTTGATGAACTTGATCGCACTCAATTAAACGCTATATCAAAGAAAAACACACCATTATATTAAGAATATAAAAGTAGAAAGGGAAGTTACTATTGCATAAGGAGGGTGAAATCCCCTACAAAAATTCTACACTACTATCATGTGTACTCTTTTAAAGTCTTTTCCACATATTTTTTTATTGAGTCATATCTCTTTCAATTTTTTTCGGTGCTGGCCCTCTATTTCGGGCCGCCGCCCCTTCAGAGCCGTCGGATGCCATCAACGGCTGGGAGGAGAGAAGATTCGAGCGGGCCCGGTGTCAGTGCATGTCAGCAATGGGCCCCGCGCTGTCAGCTGCAATGAAAAGCAATAAAGGCATTAAAAAATTGATAGGATTAATAAAATTAAAAGAAAAACGACGTATACGGTTTCGTATACGGTTTGGCCCGTATACGCCGAGTTATTTGAAATTCAAATTTTCGAAATTTTGAATTTTTTGAATTCAAAGAAACTGAATGGACGGTTTCTTCCCTCCAATTAACCAGAACCGATTAACCAGCCAAAACACATTTCAGTTGCAATCTTCGATCCCCAATCCCCAACTCTACTGTCTTCCGTTAGCTCCGTTCCAATTCCCCGCCGGTGCCTTTCGTCGTCGAGCTTGTGTTGTCGTCACACATCTTTGCCTCAGTTCCCCGGCGGTCAGCCTTAGTTTTGTTCTCTCCAATGGCGAAGACAAAGCAGTCAAAGGAAATGGTCCGACCCAAACCGCAGCAAATAGAGAATAAGGTAAGTCGATGCCTTTTGGCAAACTTATACTAAACTTGGACCTTACCCTAAGCTAACTTTCATTTTAATAATTTTGAATTCGAATGAATGCTTCATTTGTGGTACAGAGCAAGAGGCCTCGTCGGGACGACGAGCCAGCAAGGAATCCAGAATCCCTGAAAACAGTGCCTATTCGTTGCAAAACGAATCACTTGTTGTCCATGAACAGCAAAATCGAGGCTTCGAGAATGGGACAAGCCGTGAAGCAGTTTCTGTACGATTCTCAGTTTCACGGACTGATGGAGGTCCAGGTCTCGGTGGTGGACAAGGAACTACTGGCCATGCTTATTGATTCGTTTGACATGGCGGAAAAGAAATTTAGGTTGGGGGGCCGCTTGTTAAGTCTGGAGGCCTCCGACGTCGGTCGTGTTTATTGTCTACTGACCCAGGGGAAGACCGTCAACCCCAAGATCTGCGGACCGAAGGCAATGAGTACGCTGAGGCGTCAGCTTGGACTCCGTCACACTGAATCGAAAGCTACGGGCATCGACACGAAGGACTTGTACGCACTGCTTGACGATACATTAGATCCCAATGCATACACGAAGCTGTACATACTGATTGCGTTGGGTGACCTGTTGGCGGTGCGCAGCAATTTCTCAGTGAACCTGGGGTACGCCAGTGCCTTGACCGTACTGCCAAGGACATCAGCCAATTCAACTGGGGCCAGCATGTCGTTGATACTATCGTAGATGCAATGGTAGAGCTGTAGAGTGGGCAGCGGGCCACTTATCCTGCCGGCAATTACAATTTCGCTGTGGTAAGTTCACTCCATTACCTATCTTGTGTTTATTTAGGCGACTGAGCACCTACACTGCATAATTGCTTTGCAAATGCAGATCCACCTGCTGGACATGACTGTATTGGCGAATCTAAGGGCAGAGGAGCAGCCTACATGTTCATTCTGGTTAGAAGCCAACATAGAGGCGGCCAAGAAACAGATGTGAACCGCTGACGGCTCATGGTCCATCCAACTGTGGACAGAGTCGGATGTGAGGAAGCCGATGAAGAAGAAGGAGTTCCCACTGGTCCCCGACCCTGAATCAACCGAATTCGGTAGAGACCACGGCGGACTCGACTTGGGAAGAGGCTCGGGTGTTCCGTTTGACCCCAAAGATGAGTATGTCATCCTTGCTGATGTTGCTACAAACCGCGGACAGGTGAGACATACTTTCTTCATACTTACACAGTATATAAGTTATACTTGTTGTTAACTGTTAGTGTATATGAATCATATCAGCTCGAGTGTATAAGGGATATGGGTTTTCAACAACTGGTGGAAGATCGTGCTCTTCTCTCTTCACTGAAGGCGTCCGTGGCCAGTCAGGAGGCTAGGTGTGAGAAGTGGTCCGCACGACTGAGATACCTGGACGCTGTCATGTTACAAAGGTCTTCCGCAGTTGTCGAACCCGTTAAGAGGAGCCAATCCAGTGGCGTGAACGTGAAGGCTGTGGTACAAGATGAAGATGATGAGGCGGAGAATCAAGCTGACGAGGAGGAGGACGAGAATGTAGATGAAGAGGAGGGAGAAGAGAATGAAGATGAAGAGGAGGAAGAAGAGAAGAAAAGAGAAGAAGAAGAAGAGAAAGGTCAAGAAGAAGGCAGAAAAAAGAAGAATAGGGAAGAAGAAGAAGAGGAAGCACAGAAAGGAGCTGAAGAAGAGGAAGGAGAAGGGGATAGTAAACAACCCATGGCTGAAGAGGGTGAGAACAAGGGAGAGGAGGGTGTTCTGGAGGCTGGTGAGTCACAGTTTGCTACGACACCGATTTTGCAAGGTAGTCCAGGGAAACGGGCAGTGAAGACTGACAAGGGTGATGTAGCCAGAAGGAGCGGACAAAATATTCTCACCACTGAATTGGACCATTTTGTGGACTTCATGACCAGCAAAAGGAGATTGCCAGGGTATGTATCACAGTTTCATTCGTGCCATTTACCGGTTTAAATCACTATTAACTGATATTCTTGCAATGTTATGTTGTCCTGTTCAGAGATATTAAAGTGTGTGTATTCCCTGAAAGGGGAAACACGGTGGTTGGCTTCCAAATGCATTCGTTTGATCCACGATCCCGAATAAACCTGGCGTTGTTGAGCTCGTGTGGACACATGTTTAATCGGGAGCACATTGCTGCACGCGGTCATCTCACACGGTTTATCTTCCCTACATCGATCGCTGTAAGCTTTCCTAAATTTGTGCATTACCGGAAGTGATTGTTCCATTTCGTAGAACTTATTTAATTGAAAACGTTCCTAGGAGTCTGTTGTCAAGCAAGTCGTTAATAAAGAAAAAATATCCTCCGCTACGACACAGCAGTTTGCCGAACAAGTCCGTGATGCAACCGATCCAAGTAGAATTCCCTACTTGCAGGGCAGGACCTCAGCAAGTGTAACACGGTAGGTTTTTTCAATCTATTTAATGTGTTGGTAATTCGCGTGTCCTGTAAGTGACGGAAATTGCCATCCACAGTTCCTGTTCCCTGTCTACGGGGGCGCGAAGTTTGAGCACTACTACGTGTTCGTCATCGACTTGCAGAGGCGGGAGAAGGTGATCTTAAACAGCATGGAATGTCTGAAAAACTTCTCCAAGTGGCCCGAGTACAAGGAATCGTTTAGACGGCTGCTCCATTATATGGGTGATTTCGTGTCTAAGTGGTGTGGTATAGAGTCGATGAAAGAATGGGTATTCCGCGTCGAGGAGTGTCCTGTACAATCCGACACTCTCAGCTGCGGCATCTTCACAATGTTGTTCATAGAGCACTATGACAGAGGGTTTACAGCCGAACAACTCTCAGATTGGTCTGACGCAACGGAGATGAAGCTGATAAGGAGGATGTACGCCTACCGACTGGTTGCCAACAACGACAACAACTTGTTCAGCGGTATTGAGGGCATAAACCGTCACGAAAAGTATATTGAGCAGTTACTGAAGCCCCCGAGTAAAAAATCTGGTGAATCGAAGACTGCAGGTAGTTGAAGGATCTTCTTTTCGGGTTGTTTGTTGGTAGTAGATGTTGTTGTGTAATACTTGGATACTTTCTTGCATTACCTTTTGTTTCGTCCTTAGACATTATGTTGTGAACAAAAAGTTTGTGAACTCAACATGGTTAAACTAACTCCGAACTGAATATATTTAGTGCAAACTCATACGAGACTACAACCGTACTTAGACAAGACTACACACAAACTAATACGATACTACAACCGTACTTAAACAAAACTACAGAGAATGTCTGGTAATGAAACCCTCAAGTCCTTGCCCAACAACTACATAGGTTAAGTAACCCCTCCGTCAGCCCCTGTCTTCCAATGTTACACGGAGCCTTACCACCATGTGAAGTAGTTCCCGATGGTAAACAGCCTTCACGGTGAGGCCATCGAAGTCTTGGTCCACCACAAGAGTAACATCCCAACCAGTTGCCCTCGACCACCATGCCTGCCTAGTGGGCCCGTCCATTGCATTGAACTGCTCAGGGCAGCACTCCAGGATCAGAGATAGGACTAGCGAGGTGCACCGGAGGTGCCTTTCGCCTGACTCGTCTCTGCAGTTGATGCCAGGGCTCACCCACGATGGTGCCCCGTCAGCTCTTCCTGTGAGAGAAAGGATGGTCACCGCCAATCGGGCAGAGAACTGCACGCGAAGGTTGATGACTATAAACGCATATAAGTTCGTATATCTTGATTACTACTTTGTTATAAAAAAAACATATGTCAATTACAATCGTGTGACGTACCATTCGGTGTCGGGAGCGATAGATTTCTCCTTCTTGTGGGAGCTGAGAGAGTCGAACCGGTGTTGGGGGAGGGTCGTGTCAGTGTGGTTTCAGGCCATCTTGTTCGATTCTCCGTTAACCCGATCGGCATGTTAGTGGCCGCGAATCTACAAAATGTATACTTAATAGTTACTCGACTCTAACTTCATTTTAACCTAACGTATATAAGAAGTGTACTAGTGACTTACTGGTGGTAGTATTCAGCAAACAGGTTATTGTACTCCCCTACTATTATGTCCGATGAATCCGTTGGGTCGAGCACAATATCGGATGCAGCCACGACCCCATACCCCACCGACAAGTCTATTTACATAATGTATATGTCAACACATTGCATGTTATTTGAAGACTGCATTTGCACGTAAGTGAAGTTGTATACCTGGATCCTTCGTGACCTTCATGGCCGTAAACGCAAGAATGACTGGACCCTCCGCCTCCAAATCCCTTAGCCTAGTAAGTGTAACGGCCCCGGGATCTGTCAGGTCGTACTCTGGCGCCTTAACCCATATGGGGGGTTCTCGTGTGGTAGGAGTCCGCTCGATGAGTAGCCATTCAGCCGCCGTCACCCCATACTCGTTTGTCCCCTCTATGATAGCCTTGACTCGTCCAGCCACGTCTGTGTTGACCATACGTATACCACAATCGTCAAATTATAGGTGTACGTTATTTGAAACACTAAGACGAATACATTTCTTGTACTGACTTACCCACGTACTGGATGTCGTTACCCTCGTGGTCTGGGAGGGACCCGATATGGACAACCTCGAACCCGGTCCTCGGAACCACTTGGTACCAAAACCTTCTCGAACATGATGCCGCAGCTCTCCACTGTTCAGTACGAGGGCCGTCCGAGAAGAGCACGTGCGGTGTAATGGTCTTGCGTTAACGACCGTTACATTTCGGATCAGGTACAGATTTCCTTGCACTAGTGTACCATCGTCCGGATATTTGGGGATGAAGAACCCTTTGATCCGGTTTCCCTGCATGAACATACCAACGATTAATGCATATACCTCCCCGGTGTGTGTGTTTGCGTCACAACCCTACCGTCCAGTCTCTCATTTCCATCGGGTTTGTACACGGTGATTGTGATGACAGTTCCTACCGTGGTCTGGCCGGCAGTGTCCATATTGTACTCTTGTATTCGTCCGTATTGTTCTTGGAACATGCGAATATCTTTGGAGTGTAGACTACAGCGGCCCTCTGCACGATGTCGCTGTATTCAAACGCGACCCATGGCTTTGAGTTTCTGGACTTAAATTCTTCATTCTGCTCTGCCTCTCTTCTGCTACGCAACATGCTGTAGAAGAATTACAAGTAAGTTATCCAAAAGCTAGTTCGTGTACGGTATACTATAGATACATACCAGGTTCGTTATAAGTAAAGGTTTAGTATCGTACCGGTCGAAATGGGGAAAAAACTCCACTAGGCTGTGGTTCGGCTGCAGGAAACCCCGAAGCACTGAATTGGTTGACTCAACAAGTTGTGTTGACACCATACCAGCGGTGTAATGGTTCCTAACCCATGCAGAGGACCACTGCTCCCGGAATCGTAGGATGTACTTGCACCATTGGTGGCCGGTCGGCCCATATGACGGGAAGCATTCATGAATCATGACATCCCATACGTCATCGAACTCTTGTTCGTTGTCCACGTCATAACAGAGCACAAGGAACTTCCTCACAAAATCTTGCGTGAACAAGGTGCTCAGGTTCCTCCTCGCGTTTTGAAGAACGTGGAAGGTGCATAGACCGTGAAACGTCTTGGGGAGGACTTCCTTCATAGCTGCTGCCATGGCACTGTCCTGGTCAGTAAATATGGTCTCCGGAGCGACCCCCCATGCATCGGAGAAACTCCTTGAACAGCCACACAAACGATGGTATTGTTTCATCGTAGAGGAGGGCAGCACCGAATATCACTCCTTGATGGTGGTGGTTGAATCCCACGAAAAGGGCTGTGGCACAACAAATATTGCAACTAGCTTAGCATGTTGGCTTCAAATAAGCTTAACATAAGGTCACAAAAACTAATGCTTGTTAATGTAAGAACTAACCCAGGGGTCGATAGTGCTTGTTCGTCCGGTACGTGGTATCGAACGTGATGGCATCTCCGAAGCACGCGTAATCGTCCCTCATGCGCTGGTCCGCCCAAAAAATGTTGGCCGAGTTCTCTGCCTGGTCAACCTCAATCTCGTGCCAAAATCCAGGCTCTGTCTTCGACTTCTCGCGCAGATACTCGGCGATGGCGGTTGCCTCACCATGCAACATGTACTTTTGCCGGCGCCTGGACAGGTGGTTCCTATGATCAACCTTGGTGCAGCCCACGTTCTCCGGCCCACCCATCACGCCACAAAGTACCTCAAATGAAGACTTCAGGCTTATGCCGGCATCGGCGTTGAGCTCCATGATCGTTGCAGCGACCTCGGTTACTTCCCTGTTGGACTTCAGGTAGTGGCTGTCCTCCTTAGGGTTCAGTTGATGGTTGTGATCGTCGACCCAGCGGAAGATGCGGTACACTCCTCTGATCTCATCGAGGTGGAACACTATAATCGCCGAGCATCCAATCCTCGTCTCTGGCTTTTTCACAGTTGGCTGTGTCCTCGCCACTGGGTCCTTCACTGTTTTCCCAACGACGACCTTGGGCTTCTGATTCCCCTTCGACGATACCCGTGCCTAGTGCACACATACTGGACGTGCTTCAGTCTTCCATGATTGTTCGTCTTCCTACGAGATTTTTTCCGACTATCAATCCTATAACTGAAGCCGTGGGAAATTGCATAGTTTTTGTAGAACTGTTCGGCATCCTCGTCGGTTGGGAACTCCAGTTGCGTCCACTCCTCCACATCATTCGGACCTATCTCTTTGCCTGCAAAAGGGAAACACAAAGTATCAGCCACCCACCATAACATGGGCAAGAAAATCAAAACAGGGCAACCATTAACAGTGATCAATAACAGGGCAACAAATAATAGGCAATCCGTAAACACTAAGCATTACATAATCATAGGATGTCTGTTAGATCCGACAATTACTCCAACTTTACTACATATATACCAGGACTTCCTCAGATTGTGAACCCTAATTGCCAAGCTGGTGGGAAGTCTTAAATGGAGCAATAAATGCAAAGACCCTAATTCCTAAAACACTTAGATTCAATAAATATGCTGCCCCATGCATGTAATGGATTTTATTGTTTCCCCCATAAACCCTAAATGAGGAACCGAACACACGCCCGCGATTGGCCAACATAATCTCGCCATGGCGGACCCACCCGTCCAAACACATGACTCATGCCTTACTAGATATGTACTCAACATACACCGGACGTTTACTAAGTATTAATTTGGCCTTTACTAAACGGGTGTCTGAAATTGTGCAAGATCCCAGGTCACCTCTGCACATTTTTTCACATAAAGTTGAGGAATATAATCTTTTTGGGGGCCACCCCAAACCCTAAAAGTCTAAGGACAAAGTCAGATAGATGGACGAGGAACAGATGGATGAGGAACTGAAAAGAAGAGAATATATGTATGTTTTCACCTTTTCCCTCCACTTCGTCATTGTTATTTCCATCATCTGCAGGCTCCTCGTTCAAGTCAAACCCACCCATTGCTTCTTCCTCGTCGATTTGAATGAGGATGAATGGGATCATCCGCGTCGATTTGAATGGGATCATCCTCTGGAATGGGTTCATCCTCCTCGATTCTTATGGGTTGTTGAGGAGATAGTCCTTGTAGCTCATCTCCATCGTCTTCGACGTAACTACTAAGGAACCCTAATCCTTGTACCGATAAAAGATCGTGGAAGCTCAAGTCCTCCACCCTTGACGTGGTGAAATCGATGATGTCGTCTACCTTGTTCGATTCCATGGTGAATACGACGGCGGGTTCAAGAACAAAGGATAGTCCTTGGTAATGAAACAGAAATTAACTTTTCAATATATCTTCCCTAAACCCAACCAATACCTAAGCTAAGCTAAGGTAAAGCCATAAACCTAAAACTCTTTCCAGCTGTCCAACACTCACAAACTTTCCCGCCTAAACATTTCACCGAAAATATCCCGCCCACCGAGCCGAGATATTCCCGCCAATTGCCCTCTCGGCGTATACGGGCCAAACCGTATACGAAACCGTATACGCCGCTTTTCTTTTAATTTTATTAAGCCTATCAATTTTTTAATGCATTTATTGCTTTTCATTGCAGCTGACAGCGCGGGGCCCATTGCTGACATGCACTGGCACCGGGCCCGCTCGAATCTTCTCTCCTCCCAGCCGTTGATGGCATCCGACGGCTCTGAAGGGGCGCCCGCCGCGGGGCCGAAATAGAGGGCCAGCACCGAAAAAAATTGTATCTCTTTAATTGAAATAGTTGTTAATAGTGATATACTATTTATCCACAATGAGTTACTATACAATGACTTTCATGTGATTTTTTAAGTTTTTCAATCATTTTTTCTAAGGATTTTATTGAGTCTTCTCTCTCCAATTGAAAGATTTTTTAATAGTGATAAATATGAACAAATTTTATCTTATGTTTTCTAAATATATTGTGGTTCTAATTGAAATAGTTGTAAATTAAATTCAGTTTCATCTTACATTGATACATATGTTATCAATCGTCAGTGATCGTTTATTCACCATCAACAACTAACGAATCAAAATCCAACACTTAATATATTTTCTCATCCTCCCATTTTTCAATCTCACACAAGTCAAACGTATAGCATATTGTAGTAATGTTGACTTTTGCCGACGAAAATTCAAAATCGTCGCCAAGCACTTTCGCCGACGTCGTATCACCAACGATTCAAACCGACGGTTGAAAATCGTAGCTGAAACATTTGGCAACGGTTTTTTAGCCTTTGCCGACGGTTTTTTCCTGTTGCCAAAGGCTTCGTTTTTTGTAGTGGGTTTTGGATTGGACTTTACATATGTGGCTAACTCTTAACATTACGAGAGTCTTATCTCGTCACGGTGAAGATTCTACGATCGCTTGCTTTTTTCTTAATCTTTTACGAGGTCATAACATAACTAAGCAAAACATCTAAGAAGATTCATTTTCTACAACAATTCACCCTCGTTTTTAATTTGAAAAGTACATTTTTTAATTTTAAAATTTGATATTACTTAAAGTTATGGTTATTAAGTTATAAAAGTATATATTAAAAACTTGATGGTTATCAATTTTACTTGACCAACTATACATAAATTTTCTTTTTATTTTCTTTTTGTTCCGCGGCATCGCGCGGGTAATTTCTAGTAGCTTTTAAAACAAACATATTTGATTTATATATATACACTACACACATAGCATCTAAAATAGGTACCTTGGGTAGCAAACGGGTAGCATAGAGATGGAGATGAACAAACTGAATCTTCTGAGTTACTTTCCTGAGGAAGTCCTTCAACTCCTTAAGCTTATGGCTTTCTTCAAAGTAAGAGCAGTACTTGAATGATAACTAGCTTGAGAGCTCTAAGCCTGCTGCTGGAGTTAAGTAATAAGGTTGGGATAACCGATTCTCTACCGAGACTCATATCGATCTCTTCGGGTTCTCTGTTTCGAATCAAATCGAAGATAGCTCCAATAAAAGCAGAGTCACTGTTTCATCAAAATATAAATTTGTAACAACTGCAGGCAGTAGAAAGAAAAGAAGAATTGTATATACTTACAAAGAACAAATCCTGAGGATTTGATGTAGCTGTTAAGTCCGGAAGAGGACAACTTTCTTGTGGCGGCAGCGATGAAGCTGTCCATCGTCGATCTTGATGGTTCGCCATCTGCATAATCTGTACAGTAGAACTCAAGAACAGGGTATGAGAGCCAGAGGTGTTTCCATCTTTTCGATAGTAAGGCGGCTTTCGCAAATTGTTTGTGAGTATTGAAAGAGAGAAAGTTTGTAATCCCAAAACCCTAATGAGTTCTTCTCATTGCTGTAATTTATATGCTGTTCATTACAAGAGTGAGGAAGATGACTGGAAAGTAAAGAGAAAAAGTATTGGGCTCATAAGTGAAGAAAGGCCCAATAGAAAGAGGCAAATAAGAAAACCAAAACAGATAAGTAGAAGATCAAAAGAAGCAAAAGTTATATTTTGCTTGTCTTCTCTGTTACCCCCCCACAAAGCGGGAGAGCACAAATTGTGCAATCCAAGCTTGGAATTCATAGCAGAAAACAGAGATGGACCAAGGGCTTTTGTGAACAGGTCTGCCAATTGAGAAGAAGCAGGGACGTACGACGGTTGGATGACGCCAGCTTGGAGTTTCTGACGAACAAGATGACAATCCAATTCGATGTGTTTCGTCCGCTCATGATAAACGGGATTGTTGGCGATATGTATGGCCGATTTGTTATCACAGTATAAGAAGGCCGGCAATGGATGAGCAACATGCAGATCATGGAGAAGATAGAACAACCATTGTACCTCGCATGTCGTGAATGCCATAGCTCTATATTCAGCTTCAGCGGAAGATCGAGCAACCGTCGATTGTTTTTTAGAGCGCCAGGAGATGAGAGAATTGCCAAGGAAGATGCAATAGCCGGATATTGAACGCCGAGAATCAGGGCAACCCGCCCAATCAGAGTCCGTGAAAGCATGAAGCTGCAAATCTGAAGTGGAAGAGAAGAATAAACCTTGGCTTGGTGCAGCTTTAATGTAACGCAAGAGGCGATGAGCTGCACGGAGATGTTGAGCAGTTGGCCGATCGAGAAATTGGGAAAGTTGTTGGGCAGCAAAGCATATATCAGGACGAGTCGTGGTCAAATAAATGAGTTTCCCGACAAGATGCCGATATTCAGTGCAGTCAACCAGAGGAGAACCATCATCTGCAATCAATCTGGTTTTTGGCTCAAGTGGAGTTGAAGCAGGTTTGGAGTCCAAGAATCCGGACTCGTGAAGTATTTCGAGAGCATATTTACGTTGGCTCAAATGAATGCCTGCGGTACTGCGAGATACCTCTAATCCAAGAAAAAAACGAAGAGTGCCCAAATCTTTAATGTGGAAAGTAGAGTCCAGGTATGCTTTCACTGCATTTATCTCTTCCATTGAATTTCCAGCAAGTATTAAATCGTCCACGTACACAAGTAGAGCCGTGAATTTAGAATCTTCAGACTTGGTGAAGAGTGAATAATCAGCTTGACTTTGAGTATAGCCAAGAGACACGAGAGCTTGCGTTAGTTTAGCGAACCATTGTCGAGAAGCTTGTTTCAACCCGTATAGAGATTTGACCAAACGACAAACTTTGCCTGAATCAGTTGAAGAAAGATGCAGTCCAGGAGGTGGTTGCATATAAACTTCCTCGTTTAAATCTCCATGGAGAAAAGCATTATTTACGTCCAACTGATGCAGAAACCAGCCCTTTGCAGCAGCTATGGCTAACAAGGTTCGAATGGTAGTTAGTTTAACCACTGGTGTAAATGTCTCGTTGTAGTCAAGACCTTCTTGCTGTGTATAACCCTTGGCAACTAAACGTGCCTTATACCTTTCAATAGAACCATCTGATTTAAATTTGACCCGATAAACCCATTTGCATCCAATGGGTACCTTTCCTGGTGGAAGATTGACCAATGTCCAAGTGTTATTTTGCTGCAGGGCATCTAATTCCACTGTCATTGCTTCAATCCAATGAGGATGTAAGCATGCTTCTTTAAAGCTTTTGGGCTCAACAGTAGAGCTAATGGTGAGGCAAAAATGACGTAACAATGGAGACATATAGTCATATGAAAGAACATTGGAAAGAGGGTGATGTGTACCTTGTTCTTGAGGAAGTGGAGAGGTATAGTTCTTCATTGAAAGCAGGCTGCAATGATAGTCAATGAGATATGAAGGGGGATGATGTGAGCGTGTGGATTTTCGTGTTATTGGTGGAGGGGACGAAACTGGTGAGGAATCTGATGCAAGGTCATGATCATCAAAGGAATCCGAAAAAAGGGGATGGAGAAGCAGATTCACATGCCTCTGAAGTAGAAGGATCAAGGGAGTTGGATGTGGAGTAGTTGCTGGGAGGAGAATGGGAAAAATGCAGTGGAGAGTGGTCATTTTGAAGGAAGGAATAAGATTGAGGTTGCAAGGGTGCTTGTGGTCTTCCTAAATCATCATCAGAAGAAGGTAAGTGATGATATGGAAAAACATGCTCATAAAATTGGACATCACGACTCAAGAAAACATCATGAGTATGTAAATCATATAATTTGTACCCTTTTGTGCCAAGAGAGTATCCTAAGAATATGCATTCACGAGCTCTAGATGAAAATTTTGAGCGATGACTAGGTAAGGTGGAGGCATAGGCTAAACAACCAAAAACTCGTATTTGTTGATAATCTGCAGCACTTTGGTGAAGTCTCTGATAAGGTGTTTGGTTTTCTATCACAGGAGAAGGAAGGCGATTTATGAGAAACACAACATGTCTTACACAATCGCTCCAGAAACTTAAAGGTAATTTGGCTTGGTATTTCAAGGCTCTAGCGACTGATAAAATGTGTTGATGTTTTCTTTCTACTCTACTATTTTGTTGTGGAGTCTCTACACAAGAAGTCTCATGCATTATGCCATGTTGTTCATAGAACTCTATCATCTTAAACTCTTGTCCATTGTCACTTCGGATTCTTTTAATGGACTGCCCAAATTGTTTTTTCTGCATATGCATAGAAAGTCTGGATATGCTTTCTTACTTCTGACTTGGTTTTTAACATCATGACCCAAGTTACTCTAGAATAGTCATCTACCACAGTCAAGAAATAAGAGAAACCATCATAGGAAGGTATTATATTTGGTCCCCAAATGTCTACATGGATGAGCTCAAAAATAGTGGTAGCAATGGATCTACTTAAGGGGAAAGATAGCTTTCTCTGCTTAGCAAAATGACAAATAGCACATTGTTGTTCTGGTTTAGATGATATAGCAGAGTCCAATTGCTGCAAAATGGATAATCTAGCATGTGATAGATGGCCTAGGCGATAGTGCCAAAGATCGAAATGTTTTGTGGGAGATGCGAGGGTGGAAAAAGCTGCAGAAAAAACATGACCAGGTATTGGTGGAGGTTGCTCCTGAATCATGTGATAGAGCCCTTGCTTCAATTCAGCTATACCAATCCACTTCCCCAAATGAAGGTCCTGCAAATAACAATAAGTGGAAAAGAAGGAAAGGCAAAGGGGCATTGTAGTGGTCAATTTGTGAACTGAAATGAGGTTAAAATTGAAGGATGGGACAAATAAAACATCTTTAAGGATGAGAGATCCATTAAAGAAAACTGTTCCTATGTGAGAAGCCAATACTTGGACCCCATTGGGCAATGTAATAAAGACATTGTCAATAGGTGTGTAGGAATTAAATAAAGCCAACTCACAGATCATGTGATCTGTGGCTCCCGTGTCCAACACCCAAATTGCTTTATTTATCATACCTGAAGGATTTGCAACAGTAGAAGATAGTGCTGTTGGTGTATAACCACTGTTGGTATGATGAGAACTTGATGTGCTAGGCTGAACAAAAGCTTGGAGTTGTGTGTATTGTTCCTGTGTCAACCTTAGTCCTCCAAGGCCACTAAGTAAGTTCTGTTGTGATGCAGATGTTGCTGCTGCTGCATGACTCATATTAGGCTGGTTCATCATTCCCCTAGGAACATACCCAGGTGGGTAACCATTTTTCTTATAACATTGGTCCATAGTGTGCCCTGTGAACTTGCAGTAAGTGCAGAAAAGAGTACCCCTCTTGTTGTTGTTGTAATAACCCTGCCCTTGTGTCTGCTGTTGTGGCCGATAAGGCCTAACAGCCCGTTGGTTGTTTCTATAAAAATTATATTGCCCTGTTTGTTGCATACCAGTAGGCCTTGTGTGGTTTGTAGCTGAAAGAGCCATTCCCTGATCAACTCCATGTGTTGTATTTGTTACAGCTTGGTGAGAAGGGGCTAACATAGCCATAGGCATGATGTCATTTGTCTTGGTTGGAATAACAGATCCCATTAGTTGTCTTTCTAGCTGCATGACTCGATAACAAACCGTGTCTAGGTCGGGAAGAGGATCACTCATCAAGATCTGAGTCCTCGCTAGACTATAATTATCATTTAAACCTCTAAGAAACTGAATGATATAATTAGTTTCTTGATAGTGGAGTATCTTGGAAACAACCTTGCAATCTAAGTGTGTTTCGCCTCCACATTCACAGTCAGGTATAGGCTGATAACCCACTAACTCATTCCAAACAGTAATCAAATGTGTATAATACTCAGAAATTGTTCTAGTACCTTGCTTTAGGTTGGATAACTCCTCTTGCAACTCTGAGATTCGGATTAAATCCCCTTGAGAGAACCTCTTCTTCAAGTTTTTCCATACTTTAGCTGCAGTTTTGTAGTTCAATATGCTCCTTCTTATGGTGTCTGTAACAGACAACCTCAACCAACCTAGAACTGTTGTATTGCAGGAAATCCATGGCTGGTGTAATGGATCTGTGAAGATTGGCATGGGTAAGCTACCATCAATGAATGGGATCTTGTTCTTTGAACCAAGAGAAGTAAGCATAGATTTGCTCCAATCATCATAATTAGTGCCATCAAGTTTCTCAGGGACCAATAACATTGTTGGGTTTTCTCCTCCATGTAAGTAGTAAGGATCTGTTATCAAATATTTTTTGTTTGGGACATGAGGCGTGCCAGAGGCTGTTCCTATTTCTGACATGTTGTAAGAAGGAAGAAATATAATATTAAGATGAATAAGAAAGATGAAGAGAAATGATTTGGTGCTCTGATACCATATTGAAAGAGAGAAAGTTTGTAATCCCAAAACCCTAATGAGTTCTTCTCATTGCTGTAATTTATATGCTGTTCATTACAAGAGTGAGGAAGATGACTGGAAAGTAAAGAGAAAAAGTATTGGGCTCATAAGTGAAGAAAGGCCCAATAGAAAGAGGCAAATAAGAAAACCAAAACAGATAAGTAGAAGATCAAAAGAAGCAAAAGTTATATTTTGCTTGTCTTCTCTGTTAGTGAGAGCGTAGACGATTGAGTATTTCATGAAGGATCTCGTCAGGTAGTGACGATATACGTCGTCGTCGTCTTCTATACTGCTGCTGTCGGCGATGGTTGATGATTTAATCTCCTTCATCATTGTTCGCCGTCTGGAATTCTGTAGTCCGATTAGGGTTTAGGGTAAAGACGTCCGATTAGGGTTTAAGGTTCTTATTATTGTAATTAATAATAATATAAAAAAGGAAAAATGGTACTTTGGCCCCACTACTTTGACTTGTTAACAAACAACCCCTATACTACGAAATGATCGATTTAACCTCTTCTACTATAGCCAACCTAACAATCGATTTTTTTGGATGATCATAATTTCCATTTTTTCTTCACTTTCCCTAATATTTAATTAGAGATATATAATTTCAAAGCTCATTACAATACGAATGCAAACAATAACGCCCATAGTCCACAAAATCTAACAACTACTAAAAAATTCTACACCGACACATGATTAATATCATCATGTGATAGGCCCCAGCCGTCGACGATTCTGGGCCATCAGAATAGCCCATGGAGAGGCCCACAAGGAAGTAATCCATAAGTCAGGCGATCTATCGACCCAGTCCCGACAATCATGGGCTTCAGAGCAGTCCACGAAGAAATTCACTAGCAGGTAGTCAACGATCCAGGCGATTCATTGACCTGGCCCAGGATTGTAAGCGACCAAAGCGGCGGCCCAATGCAATGGGCCCAAGGGTTTCAAAGGCGCACGGACACGTGTCAGCATCCTAGGGCAAGCACCACGAGCGGCTGGGATCGAGTCTTGGCAATCAAGAAAGAGAGTCAGAGCTATAAATACAGCTCCAACTCCACTACAGAAGGGGAGGCCATTCTTTTACCCAGCGGACCAAAACTTCGCGGTACGTAATTCCCTTCACCTGGGATCTACTACCATTAGGACACCTAATAGTGTCCTCATATAAGGACACTACTAAGAACCATTAGATTAGGAACTAGATCTAACGGTTTAGAATAAATTGGACAAATTAGTAATTTTGGGTACCTATTTAAATGATTAGGGTTTATGGAACATTCACTCCAAACATAAAAAAAAACCCTAGCTGCCACTTATTTCTCTCTCAAACTCTCTTCTTCGGAGCTTTCTTTGCTGCCACCTCACCCTACAACTACCGCCGCACCAACGTCCATCAAACCTTCCATGAGTCGCCGCACGCCACTATTTTCGGAAACCGTCTCTTTCCCTCGTCAAGCTTCCGTCACGGCGTCCCACGACCCATCATCGCTCATCCTCGTTGGCGTTGGTGGTAGTGGAAGGAGGAGTCGATGGAGGAGGCGGAAGACTTTGTTTGGAAACCCTCTCTTTCCCTCGTCAAACTGC
Source organism: Linum lewisii (assembly GCA_034768395.1). Classification (NCBI taxonomy): domain Eukaryota; kingdom Viridiplantae; phylum Streptophyta; class Magnoliopsida; order Malpighiales; family Linaceae; genus Linum; species Linum lewisii. Next base: position 2,314,267 of record CM068300.1, on the reverse strand, counting down.
CGTCGCGACATCCCTCGTCGGCCCACCGTCGCTCATCCTCATCGGTGTTGTTTGGAAACCCTCTCTTTCCCTCGTCAAACTGCCATCGCTCATCCTCGTCCAACCGCCGTCGCTCATCCTCGTCTCCAAGGAGAAGCAGTGGCCATTTGAATGAATCTCATCATATTTTAGTTTCTTTATATGGTTTTTTACACAATAATATGTAGTCACTTTGATTAGTTTTATTGACAAGTTGATTTTGGATTCAGATAGTGGAGAGTGTGTTTGGATGTATCAGATATGAGATTTAATCTATATCATCTTCGTTATGTTGTTGTTAGATAACAATGTTCCGATTTTATTGTTCCATTTTGATGATTTAGGAATATGTTAGTATTGTTCCATATAGCTAGTTATGGAACATAAGTGATATTATTGTTCCATTTTCAATTTGATTCAAGATTTTATGATTTTCTGTGTTCCGATTTGGTGATGAGGAACAAAATCGATTTTCAACACGTTCCATTACATTTGAAATGGAACACTGTTCCGAAACAATAAAAGAGGAACTGTCCCAAAATGATAAAAAGAGGAACTGTTTCGAAACAATTTCTACAAAAAATGTTAGAAACTAATCTAAAATAAAAACTACCGGGGATACATAACAAAAACCCCGAGCATAGTGAAGAGATGAAGAAGTAATTAAAAAAAAGGATAATTAATTTAATCATAAATTAAAAGGAGCAAAAAAGGACAGAAAGGAATAAAAAATCAGTCATGTAACTGCAAATCCGAAAATTAATAAACAATAATTAAAAATCTGTAATAATTAAAACATTGAAATTAGCCTTATGTCCAATTAATATTGGCCTTCAGATCTGTAAGATTAAATCCTACGGCTCATATGAGGACACTTTGGGGTGTCCTAATGGTAGATTTCCCCCCTTCACCTACCTACTCTTCCTGCGATCGCCCGAATACCCCTTGAACTCACTACTACTTCCCCTCTTCACTTGCGAGGTACTCACACTAAGGACCAGGCGATTGGGCCTTCAACATCTATTGGGCCAAGCGACTAGTCTGAAACAATTGGGGGCAATTCAATGCAATTTGAATTTGGGGTTGATCTCAGTGATGATTTGGCTCGCCTGAGGATTCACTTCAATTATTTATGCCTTCTTCGATCTTCAAAGTTCCCGAACAATTTCTTCTTATATGGATTAGTCCACAAAATACGAATGCAAACAACAACACCAATAGTTCACAAAATCTAACAACTATTAAAAAATTCTACACCGACACATGGTTAATATCATCATATCATCATGAAAGTCTAAACATGATATTGTCTTGATGATTAGCTCCACCCAACCCAAATTTGAATAAAGAAGTGATGAATTAATTAAGAGTTGTAAATAAAAATTTAAAAAATATTCGAGTTCGTGTAGCATTAGTCGTCATATATATAATTATACTCATATTACTTCATCATTGGTGGCACATATTAATTCAATCATCATATTCAATTACTAATTACGTAGCACAATTAGTATTATAAAACGACTGCAGTAATTAAACAAAAAATCAAACAGTCTATTTGGTAGTTGTCTCTTACTTTCTTTGAGAGTATTGGAGAATACATATGGTGCACAAAGAGGTGCACAAGTACTTTAAAGTTCAATCCCATATTAATCTAAACAAAACCTGGTTTCGAGCCGAAAGCACATTATCTGAGACATCCATCAATTCTTCTTCTCCTTTATCGCTTGTTTGTACAATCTTCACATCTTTTAACTGGTGGCGCCAACACTTGCATGCAATTTTCTCGCAATTGGGAGATATTCTTTCCATGAAAGCTTGGTTGATGAGCTGGTTTGCAACAAAAAGGAATATTAATTAGTTAAAGATATAACAAAAGAAAGCCTAACACAATGAATATCTGTATATATATATAGGGGTACCTTAAGAGATGGAAGTCTTAGACGAGGAACAGAAAAATACTTCGGATGACAACTCCACAGCAAGTTATATATAAAAATTTGGTTAAGTTGTTCATACAAGTGATTAAGCTTGAGTTCAACACGTTCAACAACTGGAGTAGGCGAGTCGTCTTGAACTTGATCCCAATTAACTAAATGCTGTATCAAAGAAACATAGCTTTCAAAACAAACTTCATCAAACGTATTTGATATATATAGCAGCATCTAAAATAGGTACCTCAGATTCCAACCATGTATTACAGAGATGGAGTTGAACCAAGTGAATCTGCTGAGTTAGTTTCCTGAGGAAGTCCTTCAATTCCTTCAAGTTATGGCTTCCATAGTAACAGAAGTTCTTGAGTGATAACTCAAATCTACAACTTTGAGCTGCTTGAAGACTAATTGCAGGAGTAATTGCCTGCAGACATTGCACTTGTCCTGTGAAATGAACATTAACCAAACTTGGAGCATCAATGTGAAGCATCAACCTTTTGGGATGCCAATTATACCACTCCAACTTAAGTTTCTCAAGGGTGAGGCTTTTGATCTTCAGTTCTTTTACTTCTTTTATATCAGCAAGACGCAGAGACAGTAGGGATGGGGATTTGGAGGTGAGCATATGAATTACATGGTCCCTCAAATTGGGACAATCTCTAATCTCTAGTGATTTGAGGCTTGGGAGCAGTGAGGAACAAATAATCTCCAGACCATCACAGTCTAACGAGCGCAAGGACAAGGATTCAAGTGACTGTAGTGCTCCCACTACTATCTGAATCGGGTCATTCCATAAACCAGAGATCTGTAGGTGTCTTAGGTTGTCATGGTTGCAGACCTTAACCCTATTGGGAGAATATAAATCTTTCAAATTTAACTCCTCCAAGAGAGGTGCAGCCGCGATCATGCTATTCAGAGCTCGATTGTCGATACTAACACTGTCAAGATGGATCACCTGGAGATTAATCATCTTATATTGATCTTGTTCCAATATATTGCAGTGATATAGCTTGAGAGTTCTGAGCCTGCTGGAGTTAAATAATAAGGTTGGGATAACTGATTCTCTACTGAGACTCATATCGATCTCTTCGGGTTCTCTGTTTCGAATCAAATCAAAGATAGCTCCAATAAAAGCAGAGTCTCTGTTGCCAATCAAAACAGAGGACTATGTAACAATTGCACTGCACGCAGACAAATCATAGAAAGAAACAGAACAATTGTATATATGCATTTACTTACAAAGAATAAATCCTGACGTGATGTTGAATGTGAGAGCTTGTTAATGATCCGGAAGAGGACAAACTTTCTTGTGGGGCCAGCGATGAAGCGGTTTCCATCGTCGAATCTTGAGTGTTTCGCCATCTGCATAATCTGTACTTGTAGAACCTCAAGAGAACATCGGGTAATAAAAGGGAGCCAGAGGGTTTTCCATTATTTTCGATAAGTAATGGTCGGCTTTACTGCAAATTATTTGCGAGAGCATAAGACCGAATTGAGTTATTTCGATTGTAGTATATTTCATGAGGATCTCGTACTAGTTAACAAATTTTTAGTTCATAACTAGTATCAAATTTAGTTAACTAGTTAACATCATGATTGGGTAACTAGTTAACGATATTTTAGCTGACTGAGATGTGTGACTCAGCTGCCACGCCAAACACTTAATAGAAAATTTGGATGGAATTGGATGGAAATATCGTTTCGAGATTTTGTGAAACAATAATTACTAAAATGAAATTTTTGAAACGATGTGTACCAAAATGAAAACCGCTCAAATGTTAAGTAACAAAAAAATTAACACCTCTTAGATAACTAGTTAACGAGATTATTTGATAACTAGATAACAGTTGAATTAACTGATAACTAGTTAACATTATGATTTAGATAACTAGTTAACAAGATTTTTAGTTGACAATAATAATAATAATAATAAAATTTAGTTGATAACTAGTTAACATGCAGTTAACATCATGATCAGATAACTAGTTAACAAGGATTATTTAAGTAATTATGTTGTTCTTACTTAGCATAATGATTAATTAGATATTTTTTTAAGATGATAACAAAATGATAAGTTAACTATTTAATATTATCAAAATAGTTACTTGATTATTCCTAATTATTTCAAAACATTCAAATATTCACAAAATGGCCCAAAATACTAAACTGTCAACAAACGTAGAATTTAGTGACTAAATAGTTAAATCAATTTTATTCCCAGACCCAATCTGCCGACAAATTCTTGTTCATTTGTTCACTTGCGCCGTCGCCGCCAAGCTCTCAATCACCTCCTGCTAGGCTTGGTAATGGGTAGGGTAGGGTTAGGGTATGAGGTCAACTGTACTTTACCCTCAGGGTATAACTTTGGAAAATATCCGATCATTTACCCTATGGGTTTTCAACTATCCTACCCTTACCCTACCCTACAAATACTCATAGGGTTCGTGGGTACCCTAGATATTTTAATATATTCTTATAACACAATTTTATCGATAATGATTATACCAAAACACATCATTCTCAACCACATAAATAAAATGAAAAATATTATATAAGCACTATATAAATTAGTCAATAAAGTAATGTTATACAAATATTACGATCAATTTCTACTATCATCATCGTTATACATTCTAAATCAAAACTTGAATCATGTGTAAGCAAATAATTAATGATTATAATTGTGTTTTATATCAGTTAATTATGAATCATCTCACGAATCAACCGTCGACAATAGTTTTTGGTAATTTTACATAAAAAATACATTTATAGTGAGGTTAAGGATAGGGTATTTTACGGTAGGGTTTTGGTCATATCCTTACCCTACCCTTACCCTACTTTTTCAACTAAGAGAATACCCTTACTCTATCCTTACCAGTCAACAGAGAGTATTATCCTCGTTGACCGGTAGGGTATCAATTGCCATCCCTACCTCCCGCAAATAGCTGGTGGACCAACCAAGCAAAGTGGCGGTGAGCATCAGACAGCCGAAGAGATGTGGGTGGCAGTGAACCCATCCCAGATCCAATTACTGCTCCCGTAAATCATCCCCTCAACTGGAGATAGGCTTCAACGACAATGACATGCTTGCCGATGTCGTTTCTGAGCGGGAAGCAATCGGTGGAGTTGATATCATATTCCGGCGAGGCGCTCATCGGTGGAGGATTGATTTTGGCGAGAAAATCTGGAAATCGATGAGAGAGGTTTGAGAAGGGAAATCGATGGCAAGAGAGGTTTGAGCAGGGGGATGGGAGTGAATCGGTGGTGAGGGAGATTTTGCCGGCGACGAAGGTCGATGGATGTGGATTGAACGGGGAAGGGATTTAGGTTTATTTGTGATTAATACAAAGCATCCATTCATAAAAAAAAAAAATTAACAGAAATGCTTATTAATGAATATGATCTCAGTTTGCAGATCCATCCATTGATCTCAGTATGCGAATCAAAAGGCATTGATCTCAGTATTCAATAAAGTATTGAAGAACTTTAAAGTTCAATGCCATATTAATCTAAATAAAACTTGGTTTCGACATTCAAGAGTCGAAAGCACATCATCTGAGACATCCATCAATTCTTCCTCTTCTTTATCGTTTGTGTTTACAATCTTCACATCTTTTAACTGGTGGCGCCAACACTTGCATGCAATTTTCTTGCAGCAGGAAGATGTTCTTTCCATAAAAGCCTGGTTGATGAGCTGGTTTGCAACAAACACGAATATTAATTGGTTAAAGATATAACAAGAGAAAGCCTAACATGTACAACGAATATCTGTATATAGGTATAGGGGGTACCTTAAGAGATTCATCTCTTTGATCGTGAACAGAAAAATACCTAGGATGACAACTCCGGAGCATGTTATATACAAAGGCTTGGTCAATTTGATTATACTTGACTTCAACCCGTTCAATAACTGGAGTAGGTGAGTCATCTTGATGAACTTGATCGCACTCAATTAAACGCTATATCAAAGAAAAGAAACACCATTATATAGCTTTTAAAACAAACATATTTGATATATATAACACACACACCATAACATCTAAAATAGGTACCTTGGGTAGCAAACTGGTATCATAGAGATGGAGATGAACAAACTGAATCTTCTGAGTTACTTTCCTGAGGAAGTCCTTCAACTCCTTAAGCTTATGGCTTTCTTCAGAGTAATAGTAGTTGTTGAATGATAACTCAAATCTACAACTCTGAGCTGCTTGAAGACTAATCTCCCGCAGCCATTGCACCTGTCCTCTGAAACAAACATTAACCAAACTTGGAGCATCAATGTGAAGCATCAACCTTTTGGGATGCCAATTATACCAATCCAACTCAAGTTTCTCAAGGGTGAGGCTTTTGATCTTCAGTTCTTTTACTTCATTTATATCAGCAAGACGCAGAGACAGTAGGGATGGGGATTTGGAGGTGAGCATATGAATTACATGGTCCCTCAAATTGGGACAATATGTGATGTCCAGTGATTTGAGGCTTGGGAGTAGTGACGGACAAATAATCTCCAGATCATGACAGTCTAACGAGCTCAAGGACAAGGATTCAAGTGAGTATAGTGCTCCCACTACTATCTCAGATAGACGAATCATATGCTTTATCTCTAGTAATTTTAGGTTGGCATGGTTGCAGATCTCAAGCCTCTTGAGGTATTTAATTGCCATCAAAATCAACTTCTCCAAGAGAGGTGCAGCAGCGATCATGCTATTCAGAACTCGAACGTCGATACTAACACTAGAAAGATGGAGCACCCGGAGATTAATCATCTTATATTGATCTTCCAATAACTTGCAGCCATATAGCTTGAGAGTTCTGAGCCTGCTGGAGTTAAGTAATGGGGCTGGGATAACCGAATCTCTACTGAGATTCATATAGATCTCTTCTGGTTCTCTATATTGAATCAAATCCAAGATAGCTCGAATAAAAGCAGAGTCACTGTTTCATCAAAATATAAATTAATTTGCACAAGTACTATGTAACAACTGCACGCAGTAGAAAGAAAAGAAGAATTGTATATGCATTTACTTACGAAGAACAAATCTTGACGGATTTGATGTAGCTGCTAAGTCCGGATGAGGACAACTTTCTTGTGGCGGCAGCGATGAAGCTGTCCATCGTCGATCTTGATGGTGCGCCATATGCATAATCTGTACAGTAGAACTCAAGAACAGGGTATGAGAGCCAGAGGTGTTTCCATCTTTTCGAAAGTAAGGCGGCGGCCTTCGCAGCTTGTTTGTCAGAGCTTAAACAATCGAGAATTTCATGGAGGATCTCGTCGGGTAGCGATGATATTCGGTCGTCGTCTTCTGTACTGCTGCCGTCGGCGATGGATGATGATTTATTCCCCATTGTTCGTCGTCCGATTAGGATTTAGGGTAAAGACGCCGGCGAGATACAAGCTTCTCCTTTTTGGTTTCCCATAGATTTTAAGGTGAGAAATGATTGATATTTCTTATTTAAGAACTCGAATCTGGACCGTTGGATTTATAATCGTAATAACCATAATTGAGTGTACTAAATGTACCAAAGGGCATATCGGTAAATGTATAGTAATTAAAAATAATAATTTTTATTTATTATAAATCCACAAACGTGGTAGTGGGTAGTGGTGGTTATTTGTAGTTTTGGGTTTTTTTTCTAAAGACAACACTCTTGTTCAAAACTTTGCTTTCTCAACTTGTTTCTTTCAATTTTTTCAATCTCTCTGAAACGGATTCAAACAAGAATGGCGTTGATATCACTGATTTATGAATTGCAGTCTTTGCATATTTTTGTGATCGATATGATTTCACCGTTTATTAATGTGGTATCATCCGTTGTGTAATTGTACCATTCATATTAATTGTATTATGTATTTTTTAAAATGTACCATTCGTGGCTAAATTGTACCATTCATATGAAATGTACCATTCATTTAATGATATCATTTTTTTTATAATGTACCATTCGTGGTTAAATTGTATCATTCATATTTTTCGGTACCATTCGTAGTTAAATTGTACCATTCATATGTTGTATTTTTTTTAAATTGTACCATTCATGTGTTTTTGTACCATTCATAATGATATTGTACCATTCATATAAATGATATCATTTTTTTGTAATGTACCATTCGTGGTTAAATCATATCATTCATATGTTTTGGTACCATTCGTATTCAACACTGGAGTTTAATCACCGCCGACCACGAAAAGTAGTTTTGGTACCATTCGTTGTGTAATTGTACCATTCATATTAATTGTTTTATTTATTTTCTAAAATGTACCATTCGTGCCTAAATTGTACCATTCATATTAATTCTTTTATTTATTTTCTAAAATGTACCATTCGTGCCTAAATTATACCATTCAAATGTTTATGTATCATTCGTAGTGAAATTGTACCATTCATATTAATGATAACATTTGTTTCTATAATGTACCATTCATGGCTAAATTGCACCATTCATATGTTTATGCATCTTTCGTAGTGAAATTGTACCATTCATATTAATGATATCATTTATTTCTATATTGTACCATTCATGGCCAAATTGTACCATTCATATTAATTATTTTATTTATTTTTTCAAATGTACCATTGGTGCCTAAATTATATCATTCAAATGTTTATGTACCATTCGTAGTGAAATTGTATCATTCATATTAATTATATCATTTATTTCTATAATGTACCATTCATGGCTAAATTGTACCATTCATATGATTCTGTACCATTCGTAGTGAAATTGTACCATTCATATTAATGTTATCATTTTTTTTCTATAATGTACCATTCATAGCTAAATTGTATAATTCATATGTTTTTGTACCATTCGTAGTGAAATTGTACATTCGTATTAATGTTATCATTTTTTTCTATATTGTACCATTCGTAGTGAAATTGTACCATTCAGATTAATGATATCATTTATCTTTAAATTGCACCATTTGTTATGAAATTTATCTTCTTTTATTATTAATGTAGGTGGTGTTGATTATGTTGAGTTGGAGCATGGTTCTGATACTGCAGATTCGAATCTCGCTAATAACCTTGCAGATAAAGATGGGATAGAACAACTTGCATTGGCACAGAGAAAATTCATTAATAAAATAACCGTTCTGTTAGTTTTTTTAATAATAAAATTAGTAAAACTAACCGTTTTGTTAAATATTTAATATTAATTATATAACAAAAAAATTTAAATAAAACCATTTACTTTAATAACCAATGACTCAAATAATATGACATATAAATGTAGACTACATGAATGGTACACCTGACTAACGAATGGTACAAAATGCTAAAGATTGACACGAAATAAACAATACAAATAAAAATCACATGAAAAAGGTACAAAATACTAATGAGTGGCACGAAATATGTGAATGATACAATATCAAATGATAAATCTCAAACTGGAATAAACAATAAAAATCAAATACCACACAAATGACACAAAATATGTAAATGGTACCATTTAATAACAAATGTTACAATCTCAAACCAAAATAAACAATAACAATCAAATACCACATCAAGTATTCCATTGACAAGAAATTATGGCCAAATGCACCTGCACAGAGAAAAAGAATTTATGGTCAAAGGCGTTCTTTTTCAAAATAGAAATTGCGTATGTATGTTATAATAGAAAAGGAGCCAACTGTACAAAACGAGAAACAGAGAACTGCAATGGATGGTCCGGCATGGCGATGAAAAAAACCCCCACCAATAAACACCAACAGAAAAAATAAAATCGATGTAACGTACCAGTTTCTGTCTCCACCCCGCCGACGGCAAGAAAACTTGATTCCCACCTCTCTAGTCTCTACCCGGAAGGCCGGAAATCCCAGTAACACTAGAAGTTAGCTTCACCGCCGGAGGACTACTGTCGTCGTAGTGCCGTCGTAAGAAGAGAGCCGCCCCTGAGGAAGAAAAAGAGTCGCGGTGACACCCAACCTTCGATGGAGGAGAAGCCTGGTCCCCGTCGTGCCGAAGAAGGAAAAGAGCAGCCGGATATATTTGGTAAGGGCCGGAGATTGATCACCGCCGGCCACAAAAGGTTGAATGGATTATTTGTGCGCCGGCATGAGAGAAGAAGCGGCAGTTAAGTTTTGAATCTTAATTAGGGTTTCAGAATTTAATATGGTGCCATAATTATCCTAATTAGGTAGTTATTCAATAATATATTTGACATATATATCCTTTTAACTACCCAAATTGTATCGGCCATTGGATTGGTACTATAAAATCTAATGGTCCATAATGAAGTTCTTATATAAGAAATCTATAAGATTTCTCATTATATAATATCTCTGATAGAATAATTAATAATAATAATAATAATAATAATAATAATAAATAATAATAATAATAATAATAAAGGGAAAATAGCATTTGACTCACTTTAACCACTTTGCTGTTTGGGTCCTTTAGTTTCAACTTTCGTCTTCGTAACATTGAATCTGGACACATTCGCACTCGACGAAGAGAGATATCGAAGGTAGCGGACGAAGAGTTGGATAGGGAGTAAATTGGGGAGGTACCAGGAAGAGTATGATGAAATACAAAGGATTTTACAATCACACATTTTTATTCATTGATTTTATCTTATTTAATTATATATATTTATAATCCCAACTTGAAAACACTTAACAAGCTAATACATTACTATTGGAGCTAATATGGTGTACCGAATGTGCATCAATTAACGTTACGAAGACAAAAGTTGGAATGGAATAACTTAAACGACAAAGTGATCGAAATAAGAGAAAGTAAAAAGAGCAATTTATAGTATATGGGCTATCTGTTAAGTTAGCAAAGTAGAGGAGGTAAAAATATTATTTTTCCTAATAATAATAACCACCTTCAATACCGAAATGTTTTTGTCCTCATTATTCTTTGTGCCTAATAAATAACGAATTTTGCCTAAAGTTAACAGATATACTCTTCTACTATTTCTTAACTAATTTAAAACTCTCTATTTTGAAGTGTTTAATAAAGGGTCAAATACTCAAAAGGTCCCGAAACTATAGGGTGGGTTACAAACTCGTCCTAAAACTTTAATTTGTTACAGAGTGGTCCTATTACTATGAAATGTGTTACAGATTAGTCCTAATGACGTCATCAATGTACTTTTTCAGCCATTTCACCACATCGCCGTTGACGTGTCATAAAAAACATAATTTAAAATTCAACAATCTAATTCAAATCTAAATTTAAACTCATCTAATTTATAAAATCTGATTCAAAACTAAATCTAGTGAGTCAGATTGATTTGATTTTTAATTTTAATCTGTTAAAGATAAATTTTAAATTATATTTTTGATGACATGTCAATGTTGACGTGGCAAAATGGCTGAAAAAGTACACTGATGACGTCATTAGGACTACTTTGTAACCCATTTCAAAGTAATAGGACCACTCTGTAACGGATTAAAGTTTTAGGACAAGTTTGTAACACACCCCATAGTTTCGGGACGTTTTATTTGACCCGTTTAATAAATGTGTTGATTGTACGTGCCACGCCATATTATTTGTCCACCTCATCACTAATTGAGATTTCCACTATCTGAAACTAGTTTGAATTATTAAATAGTTTCAGACGGTGGACATATTAATTAGTGATGAGGTGGACAAAGAATATGACGTGGCACATACAATAAGCACATTTGATGAAAAAATGGACGGAAAATAGATGGAAGGGCATATTTGTTAAACATTTCAAAGTAGAGAGTGTTGAATTGGTTTAGAAAAAAGTAGAAGAGTATGTTTGTTAATTTTGCATAGTAGATGAGCAAAACGTGTATAACATAATCTTTTTATATTCTATGAATTAGTGGGAGTTAACCGAGTATTTTTATGTTATGGGTAGATATGAAAACTATTAGGGTTAATATTTTTAAAATTTTCCAACTGTAGCATATTATAATTAGAATGCATAAAGTTATCGAAATCTCAAAATCTCAAATCTACGACAAGACTAGGATCTTTGATGAGGACTGATAGACTAAAAATACCCATCTAAGTTCATGTTTTCCAGCCATCTCTCCATCATTTAACCATCTCGATCAGGATTTTTTCCAAAAGTAGGGTTCTCCACAAAATTAATTCTCAAAATAGGGTAGCCACTAATCAATTCTCAATCTAGGGTAAAATATGCTGACTGTGCAATGAAATCGCCAAACTTACTGACGATTTACTTTTATATGAATATAAGTTCAAATATCGCCAAAATCTATGGCGATATCTCTACATTTGTGTCAAAGACACATATTGTTTGCATACTATGTTGCTTTTCAATCATTTAACTTATTTTCTTTGCTGTTTGGTCACAAAACAATTTTGTAAACATTTGTTTGTTTTTTTTTTTAATTGTCCATTTGTTTGTTAAAAAATATATAATATTTTTTGTTTGTAATATATATAATGGATTTTCGTCGCGTATCGTAGTAGACCTACTAACAATTCAAATGGTTAACGAATAGAGTCGCTCGAGATTCATTCGACATGTAGTTTAAAAAACTACATGACTCGGCTTGATTCGAGATGGCCGACTTGAAAGCTTAATGAATTGATATTAAATCTCGATTTGAGGTGAACAAATATCAATTATCTAGACTTCAACCAAAGTGTTATTAGGGCTGCATATGAGCTGAATAATCACTCTACTCGAGCTCGACTCTTAATGATTTTGTCCGGATCGAGTTCGAGCTCAATTTACATTAAAAAATCAAGCTCAAACTCAACTTGTTTAGAAAATTATGAGCTCAAGCTTGATATAAGCTTGATTTAATATTGATTCGTTAAGGTTTCGAGTCGGGTCATCTCGAATCAAGCGAAGTCACAAACGTATTTTTTTAAGCTAAATGTCGAGCAAATCTCGAGCGACTCTATTCGTTAACATTTTGAATTGTTAGTAGGTCTACTACGATACGCGACGGAAATCCATTATATATTACAAACAAAAAATATTTTATATATTATTAACAACAAATGAACAATTAAACAAAAAAACCAAACAAATGTGTACCAAATTGTTTTGTGACCAAACAACAAAGAAAATAAGTTAAGTGATTGAAAAGCAACATAGTATGCAAACAATATGTCTCTGACACAAATGTATATATATCGCCATAGATTTTGGCGATTTTTAATTTATATTCATTTAAAAGTAAATCGTCAATAAGTTTGGCGATTTCATTACACAGTCAGCATATTTTACCCTAGATTGGGAATTGACTGGTGGACTGCCCTATTTTGGGAATTAATTTTGTGGAGAACCCTACTTTTGGAAAAAATCCATAACACCGTGACCAATTTTCGAGCTTTTTCCTCATTGTGAATGGCGGTCGTCGCTCAAGCACAACTCTCTCCTACGTTCTACAAGCAAACTTGTCCCAAGGCTCTCCCCATCATTAGACGAATCGTTCTGCAAGCCATCCAAAAGGAGCCCAGAATAGTAGAAGGGTATGTTTGTTAACTTTGCATAGTAGAAGGGCAAAAATATGTATTACATATTATAAATTAGATTATCATCGACCATATTTTAATTTTATTTACTGAAAAACTATTTATATTTCTTGACTTAGATTACTTAAATATGTAGCTTGTAACTTTGTCCTCATTATAATTAAATTATAATAATAAATTATAATGATAATTAAATTATCACAATGGTAAAAATTTAAAAATTGCTATTGGCTTATGTGTAATAAGTGATGAGTTGGACCTTCCACCTAAGCTTTTTTTCTGACTGCAGATGCTGACTATTCGATTTGGCAGGAAAAGTGATCGATGAGATGAATTTGTTCGAATTTAAAACATATGGGAATGATATGTTTTTTTTTTCTTCAAACGAATGGACAATTTCGTACAAATCTCAAAGGAATGAGACTCCTAATGCTAATTACCCTAAATTTCACTAATATCTTCTTTTATCACCTACATTGAAAAAACTGTTCTGAAGGACTTTAAAGTTCAATGCCACATTAATCTAAACAAAACTTGGTGCTCAAATTGAAGAGCCGAAAGCAAATTATTTGAGACGTTCATTAGTTCTTACTCTTCTTTATTTCTTATGTTTACAATCTTCACATACATACGATCATAGATAATTCATTGTGTCACTCTGAAATTGGGATAATCTCGGAGTTTTTACCATAATAAATAAAAAAATAAAACTATGTACCAAAATAAATACCTATTCATTGTGCCATTGCAATTCATTGTGCCATGCAGCCTACTATCAACGTGATGTAGCCCAGAAGGAAGTGAGTGTTTGAAACTGGCCCGGTGATCCGCCAAAAAAATGTATTGAACTTCATTTCATTATACTTTCTCTCTCATTTATGAGCAAAAATTAGAGAGAAGGATTGGGTAATTCGGTTTGGCGTAGTCGCGTAGATAGGAGTTGATATGGATTTTTAAATGATGTGGCTGTTTAATTAGTTAGGTGGCAGCTCCACTAGGCGGTTGGACGAAAAATCAGATGTCTGTAGACAGCGATGACCTCTGAGATAATCAGTCAAAATCCGATTATCCTCGGAGAACTTAGATGAAAATTTGACGAAATGATACAATTTTAATAGATTAATAATCACATATGAAAAAATTATCGACCACTATGTTACAAACTCGGATGAAAATAGATATTAAGCCACGAAAAAGGTGGCGGCGGCTGCATTAATTAAACAAATAGAAATACATACTTGAGTTTGGTGGTGCTTTTTGTATTATAATTAGTTTGCCATATGAACCCTAAATGTGTATGTTATTAGGTCGTTTTCTAGGATGCTACACTGTGTTCACATGTTGTTTTCCATGGAACTGATTAGGTTTAATTAATCAAATGATTTGTAGTATACTCTTGTCTCTAATTAGTTGGGAGCTAATTAAGATTCCTGTAATTTGCAATTTTCTTAATTAGATTGCAGAAATTAACACGGAATTAGGTCAACCAAAGTATTAATTTATGTGACGTGGCAAAGTTTTTGTCAAAGTACACCAATTTAATTTCATATAAACTAGTTAGGAAAAATTCAGCAAAAAAAAAAAAAAAAAAAAAAAACTAGTTAGGAAAAATATCCAAATGCTTTGCTAACTTAACAGATAGCCCTATACTATAAGCCGGTCTTTTTGGTTCTTCCATTTCAGATTTTGTCTTAATAACGTTAATTAATATGCATTTAGTACACCACGTTAGCTCCAATAGTCATGTGCTAGCTTACTTTAGTGGCGTAATAATCATTTAGAAAAGGGTTAATACACAGTTTTGCCCTCCTACTATGCAAAGTTAATAAACATATCCCTATACTAATTTTCAACCAAATTAAGACCCTCTACTTTAACACTTTTAACAAACGTACCCTTCTGTTAACTTGTTCATCCATTTCCGTCAATTCTTCCTTGAATTTGTCACTGATTCTTCTTGTTTGGTTTCCAATGATCTGATTTGAGTTTATTTTCACGAGATTTCATGTGTTTGATCATCTCCTCCTTCTTCTTGTTGGGGTTTCACTACTCTGTAGTGGGTTCATGAATATTCCTTAATTTGATATGTTTCTGCTAAACTAATGGATCCCTTCTTGATCACTAAGTAAAAAAACAAAGTATTCCTATAATTTTTCTCCATGTTCATCGCTGATTTTTGGCGGAAATGGACGAAAAAGTTAACGGAAGGGTACATTTGTTAAAAGTGTTAAAGTAGAGGGATTTAATTTAGTTAAAAATTAGTAGAGGGGTATGTTTGTTAACTTCGCATAGTAGGAGGGCAAAAAGGTGTATATAAACATTGCTAAGTTTATGAGAAAGAGTTGACCAGGGCCGACTAGAGTGAATAAGAAAGTCAGCTCTTTTATTTAGTTTTTTTTTTCTCTCTTTAATTGGAATCAAGTAGGTACGTAATCATCTCTCCATATATTGCGAATAATAATAAATTTGCGAATAGTAATTTGCAGTACATATGGTGTCGCAAATACTATTTGCTATTGCAAATTACTAAATGAAATAGTGACTGGTGGTGTCGCAAATAGTATTTGCTACTGCAAATTACTACATTAAATAGTGATTGTCGTAGCAAACATCAACTATTTGCTACTGCATTTTCATGCCGTTGTAATTTTACAGTATCTAAAGGTAAATTTTTTTGTAGTGCTTTGATGACCGAAAAGTCTTAACATCAATTTTGATAGCCCCAGTATGACAATTTATCTTGCATAATACTTGGTGGACATTTGCAAACTTCAATCCCCTTCCATGGGCTTTCATTTGAGGGGGCGTGTTAGTAAACACTAAACACTATAAAATCCATCAACAACCCGAGTTATTGGAATGTAGTACGATTCTTACATACACTACCAACTAATTAATAAAATAACTATAATATGCATCACGAAAACACACGATCTTCACTATGGTTGCATATACTATTCATCAATGCAACAAACAAAGATTTTCATATATACAACACACCATTGACCCAACACTAATCAATCCCTAATTTAAAATTAAACAGTTGATTTACATCGCTGTTACCTTCAATTATCTCATTATTATATTGCTAAAAGGAAATAGCACTTTGCCCCCTTTAATTTCCCAATTTAAAAGATAGCTCCTTATACTATGATTCGCTGTTTTTACCCCTCCTATATTCACCACTTTGTCGTTTGGGTCATTCCGTTCCAAATTTCCTCTTCGTGACGTTAATTGATGCACATTCAGTACATCACGTTAGCTCCAATAACCATGTATTAGCTTACTAAGAATTTTATAATTGGGAACAAAATTAGATATGATAAAAATGAAAGAATAAAATGTGTGGTTTTAAAACTCTTCATATTTCACCATACCAGTGGCGGAGTCAGGACGCAAGTAGACCCTGGGCCCAGACATAAAATACAATGGGCCAAAAACATTTTTGTACGAAAAATACACATATTTTAGCTATTTGGGTCCAGGGTGGCCTCCCCTGGGCTCCGCCACTTCACCATACTCTTCGTGATACCTCCTCAATATACCTCAATGACAAGCTCTTTGTCTCCTATCTCTGATATCTCTCTCCGTCGATGTGTGGATGTGCCCGGATTTAATGTTAAAAAGATGATAGTTGAAATGGAAGGACCCAAAAGGAAAAATGATCAAAGTAGAAGGGGTAAAAAGAACGATTTATGGTACATGGGCTATCTGTTAAGTTGACATAGTAGAGGGGGCAAAGTGGTATTTTCCCTATTGCTAACTACCATTAGACGAGAATATACATACATAACTACATTATAATATACGTATACTCTTACTATAAATACCTAACTACGTTCATGTTATCCAGCCATCTCTTCTTCCTACAACAAACTTGTATACCAAATCATTTAGCTAATCAATCAAGCATTCCGAATTTCGATCACCATGGCCGGGTTTCGAGCTTTGTTCTCGTTGTGCATTGCGGTCACGATTTTCATGGCGGTCGTGGCACAGGCACAACTGTCTCCTACTTTCTACAAGAAGACTTGCCCCAATGCTCTCCCCGCGATTAGACGGATCGTTAGGCAAGCCATCCAGAAGGAGGCTCGAATGGGGGCTTCCTTGCTTCGATTGCACTTCCACGATTGCTTTGTCAATGTAAGTTTGATCTTCAGTGATGTTATTGGTATATAGTTAGCTATATGGTGAAGATTACAATACTTTCTGCGAATTTTTTTATAGTTGTGCATTGTGTTTTGACATAGGGGTGTGACGGGTCGGTACTGTTGGATGACACGGCAAACTTTACGGGGGAGAAGACGGCTGGGGCAAATGCGAACTCGATTAGAGGGTTTGATGTGATTGATAAGATCAAGTCGGAGCTTAACAAAGTTTGTAAGGGCAATGTTGTCTCTTGCTCCGACATTTTGGCCGTTGCTGCTCGTGACTCTGTTAATACTGTAAGTGACTTTCTATCCTTTTATGCTTAAATGGATTGTGGATTCGAACGCATGACCTCACATGTTCCTATAACCTATTTTTAGAAAATATTTATATATATTGAATGAAAAACGCCTCTAGCGACAAGAAACTGCTAGTCTAACAACGATATTTTTCAACTTTTAACCACGATTCTTTCAACCACAGTTAGAAAATAAAAATTCAAAAGTTGATCCTATATTTTGCCATCTAATAGCGGCAATTGGAATTTGTCCAATTTAAATTTCATGTTACGTCATGTCAGTTTACTATGTAGATTCACTCTGACGAGGGACATGCCGAGTGGCGCGCCGTTGCAGCTCCTGGCATTTTGCTGTCTGGATCTTTATTTGTAATTATTTTATCCTTTATTAATGATTATTAAATGTATATCTACTTTTATTTTTGTGGATAAGGAGAATGCAATTTTTACTAACACGCTCAACCAGGGCACGGTCAGTTTTATTGATAGGTCGTAGTTCGTTTTCTCTGTTGGGATGGCGTATCTTGACCTTTGTATACATCACCTTTGAATCTCTAGTCAAATGTTTGAATTTTGTGTTACAGCTAGGAGGATCGGCGTACTTCTACCGCATCCCTTAGGAAGGCGTGACAGTCGGACCGCAAGCCGAACCTCGGCAAACAATAACCTCCCTGGTCCATTCTTCAGCTTCTCCCAGCTCGTCTCCAGCTTCCAATCCCAGGGCCTGAACATGAAAGACCTCGTGGCGCTCTCCGGGGGCCACACCATCGGCCAGGCTAGGTGCACCACGTTCCGCACCAGGGTCCACAACGACACCAACATCGAGAGCAACTTTGCCTCCTCCGTGAAGCGAACTTGCCCCTCTGTAGCGGGAAGAGGGGACAACAACCTCCAGACACTGGACCAGAGCCCTGGAAGGTTCGACACACAGTACTACAGGGCTCTTGTCCAGAAGAGGGGGCTGTTACACTCGGACCAGGAGCTGTTTGGGACGGGAAACCGAGCTAGTGATGCTTTGGTTCGGTTGTATAGTAACAACCCGGGTAAGTTTGCTTCGGATTTCGGAGCGTCAATGATCAAGATGGGGAATATTAGAGTTCTTACCGGGAGGAATGGGGAGGTCAGGAAGAATTGCCGCAGGACTAATTAATGAGGGAAAGGGTGTTTGTAAAATGTTTCTGGTTTTTGGGTTGTGAGTGTTGTATGTTCTGTTTTTTTTTTTCCTTCTGATTCTGGTTTGTGGTTTGCCGATTCGAATTGAGCGAATCGGTTTGTATGTTCAATTGTTCGGATAAATAAAGAAACGAAGCATCATTTGATACAATCGTCGAACTCCGACCAGACAATGCCTAGAATGCACAGTTTTCTTAACTGTATGTCAATAATTGAACCCATGAATCTAACTGCTATACAACACATGCAACATGATTACCTAAATCACTATTAGAGATAATTGTGTGTAAAATCTAATTCAATCGTTAAGAATACTGTTTCCGAACCAAACCAGTTTTGTGATTGATTCACAGTTTTCGAAACTGAAAGCAAACAAAGATTCTGAATTCGAAGAAGTCACTCGTTGATTCCTACACAAGGCGAGTGCTGATCTAAACCCGCACGCTAATCAAGAGAAAGATTGGGCAAATCAAGGGTCTGAGGATGTATCTGGCAAGTCGTGACCAAGAACGAGTACCTGCAACAGTTTCGAGGGTCCGAGGATGGATCTCGGGAGTCGTGACCAAGAACGAGTACTTCCAACAGCTTCGCCCGGTACACGAAATAGTATAAGCAGTGATGCATGATGAAAATCTGCCTTATTACGACTGTTTCTACACAACCAACAATGGAAAACAATCTCTGCAATCTCCTCAAATCTATATATATATCCTTAAAACCTTCCCGCAAACTGAAAACCTGTCTGCTACCAGAGGGCATCATCAAATACAGCACAAAGACAACGTCAAAAAAAACAGAAACTCGAATTTCGGAGCTCTTGTTGCTTTCCGTCGGAGTTTTCAAAACACGAATTTCTCCTCTTCCTCTTCTGCGGCACCTGAAGAGAGGGGTTGATGTTTTATTTCTCGAAGAGCATCGGCTGCAGTGTCACTTATGCCGAGCAAATACTGCACCCGTGACAGCTTTTCGGCTGCTGGGTCACTCCTCAGATAGACAGTGTAAAGGATGTCCAGTTCTTGTGCAACTTCCCAGTTCAATGGTGCCTCTGCTGGAACGGCTTTGTCCGCTGCTACCATATTGTTCAGCGCCGAAACCTGCGAAATGGGGGATATGTGGATAATAATATACCCGGAAATCACGAAACATTGCAGTAACTAAGAGAAGGAAATGGTATTTAGATGTTGGAGAGAGGCACTTACAACGCCGGCGTGATTCCTCTGCCGCAACTGTGCAACAGCCTGAATCAGAGAGTTCGACAATCGGTTCCGTGCAAGTTGATGAACGACCTCTTTGGACTTCTCGGCGTTAATGTTCAAGTCTGCAGGCAACTTCTCGTAGACCTCCACCTCGTCAAACTCTCCGCTTCCGGAAGAGAAAATTTCCTCCACGGTTTTTTTGAACAGGCTATTCCTTAGCTTCTCGGAGATCATCTTCTCGATGTCTACGTTTGATTCCTTCAATTCTCTTATCTGTTTTATATCGATCTTTCCTTTACCGATGGCAGTCTCGAGTACGGTAGCCATTTTCGTGCTGGTAATGTCCTTGATTGCCTTTTGAGCATGCTCTTCAGGGTACCCAATTTGCTTTCGGACATCTTCAAGCTGATCAACCTTGGATTTAGTAAGTTGTCCATCGGCTAAAATCACTTCAGCTTGTTTCTTGAATGTGATCTCTGCAACTTCCTTGTGCACATCCACAATTTGCTCATCAGTCAGTCCGAGAATTTCCCCAAGCCGACATAAGAAAACAAATTCGGAGTCACTCGGTTTGCTCGAAGCACCAAAAGGAAGAACTTGGACCTGGCCGGAAAGGCAGAATATCAAGTATTTTCTGAATAAATCAGTCCTGTCTCTTAAAGGGAGGTCATCTTTAAGGTTTATCTCGGTCTGCCCAGGCTCTGCTCCTGGAGCGGCTTCTCCGCTGTACTTCATTTTCTTAAGTGATGCCAGAGATTCCCATCCACCCTCAGTTTGTATCGTTTCCTCCTTCACAAGATCTTTGGGTTTATCATCAGAAGATTCCCCTTTAATACCGGCAACCAATCGAGTCAAGACAAAATGATTGAAATAAACCAGTTTCTTCAGTTGTTCAGCTGTCTTTGCACGGTCCTCCGCTGAACGAGCTCGCTTTACATAAGTCATGAGTACCTTTTTGGCCTGCATATTGATGATGAAACAAAAATGAAAGTTGGTACTTGAAAATTGTCAACATTTTATATGCAGGTTGACAGAGCTAGCACTTACATCCCTGCTTGCAATAGTCATAGCAGCCTCCCGCGATAACTTTAATCGATGGGCAGCCTTTTTAACAGCCTCCATAGCGCTAGAATTGTAACCATCAGCACCTGAGCCAATCAAATCCATGACCGCCTGAAGAAGATATAATATAATTGTTAGCCCATTAACCTCAAGTAGATTTTTAGCAGTATAACATGAGCAACTAGGAAGGAGAAGTGTATAGTAGTTATTTCCAGCTATTAGTCACTGTAGGCCATCACTTGGTAAGAAATTAAGAATATATGCTGAAAATAACAACACATGTTCAATGGAGATCTCAGAGTGCTGCCAGTCAGGTCAGATGTATTGACAGTGCCATGATTTGAAACTTGAAAGCACAAGAACCTCTTATAAAAGCAACCAGCAAAGTACATAGAGTGGTCTGTAAGTGGTATTCGGTAGAGAGTTACCTTGGAAAATAAAGTGCCACATATATCAGTATGAGCCGCTTCAACTGTTTCTTCGGAATACAGAGCATGACTCTCACTCGTAGCAGACTTTTGACATCTGCCTCACTGAGCTCTCCATCAGCTAAGCATTGTTGAAGCTTCTGGCGGTATATATCTTTGAACAGGGGAGACAAATCGTCATTCACGAAAGCAGTAAAGCACTAGCATGAAAATTTCAAAGACCAAGTAAGGTGAAAATGCTGAATTGAAAACATGATATATTACCTGCATGAACATCTTTCGCCTTCAGTGGATCAAAGCGCAATTCCTCACATAGATTCTGTAAGAAGGCTGCCTTGCTATCTGCCATCTCCAAATCACCTCCGGTAAATGCTTGACCAAGCCGTTTCCGGTACACTTTCGAGGTAACCTCATGCATGATTGTTTCTGATTGTTTTGTACCCAACCCAAATATACTTCTTAGTTGGTCCAGTGAAGCAACCTACAAAAGAGGAACAAGGTAACGTCATTAAATCACATGACGAACATGATAACAAACAATTGACTAATGATAACAAGTTTAGTATTTATCACTTAGAATAAACATGGTAGGAAAAACAAAAGTAAAGCTTGAATCCTATGTAACAATCAGATTACGGAACCTATGCATGAATCCTATCCAAAAGTACGGTTAGCGCTTCTGGAAGAGCCCATTACAATTTGTGGCGGAAACCAATGGCGAAAGTATATACAGTGAACTGAATGAAACAGCAGAAAGAAACATAAAATGCCACATAAATCTAATATATTGAACGAATCCCAGTATATTAATCTTCTCATCTTCCTCATAAATCGAATATCTTGAAGGACTTGAGAATCCCAGTTTCAAGTCCAAATGAAAGGTTGAATAATCAGCAGAAGACAATTAGAACTAGCCTTGACCTCTGGTTGACATTTCAGTACAAATGTCTAAAGAACATTATAGTTATACCACAAGAACCCTACAGCTATGAAAGTGGTGCTAGCTCAAAACACTATAATTCTCTCGAGACTACATCTAAATAGAGAGCTTAACCACTAAGGACCTCAAAACACACCAGAGGCACTAAAAAGGTAAATAAATTGCTCTATGTAAACAATCTAGTAGGTCCTTCAGTTTTGCTATCCAACCAGAATATTCAAAAAGGTAGGCTTCAACATTCGAAACATACTTTTTCGTCTAAGGAGTTAAACTGCTAACCATATGCAACATAGACATGTTTGAAGCAGGAAAATTGATAGTATGCCATAATTGGGTTCACCTTACTATCTTCCATCCGGCCACCAGATAAAGCATCTGTGACGTAAGCTTTGTATAGAAGCTTCAACTGATCCATCTTTCTATCAACATCATACTCACCACCTAAGCAGCACCATATAGTTAGTTGTTCATTTGCATCACAGATAAAATGGAAAAGATTAAAAAAGAATCACTAATTATAATACCTAATACAGAAATAGGACCAACACCACGAGCATATCGATCAGCATCTGCATGGTCCTTGAAGGAAATAAGTCTATCATTAAATGCCAGTACCGCATCAATTGCATCCACTGCTTGTTTCAAACCAGAGCTGTGTTACACAAGGAAGCAGAAACATAACCTCTTATTTTTCACCATAGAAAATTTATTATGAACTGGAAAATCCATACAACATTAACACTTTCAACATAATGCAAGTTGACAATGGTTCAATTGATTAATGTTATCTTACGCTGCTACTGATCTAGTTTTCAGTATATCAACTGCAGCTGAGATATTTTCCTCCATCAATTTTCTTGCATGGCTCTGGAATAAGTCCTTCGCAAGCTGTAATAAACATAAAATTTAATAAATAGATAAAATTCAATCACCAAAAGCATAATAGCTATAGCTTGTAACGTACCTCATCAGAAAGTCCGTAAGCAAGTTGTGTTTCTCTAAGGCTTATCAGCTGCTCGGCATCAATATCTGAAAAAAGAAAGAGAGAGGAAATGGACCAAACAATTGCTTAATTCAACGGAGCATATAAATCTCGACATAACCAAGTTTTATACATGCTTATGAAAAAAGCAGCATTCTTTACAAACAACCCTTAAATATCACAAATAGGTACATCTCAGAAAGAATGGAGAAGAAAGAACAATCTTACACTACACTAAGTCGCTAACTAAAATAATTGGACACCATAATTCAGAAAAAATCCACTAAAATAAGGGCATAAAATAGGTATTATCGAAAACCTCAACCGAAAACACATTTACCTCTGCCAACCGATCTTAGTTTTGAAGCATACAATCTTTGGGCATTATCACGGATCGCAACTTCTACCTGGAAGTCAATATCAAAGACCAGCATTAAACAGCAGGTCATAGCAACTAACAATCCATCTGCCAAGGAAAACGATTAGAAAAAACAGCAAAAACTATGGGACTATGACATTCGGACATTACACCTGTAAGGGACAGTAAGAAGGAATGAACCAATACCTGTGAATCAGTAACCTTAAACACCCTCTTCCAAGGTAAAAGGAAAGATGACGCATCCCCAAAAACAAGACTTGAAACATAGACTAGCTTCTGAAATGCCTGCACTGGAAAAATAGTATGAACTGATCAAGCACCAAACCTTTGTCTCAATATCAAAATGGTACAGCTCCAAATACCTTTAACTGCACAACAAATACTAGGAGCTTAGTAATGACTTACCCTACGTTGCTTTGTGTCTCCTTCACGATCACCAGTTTCAAGCCTTTGTCTGAAAATACGCCTACCAATCTATACACCAAGAACCAAAAGAACATGTTCAGTTGAAAGCCTAGAATCCACACAGTCCATAAAATTCTTTTTTTGTATCTAACAGGAACAACTGTATAATAATGCAGTACCTCAAGATGCATGGCAGCTGCATCAGGATCGTCAATACCCAGAGCATTCTTGAAGTTGATTATCGTCTCAACTTCATTGCCTTTAAGCTCTTGACTTCCAGGAGGCAGAACAGAAGATACAAATCTACAAGAACCAAAGCTGGGTTACCTACAACTTGTGATACTTCAAATAGCAATCTAATACTTAACATATACTTCAACTCACCGGCAGTACAAATCCGAGAGTTCTGCACTGAAAGCTTGGTCTGTTTTGCTCACACCATACCTGACATTCAAAACAACGAAACCCCCAAAATTCAGAACTAGCTAGTTGTATCTCCATGATTGCCGCAACTTTCACGATTACGAGAACTGTAAATAAGAGGCAGAGGCAAACTAACTTTCTGACAATCTGTTCAATTTCATCCTTCTCGACACCTTTGGGATCATCCAAACCAACAACGTAATTATGCAAACTGGTAGCCGCAACCTCAGGAACACAAGCATTCAAAGCATACACCATAGCTCCCCCAGCAGCTCCCATGGCAGCCGCACCTCCTATAGCCAAATTGCGAGTCCCTCCGAATCGTTGCCCCAAACCATACCCTGCAGCCACAGCTCCAGCCAAAACAATCACTGAACAAGTTAGCCTCACCGGCGGCGGAAGGCTACCCACCAACGGCTGAATCCCGGTCAACTCCTTCCTCTCCCCGAAGATACTAGGCTTCGGCTGTGTAGCCGTGGAAGCTGATTCATCCGATGGCTTGACGGTAACCGCGGACGCAGCTGAGCTACGAGGAAATGATACTCTCAATCGCCGGCGGGACGGGAGGGAGAGAGACGATGGAGTTGAACGGATGAGGAAAGGTGATAGAAGCGCCGGCGAAGCGGCGCCGGCGGCGGAGGAGGAAGACGGAGTGACGGAGAGTAGAGAGGGATTCATCGTCGTCGTTTGCCGCCGCTTCTGCTATTGGTTGTTGAAATCGAATCCCTCTGGAGATTGAGTTGAGAGGATAATGGAGGTTTCAGATTTATACAAGTATATAGGGTTTAACGAAGGAACTGCGAGTGAGGAAGAAGAAGAAGAAGATAAAATAAGAAGAAGAAACAAATTCAAAGATTAAAAAAAAAAATACAGAAAATTTAAGGAAGTTGTTGGCAATTTGGCATGGTGTGGGGCCCACGAAGTTGAGAAAGCGCATTAACGACGTCGTTTGAGCCGTTGCTTTTTCGCCGTGGGATAATTACTGGAGAAACTATCAGTCTCTGGTCTCTGCTTCTCCGGAGAAAGCAGAACTGGAGCTCGAAGACGAACAGTAAAGTTCTTCAAGTCTTCTCCTTCTTCTTCCTAATCTGCTTCTTCTGCTGCTTCTGCGTCCTCTTCTTCTTCTCAATCTTTCATTGTTGTATCCAATTGTTTCGGGTGGGAGGTTTTGAATGGGTACGCAAGGTGTTTGATGAAATGCCTGAAAGATGCTGGTGTATGGCTGTATGCTGTTCAATGTTCATTTCCATGTTATTTGGTTACGGAGAGATAACCAGTTTGACTTGATCGTGGATTCTACTAGATTATCTTGAGCTATTTGTAGTCTTCCTAATGTCGAACTTGATGTTGAAAACATTGTTCCTTTGGCTGTTATCTTTGTTCATCGATTGTTACTTATGTAGAATACTCAAACATGTTTCTTCACTCGTTGGTGCAGGTTCTCATTGGTGGAGTTGAATTCACCACATTCCTGAAAGTATGATTTCGATGCGATGCTCGGTTTCCCCGTGGCTTCTCAAGATGTACGGAAACACCTTCAAACTTCCACTATTGGCAGTACCTTCAAAAGGGAGTTTACTTGCTTCAGTACGCTGCTGTTGTTCCGGTTTGAGTCCAATCCCTGCTACTGAAGTTCAAACTGTGTCGACTCCAAGTCAGCACCTTGGTGCCTCTCCTGGAAAATGGGTACCTATTCGTAAGAAAAAGGTCGTTCTGCGAGTTGGATATGTTGGTACCAACTACAGAGGTCTCCAGAAGCAACAGGATGAACATTCGTTGTCCAGTAAGCTTGTTTGTTTCTTCTGCTTGTAGATATAGCTACTAGATAATTAGCATTAGTCTTTGATTCTAGATGAACGTAACTCTGATTCATAAGGAACTGTAAAGGCATCACTCGTCTATGTTTGATACGAAATTTTATTGAAATGTTGGTTTTGTAGCCGTTGAAGCAGAGCTGGAAGATGCCATATTCAAAGCTGGCGGAATTCTTGAAAGCAATTATGGGCATCTGAACAAAGTTGCTTGGGCAAGAAGCAGCCGTACAGATAAAGGAGTAAGCTTGATAATAACACTTTTTATTGGATTACCGTTTCTCCATTTTTACTTTGGTTAAGTTGATTGTGATCCAATATTTAGGTCCACTCATTGTCAACAACGATTACAATGAAAATGGAGATACCAGAGACTGCATGGAAGGACGATCCTTACGGCATTGCTCTTGCAAGAACTGTTAACTCTTACCTTCCAGATAGCATCAGAATTTTCAGCATCTTACCTGCACAGAAGTAAGTCTTGTAGCTGCTTCTTTTAATGTGTTAATACTAGCAACAAGATTGCTTCCGTAGTTTCATTCTTCGCATCTAAGCTTCACATATTATCAGCCTAAGAGGCTGATATGATATATTTGTTCTAGGTTTCTCATTCAGATAGGTTCGAGCTTTGGGCCAACACCATCTATATAATAATCTCTAGATACTACTTATTGTTTTATCATTGTGCTTTAGCTGCAGCTGATTCAACTAACATTCCATATGCTAAAGATTTTGCTAATTGATTTTCCTCGCACTAGTTCAGTCTTACCTCCTACAGCACTCTGATTGTCGATACCTGCATTCAGGAACTTTGATCCTAGACTAGAGTGTGACATGCGTAGATATTCATACCTTCTTCCTGCGGAGATTATTGGTATCAGAAGTCATTCTAATGCGGCTGAAATCAGTGACCACATATCAGACTTCCGGAAGATACTAAATGGATTTGAGGTAGGATCTCTCTTTAGTCTTTGTTGCTTTATCAACTATAGCTTATAACTTCTTCCTGAAATGAAGTTCATTGTAACGAAACCTAATTGATTTGCTCCCTAAGAGAAGGATCAAACAAGCTTCTAATAAGGTCAAGAAGAACAAACTATCCTGAAGAATTGCACTTTCGTTATAGTTTTGGATGCTCTTTGTAGGGGGATCATCCTTTTCATAACTATACAATACGGTCAAAATACAGGAGCCAAGTTCGTCGAAGCCCATTCCCTGAGAAAAAGTATCATTTCTCAAAGAGAGACAGAGCCTATATTCAGATAGGAGAGCCTGTTAGTGAGGGGAGTGATGAAGAAGAAATGTGTGGGGATGATGAGATTGTTCAACTAGATAACTCTGAAGCAATGCAAAATTCCTTGGAGGGGATCATTTCCAACCAAAATATTGAACCGGTGAAGGAGCGAAGCTCAGGTCAACCTATTGCAAGATGGCTACATGAACCTGATGAGAGAGATAGAATAGGAGCTTCCCACTTCAGAAAGATCATTCGCTGCTCATGCGGAGAGCTGGAGGAATCATCTGGATTTAATTTTGTTGAGATTTCTATATGGGGAGAGTCTTTCATGCTACACCAGGTAAGCCTACAATCTCAGAGTTCATTTACTAATCTGTTTCGGCAACTTATGAATCTGTCCGAATTCTGTGTGCTTCCTACAGATCCGTAAAATGGTTGGAACTGCAGTGGCAGTGAAACGTGATCTTCTCCCAAGGGACATTCTAACACTGTCATTAGCAAAATTCTCAAGGATTGTACTGCCTCTTGCCCCTTCCGAAGTCTTGGTTTTAAGGGGGAATAGTTACTCCCTTACGAGGAAATCCCGTGAAGGAACACGATCAGAAGCACAGACGCTGTCGGAATCGAAAGAAATTCTCAAGGGAGTCGATGAATTTTACGTTGAGAAAATGTTGCCACAGGTATCTAAATTCTTGGACCTGTCTAGGTCCCCATGGTTGGAATGGGTCGAGAAGCTAGATGAGCACACGCACATTCCAGATGCAGAACTAAATGAAGTCAGAAGGGCCTGGAAGGCATGGAAGGAGAGCTATCATAGCAGAGTCAACATTGCATCTACAAACTTGTGAATGCAAACAGAGAACAGTACATATATACTTGCTCTGCTCTTCCTCTTTAAAATTGTACGAGTTTGATTCTCGGAGATAACGATCTTGATATGTTCTCTCTTCGAACCAGGAGAAGGCCAGCATTTCCATCCTCCAAGACACTG
Source organism: Linum lewisii (assembly GCA_034768395.1). Taxonomy (NCBI): domain Eukaryota; kingdom Viridiplantae; phylum Streptophyta; class Magnoliopsida; order Malpighiales; family Linaceae; genus Linum; species Linum lewisii. Next base: position 2,285,390 of record CM068300.1, on the reverse strand, counting down.
CTACATCCCGGAGCAAAGTCTTACTGTGAGTTTCCTCCACCATTTCTGGAAGTTAACTCGATGAACTCAGTTTCAGAGTTCGTTCCAACTGACATTATCTAGTTCGTGAATGTAGTTATCACTGCACAGTGCTGCTGACTGTTCCCCGGGGAAGCTGCAAATCGTCACTGGATGGATGCTTAACTGGTGGATCGACTTGCGATGTTCTCGTGTTTCGGGTTTCAACATCAAAAAAGGCTAGTAGGCACTAGGCAAGACTTCTAAGAGTCATGGAATGAAATGCAGGCTGCAATGGTTATATATTGAACTTGCAAACTGAAAAAGGATCTAACTTGAGCTGGATTGCTGATCATAATTGCAGAAAAGGTCTGTTTCTCTGGGTAGGCTTAGCCTTCTGGATTCAAAGATTGCTATTTCACTTAGTTGTATTGTTGCTTGTAATCGGGGTTTTCTCCCTAGGCTACTAACATTCAAACTCGAAAACCTTTTATGAAAAGTTGAAGATAAATTGGGATAAGAAAGCCTGATTGCTTCTCAAGAAGAAAATTTCAAACTTGGAGGCAATTGATGAGCCCGTTAGGACAATCCAACTAGTATAAACCAGGTGACCCAGAAGGCGCATAAGATTGCCTCGGTAGGAGTAAGCGTAACCCAGTTACTAGGAGAATTGAGTCAAGCAAAGGCTCGCCTCGGACCCAAAAAGGAACTTGGGGTCACTGGAAGACAGAAGGGCCATGGACCCAACACATGGATAAAAAAAAACTCAAGGGGCCACAAGAAATGCAAGGCAGCTGACGCCCTAATCCTAAAGGTACATCTGGGCGGACGAGCCTACATCTACGGCAGATATGAGGATTTTTTCCCAAAGTGGGGTTGAATAATTTTTCTATTCCCAAAATAGGGTCTCCTTACAATCAATTCCCAATCTAGGCCAAAATGAGCTGAGTAGGCATGAATATCGCCAAGTATCTTGACGATTTGCTTAAAATAATATTTAATATATTCATCGCCACTTAATTTGGCGAAGGCGATTTACTAGCAATGTGTGTCACACTACATTTTTTAACATTTCTTTTTTTTTTCCTTCCTTTCCTTCCTTTATTCTCTCTCTATTTAACATTTAATTTGACTTCTTTTTATGAAATTATTATATGTTCATGAGTATGATATATATGTTTAAAGGTGTGATCAATGTTTTCAGAATCGGACCGGGGTCGAGTTGGTAAGGTCAAGGGTTCAAAGGTTAATGAAAAAATCAGGGTTGAACCGGGATCAAACTGAGATTTTCGGTGTCGAAGAGCTGGCCGGCTCACGATCGAACCGGCAGGCCCGTTCCGGCATTAACAACCCTGGGTACAATAGCTATATTTAAGGTCAAATATTTTTGTTTACGTATTTAAATTGGTACATATTTATTTAATTATTGTAACTTTTTGTTATTAATTTGACTTCGTAAAATATTTTTAAGGGGTCAAATATTTAATACATCCTTAAATTTTGGGTCGGTTTACAAAGTGACATGTACATAGCTATTGTATCCAAGGTTGTCAATGCCGGAACGGGCCTGCCGGTTCGATCGTGAGCCGGCCAACTCTCCGACACCGAAAAATCCCGGTTCGATCCCGATTCAACCCTGACCTTTGAACCCTTGACCTTGCTGGCTCGACCCCCGGTCCGATTTGAAAACATTGATTATACCCTTAAACATATATATCATACTCATAAACATATAACAATTTCATAAAAAAAAAGTCAAATTAAATGGTAAACAGAGAGAGAAAAGAAAGAAAGGAAAGGAAGAAAAAAAATGTTTAAAAGTGTAGTCTGACACACATTGATAGAAATCGCCAAATTAAGTGACGATGAATATATTAAATATTATTTTAAGGATATTCATGCTTACCCAGCTCATTTTGGCCTAGATTGGGAATTGATTGTAAGGAGACCCTATTTTGGGAATAGAAAAATTATTCAACCCCACTTTGGGAAAAAATCCCAGATATCGCTTCCATACCATGACCAGTGGGAAATGGCCACTAATTAAAAGAGGGACAAACTGATACTTTGACAGGGAATATTCTTTCGGTACTGGCGTTCAATCCTTCGATCTTCTCATTACCTATATTCCATTCTATCGCCCCTAAACTCACTACACTACCCTCCGAGGTGTCACGATTCTAAGTCAGGCAACCAAGACGGACCTAGGCAATCGACACAGCTCCACTTCTATTGTTCGGACGACGAGGTACAAACAATAAATTACTAGTTTAAGATTATGTTCCATGTATACCGATCATACCACTTTAATTCAACCTTTTGCGTGTGTGAACTAGGATCTATTGATAGCAGCCGCCTAAGCCATTTCTTCTGCTGTTCTGATGATTTCATGTGGAGAATGAAGAAGAAGCGTAACCTACTTCTACGCCAAATTCTAATCTTGACAACGACATCAAAGGAATTGATTGAGTTCTGTTGTGTGTATGTGTGGCCTGGGATAGTCACAAAATCAGTCAGTGTATTAAGACCTATGGCCCAGATTGACTCTTTTGGGATGCTGTGTGAATCAGTTTCTGCAATTTGCATGAACAGAGAATATATCATTCATGCTGCTGCAATCAATGTGAACCACCAAAATTGTTGATGATTAATGGTGTACTCAGGCTATCTGGACTTTGGGTTGTGTTTTGACTAGTTGTTTGAGTAATAGAGTTGGAAGTGTTTCGGTCATCTGTTTCGTCTGGATCGCTTAGTATATATAGGTTTGGATCACCCTCGTACGTAAAGTGTGGGGTAGAGTAGTGACTTTAGGGTGTAAAGTACGTACCGAGCGGAATGTATTCTGCTGCCAAAAGTGTTTGTCCTTCAAAACACTGGTTGATGGTTGCTTCCCACTGGTTGATGATATATACGGAAGCGATGAGCGTCGTGGATTTGGAACAGACTGCCTAGATGTAACCACGTGTACTTTAAGTTCGAACGGCAGACTCTCGACTGTCTAGGGTTTGATGTCATCTTCGTGGGCCCCTAGTCTAGACATCGAAGACCCAGACCTTCTTCATCACATAGGGTGACTCAGACACTGCTCTTGGGCATGTGCGGATAATTGTCTGAGCCCACAAGTTGAATGCTCAATCTTTCTTCTCATTTTCTGAGTGACTTGATTGTATTAGACCAATCGTTCGACCAAAAATATCGTCTAGTCGCTTGGTCGGCCAATTAGGCTGAGCCAATGATATAACCGCAACGGCCACCATCTTGCGTCTCCAACCATCAATTTTGTTACAGTGATGACACATTTTTTTGTTCGTCATAGTGGACATGTTATTTGAGTGTTATTTGACGATTCTTCAGGTAACACTCGAATAACATTTGTTCGGTATAAAAGGTAGCTTTCAATGCAACTTAATTGTATACATTCACACCTAAATTTGTGGCCTGTGGAGTAAATTGGCCGTACCAAATCAATCAAACAATTATGGCTAGCAAAATCAGTCTGCCTAGTTAATATTTGGGAAAATAGCACTTTCACTCCTCTACTTTGTCAATTTAACAGATAGCCCTCTATACTATAAATTGCTCTTTTTATTCGTTGAACCCTCCTATTTCGGCCACTTTATCTTTTGGTCCTTCATTTTCAAATTAGTGTACATGAATATACATTTGAGTGTGTCAAATTTGGTGTTATATATCAACTCATCAACAATAAGTTCATTGACATTTTGGTCATCACTCTATATCTATATATCCCCTATGCTACCTCTACAAAAAAAAAAAAAAAACTATAACACACTATATGCTACACATAACTAAAAATCAAGTACTACCCCTCATGCTCCTCGTTCTCGTCCTCGACCTCGTCATCCTATAATGAAGAACAAGAGCAAGAACAGAACCAACCCCACACAACGACCCCCAAATCACGAACGTATCCCGATAACACTCAACCCCAATGCACTTCCCTCCACCACCGCCAGCCTTCTTGTGGTAGATGAACGCGGCGAGGTAGCCATACGCGAAGGAGCCGAGAGGGATGTTGGAGACGACGACATTGTGGTTGATGCTGAAGTTGGCGGTGCCGAAGAGTTGGGTGGTGGTCGAAACGGCTATGGAAGTAATCGCACCGGTGCTCAATGCTATGATGGATGTGGCTAAGTATAGGGTGAGATGTTGTGGGGTTCGAGTTGTGACTAGTAACGAGAATGCTGATGCCATTAGTGCCATTAGTGCCGATATTGAAGCTGCATTTGATGTTTGCTTGTACCACCTACTAGTGCTACTAGTGCTAGTGCTAGTGCTAGTCCTCCTGCAAGATCATGTCACAATAGGAATTAGTGATAAAGAAGACTCATGCACCACCTCATACCCATCGCAAGGCGAGTATTATTTGTCCTAAAATAGGTCAGGTTGATCTAAGCAAGTCGGGTTCAAATTGTCATCAATAGTTTTGTAAAAATTGTAAGAGAGGGGTTAAAGCATAGGAATGAAACAAATGAACATGAAACTCGATCTTAGTAGATCATAGCAGCAAGACTATTCTGCCACTAATAGCCATCGTGTATATTTTAATTAAATCGTCAAAACATGGTTTGTTCAAACAACAACGAAAAAATATTAGATCTATCGACGCACATTATTTAATCGAATATCATGCATTACAAACCTTACTAAGGAACACTTAGGGGTGATTTGGTTGATGAAATTGAGTCTGAGAGTTGGATTTCAATTCTCAGCCCAATGAGAATTGTAGCAATACCCAGTGAGCTGAGAATTGGGACCCAATTCCATCAACCAAACGTCTCCTTAATCCTACAACAATAAGTTTGTTTCATAACATTTTACTAAGCTATATAACTTGGAATTTGAAGTGGCATTATTTATATAAAACCCGAAAAATTCATAAATAAATTATACTAGTTAGCTTACGAGTTTTTTACGACACTACTTTCTAGTTAGAAAACCTGGTACGATGAACGAAAAATTGATCAATTATTATAAGTTCAATGTACAAGCTTTATATTAGTGGTTGTTAATGAACATTCATTTTCATTATAAATGATCATACCCTACATCCTTAATTGCAATCTCAATCACTCATATACAAAAATATATATATATGACGCAAAAATGAATTAACCATGACGTAAGCAAAAGTCGTTACCTTGGAAGAAAGTAGTCAACGAAGGAAGGGACGAGCCGGCCGAAGAATCCACAAGAAGACGAGAACGAGACCAACGAAGAAGCCGGAAACTCGCCACGCGACTCCGCGATTTGCCCCAAGTTGTTCAAAAATACCAACCCAATCGTGGCCCCACAGAAATACACCGCGAAATACAGCCAAAACTCCACGCTCTTGATCATTCCCCACACTCCAACTTCCTCATCCGACGACGTCGTTTCATCACCGCCACGTGTCGCTTCCTCAGTCTTCGTCTTAACCATCCCCCAGAACCCAACTTCTTCATCCGACGCCGTTTCATCACCCTTCTCCTTCCCCAAGCCACGTGTCGCTTCCATCTCCCACGCCCCAACTTCTTCGTCCGACGACGTCGTTTCGGAAGCGCCACGTGTTGGATTCTCATTCGTAGTCGTCACCACCGCTTCCTTACTTCCCGCCATCTCCACCAAAACGGCGCCGTTTTCCACGTCACCGTTAATCGTATAGATCTTCGTACTGCCACCTTTACAATTAAATTTCTTAATCACCTCCCTCGCCTTCTCCGCCGCCGGAACGGCGAGCGGCGCGAGAAGAAACGCCGAGATCCCCCCCGCGCTCCACAACGGCGACATTTCCCCGGCGACGGAATGCAAGCTGCTCACCACCGAGTACACTCCGGTGGCGATCGTTATCGTAAACATCGCCACCACCACCACGGCCGCATCTTCAAATGCGGCCGTGCCGATGGTCCCCACTTTTTGCAGGGTGGGGACCGCCGCCGCCGATACAATCAGCGGCAGAATCGCTCCGAGGAGCAAGTACGCTTCGGCGGGGTTCCTTTTCGAAGACGATGAAAAGAACGCCGCCGCGAAGACGGTGTAGATCTTCGCGCTGAGTCCTTGGTAGCTGGACGACAGGCCGACGGCGACGGCCTGGAGGCCGCCGCCGCCGACGGCGGCGGGGAAGTTCCGAATCGCGACGACGTAGGAGACGGTGTTGATCCAGCAGACGCTGTTACCGGCGACGACGGTGAGGACGAAGATTTGCGGGTAAGATAAGGAAGTGATTGTTCCGGTGATGAAGAGGTACTGGACGCCGTAGCCGAGTAGGCCGAGAGCCGAGCCGATAAGAAGGACGAGCCAGAGAGGGAAGTAAAGGGCGGCTAAGCCGGGTAAGAAGCCGAAGAGCTTGCCGGCGTCGGAAGCGAAGGCTAAGTTGTTGAGCTGGAGTTGTGAGATTGAGAGGAGGGATTTGAGTTGTGAGGAGTAAGCTGGGAAATTGGTGTTTGTTCCGTTGACTGATTGGAGCCATATTATGCCGACGAGGCTTAGCCATTGGAGAGCTGTGGAAGAGGAGGAAGAAGAAGAGGGTGGCATTTTGTCGTTATGGTACTTGAACAATTTTTTATGAGCGTTTTGGGTTTATATTTATTGAGGGAGTTTAATTTTGGTTATTGTTGTAAGCGTAGCGACTTATCGCGGGTTGTAATTACTGATAATGGGCGGTTTTGTAATTGGGGACGTGTTGTTTGGATGGGGCAAATGAAATTGATTGGGTTTGGTTATTAGATGAAGAGAAATTGACTTGTGTATCTTGGTTTTCATAATTGTGCAACTTATGATTGTGAATTTAGTCTAAGTTTTCCTAGTTATAGAAGGGCTGAATTTGTTGTTAGTTTTGTGTTTTGAACAAGTAGGTTATGTTATTGTGTTGATCTAAGCATGGATAGCTGAATTTCTGATTAGTATAACTTTGAATTGGTGTCATAAAAATAGGCATATTGCGATATTACTCGCGTATATATCACGTATGCCCTATCTGGTGGGCTTCACCAACTATTGAATTCCGAGTTCCAAATAACACGCCGTCAAATTTTAGTCGTTTCCGTCTAAGTCCGTCTTCTGACTTGGCATGTCTTGGTTACTAGTCCAACGCACCGGGTCGATTGAGTAACCCGTCATGTCAGCAATACGGATTTGTGGGATTTTTTTTTAACCCAGCATTATCTTTATTCACGATTCCCCACATGACTTTTACGATTCCCTATCCACTTTTACTACTCCCATCTTCCATTGCACTATCCAAAGCTTCCATTACTCATTGTCCGCCGGCGGAACCCTAAAACCTCAACCTCTCTCTCCGCTGTCGATCTTCGTCTTCGTTTCTTTCTTTCTTCCTGTGTATAAAACGTTCACCATTTTCGACAACAAATTAGTGCCCAGTTTAAGTCTTATTACTCCGCTAATTTCTTTTGGAGTGATATGAGCAGTGAGTTTTAAGGAGATTATATAGTTGAAGTGTATGTATGTTTAGCCAGAGATTGTTTATTTGTGATCTTATCTCTGGTCGATTTGTTTCAGAATGTAGAATGATGACTTCTCTTGTGAGATGTCACTCACGCATTTTAGAGACGGTCTAACATGCGCATATTGACTTTGAAATTTTTTAGAACTCGTTTATTTTTATTATACCCTCTGTAACGCACTTTGTCAATTAGGTACGACGAATCATTATGTGACTTTAGAATATCCCATGTAGAATTCATCCCACATTTGAAATTAGGTAAAATATTTATTTGAGTTGATTGGTTAGGTTACAAGCATAGAGCATCCAAATTCATTGCAACGACAAACAAAAGTAGATAGATGTGTAAATGGTTTGATAGCATTAATATGTAATAGTGAGTTCGTACATCAAATTAAAAGCCAATTTTCTGGTTAGAAAACATTTATGGTTTATTATTTGGCTTGTGGTTGAGTAGTATTATTTAAACCAATTCATTGTATATAATTTATTAGTTGAGTAATTCAATGGTCACAATATAATTTTAGTGACTATTTTTTTTTATTTTTAATTAAATTACGAAAAAATTGGCATCTGAAATTTCGAATCAGTACTTCAAAATTAAATTGGTAGCTAAAATCAATAAATCAGTATCCACAATGAAAATTGATATCTTAGATCAACAAATTTTGTTTCAAGGTTAAAAAAAATAGCACATACGATTAAAAAATTAATTACTCTAGATGAAAAAAATAAGGTTCCCGATGAGTGTTGTCCGCATATATAATTCGTATTAGTTGCTCTTACACCTCACTTACTGTTGAGTGATATTAATCATTTGTCATGAATCGTTGCATCCCAATAACTAGAATTACTGTGATAATTCATCCAAGAAAAAAAAGTTTCAAACATAAGCTCTTAGAAGAGCATGAGGTTTGCATAACTTCGGTAAGTCATGTGCAACTCAGACTCACGGGTCATCAAAGACTTTGATACCAGGTCATGCATGAACTGTTGCATCCCAGTATCTCGAATTGTTGTGAGAGAGTTACGTATTAATTTTATAACGTTCATTACATCTCGCCCTGTAAAAAATTCTCTCATTTTAGTGCACCTAACCCCTTCTATGCAATTAATCAAATGAATGGAACATCTTCACCCACACAATATATGTATGCACTAAGATCAAAGAGATCATTCCAAGGCCCACAAAACATCCCTCAAGGTTATGATCATAGCTCTTATTTGACTGCTATGATGGGTTTTTTTTCTCCATTCACACCCGCTAGCTAATACATACTGGTAGGAGGATGAATCTTTCACTCAAATCCAAACAAAAATCCAGGCCACTACCCTTGACTCTCTTGTACACACACTCAAATCTCAATCATGCCATGTTAATTATGATATGATGAGGTTTGTGGCAGCAGCAGCAGCAGCCATGTACTTGTGTTTCAAGACGTAACAAGTATACTTACTGCATTTGTGTACACTATCTGTTCCATCAAATTGGAATGGTTGAGCTCAGTTTACACTGGTTGGTTTAATAAGAGGTTTGATTTTGAGGATTAGTTGAGTTTTGAATTGAGACATCCTCTGTCTTTAGTGTTTCTACTACAAAAAAATTGACCTTTAGCTACTGCAAAATTACAACGGCATGAAAATGCAGTAGCAAATAGTTAGTATTTGCTACTGCAATCACTATTTCATGTAGTAATTTGCAGTAGCAAATACTATTTGCCACACCACTATTTGCTACACCCAGCATCCCGTCGCAAATAGTGGTGTGGCAAATAGTATTTGCTACTGCAAATTACTACATGAAATAGTGACTGCCGTAGCAAATACTAACTATTTGCTACTGCATTTTCATGCCGTTGTAATTTTGCAGTAGCTAAAGATCATTTTTTTTGTAGTGTCACAAGACATGTAAAAGAAGAGTAGTGAGCACTTGTTAAAGAGGGGTAAGACATATTTAAGGGAAAGAAAGATGGAGAAGTACCATAGATTGTTCGTAGGCGAGTAAGCATTGGTATAACCAACAATTCAACCAAGTACGGTCTATTATTCATATGTAAGCATTTGCATAACAATTGTACATACTTTTTTCATAAAATCAAAGGGTCAAATACTTAGGTAGTATGCCCTTAAACTTTGATCCATGTTACAAACTAATTCTGAAACTTCAATTTGTTGCATATATAGTAGTCCTGTTAGTATGTGACGTGAAGCTTGGACTAGAACCCAATAAACGGATAACCTCTTGGATAATAATCCTACCACCACTACAAAAAAATTGACCTTTTGCTACTGCAAAATTACAACGGCATGAAAATGCAGTAGCAAATAGTTAATATTTGCTACGCAATCACTATTTCATGTAGTAATTTGCAGTAGCAAATACTATTTGCCACACCACTATTTGCTACACCCAGCATCCCGTCGCAAATAGTGGTGTGGCAAATAGTATTTGCTACTGCAAATTACTACATGAAATAGTGATTGCCGTAACAAATACTAACTATTTGCTACTGCATTTTCATGCTGTTGTAATTTTGCAGTAGCTAAAGGTTTATTTTTTTGTAGTGCACGGGCTCTAGAGTCTTCCTTGCGTCGGACATACTTTTGTAACCAGTTTCGCGTTGCCCTCGAAATCAACCTGGAAAAGACCCGAAGAGAGACACCAAACTGCATCCTTACACGCTAGAAGTTCAAGGATGAAGGAGTCAGTAATAGCTGGATAAGGGGTCCCTACAACGTGAAGAATCATGTTAGAAGGAGTGCGGAGCACCGAATCCGAGCACAAGTATTCCCTTATATGTCAATAGAAGACCAAATCCATATCCCAACATAGAAAACAAACATCCTGAAAATCAAAAGTTCTAAAATAAAGATTACGATAAACCTCTCTCGTAGGATCCAGCCGTTGCTTAACCATTCCCATCACTATATATCTTGCTAGGCTATTGGGTTATTGTGGATAGGGTTATTGAATATGGGCTTTTGACATGATCTTTTCCTAACATGGTTTTGGAGTGCCAAACTTTATCTTCATCACCATACTCATCATTCCATCAAATTTATGAGTATGGTGAACAAGATAAAGTCCAACCTAAGTTTATACTAAGGTCAATCTTACATTTATACTAGGCCAAATATCATAAAATTTAGTTAAAATTAGGCTTGGCAATGGGTACCATGAGTCTAGATATTATGCATTCATTACTTGCCCGTTTATTAAATGAGGTATTACTTGTACCCGCCCAACGAGACTAAATGGGTACAAAATTCAAACCATCCCCGCCCTGGAATGGGTATCGGGGGTGAACCCCAAATCTCTCTGCATCTGGATTGCAAAGTGATTTTCAAGATGGAGCTACGATATCCAAAGCATTAGAGTTTTGAGAGGGAACGACGTCTGCTCGATCGATGAGTTGAAACGGAGAACTAAATAACTGAAAGAGAAATTGGACATGGTTCGTTAAACATAGATAGTATATTGTGACTAATATACAACATCGTTTCGTACCGTGTAGTCAACGGGTTAGGTATGGGGTGAATACCTTCAAACTCGTCCCCACCTATTACTCGCTCCCATCAACTTAATCGAATTTCGGATGAACAGATACTAATTACCAAGCCTAATTAATATATGTAAAATCTAGTTAAGTGGCATAAGTTTTCTATCCACAGGATGATTTTTTTTTTGGTAGAAAGACGGGTTCAGACACCCTTAGCTATTAATAGAACTCATGCGGGAAAGAAACCCCAATACAATCACTCAAAACCGCTCTCCTAATGTGAGACGGGTAATCATTAATCCGATGGACACCCAAACAGAGAGTGTGTCCTAAGTTTGCGAACAGATCGGCGACTCGATTCGTTTCTCTGCAAGAATGTTGAACAGTGACTGTCCACTCTCTTTTCCTCATCTGCTGGATATTGAAGAGGATCGGCCCATGTCTAGAATCAAACCCATTCGACCCCTCCATAGAGATGGCAGCCGCAAGGAAATCCACCTCGAGGATCACCTTTCTCGCTCCCAAATCCCAAGCGAGCTGGAGGCCAAGTTCAGCTCCTCTTAACTCGGCTCTCATAACTGAGCACGAACCCAGGTTAGCAGAAAACGCAGCCAATTGTCTGCCCTGGAATGATTTTTCTTTATTAGGAATTTGACCAAATGGCTTCATCATAATTCTATTTAATTTTATGACGTATATACCTAATTGAGTAATTTTGCGGCAGAGGGTTTATTGACATGAGAGTATGGTAGTCCTATTTTGATGATTTGCAAATGAACAAATTGTTGTAATCCAATTAATTGCTAGAAAATAATGAGTCCAACTTACCATCAAACAAATTTAGCTTTTTTGATAGTGTCAAGGAACAATCTCAACCATTGATTTATTTTTCCAGATCTAATGGTTTAAATTAAAAGGGTAAAAGGGTCATTTCCCTATTTAATTTAATTTAATTTTAGTTTTTTTAATTCAAGTGAAAATAGCCGGTGACTGGAGCTCCGGCGACCAGAACTCCGGCGACCGGTGCTCCGGCGACCAGAACTCCGGCGACCGGAACTGCCGCTCCGGTGACTTCTCCGATGAATTTTTTGGACGATCGGAGCTCCGATTTTGAAAAAATTTTCGGCCACCAGACCACCGTCGTCGGGCCTATTTTTCTGGAAATTTTTTTTCGGTGACGCTTCGTACTCGTTTTTAATGTGTACACACTTTTGTACGTGTGTACACACTTTTGTACATAAACTGTGTACTCATTTGCAAAGACTTTTCGTACACATGTGTACATGTTTCTATACATGTTTTGTACACGTTTTATACACGCACACGTTTATGTACTTACATTTTTGTATATGTGTACACTTAATCTTGTAGATATGTACACACGGTGTACACGTGCACACACTCTTTGTACACATGTACACACGGTGTACACGTGCACACACTCTTTGTACACATGTACACTATATCTTACATTTTGTTTATGTATACGTATACACACATTTTATACACGTGTACACCTATTTGTACACGTGCGCACTTATTTTTTACACTAGTGTACACATATTTTGTATACATCATGTGTACACGTTTTATACACGTACACATTTATGTACTTACATTTTTTACACACGTACACTTATCTTGTACACATCTATAAATGTGTACACCTATTCGTACACGTGCACACTTATTTTTTACTAGTACACATACTCGTACTCGTGTGTACATATTTTGTATAAATCATGTGCACACTACTTAATAATGTAATGTGTGTACATGTGAACGCGTACACGTGCACACCTATTTTATATACTAGTGTACACATATTTCGTACTCGTGTGCACATTTTTTTACAAACTATGTGCATCTATTTAATAAGATAATTTTATTATTATATAATATCACTGAGTGCTTAGTAGCATAGTGGTAGGAGTTTAATATTTAAATTGAGAGGTCATGATTTCGAATCACATCACAACACTTTTTTAATATATAAATTATCTAAGGGTAGCGGCGGCGGGACGGCGGAGGGGCGGAGGATCCGGCGGCTGGGCGGCGGAGTCGCGGCGGACGGTGGCGGCGGCGGCGGAGGTCGGCGGCGGAGGCGGGTCCGGCGCGGCGGCGGAGGTCCGGCGACGGCGGCGGAGGTCCGGCGACGGCGGACGGAGGTCCGCGGACGGAGGTCGGCGGAGGTCCGCGCGGCGGCGGAGGTCCGGCGCGGCGGCGACGGAGGTCCGGCGACGGCGAGACGGCAGAGGTCCGACGACAGTTGAAGGTGCTGGCCACCTTTTTTGAAAATACCTATAATACCCTTCTTTGATGGATCAAGGAACTCAGTTCCTTGATCCCAAGCTGGACCCGAAAATAATCTAATTCTATGTTGTTTTAGTTCAATAATATTCATTAAGATTTAGTTTCTTCGAATCTTCTCTACTTTGTCAACTTAATAGATTTTATTTCTTACTATTTTAACATTTTGTCTTTTGAGTCTTTCGTTATAAAACTGGATAAAACTGATGAATAAAACATATGGTTTTAAAGTCTTTCATATTTCATCTATACTTTTCGTGGTACCTCCCCAATGCTTACTGATCATCTGGGGAAACAGTTGCTGACACTACAAATTTTTTTGCCTATAAATAGCTCAAAGTCACCAATGGTCCATCCTACCAAACTCTAGAAGGTCTGCCATGAAGGCTCGAGCGAGCTATGGTCAAATTTGGAGGGAGATCAAACCCTAGGAGTCCGTCTATTACCCACGAGTCGGACATCTTAACCGTCACATAGTCGGACATCCTAACTGTCCATGTGACGTGACCATATGAGTCCAAAGAGCTTGTATAAGACTTGTATTGAACATACATCCAAAAAGTACATTGAAAAATAGCAAGTTGGCTAATGTGAATATATGATCACACACTAAAAAAGAAAGCCATCACCTCGAAACTTATCTGTTTCACACTTTAGTTTATACCAAGCGAGTCACCCCACCTGAATTATACACAAACACAAATAAAATTGTGAGACCATTCACCAAATCTTCCATGATCACATAACAGTTCAAATTATAGTCGAAACACGTCTCGAATTGCTCAAGTTAGCCTCTCCAATTCGAAGCATGTAACAATACTCGAGATAGATACAAAATCATACCAAAAAAATTATGTTATACAAACTAACTACAATTTTTTTCCAACCACTCGAGTTATTGATCAGCATCACCAAACTCATTCTATCAGTTCAGGTTATCATAAGCTTTGTAGACTTCTATGATTGCATGGATCGATCTAGTTTTTTCTCTCATTCACACCCTCGAATAGACTCGAAAAATAAAATAAACAACTTTTATGAATGAAAAACTTGATTTTAAACCATTAATCAATGGTAGGGAAATCTTTAAGAAAAATAGAGTGTGTTAGAAAAACAAATGAGGCTCTCGAAATTCTGAGACCCTGTACTATAGCTCATAGGGCCTAACAGCAAACCCTAAGCAACCCTCTATTAACCCCTTTAACTTCCCCTAATTGCACATTCAGAAACCCTAATCGGCTAATATGAACGACACAATTTCCCCTGTAACTGACAGAACAATGAAGAACAAGGAAGCATCAACCATCGCCGACGGCGACAGCAGCAATGAAGACGACGACCGGATATCGACACTACCCGACGAGATCCTCCTTGAAATTCTGGTTCGTCTACGCTCTCCCTCTCCAAAATATGTTGCTAAATACACTTCACTGTCGAAAAGATGGAAACACCTCTGGCTATCATACCCTGTTATAGAGTTCGACCGTAATGATTATGAATATCGCTCACCATCAAGATCGACGATGGATAGCTTCATCGCTGCCGTCGGGAGAAAGTTGTCCTCATCAGGACTTAACTACATCAAATCCGTCAGGATTGTTTCACTGTAAGTATATATGCTTATATGAAATTGACAATTCGCATTGCAATTGTTACATACTCAAATAGTCCTCTGTTTTGATTTGAAACAGTGACTATGCTTTTACTGAATCTGTCTTAGATTTGATTCAATACAAAGAACCTGAAGAGATCCATCTGCATAGCTGTGGTTCGGTTATCCCAACCCCATTACTTAACTCCAGCAGGCTCAGAACTCTCAAGCTAGTTGGCTGCGAGTTATCGGAACAAGATCAATATATGAAGATGATTAATCTCAGGGTAATCCATCTTTCCAGTGTTTCTATTGAAAATCGAGTTCTGAGTAGCATGATCGCTGCTGCGCCTCTCTTGGAGAAGTTGATTTTGGAGTGTACAGGTTCCTCGAATAGGGATGAGATCTGCTGCAACCATGCCAACCTAAAACACCTACAGATTTCGGATTACCGGAATGGCTCAGTTCAGATAGTGCTAGGAGCACTGCAATCCCTTGAATCCTTGTCCTTGCGCTTGCTAAGCTGTAATGAACTGGAGATGATTTGTTCCTCACTACTCCCAAGCCCCAAATCACTAGAGATTTATCGTTGTTACAAAGTGACAGACCATGTAGTTAATGAGCTGATCTCCAAATCTCCATCCCTACTGTCTCTGCGTCTTGTTAAACAGATTGAAGTAAACGAACTGAAGATCGAGAGCCCCACCCTTGAGAAACTGGAGTTGGAGTGGTATGTTTGGGATCCCAAAAAAAAGGTGATGCTTTACATTGATGCTCCCAGATTGGTTAGTGTTCATTTCACCGGAGATATCAACTGCTTGAATGCAATTAGACTGCAAGCTGCTGAAATGAGTTCATGCACTTTTGAATTATCATTGAAGAAATGCTATCCTGCTGCGAACCAATTCTCTATGGAGCTGAAGAAGTTGCTCAGGAAAGTAACTTTGCAGTTTAAGTTCGTTGAACTCCGATTTCGTTATTTCGAGAAGGTAACGATCCATCCCAGGTGCATGATATGTGCTATATCAGTAAGTTTGAATTAGTTCATTCTAAAGCTAAAAGTTTGTGTTTCTTTGTTACAGGGTTGTATTGGTTGGGATCAAGTTAAGAAAGACTCACCTACTCCCGTCGTTGAAGTCATGCCTTATAATCATTTGGAACGAATTGACGAAATTTTTATATATATGATATGTTGTGGAGTTGTCATCCTAAGTATTTTTCTTTTCGCTGTGATGATTATACTAAAAGACTTCCATCTCTGAAGGTATGATCTGTATATATCTAAATATTCATTGTGCTATGCTTTCTCTTGTTAGATTCTTAACCAATTATTATTTCTACCCGTTGCGAAACAGCTCATCAACAGAGTTTTCATGGAAAGAACCTCTCCCAAATGTAGGAAGACTGCATGCAAATGTTGGCGTCACAGTTAAAAGATGTGAAGATTGTGAACACAAGAAATAGAAAAGAGGAAGAACTGATGAACATTTCAAATGATGTGCTTTTGGCTCTTCAAAGTGAGAAGCAAGTTTTGTTTAGATTAACATGGAAGTGAACTTTTAAGTCCTTATGGTGAAGAGTTAATTAATTCGTTATTAGAATTTTTGTTCCGGATTGCGAAAGATAGTACCTACACTATTTGAGGTTGAACAAATCTTCGACAATTTTTGCTGGAAATGAACAAGCTTCAATACTGTGTGTACTACAAAAAAACTAGTTGAATAGTATGCACAGGCTGCATGTCTGCATCTCTCAGTATTACCACATTCGGCCTATGATGAGCTTTGACAAGCTCATATAGTACCTAAGCTATTTTTTTAGGTCGACCAAATTTTCGACAATTTTAGCTCAAAATGATCACGAAGAAGAGAAGGTGACCAACGAGATTCAAATAGCACATTGATACGTAATTCGAATCGGTAATATTGTTATGATCATACATTAGGTTGCTCCCTATTTCCAGTTCCCACCCACCACAATGTTTTATTTTGCTAGCTCTGCTCTCTCATGCCTGTTAGTATTAAGCTTCGCTGCCTCCTTTGCCCTTGCTTCCGTCACTTCCACCTCCGCCTCCTGGTGATTCACCAGGTCCAAACCCAACACCGGCCAATCCACCACCTCCCTCGTCGCAGCTGCCACATGCGGTCCCAGGTGGAAACGCAGTTCCCGGCTGAGAAAACTGAGGTCCAACCTCCTCTTGCAGCATACGGCATTGTCCGAGCTCCAGCAACACTAATAAACAAACCACTCCCAAAACTCCACTATAGTACTTCAAACCCATCAGTACTCCCAAAACATCAAACACAATCAACCCCTTCAATTAGTTTTTGAGAGCTTGCAGATCAGTAGTCTGCAAAGGCTGCAATTTATAGAGAGACCAAGTTTACCTATCAAGCTAATAAATTGGTGCAGTTGGGGATAGGTTAATCATGTTCAGCCATTTTTAAACAGTGGATTAATGACTGCTGCGTTTTCACTAGTGTCATTATTAACAGGGACAACCGGACAAGCTGCAGTGGCAGCAGACAAATGAAGTAAGTTGTCGTTAACCTTTTAATTTTACAAACCAAGAAACATACTATCCCAAGAAATTTATCCACTGAATGAGTCTTCTTCAACATTTGTTTCTCCACTACAAAGAGGAACCCAGATGGTTCCCCAGACACATTTCACTTCAAATTAGTGTCGAAAAAAGCATCTTGAATCGCTAGGGTTAGCCTCTCGAATCCGAAGCATGTAGCAATACTCGGGATAGATACAAATCATGGCAAAAGAATATGTGTGTGAGGGTTCGTTCAATTGATTAGAGTTGTGTTTTGTCAGGACAAGAATACCACTACCAGAGCCACCACCAGTGCGTGATCTATGGACCCTGGAAACACGGTCAATCGGAACTTGTTCCTGCTGGCGTGAACCTGGTGAAGCTTGTACATCAGACTAGTCTGCACCAAGAAGTATTCATGTTAATTGTACGATACAAGGCTAATACGCATGAGAACCTGTCTCGACTGTTGATTTACACGATTGAAAATAGAATATAAATACAAGCTAATGCATTACTTGATATGCAGAAAACAGTACGACCTCTACGGCTATTTGGAAGAAAGGTCAATGGACACATTTACGAACTCTTGGGACCTGCATTTAAGATTAACTGTTGATGGTTCACTAGGTGTGTGCCACAATGTTTGCAGGAGTAGATTGATGATATACAGGTTCATTCTCAGGGTGATTGACAATCACTATTCACTAGAAAGTTGGATGCATTAAACAATGTAATGGTGTTCAAGAGTATGCAGATTGTTCATGCGAGGGAAACGCCTCAACAAGCTAGCGAAAGCACTTTCTAAGTTCACAATCTAGCACAACTAGAGCCGTGATGTGTTTGTATCTAACACACACAAATGCATGGTTTGATACACAATGACTACAGAGCTCAAAATGCAGCTAATGGTACTGACTTCCAGAATCCAGGTCGTTAAAAGGAAGAGAGTAGTGGAGACTTGGACAACCCTAAAGCTTCATTAACTCTCGGATGCAAAACAAACAGCATCAAGCTTAGCAGCTAGTTATTTACTATGTGCTTCAAACAGTGATTCTCTAAACAACATTTGAAGAAAAACCCCTAAAAAGAAGTTGAAATGTTGTTATGAAATGCAGAACCACAAAGCTTACAGAACCAGAGTGAGGCTATATAAAGTTCAGTCTTGCAACGATGGCAATCACTAGTAAGTGTGAAAATCATTGAACAATGCCATGGTTGGCTCCAAAAGGGTATGCAGATCGTATGAAAATAAAGATTCTGATACTTGATTATATGATCTTACCTGGCCTACAATGGAATCACCACCATAAATGGTGCAGGATCGTTGAAAGCAACATCCTTTCACCATGAAGTCTGGTTTTGACTGATCTTGTGAGCTTTCTCCAGCAAGGAAAACCTCAAACTCAGCTCTGCAAAGCTTATTCACCTTCCTTTGAACTCTGAATATCATCTCCTTCTCTGCATCTTCACCTCCTTTAAAACCTTCCCATGATCCCCTCTACATACAACCAATAAAAACAAACTGCATTTACATTTGTGTTCATCTGAAATGAGCTCACCCAATCAATCTACCCAACTCATATTGATTCTCAAGCATCGTCATAAAAAAGCATATGATTTTCGCCTCAATTCCAAGGAAGAGCTACTTCAGATTTCGTTATAATCATAAAAAACTGGAAACTGAAAGCGCAAATTTACAAGCAATTGAACTCGACTGATATTCGAGGGAGCACAAACAGAAGACATGAATCAATAACCAATGAAGAAACACTAAATCACTCACATCCAGGCGGTGCAAGGAAATCAAGGGACTACCAGAAGAATTGAGAATCAGCTTCTTGCTCCATGTCGATTTCCAAGCTTTGGGAGAAGGAAGTCGAGCTACCCGAAAGAGTACATTCCCAGAGGAATCGGCGAAACCCAGATTTCCCGGAGGAACTCCGGGATGCTTCTTCGAGACAAACAGGTCTACCGGAATCTGAGAGGCGCCTGCGTTGGCGGCAACGGGAGGTGAATCGTTGCCATCCATTCATCGACTGAACTCAGATTCCTTTTGTGATGGTAGGAAAGTAGAATTTGTCAGCTGACGAAGGAAAAAGTAGTGGAAGTAGTCATCTTTTACAATGTGTGAACTGATCAATCGAAGTCAGCCGACCTTATTCTCTTTGGATCAATTGAAGAACAAGAAGAATTCGTCGCGAAGAAGAAAGTCCCAAACAACAGATAGTGTTACCGGGTTTTCTTCGGCTTATTATCCATTTTGGTCATTAGCGTATAGGGTTGTAACAGACTGGTCATTAATGTTTAATTTGCAACCTAATTGTCATTACCCTATAATGTTTGTACATTTTAGTCATTCCACCAACTCTCCTTCCAAATTTTATGTTAAGTGTTGATATCAGCATGTCAACTCAGCCTTTTTTCCACCTCACCTTTACCACGTCACCTAACTGAACTTAAACTCGACTAAACTAACCAACCCAACCCACACAAAACTCACTAACCAAACCTAATCAACCCTCATTCTCCTGTAGGAACTTGAACAAAGCCAATCTGTGGTCCATGCTATTGTTCACCACGGGATTGTAGAGGTACCTTAGAGAATCGATTGAGGCGTAGTACGACAGGTGGACGACGTCGATCTGATATGGATCTTGGGTCAGGCAAGGGTACTCGAGGGTTGGATCTGGGGGAAGAAATTCGAGTCAGGGTTAGATGGAAGGAGGAGGAGGTGGGTGAGTTGATCGATTCCGAATGGAAGGAGGGGAAGATCAATAGACTGTAGCTGGAATTAACTGGTTGGGTAGTGGGTTTGGGTTGGTTGAGTTAGGTTGGGTTGGATTGAGTCACATGTTGATTAGGTGACGTGGCAAGGGATGAGGTGTAAAAAATGATTGAGATGGCATGCTGATATCAACACTTAACGAAAAATTTGGATGGTGAGTTGACGGAGTTGTCAAAATGTACAAACATTATAGATTAATCACTAGGTTACAACCCTATACTTTAATGACCAAAATGGATATTAAGCCCGGGTTTTCTTCTTTTTTGTGCCATCTTGAATCAGTCCTTTCATTCTGGAAAATAGTACTTTTGGTCAATCTACTTTGTTAAGTTGACAATCTGACTCCATGAACTATACACAATTACACACATACCCTTGAACGTACGCTGTCGTTTCACCGTTCTGTAATCTTTCTAGTGACTCTACTACCCTCCGAGCTGCGCTGAGCTTCCCTGACCGCCCTCGTTTGCAATCCAATTTCGATTCGCCGTCGCTGCCGCTTCTCCTCCTCCTTCAAGGCGGCGGAATAAGAGCACTTCGGTTCCCCCCTCCCAAAATCTTAGCATATTCGTTGAATTTTTCTCCCCGCCGGCAAAGAATGGGGAAGCAAAAGGGAGATGGCGGTAGGAGCAAGAACCGTCCGTCTAGCAGCAGGTTTGGGAAAGCATAACAACATTTTTACTTCCTTCTAGCTATTCTTCTTCTTCTTCTGTCCTGTTCGATGCCTTTAATTAGAGATTATTGAGCTCCAATCGTTGATACGAAAACGCTTCCTCTTGTAGTCTAGCAGCTTCTCTGCTACCGTCGGGTTCTTCTGCAGCAGCCGTGGGATTTGGCGGCTATGTCGGGAGCTCTCGCTTTGACGTACCAGTTTCAGTCGACGACTCTGCTCCTTTTCTGGTGAGCTAATGCAACGATGGCTTTGTAAAATTTCCTTGGGTTGGATGGATGATCATGGAGGTTTGTCAGCTGTGAGATTTTGGTTTGGGCGTTTTGCAGGATGTGGACAGTGAAGTTGCTCAACATTTAAAGAGGCTGGCGAGGAAGGATCCCGTTACCAAGGTGTTTATTTTTTCTGTGATCGATTGCTTTCTATATCAGTTCTTCATAATCCTGATCATGCATTTTGCAACAGCTTAAAGCACTGCAAGCATTATCTGCTCTGTTCAAAGTTAAGTCTGGAAAAGATATCGCCCTGATTATACCTCAATGGGTAAGGTTCTTCTGCCTTGCAACGGTTTCTTACATGAGCTTCTATTTCATTGTTTGAATGAGAAGTACTGCAACTAAAACAGTTATTAATTAGCAAGAATGTTACCCGGATCATGATAGTAACAAGTTCAAATTGGGATTAGTTTTCCACTTTTCACTTTCCGTTCTGTTCTTCCTTCAGGCCTTCGAATATAAGAGGTTGTTGTTGGACTACAATAGAGAAGTTCGGCGGGCAACACACGAAACCATGACCAATCTTGTTGTTACTGTTGGGTAAAGACATCTCCTTATTATGATATATGCACATATATAATTTCCAATTGTAGATTCTTGTGCTATCTATTTAAAAGAATAAGCAATTGACATAAGGATTTTAGATTTTGATGAAATGAAGTCGTCTTTCCTTCTTTAGGCTGGCATTTTTGTCAGTTAGGATATTTGTTGATGCTCACGTTTTCTTCCTGATTCCTGGAAACATCCATGTTCATCTCAGACGAGATATAGCTCCACATCTAAAGAGCTTGATGGGACCATGGTGGTTTTCTCAATTTGATCCAGTTTCTGAAGTTTCTCTAGCTGCAAAGCGATCATTGCAGGTAGTCCTAATTTACTCTATTTATGTCAGTTGACTCATTTTTTTTCCTTTGAAGAGACTCCGATGATGAAAACATACATTTCTCCATTTCAGATAGTTAATAACCCTGCTGCTTACTTGTACTATTCGTCATGTTTAATCAGGCAGCATTTCCGGCACAAGAGAAGAGATTAGATGCTTTCATTTTATGCACCACAGAGATATTTCTGTATTTGGAAGAAAACTTGAAGTTGACGCCACAAAGTTTGTCAGATAAAGCTGTGGCTTTGGATGAATTGGAGGATATGTACCACCAGGTATATCTGCTTGCTGTTGCTTAAGGGTATTGGTCTATGATGGTTAGCTTTGTAGAATCAATATTATTATGATTAATGTTTTTGTTATAGTTATGAAATTTTTTGTTTGTTTTTGAGCAATTAATGAAGCTAACTAGCAGGCTGATATTCCACAATTGATGGTCCTTTATATGGCGGACTTGGAAATGTGTAACTGTTTCTCATAAAATGAACATTCATTGTCTAACTAGGATGGAACCACTCTATAGTACTTTGCTGAGGCATGAACTTTATATTTTTTACTTCCTATAAATATGGGATCATTTTTCTCATTGCTTAATTTCATGACTTAATTCAAGTAATCTCTTGATTTCCAGGCAATTGCCTCCACATTGCTTGCGTTGGCAACACTTATTGATGTTTTATTTAGCTTGCAATCTGAAACGGCTGGCTTGGAAAATGTAGCTGCTGAACCAAGAAACGCCTCAAAGGCTAGGGCAACCGCTACTTCTTTCGCTGAGAAGCTGTTCTCTGGTCACAAATATTTTCTAGACTTTCTCAAGTCACAAAACTCAGCAGTTAGGACAGCTGCATATTCGACGTTGAAGAGCTTCATTAAAAGCGTTCCTCACGTTTTCAACGATCAAAATATAAGAACTGTAGCTGTTGCTGTATTTGGTGCTTTCCAGGAGAAGGATCCTGCTTGTTATTCATCAATATGGGACACAGTCCTATTATTTTCGAAAAGATTCCCTGAAAGCTGGAAAATGATTAATGTTCAAAAGAATTTCCTTGCCCGGTTTTGGAATTTCCTAAGGCATCAATGTTTTGGGTCTCAGCAAGTCTCTTATCCTTCATTGATTCTTTTTCTGGAATCTGTGCCTTCCAATGTAGCAGCAGGAGAGAGGTTTTTCCTTGACTTTTTCCAAAACCTATGGGATGGCAGGAGCCCATTGCGTTCGGCTGTAGCTGACCGTTCTGCATTCTTCAAGGCATTTAGGGAGTGCTTTCTTTTTGCATTGCAGAATGCACCCAGGTGCGAGTTTATCAATCTTCACTTCTGATTGATGCATTTGCTTTCTTGCCCATCATTGGCTCTATTTTATTCGTCTGTGTATTGGTATTGTAACGGGGGTTGATTGTATGCTTTCTATATTACATATTTTCATTTTATATTTTATTGTTGCCAGGTACTGCAATGGGGTTGATTCTATACTGAAATTCCGAATTACCCTTGTTGAAGATGTCCTCGTACAGCTTCTGTGGCACGATTACCTTTTTTCAGGAGGATCCAATGATCAAGATACAGGGTCGTCTGTCAAGAAGACAACAGGGCCGGTGAACCTGAAATATCCCTCGAGTTACTTGCAAGAATTGGGAAAGTGTATTACAGAAATTCTTTCTGGAAGCTATTTAACAGAATATGATGTGCTTTCAACTTACTCTGTGGTATTTCGGGAGGATTGTGTAAATATGTTTCAGAAGACATTAAATGTCTCAGAAAGAGCGGAATGTGTTGACCGAATCATCAAGTTTCTTTATTACTGGAGCAGCATTCAGTTCAGAAAGGTGAAGATTGGCCCTTGGTTCAGTTAGTAGGACCAATGTTGGCCAACTCATTCCCATTGATAAAATCTTTTGTGAGTTACTTCTGTGATAACAATGTCTTTACTTGGTTTAGTTTGATTCTTGGATAATCCTCATTGTTCTACTTAATATTTTTCTGCTGGATATCTTACTGTTTCTCCAGTGGCAGACTGTCAATGCCTATTTTTATTGTAGACATGGAGTTTGATGTCCTTAGATGCTGCGATTGCAAACTGCATCTGCCAGTCTATGCATATACATTAGAAATTTCATTGTTCTAGTATATTGAGACCTACTGCATTGATTTCTTTATTGTTTGGCTGAATTTAGGTCCTCAATCACTTTAGGCCTAAGTATTCTTTTTGCATTCTGTGAAATATAGAAAAACATTGCTTATTGTTCTTGTTCTGGGTCTTGCATGTACATTAACAAGCTGGCTAAATCTCTTTCAAACATTAGGGTGATTGGTCTCTGAAACTGAAAGCAATATAAATATCCAGCTGCATCTAGAGGCTGAAAGGATTCTTTACTCTTTACCATCTCAGATATGGATAACTTTGTATCTTGGCTCTTCATAGTGAAGAATAATTCTGTCGTTTGTATTTAGCATAGGGATGAAATTATTGATTGGTAGTTCCTTGTTTCAACCCATCGACTCCAATGTCCCAAAATTCTGCTATGTGTTGTTTTAGCTACATTCTGTTAGTGTTGTTCATCCATGAATATAAAATATTGTATGCTGCTTTGTTTCTAACATATTTCTGGAATTCTATTTTGGGACTCAGGATGTGCCAGATGGCATAAAGCTTTTATCAGTGGCAGTTTCAACTTTTGGTCCACGAAGAACTCTCTGTCAACTTTCTATCTGCAGCAATGGGAGTCCTTGCACTGCCAATCCTAGTGAAAGGGACAAGGAGACGGAGTTGGTGCATTTCATGCAAGTATTCAGTGAGACATTTGTCCCATGGTGTTTGTCTGAACACAGTTCCTCTATCGGCACTAGACTCGATTTGTTACTTGAATTACTAAATGATGAAAATTTCCCCAAGCAATGGACGTTGTTGTTTCATATGTGATTAATCAAGCAAGTGGAAGTGGTAAAATTGAGCCTGGGACCCTGGAATCAGAAAGGTTTGTTTCATTGGCCATGCTCTTGGACAAGGTAAGGGTTGAAATGACAAGAAAGATAGTAACAAAAACTTCTGTTCATCAGCACTGGTATAATCCAGAGGCTTGGTTTCACGAGCTTCTGGATTCGGCTGCAGTTCTTGTTGCCTATTCTCCATTGACATTCAAACATTCTGCTTCTCAGTTTCTGTGGTATGTACAAAGAAATTTATATTTTATCTTTCTTTGTCACTATGGATTAGGAACTTCGGTCATAATAGGAAAAATATTTATTTGGTGATTGGTAACCTGACTGCTTTCTATTGTTTATGTTAGACAATCACTGAACGAAAGCACTCTGTTTTAGGGTTTAGGCCTCTATGGCGACCTGATAAACTTTGACATCTGGTTTACTAGATTAAAACTGTGGCTGCAAGTGATCAAAATTGAAATAAATTGCAATTGTTTTTGTAATCCCAGTGAACTAATTATTTGTGATGCCCTGGTAAAGGAGCCCACTGGATTTCCCATTCTCGTATTTGATTTATTTGAAATGCTTAATTTTGAAAATTTTATGCAACAGTGTGTTATGCAAAGCTAGATATCTATTGGTAGTGTTGTTCTGCTGCAAAGAACTCTCGAGAATTGTTGGCTTATTTGGAATTAAAGAAACTTGTTTCTTGTTCATGCATTTGATTTATAATTTTATCTGGCAAGTTTTTAAAATAGCAGTTTGAGGTGGACTCCGGAATAGATGCTGTATTTGTAGATATATCTGTGTATCTGACCATGTATATGTTCTTGGGAAATCAGCTGTTTTATTTATTTAATTTAATGTTCTGATTAGTTTAACTTATCTGGCAGTGCTATTCTTGGGGGCTCAAGCAATGATGATCAAATTTTTTTCGTGTCAAAAAATATAATAATATCGATTGTCAAGATGTTCAGCAAAAGATTGCTTTCTTTCGTGGCCAAGTCCTCTTTTGAGTCAGTTAGAGATTCAGGTTCTGTACTAAATGCAGAGACAGATTGTGCTGAAATTGGAAACGAGAGTTCCGTCAACACAGTTGAGATGGCTCAGTCATCACTTGCTGTACTTCGTAATAGTTTCTTTTGCTTGAAACCAATATCAGAGGACAATGGGCTAGTTTCAGGTGTGCTGGCTTCTATTTTCATCATAAAATGGGAATTCGAAATGATGAAAATGGAAGAACATGCTACTAATGATGAATCAAATGAGAAGATGATTGGAAGGAGGGAAGTTTGTCAAGTAGCTCATGATCTTTGTCTTAAAGAAAAGGATGCACTCTGTAAAAGCCTCCCGGCGAACATTCGAATGAAGCTGGGAAACCTTCTGGTTCAGTCTATTAGGTTGGTCATTCTTAAGGAACTTAAGCTTAGTGCTAGCATGGTTACTTCTTTGTGCTGCTCTTGGATGGGGGAACTCCTTGCATCTCTGTGCCTTGATGAAAGCGAGGAACAGACTTTACTTGACCAGCTGCTAAGCAAGGATCAGAATTGGCCTTCATGGATTGTTTCGGATTTTACTGGCGGAAGTAGCTCCAGTACGTTTAATATGGAAAACGATGTACATGTAAGTAGCATATTGTTCGAAATTCTTCCTTCAGTTGAACCAAGTTTCTCATGCCATGTTTTCATTTCCGGTGCTCTGTCAATTCACAATCTTTCCTCAAAATGATACTGGTAGCATCTAACATATACTCAGCATCTCACACGTGGAAATTGATTGTTGCTTGACTGCTTTATGTGATTTCACTGTTTAGGCGTTTAGTTGAACAATTGTTCTTATCAGCGTATCAGATGATTTGGTAAAGAATTGTGGTGTGAGACTTTGGCATAAAAGAACACGTACCAGAGCTTCAAGCCACATTACGGTTTCTAAAAGTGACTAGTTCATAGTGAATCGATAATATGTCATATGGATTATGTTTTCTTATTTTGTGTAAAATCATTCACTTCCATTCCTGGCACAATAGAGGATATAAAAACAACTTCAAGTTTTAGATTAATGAGAACGAAGTAAGTAATTGTCCTGCGGAGAGTATCAACTGCAACTTGAAAACTTGTTTCTCTGCTGTTTTAATATATGCTTGGGGAAACATGAGAGATATCATGGTAAATATTATAACCTTGGGATTACATGTTCCTGCTTTCTAGCTCGACTTTTTTGTTGTCATTCCATTTCGAATGTCACTTTTCTCTCAATTCGATGTCTGGACTTTTTGTTGGTGATCTGCAGTTAAATGGCTTGTGCAGGTATCTTGCAATGTCAAGCTTGTTACTCTAATAGATAAGCTTATTAAGAGAGTCGGAATCAATAAAGTTTTACACCTTGATGATGATGGCAATGTCTCATTAAAGGAGCCACTGAAAGAAGAGACTACTACTCGAGCATGGCTTGCAGCTGAAATATTATGTACATGGAATTGGATAGATGGTGCTGCTGTTGATTCTTTCTTACCTTCACTGGTAGTTTCTGCCAAAGCTGGGAATCATCCTTGTGTACACAATTTGCTAGATGGTATCTTGGACATCCTGCTCAATGGTGCTCTTGTTCAAGGAGAAAGGGGCAGAGTAAGGTTGTTAAATGCGTGGCCTGCCTCGAATGATGAGCTGGGAAAAATTGAAGAACCATTCTTAAGAGCTTTGTTAACTTTGGTTGTTACTTTGTTGAACGATGGTATATGGGGAAGAGGCAAAGCTACGGAACTGTTTGAGCTTCTCATAACTAAGCTGTATATTGGAGAATCAGTAAACACTAATTGCTTAAGAATTCTTCCCTCAGTCATTAATGTTCTTATACAGTCATTGTGCCGGAGAGTTAGCACAGCTTCTGAATCTACCAAAGATAATCAACTTGACCTGTTGGAACAAAAGCTGCAGGATATACTCAAAGATTGGTTGCATAGGATCCTCATGTTCCCACCTTTGGTTGAGTGGACATCAGGACAAGGTAATGCAAGTTTCCCTGCAAACCCTTCTCCCCTAGTCCTCCGTACAAATGAAAAGGTTTAAGGAAGATAAGCATTGATGATGAAATCATATTTCCTTTCCCTATAATTTTAATTTACTATTTTGATTATTCTGCTTTCATTCAATGAACAGATATGGAAGAATGGGTTGAGCTAGTTATTGCTTGTTACCCTTTGAGCTTGACGCCCTGCTCAAAATCATTGAAGTTGGAGAGAGACATTAGCTTGGAAGAGAAAACACTTGTACTGGATTTATTCCGCAAACAGAAACACAGGACAACATCAGTTGTTAATCAACTTCCGGTTGTTCGGATATTGCTCTCCGAGTTGTTAGTCATTTCTGTCGGTTATTGCTGGAAACAATTTGCGGAGGATGATTGGGAGTTCTTTTTCTCACAGATTAGGTCCTCTATTCAGTCAGTGGTTGTTATAATGGAAGAAAGTGCAGAAAGTGTGAATGATGTTGTTTCTGATGGCTCAACCTCTGAAACTTCGGATGTTTTGAAGAAGCTGGATCAACTTAGTTCGATTTCTGATGCTTCTGCTGTAAATGTTGCTAGCAATGCCTTGGCTTCTTTCTCATTGTTTTGTGGGGCTTTGGGGCTAAAGTCAGTTAATGATGATTCAAACTCAATTGTCCTGGAGAGATGGAATTCAACAGTTGATAGACTGCAAGAAGCTATTCTTCGCTTATTTTTCTGTACTGGAATTTCTGAAGCTATATCAAGGACATACAGTGATGAAGCTGCATCTGTAGTGGCAAAATCTCGGTGTAGTAATCCCTTATTCTGGCAGTTGGTTGCTTCAAATGTTATCAACTCTTCTCCACAAGCTAGAGAACGAGCAGTGAAATCTGTTGAATTTTGGGGGCTGAGCACCGGGTCAATCAGTTCCTTGTACGCGATTTTGTTTTCCTTGATACCAATTCCAGCTTTGCAGCATGCTGCCTACGTTGTTCTCTCCACTGAACCCGTTTCACAACTGGCTGTGGTGAATGATTCCAATCGCGTAATGGATGATGTTACTGGTGATGATGAGGGTCATCTAGTATTGAGTTGTCATCAGAAAAAAATGTCAACTTGGCAGAGGAATTATCCCTCAGAATTGAGAAACCAACCTATGATGTGCTTGAAATCAATTTATTGGCTCATGAACGGGTAATTAGCTGACAACCTTGTTTTCTTCTTATGCGTTTATGGTTTTTCTTCACTTCTATGCTATGAAATAATTGCAATTTTCATGCTTTGAAATAAAAATTGATTGACGGTTGGCCTTCTGAATTTCCAGGTAAATCTATTTCTTTCTTGGTCTTTATTGCTGTCACATCTGGGGTCATTACCAACACCATCTCCTGCTAGAGAGCAATTAGTTCAGTATGTTCAAGGTTCTGGTAATTCAGTAATATTAGATTGCATCTTCCAGCATATTCCACTTGAAGAGTGCTCTTCCCAGATCCTTAAGAAGAAAGATGCTGCACTTCCTCCTGATGCGTCAGAAGCTGCAAGGGCAGCATCGAGGGCCATAACTACCGGCTCATTATTATTTGCTGTGGAATCATTATGGCCAATTGGACCTAAGAACATGGCTACCCTTGCTGGAGCATTATATGGTTTCATGCTTCGTGTTCTTCCTGCTTATGTTAGAGGGTGGTTTTCTGAATTACGTGACCGTTCAATCTCATCCCTTATTGAATCGTTTACACGAACATGGTGCAGTCCTGCTCTGATTGTTAAGGAACTATCTCAGGTGTGTACTAAAAACTTGGACAGTACGAGTGGTGCAATTTTCTGAATTGTTATATCCTGCAAATTGGATAAAATTAATATAATAACTGGACCTGATCTATGATTAGAAATCTTTACGTGAAGAGAAAATTATATTTCAGTCGAAAGCCGTTATGAATACTGATTTATTTTCATTTACTTGCTATCTTGCTCATTTGGCTGAGTTTCTTGCAATTGTGTTGCTGATTGTATTGCGTCAATGCTGAAGCTGCTTCGACTTGCATAAGGATACAATTGTGATATCGTGTAGCTTTTAGCACAATGTCTTCGATAGTTGGGAAATGACGCAATTCTTTTTATGCAGATTAAAAAAGCCGACTTTGCTGATGAGATCTTCTCAGTCAGTGTAAGCAAATCTGCCAATGAAGTTGTTGCCACATATACAAAAGAAGAGACAGGAATGGATCTAGTTATCCGTCTTCCTGCATCGTATCCACTACGTCATGTTGACGTTGATTGTATGAGAAGTCTAGGCATTAGCGAGGTGAAGCAAAGGAAATGGTTAATGTCGATGACGATGTTTGTTCGCAATCAGGTATCTAGTTATTAGTGAAATTGTTATCTTAGCACAATATAACATGCACTAGTATCAGACTGTCCATTGTCCTGTAAATGAGATTCCAGTAGCTTGAAACCAAACAAATGGAAACAATTTGATTAGTCTGTTATTAAAACTTAAGATAATCTTCTGATGATGGGTTTTGGGGGGTGGTAATGCAGAATGGAGCTTTAGCCGAAGCCATAAGAACATGGAAGAGCAATTTAGATAAAGAGTTCCAAGGCGTGGAGGAGTGCCCGATATGCTATAGCGTCATCCACACAGACAACCGCAGCCTCCCTCGACTTGCTTGCCGGACTTGCAAGCACAAGTTCCATTCAGCTTGCCTGTACAAGTGGTTCTCAACGTCTCACAAATCTTCATGCCCGTTGTGTCAGTCTCCCTTCTGATTTAAAAGACTACCAAACTAGGGTGATAAGTAATTCCTAGGAAATTTTGTTGCTGTCCTCGCCGTTCTGTGATTCTGTCAACCGAGGTGAATATCCAACTAGCTTGATACTGTAAGTTCTCTTTCACCTGATCCAACCTGTCATTTCACTGCTCTGCATGATCGAGTCTTTGACGAACTGTTTATTTGACAAACTGTTTCAGGGGCACTTGGCAGGCTGAGCGCGACATAGGCGAGTTCATGGTTTTAAACGATACGATACCTGTATAGCATGGGATCTGGTTAGGACATGGTTGTGCTGATTGTTCAAACTCGATGTGTGTTTAGGGCATATGTTTTGTAACCCTTAATTCTTGGGATTAACTCTAAAGAACACTCCTTTCCTAGCTCTCTAATGAAACTTGGCTAGATGACCAGCTAGTTTGGTGGCATAAGAATGAGTAAGACTGCCTAACAACCTTAAAATCTGAAAGATTTGATGGTGTTTTGTGGAGCATTTCATAAGGGGTTTTATTGTTCAAAATTGTAGTAACTTGCAAATGAAAAAACTAACCAAATTAACCAGTAAGATATAAAATAGTATCGTTACGCTCAATACAATAAAAACTAGCAGACATAGAATGACATCTAGTGAGATGGTGTGTTGCAATGATTACCCCCCTCTCAGTAGATATGTGAAATCTGTCCTTCCTAGATGGTGTAATGCAATGATTACCCTCTCAGTAAATATGTGAAATCTGTCCTTCCCAATCTTTACGGATGAGCTCACGTACATGGTGGATAGTAGTTGCATGTGCATGATCGTCAGTTACAACATCCGATTGGAGTAAGGTGATTGCGCACCTGAAATAATGTTGATATTGTACTTTGTGATATCCTTGATCCCAAGTCAACTACTACTATCAAATTTTGGACTAGATTTGCAAAAAAACTGGACAAGATTTGTCAAATTCTTGACTAGATTTGTAAAAATCTGGACTAGATTTGTTAAAATTTGGACTAGATTTGTCAAAATTGGACTAGATTCTATCAAAATTGGACTAGATTTGTCAAAATTTTGGACTAGATTTGTTAAAATATGGACTACATTTGTTAACATTTGGATTAGATTTGTCAAAATTTTGAACTAGATTTGTCAAAATTATGGACTAGATTTGTCAAAAACTAGACTAGATTTGTTAAAATCTAGACTAGATGTGTCAAAATTTTGGACTGATTTGTCAAATTTGGACTGAATTTGTCAAAATTTGGACTGAATTTGTCAAAATTTGGACTGAAATTGTCAAAATTCTG
This sequence comes from Linum lewisii, assembly GCA_034768395.1. NCBI lineage: Eukaryota > Viridiplantae > Streptophyta > Magnoliopsida > Malpighiales > Linaceae > Linum > Linum lewisii. The sequence continues at coordinate 2,253,407 of CM068300.1, read as the reverse complement.
TATTAGATTTGTCAAAATTCTGGACTAGATTTGTCAAAATTCTGGACTAGATTTGTCAAAAACTGGACTAGATTTGTCAAAAACTAGACTAGATTTGTCAAAATTCCGACTAGATTTGTCAAAATCCAACTAGATTTGTCAAAATTTGGACTAGATTTGTAAAAACTGACTATATTTGTCAAAAATTGGACTAGATTTGTCAAAATTCTGGACTAGATTTGTAAAAAACTGGACTAGATTTGTCAAAATTATGGACTAGATTTATAAAAAACTGGACTAAATTTGTCAAAATCTAGACTAGCTTTGTCAAAATTTGGACTAGATTTGTCAAAAATTAAACTTGATTTGTCAAAAATTAAACTTGATTTGTTTAAAAACTAAACTAGATTTGTCAAAAACTTGACTAGATTTGTCAAATTTTGGATTAGATTTATCAAAATTTGTAAAAAAACTGGACTAGATTTGTCAAAAACTGGAATAGATTTGTCAAAATTCTGGACTAGATTTTTCAAATTCTGTACTAGATTTGTAAAACATTTGGATTAGATTTGTCAAAATTTTGAACTAGATTTGTCAAAATTGGACTAGATTTGTCAACATTTGAACTAGATTTGTCAAAATTTGGACTAGATTTGTCAAAATTGACTAGATTTGTCAAAAATTGGACAGATTTGTCAAAATTTGACTAGATTTGTCAAAATTATGGACTAGCTTTGTCAAAATAGACTAGATTTGTCAAAAGTTATACTAGATTTGTTAAAAATTGTGACTAGATTGTCAAAAATTGGACTAGATTTGTCAAAATTTAGACTAGATTTGCTAAAAAATAGACTAGATTTGTAAAAATGACTAGATTGTCAAAATTGGACTAGATTTGTCAAAATTTGGACTAGTTTGTCAAAATTCATGACTAGATTTGTAAAAATACTGACTATTTGTCAAACTATAATTGTCAAAATATGACTAGATTGTCAAAAGCTAGACTAGATTAGTCAAAATTCTAGACTAGATTAGTCAAAATTCTAGACTAGATTTATCAAAAATTGGACTAGATTTGTCAAAATTTTGGACTAGATTTGTCAAAATTCTGGACTAGTTTTATCAAAATTTTCAACTAGATTTGTAAAAACTGGACTAGATTTGTCAAAAATTAGACTAGATTTGTCAAAATTCTAGACTAGATTTGTCAAAATTATAGACTAGATTTGTAAAAAACTATACTAAATTTGTCAAAATTTTAGACTAGATTTGTCATAATGTTGGACTAGATTTGTCAAAATTCTGGATTAGATTTGTCAAAATTATGGATTAGATTTGTCAAAAACTTGACTAGTTTTTTCAAATGTCGGACTAGATTTGTCAAAATTTTGGACAAGATTTGTCAAAAACTGGACTAGATTAGTCAAAAATTGGACTAGATTAGTCAAAATTCTGGACTAGATTTGTCAAAAACTGGACTAGATTTTTCAAATTTTGTATTGGATTTGTAAAAAATTGGACTAGATTTGTCAAAATTTGCACTAGGTTTGTCAAAATTTGGACTAGATTTGTCAAAAATTTGGACTAGATTTGTCAAAAATTTGGGTTATATTTGTTAAAAACTTTGGGTTAGATTTGTAAAAAAACTATGGGTTAGATTCGTCAAATTCTGGAATAGATTGGTAAAAAACTAGACTAAATTATGTTAAAAGTTGGACTAGATTTTTCAAAAACTAGACTAGATTTGTCTAAATTTTGGACTAGATTTGTTAAAATTATGGACCAGATTTGTCAAAACTGGACTAAATTTATTAAAATTTTGGACAAGATTTGTTAAAATTATGGACTAAAATTGGCTAAATTTTAGACTAGATTTGTCAAAATTTTGACGGTACTTCATTAAAAATTTATAGTTAGATTTGTCATTTGTACATTGCAATGGACCCAAAATGACAAAATTTCATAGCTAAAATCAAACAATGCAAAACCCATGTTCTTAGTTGACATGCCCTAATCAACTACGTAACATCTTCACACCAATTGTGTTGAAGTGTTTTTTTTTTCGTTAACAACTTTACACATCCCTACACTCAACTAAATTCACCCCATAGTCACCCAACTATAAAATCCTTACAAACCCTCCCTCCTTCACCAACAAAACAAAATCCAATCCAACCCAAAAAATGGCACCAAAAACCAAACTCAACAAGAAGTCCACCCTACTCACGGCCGTGATCCTTCTGTTGATCGCGACGGAGTGGACACTGGTCGATTCTGCCCAGTGCGGAGTCAACGTCTCGGACGTGGTGGCGAAATGCAAAGACTACGTGAAAAAGGGAGCCGGGAGGAAGGCTCCTTCCAAAGAATGTTGTGCGGTCGTAAAGGGCGCCGATGTTAAATGTGCTTGTAAGAGCCTCTTGACTCCCGACATTCAGGCGATGATCAACATGGACAATGTTGTCTACGTCGGCCGGACTTGCGGACTCTCCTTCCCCACCGGCATGAAATGCGGCCGTGAGTATAATATGATGTTTTGTGTCATAAACCATAATTACATTTCAATAACTCAAGTTTAACTCGAGTTGTTGGGAGAGAGTTCAGATTGATGGTAATTAATAATGTGGATTTGTTTCTTTGTTTTCAGCTTACGTTGTTCCACCGGAGCTTCGCCGATAGAAAGTGGTGGTCGGACGGCCAGCCGGCGGCGAATTGTATTTATGATGTAATGTAGTTTCATCAATAATGATAATGATAATAAAGTGTTACTTTGGGGGTGTAAAAGTAAATTCTAGTATTAATGTAATCTCTATGGTTGTGTTAATCATATAAATAAAGTTTATTGGGTATACATAATACACATACACTAAATTTTTATGAGCCTATTGTCCAATTTATTTATTTTAATTTTATTTAACGAGAAAGTTATTTATGTTTCTTGAGTTAGATTACTTAAATAATAAATATGCTGCTAATTTTATTCCTTTTATTTTTTATTTTAGTTGAGTCACCCGTAAATATGGATGAAACTTGCTGATGTGGCAATGTAATATCATTAAATGTGGATGAGTCATATTGGTGAGTCAAATTCTTGGATGAAAAAACTTGATTTTTAGGTTAATTAAAATAGAAGAAAGTAAATTGACCGTTTCATCGTATAAGGAGTTATTTGTTAACTTTAACAACATTATATTGTCATTTATATATAAAAAAAAGACAAAAAAAACCCTAGAATATAATGGATGAGCATTAAACAAAGACTGAAGGAAGACTTCAAAATGTCATCTTAAAATTGGCATTCATAGTTTTGGAACACTGACTTGACCCAATTTAAACTTAAGTAATTGCATCCAAAAAAAATTAATACTTATACTTAAGTGACCTTTTAAGTATTTGGCCCGTATTTTTTGTGGCATACCTTACAATATAATCCAGAATTAATTTTGAATTATCTAGTCCAGAATTAATTTTGAGAAATCTAGTCAAGAATTTGATAATTCTAGTATAGAATTTGATAAATCTAGTCCAGAATTTGGACAAATCTAGTCTAGAATTAATTTTGAAAAATCTAGTTCGGAATTAATTTTGACAAATCTACTCCATAATTAATTTTTACAAATCTACTCCATAATTAATTTTTACAAATCTACTCCATAATTAATTTTGATAAATCTAGTCCATAATTAATTTGACAAATCTAGTCCAGAATTAATTTTAACAAATCTAGTCCAGAATTAATTTTAACAAATCTAGTCCAATATTTTAACAAATCTAGCTTAGAATTTTCGGTAATTTGAAAAATCTAAAACAAAACTTTCTAAAATTTGGCAAAACACTCCTTAGACAAATCTAACCAAGAATTTGACAAATTTAGCTCCCTTTTTTTGACAAATCTAGCACAGTTTTTTTACAAATCTAGACCTTTTTCTGACAAATCTAGTTTAATTTTTTTTGACAAATCTTCAGTTTTTTTTACAAATCTAGAGTTTTTTTTGACTAATCTAGCACATTTTTTGGATAAATCTAACGAATTGTTTTGAGAAATCTAGTCCATAATTATAATATAGTCTAGAATTTGAAAAATCTAGTCCATAATTTTGACAAATCTAGTCGAGAATTTGACAAATCTAGTCCACAATTAATTTTGACAAATCTAGTCCACAATTGATTTTTACAAATCTAATCCAGAATTGATTTTGAGAAATCTAGTCCAAAATTTTGACAAATCTAGTCCAGGATTAGTTTTCAAAAATCTAGTCCATAATTTATTTTGACAGATCTAGTCCAGAATTTGAAAAATCTAGTCAAGAATTAATTTTGACAAATCTAGTCCAGAATTTGACAAATCTAGTCCAAAATTAATTTTGACAAATCTAGTCCAGAATTAATTTTGACAAATCTAGTCTAGAATTACTTTTGACAAATCTAGTCCATAATTATTTTTACAAATCTAGTCCATAATTATTTTTTACAAATTGATTTTGACAAATCTAATCCAAAATTTTAACAAATCTAATCCATAATTAATTTAGAAAAATCTATTCCAAAATTTGACAAATCTAGTCCAAATTTTATTTTGACAGATCTAGTCCATAATTTGACAAACCAAGTCAAGATTTAATTTTGAAAAATCTAGTCCATAATTAATTTTGACAAATCTAGTTGGAATTAATTTTGAAAAATCTAGTATAGAATTAATTTTGACAAATCTTGTCCAGAATTTTGACAAATCTAGTCCAGAATTAATTTTGACAAATCTATTCCAGAATTAATTTTGACAAATCTAGTCCATAATTAATTTTGAGAAATCTAGTCCAGAATTTGACAATTCTAGTCTGGAATTTGATAAATCTAGTCCAATATTTTGACAAATCTATCCCAGAATATTCTGTAATTTGACAAATCTAACCTAGAACTTTCTAAAACTTAGCAAAACACTCGTTAGACAAATCAAACCAAGAATTTGGCATTTAGAGCATATTTTTAACAAATCTAGCGCGATTTTTTCCACAAATCTAGTGCATTTTTTGACTAATCTAGTTCAATTTTTTTGATAAATCTTGGGATTGATTTTGCCAAATCTAGAGCATTTTTGGACAAATCTAGCGTAATTTTTTGACAAATCTAGTCCATAATTAATAATAACAAATCTAGTCTATAATTTGACAAATCTAGTCCATAATTTTTACAAATATAGTCCATAATTAATTTTGACAAATATAGTCCAAAATTTTGACAAATCTAGTCCAGAATTTGACAAATCTAGTCTAGAATTAATTTTAAAAAATCTAGTCTAAAATTTTGACAAATCTAGTCAATAATTAATTTTGACAAATCTAGTCTAGAATTAATTTTAAAAAATCTACTCCATAATTAATTTTGACAAATCTAGTCCATAATTAATTTTGATAACTCTAGTTCAGAATTAATTTTTACAAATCTAGTCCAACTATTTTGACAAATCTAACCCATAATTTTTTGTAATTTGAAAAATCTAACACAAAACTTTCTAAAATTTGGCAAAACACTCCTCACACAAATCTAACCAAGAATTTGACAAATCTAGCCCCCTTTTTCGACCAATTCTAACTCATTTTGGGATAAACATAGCCCATTTTGGGACAAATCTAGCACATTTTTTGAGCCAAATCTAGCGCACCTTTGGACAAATCTAGCGCATTTTGGGACAAATCTAGCGCACTTTGGGACAAATCTAGCGCACTTTGGGACAAATCTAGTGCATTTGGGAAAAATCTAGCGCATTTTGGAACAAATCTAGCCCACTTTGGACAAATCTAGCCCACTTTGGGACAAATCTAGCGCATTTTTGGGCCAAATATATCGCACTTTGGAACAAATCTAGCGCATTTTGGGGCAAATCTAGCGCAATTTTTGGCCAAATCTAGTGTACTTTGGGACAAATCTAGCGCATTTTTTGGCCAAATCTAGCGCACTTTGAGACAAATCTAGCACATTTTTGACCAAATCTAGCGCACTTTGGGACAAATTTAGCTCATTTTGGGACAAGTCTAGCGCATTTTTGGGCAAATCTAGCGCATTTTTGGACAAATCTAGCGCATTGTTTGAGCCAAATCTAGCGCACTTTAGAACAAATCTAGCGCATATTGGGACAAATCTACCGCATTTTGGGACAAATCTAGCGCACTTTGGGACAAAATCTAGCGCATATTGAGACAAATCAGCGCATTTTTTGGGCCAAATCAAGTGCACTTCAGGACAAATTATTTTTTGCGCCAAATCTAGCGCACTTTTGGATAAATTTAGTGCATTTTGGGACAAATCTAGCGCATTTTTTGGGACAAATGTAGAGCACTTTGGGACAAATCTAGCTCATTTTTAGGGAAAATTTAGCTCATTTTGGGACAAATCTAGCGCATTTTTGGGGACAAATCAAGCGCATTTTTTGGGCCAAATCTAGCACATTTTGGGACAAATCTAGCACATTTTTAGGCCAAATCTAGCGCATTTTTGGACAAATCTAGCGCATTTATTGGGCCAAGTCTAGCACATTTGGTCCAAATCTAGCGCACTTTGGGACAAATCTAGCGCATTTTGGGACAAATCTAGAGCATTTTTTGGCCAAATCTAACGCACTTTGTGACAAATTTAGCGCATTTTGGGACAAATCTAGCGCATTTTGGGCTAAATCTAGCGCATTTTTTGGCCAAATCTAGCGCACTTTGGGCCAAATCTAGCACATTTTTTGGCCAAATCTAGCGCACTTTGCGACAAATCAAGCGCATTTTTTGGGCCAAATCTAGCGCACCTTGGGACAAATCTAGCGCATTTTGGGACAAATCAAGCGCATTTTTGGGGCCAAATCTAGCGCACTTTGAGACAAATCTAGCGCACTTTGTGCCAAATCTAGCGCATTTTTGGACAAATCTAGCGCATTTATTGGGCCAAGTCTAGCACATTTTGGTCCAAATCTAGCACACTTTGGGACAAATCTAGCGCATTTTTGGCCAATCTAGCGCATTTTTGGCCAAATTTTCTACGCATTTTGGACAAATCTAGCGCATTTTGCAAATCTAGCTCATTTTGGGTCAAATCTAGCGCATTTTTTGGCCAAATCTAACGCACTTTAGGCCAAATCTAGCACTTTTTTGCCAAATCTAGGCTCATTTTGGGACAATCAAGCGCATTTTGGGGCCAAATCATAGCCACTTTGAGCAAATTAGCGCACTTTGTGCAAATCTAGCGCATTTTTGGGCCAAATCTAGCGCCTTTGGGAAAATCAAGCACATTTTTTGGGCCAAATCTAGGCACTTTGGGACAAATCTAGCGCATTTTTGGGCCAAATCTAGCGTATTTTGGGAAAATCTAGCCCATTTTTGGGCCAAATCTAGCGCATTTTGGACAAATCTAGCATTTTGGGCAAATCTAGCGCTTTTGGCAAATCTAGCGCATGTGCCAAATCTAGCCATTTGGGATAAATCTAGCGCATTTTTTGGGCCAAATCTAACGCACTTTGGGACAAATCAATGCCACATTTTTGGGCCAAATCTAGCTCTTTGTGCCAAATCTAGCGCATTTTTGTGCCAAATCTAGCGTGTTTGGGAACAAATCTTGCCCATTTTGGGCAAATCTAGCGCACCTTGGGACAAATCTAGCGCATTTTGGGACAAATCTAGCGCACTTTGTACAAATCAGCGCATTTGGACAAATCTAGCGATTTTTTGGGGCCAAATTAGCGATTTTGGTCAAATCTAGCGCATTTTTGTAACAAATCTAGCGCATTTTGGGACAAATCTAGACACTTTGGGTCAAATCTAGGCTTTTTTTGGCCAAATCTAGCGCATTTGGGGCAAATCTAGACATTTTGGCAAATCTAGCGATTTTGGGACAAATTCTACGCATTTTGGACAAATCTAGCTCATTTTGGGACAAACCTAGCGCATTTTGGGCCAAATCTAGCGCATTTTGAGCCAAATCTATCGTATTTTTGTTCAAATCTAGCGCATTTTGGGACAAATCGAATGCATTTTGGGACAAATCTAGCGCACTTTGTGCCAAATCTAACTCCTTTTTGGCCAAACTAGCCATTTTGGGACATATCTAGCGCATTTTTGGGCAAATCTAGCGCACCTTGTGGGCAAATCTAGCACATTTTGGGACAAATCTAGCACACTTTGGGACAAATCTGGCGCACTTTGTGTCAAATCTAGCTCATTTTTGACAAATCTACGTATTTCTTCGGCCAAATCTAGCTCAATTGGGAAAATCTAGCGCATTTTGGGACAAATCTAGCACATTTTTTGGCCAAATCTAGTGCATATTTGGGCCAAATATAGCGCACTTTGGGACAAATCTAGCGCATTTTTTGGAGACAATTTTTGATAAATCTAGTGCAATTTGGGACAAATCTAGCGCATTTTGGAAATATCTAGCGCACTTTGGGACAAATCTAGCGCATTTTTGAACAAATCTAGCGCATTTTGGGCACAAATCTAGCGCATTTTTTGGCCAGATCTAGCCAATTTTTTGGACAAATCTAGCGCATTTTTGGCCAAATCTAGTCACTTTGGGACAAATCTAGCGCACTTTGGGACAAATCTAGCGCACTTTGGACAAATCTAGCGCACTTTGAGACAAATCTAGCGCATTTAGGGACAAATCTAGCGCATTTTTTGGGCCAAATCAACCGCATTTTGGGACAAATCAAGCTCATTTTTGGGCCAAATCTAGCGCATTTTTTGGGACAAATGTAGCTCACTTTGGACAAATTAGCTCATTTTGGAGAATCTAGGCATTTTGGGACAAATCTAGCGCATTTTTGGGGACAAATCTACCGCATTTTGGGACAAATCTACCGCATTTTTGGGCAAAATCTAGCACATTTTGGGACAAATCAAGGGCATTTTTTGGGCCAAATCTAACATATTTTGGGCCAAATCTAGCCATTTTGTGACAAATCTAATGCATTTTGGGACAAATTTAGCTCATTTTTTCAGGCCAAATCTAGCGCACTTTGGATAAATTTAGCGTATTTTGGGACAAATGTAGCGCATTTTTTTGGACAAATGTAGCGCATTTTGAGACAAATCTAGCTCATTTTGGGGCAAATCTAGCGCATTTTGGGACAAATCTAGTGCATTTTTTTGGGACAAATCTAGCGCATTTTGGGACAAATCTAGCTCATTTTTTGGGCAAAATCTATCACATTTTGGGACAAATCTAGAGCATTTTTGGGCGAAATCTAACACATTTTTGGCCAAATCTAGCGCATTTTGGGACAAATCTAGCATATTTTTTGGCCAAATCTAGTGCATTTGATAAAAATCTAGCTCATTTTCGGACAAATCTAGCGCATTATTAGACAAATCTAGCTCATTATTGTACAAATTTAGCGCATTTTAGACAAATCTAGCAGATTTTTTGGGCCAAATCTACGCATTTTTGACCAAATCTAGCGTATTTTTTGGACCAAATCTGGCGCATTTTGGGACAATCTAGCCTATTTTGGGACAAATCTAGCACACTTTGAGACAAATCTAGCACACTTTGAGACAAATCTAGCGCACTTTGAGACAAATCTAGCGCACTTTGAGACAAATCTAGCGCATTTTGGGCCAAATCTAGCGTATTTTGGGCAAATCTAGTGTATTTTGGGCCAAATCTAGCGCAATTTTTGGGCCAAATCTTGCGCATATTGGGACAAATCTAGCGCATATTGGGACAAATCTATCGCATATTGGGACAAATCTAGCACATTTTGGTATAAATTTTGGAACAAATCTACCGCATTTTGGGACAAATCTAGCACATTTTTTGGGCCAAATCTAGCGCACTTTGGTACAAATCTACGCATTTGGGACAAATCTAACTCATTTTTGGGGCCAAATCTAGCGCACTTTGGGACAAATCTAGTGCATTTTTTGGGCAAGTCTAATACATTTTGGCCCAAATCTAGTTTCTAAAATTTGACAAATCTAACCTAGAATTTTCTAAAATTTGAAAAAACACTCATCGGAAAAATGTAACCCAGAAATTGACAAATATAACCGATAATTTTACAAATCTAGTCTAGAATTGATTTTGACAAATCTAGTCCAAAATTTTGAAAATCTAGTCCATAATTAATTTTGACAAATCTAGTCCGGGATTAATTTTGTCAAATCTAGTCTATAATTAATTTTGAAAAATCTAGTCCATAATTAATTTTGACAAATCTAGCCCGGAATTAATTTTGACAAATCTAGTCCATGATTAGTTTTGACAAATCTAGTCCAGAATTTTGATAAATCTAACTCAGAAGCCGTTGGATCATCTTTTGACCACCTTTTCATCCTTTTTACCAATCCAATGGTCTAAATTGTTAGGGGTATTTAAGACATTTCACCCATTAATTTAATTTAATTTTTGTTTTATTTTGTAGCCTAATTCATTTTGTATCCAATTTGGGTGTACGAAGTAGGTTGTATAATATATGAATAGGTATTGAATAACTTTTGGGTGAATGTATACCATATCGAGTAATCACACATGTGACTGTTGTTGATGACACGACATGCTCCCTATCAAAATTTGACTAAATTTCTAACAGAAGGAACTAATTATCAAGTTGATCAAAGCAAGAGTCGGAGAATAAATACTTAATAACACAAGGACTTATTTATTAAATTAGTAAAATAGAGGGGCAAGTAGCATCATGATTCATCATGAGACGACTTCTGAAATGAAAATTCTTAAGAAGAATTGTAAAGTCATTGTTTAATCTCATTACACACCATGATCTACAAGTCCTTAGTTTTAATGTCATTGTTTAATGCAAATAATAAAGTTTTGTGTATTCTTCTAAGCACTTTCCTTCAATAAATGGTTGGTAACATCTAACCATCTAGAAATTCCTACTATGCATTATATAATGCAAGGCATTTTGCTTGATGCATTCAATCCATACTCAATAGCAAACTAGTTATCTTCCTATAAAAAAGATGGCTCCCTTCAATTTCAAGTCCTACAACCACTTCATTACTTCCTCTAATGGAACTACTCTCCAAGTCTATGAGTTGACTAAGCCTATGGTTCATCCTTTCTCCATCCGGAAGACGGATTGGAAGGAAGTCGCCAACATCACTATCAGTCTCGAAGATGATGATGATGTTGATGATGATGAAGCAGAGAGAATGTCCTATGACGGGTTGTTGTTCTTCGACGGTCATGGAGGAATCGAGGGAAGCAAGGCGTTGACCATGCTTGCCCAACACTTGAAGCGGTTGCGCTTGTTGGTGAACCCTGAAGGGTATTGTTTCCAAGAGTCTGGGGAGCTTGCGGATTATGCTGACTTTGGGATTCACTACCTTCGATTGAACGATCTGTTCAGTTGGCCCCACCACGGGGTTGAACTGGCTATGATCACTGTGTGGAGCCGGTTGGAGTTGAAATATCATGTGTCAACCTCGAAGCGGACAAAAAATGATGGGGTGAACTTGCAGAAGAAGCTGGAGGAGTTGAAAAGGTTGTTGAAAGAGAGAGATGAGGAACTCGAGAAGTTGAATGAAGAGTTGGAGGAGGCGAAAGAGGCGAAAGATGAAGAGATGGAACAGTTGAGAAATAAGTTGAAAAGGAGGGATGAAGAGATGAGGATGCTAAGAAAGAAGAAGGACAAAGATCACGAAGCGAATGTGAAGAGGATCGAGGAACTGGTGAAGTTGAAAGATGAGATGGAAGATGCAAACGAGGAGTTGCAGAAGATAATAGAGTTGAAAAATGAAGAGATGAAGGAGGCAAAAGATGAGATGGAACAGTTAAGAAATAAATTGAAAATGAAGGATGAAGAGCTGAGGATGCTAAGAAAGAAGAAGGACAAAGATCACGAAGCAAATGTGAAGAGGATCGAGGAACTGGTGAAGTTGAAAGATGCAAACGAGGAATTGCAGAAGATAATAAAGATGCACGAGACAAATGGAAACGTCGATATAAATGCGGTAACAAGGATAGAGGAACTAGAGAAGCAACGGAAGGAGGAGATGCAAAAGGCTAATGAAGAGTTGCAGAAGCTGAGAAAAGAGAAAGACGAGGAGCTGCAGAAGATGATTCGAGACAAAGATGATCAATTACAGAAGCTCGGGAAGAAGAAAGACGACGAGAAGAAGGATGAAATCGCACGGGTCAAGAAAGAGATGGAGCAATATTCTAAAAGTTCATGTTCATGGACTATGTCACCTTCAGTCAAGTACCTTCCAGCGAGTTCAGAGGGCGAAAGAGTACACTTAACCAGAAGGCGACCAGTTCCACCGGAAACCTTTTCCTACTACGAACAATCGTATGATTTCGTCAGCAGTAACATGCCTAGAATTGAGGCTTGTCTCAATGTTTTCAACAAGGCTCAGTTTGTTGATGAGGAGAACACGGATGGCCTAGCCCCTCTTCGTTCAATGTACTTATCGGCAAGAACAACAGAGGGTTCGATAAGCATAACTGGTGGTTCGCCAAGGCTAACCACCCTGAAGGAGGCTTGACGATGTTGGCTTACTACGACGGGACCTATTCAAAATTTAGTTCGGGTCCTGACCGTACAATTCAGTTGCCATTTCTGAAAGATGCTACCCTTGCACCATATAAGCCATTCTTCTTTCTCGATGTGCATTCGTTTGGAGTGAAGTTGGCTTTCATGTATCGAATGTAGATCAATGAGGCCATATTATCTTTTCTTTTGTGTTTGTTGATATTGTATTTGTTGGAGAATACTGTACCAACAATCCAACATTAGTATGATATTATTTGCTTTGATCCAAGTTCACACAGATTTGTTTTTGGGTTCCTGCCTAAAAATTCTCGTACTAGTGTTGTTGGTGGACTCTTTTAAGTTAGGCAAATCTACCCTAGTTTGTCAATGTGATGTTTACGATGTTACCTCAACAATCCTTCTCTTAAACCAATGACCACCTAATCTATAGTGTCTTTATACTTTTGTGATACACTTTTTTGTAGACATCTTGGTCACCGTTAATACTAACAGACTCGTTTGTCTCACTTTCACAAGTCAGGGAGACATTCGAAATAAGAAACCACCACAAAACCACTTTGCTAGCAACTCGATGGTTTCCATATGGCCAACTTCCACGATCCATCTCTCTATCTGCTAACCAAGGCTTTGATACCAATTATAGGATCGCGTTGCCACCACCAACTCAGTACTGGTATGATATTCGAGGGTACCCACCACAAAACCCTTTCGCTAGCAACTTGAGGGTTCTCCACATGTCTAGCTTCCGCGATCAATCTTTCTATCTACCAACCAAGGCTCTGATACCAATTGTAGGACCGCATCGTCACCAATAGCTCCGAAATTTAGACCGACCCAATTTTCAAAATTCAATCTCGGTCAAACTCTCAAATTTGGGGCAATGGCCCAATTCTAGAAACTTTGAACTCGACCTACTTTTTAAAATCCGGTCATGACTGTTAGTAAACAATATATTTCCATTCAGAATCATCTCCCAACAACTCGAGTTATTAGTATGCAACGATTCATGATATGGTATCAGAGCTTTTGACCAACATGAGATCAAGGTTTCAAATCCTGGTAACCACCAATCCTTGTATAAAGGCTTATTGAAACCTTCGTGGTTTCCAATCCGTTGCACAAGCCTTACCGAAACTGTGCAAACCTCAGCTCTTCTAAGAGCTTCTGGACACTCGAGTTATTGGGATACAACGGTTCATGACAACCACCATAACTCCTAAAAATTGATCCTTATTCCATTCTTGAAATTCAATCCCTAGTTATTCAAAACTTGATCTCTTCCTGAAAAGACAAATTATTCATTGCTAACAAGTAAGTTCATACAAGGATTCCATATAATCACCCTATAAAAACATCCAACCAAACAAATGGAATTAAGGTCTTTAATTCCCTACTTAGGAATCAAGCAAAGTAAACAAATTCCATACTTTTTTAAAATTGTGAAACAATCGACTTATGAAATGGAAATTCTTAAGAAGAATTTTAAAGTAATTGCTTAATTTCATTACAAGTCATGGATCTAGAAATTCCTTCTATGCATTATATAATCCAAGGCATTTTGCTTGATGCATTCAATCCATAGCAAACTAACTAGTTCTCTTCCTATCAAAAAAATGGCTCCTTTCAATTTCAAGTCCTACAACCACTTCATTACTTCCTCTAATGGAACCACTCTCCAAGTCTATGAGTTGACTAAGCCTATGATTCATCCTTTCTCCGTCCGAAAGGCGGATTGGAAGGAAGTCGCCAACATCAATACCAGTCTCGGGGATGATGATGAAGTAGAGCGAATGTCCTACGACGGGTTGTTGTTTTTTGACGATCGTGGAGGAATCGAGGGAAGCAAGGCGTTGACCATGCTAGCCCAGCACCTGAAGCGAATGCGCTTGTTGGTGAATCCTGAAGGGTACTGTTTCCAAGAAACTGGGGAGCTTGCGGATTATGCTGAGTTTGGGATTCACTACCTTCGATTGAACGATCTGTTCAGTTGGCCCCACCACGGGGTTGAACTGCCCACGACCAGCATGTGGAGTAGGTCGGAGTTGGAATATCATTTGTCAGATGTGAAGCGGACGAAAACTGATGGGGCGGATGAGTTGAAAAGGCTAGTGAAAGAGATAGATGATAAGGTGGAGGATGCGAACGAGGAGCTGGAGAAGATGATAAAGTTGTATGAGACAAATGGCTACATCGGTATAAAAGCGGCTAGAAGGATGGAGGAACTAGAGAAGGAACGAGATGAGGAGATTCAGAAGGCTAATGAAGAGTTGCAGAAGCTGAGAAAAGAGAAAGACGAGGAGCTGCAGAAGATGATTCGAGACAAAGATGATCAATTACAGAAGCTCGGGAAGAAGAAGGACGACGAGAAGAAGGATGAAATCGCACGAGTCATGAAAGAGTTGGAGCAATGTTCTAAAAGTTCATGTTCATGGACTATGTCACCATCGGTTAGGTACCTTCCAATGGATTCAGAAGGCGAAAGGGTACACCTAACTAGAAGGCGACCAGTTCCACCCGAGACCTTTAACTACTACGAACAATCGTATGATTTCGTTAGCAGTAACATGCCTAGAATTGAGGCTTGTCTCAATGTTTTCAACAGTGCTCAGTTTGTTGATGAGGAGAACACTAGGTGGCCTTGCCCATCTTCTTTCGATGTACTTATCGGCAAGAACAACAGAGGGTTCGATAAGCATAACTGGTGGTTCGCCAAGGCTAACCACCCTGAAGGAGGCTTGACGATGTTGGCTTACTACGACGGGAACTACTCGAAGTTTAGCTCGGGTCCTGACCGTACAATTCAGTTGCCGTTTCTCAAAGATGCTACCCTTGCACCATATAAGCCTTTCTTCTTGCTCAAGGTGCATTCATTTGGAGTGAAGTTGGCTTTCATGTATAGGGTGTAGATCAATGAGGCCATTCCACCAACACCAACCATGATTGCCAAATTGAAACCCTGCATATGATAGTTGGATAAGCTCGAGTATTGCGAAAAATCATATATAATGAATTCAAGATTGTTAAGTTATGATTCGATATTGAAATTATGAACACATAGATTGTACCAAGAATACATAGATTATACAAAACATATTGTACAAAATACCCACCAATAATTGATTGATCATATATATATTTGACATGTTTACAAGCAGATTACATATGTGATCAGCTTCATCACTAGCATCTCAATAACTAAGCATTCATCCAATAAAACTAAGCATAAGAAATTCCAAGGCCGCGATTATATGTTGTAGTTATTGGTTTCTCATCGTTTGTTATGCTCGTCGATTTCGTCTAAGACTATTGTTCCAGTCTTTCACATATAACCTCGGAAACATCCAGACGAGCAGATAATCAACCTTCGGCCAATACCAGATTCGAAAACTTGGCCATAATGCAGCCGGTAACATAAGAGCACCTAAGCCAAAAGTAAATCCAAACACCATGCTTAGGAGGTCCCAATTGATTCTTGAATGATGATTCTCATAGCTAGTTGTGACATTTCCTGGACCTTGTAGACTTGAAGTGCAGTTTTTTACCAAAGGTATACCACACAAATCTGGATTATCTGCAAATGAAGTGTTGTCAAATGTCTGGAACTGATTGCCGGTTGGAATTCGTCCAACTAGATCGTTATCTGACAGGTTCAGGACTTCAAGGAATCTCATTCCTGTTAGCTCATCTGGGATATGTCCTTTGATCTTGTTATGAGAGAGATCCAAAGACTCCATCTTTGAAAGATTGCCAAGAGCAGATGGGATATTACCAGTAAAAGCATTGTGAGATAAATTGAGGACTTGCAGTGCTCTGAATTTTCCCATAACTTCTGGTATTTGGCCATCAAAATTGTTGCTTGAGAAATCCACAGATCTGAATACTTTTAGGATCTTCACATATTCCCTTTGAAGGCCCTTGTTGCTAACAACTACGGAATCTTCATAATCTGTAGTATCGTTACCAGCTCGATATTTGAGGTGACCAGACATTCCATCTGCACTCAGCATCATGTATTCCCATGTAGCTAAGTAGTTGACATTCAAGGGACCAGAAAAATTGTTGATTGCGAGATCTACAATCTGCAGCTTTATCCAAGTACCGGGCGAATGTGGACACCCAATGCTCCCGTGGAAGAGATTGTTTCTCAAGATAAGGATACGTAAACTGGGTTTGATTCTCTGCAGACAAGGGAATACATCTGAGATTTTGTTGTTTCCAATGTCCAAAACTTCTAATTCCGTGCAATTTTCCAAGGACTTTGGAACCCTTCCTTGTAGTTGGTTTCGACTAAGATCGAGAGTCTTTAAGGAACAAGAAGCTTGGAATGTGTCAGGTATATCACCACTAAGCATATTGCCTCTCAAATCTAGGATAGAAAGTCCATTGTTCCCGACTAAACAACCTGGAATGGTGCCATTCAAATGGTTGTTTGACAAATCAAGGACTCCACCAAATTGAGTATGGCAAATACTTGCAGGAATAGCTCCTCTGAGGCGATTGTTGGATATCGAAATGTAGGCAGCAGCTGATAGGTAATCTCTAGCTTTGTTTGTTGTTGGAATGGAACCATTGAAAAGGTTGTGAGAGTAATCAATGTAAATGGGTGATGATTGTGTGATTGGGATATCTCCTGGAATTGATTGTCATGGATGTCCAAGACATTAAGCCAAGGAAGAAAAGCATATTGTACCTCGAGACCCACTAGATTGTTGTGCGAAAGATTTAGATAGGATAAGCTTGTTGATTCTAGAATCCAACGAGGTACTACGCCGTTGATATTGTTGCCTGAAAGATCTAGATATGTCAGCAATGATTGGTTTCCCAACTCAGGAAATGCTCTCATATTGCAGGATGCTAGATGCAAAGTGGAAAACCGAGGAAAGATGGACATGGCGGAAGAGTTGTTGCCATGTACATTCACGGTCAAGTTGTTGTATGAAAGATCAAGGTTGGTGAGATTTTGTAGTCTATGAATCCAGCTGAATTGAACTGTTCCATTGAACTTATTGAAACTAAGATTTAGATACTCAAGTATTGGAAGTTTGAAAAAGGAACGGGGGATCGAACCCTCTAGATTATTGTTGCTCAAATCCAACGATCTTACAGCCGAAGAAGAAGAAGTGACATTTGGAAACTCAGGAGTCGTACCTCGAAGTTGGTTAAAGGAGAGATCAATATGATCCAAAGATGGACTAACAAATAAAGATGACGGGATGCTTCCGTCGAAAGAATTGTGGCTCAAGTCAACATGGAAAAGTTTCTCAAAACTTTTCGAGTGACTTCTTGGTATGTATCCTGATAGCTGGTTATGAGATAAATCAAGATGCATGAGATTCTTGAACAAGCCCAGTGATGGGAGTAGACCTGTGAAATTGTTGTGCGAAAGATCCAAATACTCTAGTTGAGTTAGTCTTTCGAACATCTTCGGAACATTTCCACTAAAATGACATTGTTGAAGATCTATGTGGGATAACTTGCCAAGGTTTCCCATTGATGGAGGCAACACACCTGAGAAGTTTGTGTTACTCAATATAAGAGTATCCATAGAGTGATTTTGAGGCAAGTCTGGAAAAACTCCTTCAAGACGATAATTATCAGACAAATCGAGAACCTCCAAGCTTGGAATTTGGAGTATCTTTGCAGGAAATGTTCCTGTTAGCCCGCAATCGCTCATTCTCAAGCTAGTCAAGTTTCTAAAATGTGCAAAGAATTCAGGGACCGGTGAAGAGAAGTTGTTGCCACTCAAATGAACAACCGAGAGATGTTTGAGCTTTGAGAGGCAAGGATCAATAAAGCCTGAAAGGAGGCAACCGAGCATGCTCAACACTTGGAGATTCGGCAATGAAGAAGATAAGGCCTTACACCACTCCTTCCCTTGAGCAGATATGTCCACATAATCAAGTCGGAGATCAACCAACCGTGTGAGATTTTGAACAAGCTGAGCAAGATTTGGGTTCCGAAGTTCTAGGGACATAGCCAAAAAATCTGTCTGGAATGACAAATCAAGGCTAACCAAGCTTGTCATCCGAGAGATGGATGCAGGAACTTGCCCGAAAAAGCCAGCTCCAGATAATCGCAGATGTCTCAAACTGGTGAGGTTGGCGTATGTCACTTGGAATAGTTGAACTGAAGTAGTTGAGAGACAAATCTAGGGAATGAAGATACCGAAGGCTAAAGAGGGTTGAGGAATCTTCAAGTGCTCCCGTGATGTATTCATTGCTCAAGTCGAGCCCAATAACACGACCATGGCCACCATGATCGCAAGTAATGCCAGGCCACTTACAACAGTCGATGCTCGCATTCCACCATGCCAACTTATCAGAGTAGGACTGTTCGAAAATGAGGTCTTGTTTTAGTTGGAGCAGAAGCGATTGCTGATCACCCTGACATCGTGCAGAGACCACGCTTCCAAGGCTACCAATCGAGATCAGTATTGACAGAGCGAGTAGCTGAAGTTTCATTGTGGAGAGATAGAAAGGGAAGAGCTCGTTGTTCTTGGATATGGTTGTTGTGTGTAGAGATGAACTCATCAAGAAGCAGTTTAAATAAAAGCTAAGGGTAAGATGTTGAATAGTGAGCAATGAAGTCAAGTTGGTAAGTAAACGCTAAGGACAAATTACGCGTTTTGAGTTTTCCTTGGGTGGTGTGGGGGTTAGGGGTAATTGGAACAATACCAACATGACTTTTGACTTGTCAAGCTTGGTATTATAACATAGTCATGAGTCAACAATGCTAAACTCTAGGCAAGCTTAAGGATAATGGCCCTCGCATTGGGCGGTTTTGTTCTGGTCTGTTGGTCTGGTTGGTTCAATAAAAAGGTTTAATCTAGAGAGTCGTTGGTTTGAGTGTGAGTGAGGCGTCAGTCTTGTCCAAAGTGCCTTGAAGCTTTCGTGAGTACCTTGCTAGACGTATAAGTACAATAGTAAGCGCTTATGTGTAAGTAAGAGGGGGTGAGTATGTTTAAGAGTGAGACAGAGAAGTACCGGAGCATACCCCGTAGGGCTTATGTGATAGCCTTAAGCGTGCCTACGAGTGGGCATATTGGGATAAAGGTGTATGTTGTCAGGTGTTAGGTTATATCTCATCAATGTTGGGGTCAGGTTCTCAAGATCCAGACTGAGTTGTCGACGAGTCGTCGATAGATTGGTATCCTGGCTTAGAGATGTTCCTAACTATCCATCTACGTAAGGGTTGGGATTGCCCTCAGCTGAAGCCTTAGACGTGCGATGTATGGGACGTAGTTGGGTCTCAGGTGTTGACTCTAGGTTGCTGAGCCGACCAACGTCTAGGCTAGGGCCCATCAGGGACGACCTTTCGTCCCAAGACGGCCCGCTAATTATAATTTTCTAATTGGATAAATCTAAAAGCTCAACTAGTGGTCCACATGGAGAAATTCAGTCTTTCCATTAGTCCAAATGAAAATGATCAAAGAAAGCACAAACCAATTGAGGAAAATAGCATTTAAACTCATGACCTCTAATAGTCCTCAACTAGTAGCAAAAAATTTATTCACTTTATGCAAGTGAAGAATGGGTAAAACACTGTATAAAAAACATTTCCAAAGCTCTACATTCTACAAGTTTGCTCCAAGCCTGAATATTTCAGAGTAATAACTGTGACTCCTATGATCTATCTAAATCTAAGTGTTCAGTATAAATAATTAAATACCTCTCGATGTTCAGTATGTGCTGTAGTAGTCAGTAATCTCGCCGCCGGCTGCTGACTAAGTCGATAACAAGATTGTCTTCACTCTTTTCACACATCTCCATGAACTTCTTGTATTTCGTAGGATTGTAAGCCGCAGCTAAACGCGCATAGGTTAGTGCTTCAGGTTTCCTGCCTCCGTCGTATAATGCACTGAAACACACACATTACAAAAAAGAAATCAATGATGATGTGAGCCGAACCCAGAAACCTTTTACAGGAGTTTTCTCAAGTTTAATCCAGACCTGGCAAGTAGTATCAGGCCATCGAAGTAATGGACTTTGCTCTTCGGGTCCTCTGGCTCCTTCAAACTTGCAACTCTTTCCAGGTGAACGAGCCCTTCCTCTTGCTTTCCCTGCCATAGAGATTTCAAGGGTTGTAAAAGAAACTAGGAAAGTTAAGTATTCAGAAGTTCTAGTCAAGTTCAAGCTCATAAGACACCTTTAATTGGACGTTAATGGTTTGTTCTTCTGCTCATCCCAGACCAGACGATTATATTTCGTCAAACCTTATACAACTGACCCTGACAACAACTACAGTACTACACCATGGAAATGATAATCCGAACTCCAGAATGCCGAATTCAACAATTCACTAGATACACCAACTCTGCCTTATTTTGCTTATAACTGACACGCAACCAGTGTTTCGAATCCTCCGCTAATGCAATGACTAGTTCTCATGCTTACTTTAACGAAGAGCAAGTCACTAAGTGAAACTGCAACGACTGTCAAACCACTGCCATAATCCCTCCCTCTCTCTACCAATATAAAAGGAAGAGGAAACCCTTCACACCTAAAATTCAGAAGAAAAGCAAGTTAGGATTTCTAACCTGCTGTATATTGGCAATACCAGCCCATTGAGATGTAAGAATTAAGATATCAATCTCTTCTGCTTGCGTTGGAACACCATTAGCAAGAATCTGAAAGGTCAAAACAGTTTAACATGATTGAAACTAAATTCACGTATAATTGAACTCCGAGTATATAGCATGGTGTTACACGAGGTAGCCTAACATTGTTATCGCTGAAAAATCCATACAATGATGACAGGCCATTACAAAGAATAAAACAATTCGGAAACTGAACAAGAAAGAAACCTTGGTGATAACTGGCTCTAAGAACTGAGCAGCCTCTGCATGCTCTCCTTTTTGCAGAAGAGTCTGCCCCAAAACTGCCAAAGCTCTTATGTAGTCAGGGTCCTTTCCAACTGCCGCTCTACAACAATTAGTTATGCACAAGCTTCAGTATGAGATTGCATATAGTTAAATTGTGGAGGAAACAGGGAGAGAGATTCACCTTAAGAGTGGAATCGCTTGCTCTCTATGCCCAGTGGAAATGAGTTTAACAGATATCTGTTGAAAGTGCCAATAGGGTAAGTATAAGAAAGTGTTCATAATGGAATTCGTCAAATTACACACTAATATCCACTTCGAATTCTTTGGTGCTCACCGCAAGAAGTTCTGTAGGAGATAAATTTTCAGGAACAACTTTCTGCCACTTTGATGAATCCAAGGTTGGGTTTTCAGGTGCAGCCACTTCTGCTGTATTTCCAGCAGTGGATGGAGGATTTATTTCTGGTAAACCCAATCTTGTGCGAACACCAGGACTCCTGAGAATGAAATGCTGTAAAATTTCTTAGTGAGACGAAAAACCTCGTAAGTAAACCTTGAGAAAGTATTATCTACGCAAGGAAGCGTAACCTACATATCTATCCTAAACAGTAAAATGAAATAAAATAGAAGCCATACAAGGGGATGACTACATCACCGAATGTGATGGCAAAAAACTATAAATAATGTGACAAGACATTGTCTCGATACAGAGCATCATTGTGCAAGAAGGAAGGGTCAATTACATAAGTGTCAAAGAGCTATTGCAAAGTTGTACATCATTGTGAAACCAGGTTTGTGCAATGTTGTATTAAATGAGCAACTCAAAATGTCATTAAGACAATATTTCAGCATGCATAATCTCCATTTTTTAAACAAAATATTAACCTGCAAAACACCCGAGCCATTTAAACAAGTGTCTTATAGGTACACCGTACACCATTGCACCTACCTGTACAATGCTCAGTGAGCTGTTTGTGACCCAGTAGACAAGGCTTCCCTGAAAAAGGATCCATTAGCCAAATTAGCTACCACTTAGGACACTAACGAGACAGACTTGTAAAAAGAGAATAGTTAAAAAAAATCCAGATGCTGTGTAAGAACAGAAACTATATAAAACTGATTCATCAGAGTATGTAGACACAAATGTTCTTCAAGAGAAATTATCCAAGATATCTACCACATTCTTATAGTGGGTGACAAACAACAAATCAAACTTCATGCTTTTGGCCCATGATAATAACTATGCAACAGAACTGAGAACACACTACTAATACAGAAGTATCACAGAGCATAAATGATTCCAGAGAAGTAGATCAGACAAGATATACAGACAAGAACTAGTACGCTAATTCTATGCATCACTACAATTAATGTGATTGTATTTTCAAATAGCAGATAGGAACCTTGAGAAATTAGTAACATGTAGAAGAAAAGATAAATGTTTGATTTGCATACTTAATTACTTATATTAATCAGTCTTTTTTTTTTGTCCGTATTAATCAGTCTCATTGAATGTTCATCTACAAGATTGCAAATTTTAGAAAACATTGCTGACGTGCATAAAGGAATAAAAGTAAAGAATGTAGATCCAAAGGCATATTATTAGTCAAAGCCATTATCATTATGACAGCAGAAGCAGAGATGGTCACTGTAAAGCAACAGATATAAAACAATCTGGATTGACAAATTATTGTCCCCAGTTCAATTTAAATGTATTAGCTTCGTAAATTACCTGTGGTATGCAGTAACCAATGTAAAACAGTGGAAGTACAAGAAAATCCAAGTAGTGTTTGTAATACTGCCATAGCAAATGGAGATAATGTCTGTGAGAAGAATAAGAATGCTGAAATATGTAAACAACACCATTCGCAACAGTAATGATCGTTAAAAATCAAAATAACATTGATTTACTTACTTTTGCTAGCATCCCCAATGGGCCAGACAATTGTTGGAATGAAGATTTTTGAAAAGCCAGCTGAAATATTAACATTTTAAGGTTATTTCAATTATTAAGCCATCTGATTGGTACCAATGAGTAATAAGGAAAGACTAATAACCCTAAATGAAATCCGAGAATCTAATTTTCAAGAAGGGAAACAGAGATGCCCAGGTTCGACAAAATAGCAAAACAGCCCGACATGTAAAGGATATAGATTAAATTACCTGAACATTAACAAAGTGAAGACTCGAAATCAATACTGGGAATATGGAGCCTAGAAGACCATGGGGGAGCTCAGTCAAGTTCTGGAACCACAAAGCACCACCCTGTTCAAGCACACACAAAGCTTACTTCAGAGAGTAAAACTAAGATCCAAACCATCATAATCATGTGTTATGTTAAGATATTTCCTCAGTAGCGTTTCCCGTCTAAGTTTAGGGTTAATTTTTTTTGTGGCAAGGTTTAGAGCTCTACTTAGGTTGGTTTTTTATCATCCGCCCTTTACCATTCTATATCCTTGTAGTTGCTCTAGCATACTCCAAATTTCCAACATTAACATCTCAGCGATTCAAGAAATCGTAAAGTATGCACAAAATCATTCCAAGAACATTAGTTACTTACACACTCAAACCCTGGGTGATGATTGAGGGACATTCTTCGTATACTGGTTACTGCCAAGAGAAAACATGGAACCTGAAATAATTTGGAAAAATATAGTTCAGCCACTATCTCATCCAATAATAATCAAAACAAAAGGAGTGCACAGAATATACTATGTAACATAACAAGGAGATAAATATGAGCTTTTGATGTACTATACTCTGCTTTGACTGCATCCAAGCATGAGGAGCAGACAGCTGGTCCCGCTATTAGTAACTACACTTTGAGGTTCTAAACCATCTAATAGTAAACTATAGAATGGCCACAGAATTCTTTTAATTTTGCTGCTATGGTATCAGAGTTAGATCAAAGAACCATACCTGAATCCAGCTGAGACAAGATTTCTGCTAAACCTAGGAACAATCTTTTACCACCGGGGATAGTAGTAATATGAGCATATGTTGTTCCAAGTTAATGATCCAGGAACAGAATACAAACAAGTTCACAAAAGGGTCAAGAGTGATAAATCTGCGCACTTGACTACGAGATGGTGAGGTAGCCTGATTACAAACCATTTAAATACATCACTGAAGGTTTGTTTACAGATTTCCAAAGATGTTGCCTTTATTACCCCCTACTCTTATAGTTACTTTCAGTTCTCTTCTACCAAACTGAAACTCACCAATTCAACTAAGCCTTTTGCATTCATTTGAAAGATAATGGAAATCAACTTCCCGTCTCAGTGACATACGACTAAGACAGCCTAACTACAACCTGTCTGCATATCCCGAATTTATATCCAAATGATTATATACACAAAAATCCAACAGATTCCAGACAACAATGATCATTAATGTCATCTTTCAGAACAAAGTAGCCACTCCTCAAAACTATTGACTAGAAAACAGTATAGTACCTGAAGAGAGAAGGATGCAAGAAACCACAAATACGATGGACAACCCAAAGCTTTCCTTTCTTTCTGAAAAAGTGAAATCTGTTCGACGAAGCTCCTCCCTGATTGAGGTGGTGGGAGAGGAGGTGGCACTAAAAAGCAGAAAAACTCTTAGTCCAGCAAAATTATTGGCAGGCTAAATTCATAGAGAAAAGTAAATTCAAAACAATATGAATCAAAGACTGCAATGTACAACCAGCAAACAAAAGAGCTTACATTTAGGTATAAATTCAGAGATCTGTTTCATTTTCTTGAGTTGCAGGACGATGAAAGGGAACATTGTCATTCTCATAACCACTGTGGCTGATGCAATTACAAACCACCTGAAAGATTCTTCCATTCATCAACACATTGACAGAAAGATCATTGTTATTACGGAATCAAAGCAAACGTCCCTTCTCTCATCTTAAACCCAGCTCCTCCAATGCCAAACAAATAGAAAGAACAGTTAACTCACCAAGGCAAGCCAGTAATATCGTGGTAGCCATCCAGCACCGAAATCAGAGCTCTGACAGGGAGAATCGACTCTTCTCCTCCGGTATTAGCAACATCAGCAACTACTTCAGCAACTTCAGCATCCAGTCCAAATGGCTCCACCTCCTCCGATCCCAGTCCATTAACAGTGTCCTCCGTGAATTTGGAGTCCTCCACATCTGACCGAGTGGAGAAAGCCCGGCGATGCAAATGCTCCCAAACGGAGTGAGAATACGCCGGAGAGAAAGAATAACGAGGTTGCGAAGTCAAGGAGCTGCGTTTGACATCGGTTCCGGTAAGGGATTGGCGGGAGACGCACGCCGGAGTAATAGAACGGAGAGCGAATAGCGTCCGAGTTCGCCGGAGTTGTGAGTAAATCAGCTTTGGGATCGCCATGCGTAGAGTGGACTCTACTTGCCTCTACATGTGGGAATGATCATCGACTAATTCGTCCATTCTTCGTTTCAGGCTTTCAGCCGTCGCGGTTATGTCAGAGCGGCGACGGCGGCTAACGGATTAAGCTTTCCCTTGAGCATCTTCGTTATGGGCCTGTCCGGCGCAAGACTGGGCCCATACATGCAATCTTACAGTAGGCTCGGCCCAATTAGGCCCAAATATGAAAAGCAAGCGCGGTTTCTTCTCTTCTACCTGTCTAGCTCTTCCGTCGATTCATCTTGCCGCTTTGCATAAGCAGCTGAACGGAAGCTCCGTTTTCTTCTTCTTCTTCTTCGCCGCCGAGGACAGTCACGATGCTAACCGCCGATATTCCGCCCAATCAAACTATTTACATAAAAAATCTCAACGAGAAGGTCAAGAAAGAAGGTATTGTTACTATCT
This sequence comes from Linum lewisii, assembly GCA_034768395.1. NCBI lineage: Eukaryota > Viridiplantae > Streptophyta > Magnoliopsida > Malpighiales > Linaceae > Linum > Linum lewisii. The sequence continues at coordinate 2,227,318 of CM068300.1, read as the reverse complement.
CTCACTGCCATTTATCTGCCTTGCTGAACTCAAAAAAAAATTCGCTGTTTGAACCCTAAATCTAGTGGATTTGGTTATTTCCTTCCCTATTGAGCAATTTAAAAGCTTTATGGAGTATAGTTGCTTCCTCGGTCCAAGCTTTGGGTTTTAGGGTTTAGTACTGGACACTTAGACGCCTGTAGTTGCTATTGTTACTGCTGGTTTTAACTCATGAAATAGGGCTTTGGGTAGGTGTCCCTGCTAGCCAATAGACGCAGTTTTTCTGTATCCAGTTGGAATGTGGAATCATATACCCTAATTTGGTGGTCCAATTGTCTTCTTCCCCACAAATCATGAATTTTTGTGCTGGATAACACAATTTCATGCTTGTTTTACTGAGTCTAAGCTTTACCGTTGAGGAATCACATTCAGTAGTGTCTGGCAACAATACATCTGAGAAAGCCAAATGGTGTTCTAGCTTTTTCACATTTTGATTGGGTAATCCATTTTGCGCTATCATAGTCCATAATTACATGTGTGAGATTCTTGTGGCATCTGATTATGGATTCATTATAGAACGCCATTGAACGGTCTATGGGCTTCTGATCTGATTGATTTTTGTATGATCCTTGTTAAGGACAATTATATGCTCTAGTGTTTTTCAACTTTCACTGTATTCGTCTTCTTCTTTTTCAGAACTGAGAAGATCGCTTTACTGTTTGTTTTCTCAATATGGAAGGATTCTGGATGTTGTTGCCTTGAAGACGGCCAAGCTCAGAGGTCAGGCATGGGTTTGCTTCAGTGAAGTGACCGCTGCCAGTAATGCAGTTCGGCAAATGCAGGGTTTTCCTTTCTATGAAAAACCCATGGTAAGTCTTAGTATATGCTATTAGTGACCAATCTCTATGTTGTTCCAAAACGAGTCCTTTGACTTTCTGATATTCTGGCGGTCAGCTTCAAGGCATCTATGCTAAAAGAAAAGAAAGTAAAAAAAAAAAATTTGATCTTTGTTAAGATATTATTGAAATAGAAGTTGCTTGCTTGAGTGTACAGGGTTAAGTAGTAGGAGTTTCTTATTGATGAAAAATAAGATGAGAAGCAGTCTTCAGTATTTTCCTTCTCGTTCATATGATATGATCATATTATTGTTCACAGTGACGGCTAATGTCATTCTCCATTGTTTTAACTCTTATATTTGGGGTAGGAGGGAAGGCAATTCATATATGCATAGTTTGTCATCTGTTCTTGTTTAGATAAATATCATTTTCGAATCATTAAAAGTCAAATCATTTCCACAACTTATCAAGACTACAGAACTGAATGGGCATTCATACTTTATTTTGTTAGAGATTCTACATTATGTTGTGATTAAACATGTCAAGAATAGCAGTTTGATGGTTCTAAGACCTTGGTTTGGTGCAGCGCATCCAATACGCAAAAACGAAGTCAGACTGCCTCGTAGAGGCAGAAGGAGTCTATGATCCAAATGCAAAGAAGAAAAAGAAGCAGGAAGAAAAAGGTATTTAACAAAAACTACTTACAGCATGTGGCCTTAGATCTTTTATGCTAATCATGTTACATATATTCGTGCATACAGCTGAAAAGAAAAGACGTGCTGAAGAAGCTCAGCAATCTGCAACAGCTAATGGTGCAGCTTCTGACAGTAACAGAGCCCCTGTAAGTTAGATCTTAATACACTTATTATCATGGCCTTTAAGCTCTCCACCGTAGACATTATTTCCCTTCAACATACAAAATGTTTCCAGAAGTTGCTACTAATGCTCTGCAATGGGTTTATACACTTTGGTCCACCGGGATTTCATATAGAACAGATAACAGTGTGTTTAAATCCTACTCTCGGATTTGCAATCTGATGAATGCTGCTTATATGATGGCTTCATCTTGATCATCCGCAGGCTCCTTTCCGTCAAGGAAGCAGTGGTGGCGAAGAAGCAATGCCACCGAACAACATTCTCTTCATCCAGAACCTGCCGCACGGAACCACAAGCATGATGCTCCACGTGCTGTTCCAACAGTACCCTGGGTTCAAAGAAGTCCGGATGGTGGAAGCAAAGCCTGGGATCGCATTCGTAGAGTTCGAAGACGATGTTCAGTCATCCATGGCGATGCAGGCACTCCAGGGCTTCAAGATCACTCCTCAAAACCCCATGGCCATCAGTTTTGCCAAAAAGTGAAGTCCGTATTGGTATGACGATGATATTGTATGAAATTAGAGAAAACCAAGGGCACCTAACTTGGATTTTGGCAGGTGAAACTCTGGAGTTTGTGATACAATGTATTGGAAATGTCACATTTAGGATCATGAACTGAGTTGTAGAGTGTTTTTCAGGCACCTTTCTGGATCAAATGTCTACTGTATTGTCCTGACTTTCAGTTCCAAGTTTTCCCCAGCAATATGATCAATGGTTCTGAAAACCAGTAAAACTAGACAGATGGATGATTAAGGGTGTCAAATGTTCTTGAGGTCACTGAAGTATTGACAGGTAACAGGGTGGTCATCCAACTTTCAAATGTAACAAAGTGGTTAGTTTTCTTTAGTTTTTTAACGCACTAAAGTCGGATCGGGAGACTGCTACGTTGCATGTGATTGAGGCTGAAGTTTTAGTCATTGATCTTGTGCCTCAGCGCCGCGGTGGAATCAAAGGTGGGCCAACCAAAATCCTACTATTCCAATGGAATGAAATCTTGCGTAAAATTTCGAAATTAAAATTTTGTATCCGGTGTTAAATTTTTAAACTTAATTATTCACTCGATAATGGTGTTAGTAAACAGCGTAAGATTCATTAGAATCCTCTACCAACAACTCAAGTTATTGGGATGTAACGATTCAAGATATGGTATCAGAGCCTTTGACCAACATGGAGTCAAGATTTCAAAACCCGGTAACCACCAATCTGTGTATAAATGTTTATTAAAGCCTATGTGGTCCCTAATCCGTTGCACAAATCTTACCAAAATTGTGCAAACCTAAGCTCTTCTAATTAGAAGAGCTTCCGTTTGAGTAAACAGTATAAGATTCATTCAGAACTCGGTCATCAAAATCCTGTCGCGTTCAGTAGGGGTGATGTACAGTATCATCATCTCATTATTGAGTCGGCATTATATTTCTCTGTATTATAAGGTAGTTGAAAATGAAGCAGCGACACGTAGTGGTGAAATACGGGTTGGGTACTCATATATGTCGTGGTATACATATCCTTTTTTTTTTTGAAGTCATCCATAATTTTTTTTTAAATCATTCTACTACTCATATCTTATAAGGGTAATGGTGTAACCACTACTCCTATAAATTGGGTAGTAGGGTACTCACGTTACTCATTTTACCCGCAACAAAAGACTTGTAATTCCAATAAATGATTAGAAATCGAAAATGCTAGCTAATATATATAGCAACAATAACTAGTCAATATTTTTTTTTTGACAAAGGCAGCTCCTTGCGGAGAGACGGAGGCAGCAAACACAATTAAAAAGGAATATCAAGACCCTACCCAGGCGGTCATGTCTACCTCCATGACCCCTGGGAGGTTAGACAAGGTCATGCGAGCCACGTAATGGGCGGCCCTGTTACCTGAACGGCGAACCGTCATGAAGCGCCAAGCTGGTGCTCCTCTTTGCATCTGAAGAATCTCTACAACAATAGCTCCTCCAGGGTTTGCCCGAGTCTGTCCAGCCAAAAGCCGAGTCGAGACTAGTTCTGCATCCCCTTCAATGTCGACCTGCAAAATACCAGCCCACAAACACCAAGTAAAGCATCTCGGAATGCTAGTAATTCAAGCACAAAAGGATCAACAATACCTGGGTATGTTGCCCCAATTGCCCGTAAAATTGTCCCGTCAGAATTACGAATAACCCACCCTGACGAACCGCCCATGTTCGGGCGTACAGCACCGTCGACATTGATCTTGAGGCGTGTAGGATGGGGAGAAAGCCAAGAGACAAGAGAAGAGGAGATAGAGGGAAGAAGAGAAGAGGAAGGAGAACCGTAAATAAGGCAATGCTCCCGCCACTGACTATGAAAATATTGGTATAAAAATTCCAATCTCGTTTGCGCCTTGTCAAAAACCACCCTATTTCTGCCCTTCCACAAGCGCCACCAGACTAGAACCCAAATATCCTTTAGATGTGGCTGAGTGAGTAGAATGGATTTCCAATAAATTGAGATGTGAGTGTCCCCTAGCTCAGGAGGAGTGAGACAACGCGTGTGAAGGAAGCGTCGAGTAATCACACAATGGAGGAGTAAATGCTCCACTGTTTCCGGAGCTGCATAACAGATCGGACACACAGGGTCTATTGTTTCGGATCTAAGCCTCACCATTATACCATGAAGAGTGGGGAGAATGCGATGCAAAAATTTTCATAGGAAGAAGCGCAGCTTTGGCTGGATTTGTAAAGACCAGACAGATACCCAAGTTGATGACTCCATTGGAGACAAGTTGGCAGAGAACAAGTCTGGCCTCGATCGCATGCCAACTTCGTACCTAGAGGAGACCGTATAGATCCCTGACGAGGAATGGTGTCAAACCCGCTGGTCAGCCTGGGGTCGCCATGGAAGGGGGATTGATTGAATCAATTGGACGGATTCCTTAGAGAACCAGTATCTAAGCAGCGGAACATTCCACCTACCTTGGGCCACGAAACCAGCCACCGTAGGTGGACCTTGATACACCCCTGGTCCACGAAGGGAAGGCCTTAGTGGTAGACTACAAGGTAACCAACGATCCTGAAGAGCATCTACCTGCATCCCTGACCCAATCTGCCATCGAAGACCAGGTTGTAAAAGCTCTCGTCCTATCATCAGGCTTTGCCAACCCCAGGACGGACGTCCCCGACCATTACTTTGAAGCAAAGTCGTATTAGGAAAGTAGACACTTTTTAGAACACGCGACAGGAGAAGGTCTGGGTTTGTGAGAATACGCCAACACTGTTTTGCCAACAGAGCTGGATTGAAGGTGGAGAAATCACGAAAACCCAGTCCCCCTAATTCCTTGGGGAGGCTTAATCTAGCCCAGGAGAGCCAATGTAACCGACGATCATCCGATACCTCATATTTTATATTATTACATTACACCGCAATTTCACATATGATAATTAGTAGCAACGGCTAGTTAATCATCCATTTCCAACGGATTTGAATTCCCTTACGGGCCTCAATTCAGCCCAGAGCCGATTTCTTGATTACCGCCGAAACGGAACATAATCACTGATTCCGTTTCAATTTTTTAGAGGATGCTCAATAGTCAATATTTGCCCTATACAGTCCTCTTCATCTTCTTCCTCGATGATGGCTTGAAGAGGCGATATTCCCAGCAGCTTCGTCGTTCACGGCAGCGGCAGAGGAAGATGGAAGATGATGACTTGAAGAGGGCCCTAACGGCGGCGATGGCGAGTGGATCCATTAGCAATGCTGAGATTCACTCAAAATTCAGATCCCAAAGAAACCAAAAAAAAAAAAAAAAAATCGAGAAAGAACATCGGAGTGGATTCAATCGACGAGCTCAGCTCCAGCTCGGGAATCGTCGTCCTCAAATTGGAAGGGTCAACGATGAAGGAAGATGGTCGGATGAAGAAGCTGTGTGAATGAATTTTGTCAAGGACAATATAGTCATTTCAATTGGGGTTTAGTTTCAATTTCAAAATGTTAGCAGGAAAACCAGAAAATACGGTCTGGATTTTTGTGGATCTGAATCATTTGAATTTAGGGAAAATAGCACTTTGCCACCTTTACTTTGTCAACTTAACAAATAGCTTGTATACTATAAATCACTCTTTTTTTCTCTTTCTATTTTTACGACTTTGTCGTTTCGGTCCTTCCATTCCAACAGTCGTCTTCTTCTATTAAATCTAGACAAATTCGTGCACCAACGGAGAGAGATATTAGGGGTAGTAAACACAGAGTTGGCCAGGGAGGTATTGCGAAGAGTATGGTGAAATACTAAGAATTTTAAAATCACATATTTTAGTCGTCGATTTCATCTTAACTAATTATATATACTTATATTGTCAATTAAAAACGCTTAGTAAGCTAACACATTATTATTGAAGTTAACGTGGTGTACTAAATGCGCACAAATTAAGCGTTATTAAGATGAAAGTTGAAACGGAAGAACCCAAACAGCAAACTAGTCGAAGTAGAAGAGGTAGAAAGAACGATTTATAGTATAGTGCCTTTGGTAAAATAGAAAGTTGCAAAGTGCTATTTTCCCTTGAATTAATAATCCAAAAACCCAAGTTGACTTCAGCGTCTTTGATGCTGAATTTACAGCTGAAGATGCAGAGCCATTTCTGGGCAACATCATCAAAGCTTCTGGAGCTTATTTATAATACTAGCTAGATGGTGACTTGGTTTAAAATTACAGGACCGCCTCATCACGTCGGCTATAAAATATTCGCAGAACCAAGTTATTGACCTAAAAATTTGTACTATATATAACTAGTTATCCAAAGCTCTAAATACAAACCGACAACAATGGCGGACGACGACGAAAGCAAGAACCAGCTCCACATCGCAGTCTTCCCATGGCTAGCATTCGGTCACATGATACCATTCCTGGAGCTCTCCAAGCGCATAGCCGAGAAAGGCCACTCAATTTCCTTCATCTCCACACCACGAAACATCAATAGCCTCCCCCAAATCCCTCCTCATCTCTCTCACCTCATCAATTTCGTCCCGATTCCGCTTCCCGCCGGCGACGGCCACCTCCCCGACGGCGTAGAATCCACCTCCCATCTCCCCTTACACCTAGTCCCTCACCTCAAGCTCTCCTACGATGCTCTCGAACCGGAGGTGGACCGATTCTTGGATGCCCGAAGACCTGATTGGATTATTTACGATTTCGCCCCTTACTGGATCCCCAGAATTGCAGCTAAAAGCAACGTCTCCACAGCCTACTTCTCAGTCATCTCCGCCGCTATGTGGTGCTTCATGGGGCCGCCGGCTCTGTCAAGAAGGAACAGTCTCGAGGATTTCACCTATCCTCCGGAATGGATCCCGTTCCCGAATAACTTGGCGTTCCGCCTCCACGAAGCCAAGCGACTGATGGCGCCACAGATGGAAGCGTATCCTCCTCCGCCGCCACAGCTGGTCCCTGATTACGTCAGAGCCGCGACGATCTTAGCCGAATCGCAAGTCTACGCGGTCCGATCCTGTCCGGAGCTCGAATCCGATATGCTCGACCTCGCTACGCAGCTTTACGGGAAACGCCTTATCCCCGTCGGCCTCCTCATTCCAGATGAACCTGATCCACGTTTCGTCGGAGACGAAACGTGGAACCTGATCTCGGAGTGGCTGAACAAGCAGAAGAAGGCGACGGTGGTGTACGTAGCGTTTGGAAGCGAGACCGCCATAACGAAAGACGAAGTTACAGAGCTGTCTCTAGGTCTAGAAGCTTCAGGTAGCCCCTTCTTATGGGTGCTGAACCAGAAATACCACCACCTGCTTCCTGAAGGATACAGATCACGAATCGAGGGATCTGGATCTGGATCTGGACTCATATGTTCTTCCTGGGTACCGCAGCTGAGGATCCTGGGCCATGAATCCGTAGGAGGATTTCTGACGCACTGTGGAGCTGCTTCCGTGATTGAATCGCTCCATTTCGGGGTTCCGATGATCATGCTGACGCTAAATGTGCCGGATCAGGGGATAAACGCGAGGGTGTGTGAGAAGAAGGAGGTAGGGATTGAGATTCCGAGGAAGGAAGAGGATGGGGGTTTCGTGAGGGGAGATGTGGCGGAGACGGTGAGGAAAGTGATGGCGGCGGAGGAAGGGCGGAGGTTTAGAGAGAGAGCGGCGGAGGAGAGGGAGAAGGTGTTTGGGAATCGGGAGATTCATGATCGGTGCTTTTCTGAGTTCGTCAATGTTCTTGAGGAGCAGAGGTGCAGTAGTTCGTGAAGGTTTTTAATTAGCGAATATTTATTTATATAAATAATTGGATTATGAATCCTACGTTATCATTAAATAACCTCCTATATTGATGAGGATTGGGGGTGAGTCTTATGGGCGTAGTATTTTAGCTTCCAACGTGAAGGTGTGTAGTATCGAACGTTTGGTCTGGTATTTGTTGTGTCTTTGCTTAGTGGATGACCTTGTATTATGGAGCCATTGTGGCACGGGGTTGTGCTCCACGTGTCTTCTTATGAATGGTACTTCTGGGAATCATGATCAAGGCCGTCAGATGGAGGTTTACTTATATGTGAGATTTGGGAGGTTGATATCAAGGCAGGACATGTTGAGAGACATGTCTGTCGTATGGTGTTGATTGATAGACAGGGCGGGTAATTTGCGGTCGAGAAGACATGTAGTGTGAGGTCTCTATATGCCCTGTAAAGTTAGGTGGAGGTCAAGAAAGTCGAGCAGCAACAAATGGGCGCATAAAATTTATGATTTCAGGTTTATGAACGGGTTTTGTCGGCGTGGAAATTAGTTTTATGTTGCTATTTCGTACTTTACTACTTTTTATCAATATATGAGTTACTTGATAACGAGGTAATTAATTACATAATTATTTGATTCAAATCCAATTATTTATAAATCCGCTAATTTAAATCCTTCACGAGCTAAATTCTTCAGTTCACCATCTCTGACTCAGACAGTCTGACCCCTCCACTGCGCCTCTGCTCCTCAAGAACCTTCACGAACTCAGAAACGCAGCGATCATGAATCTCTCGATTCCCAAACACCTTCTCCCTCTCCTCCGCCGCTCTCACTCTAAGCCTCCGCCCTTCCTCCGCCGCCATCACTTTCCTCACCGTCTCCGCCACATCGCCCCTCACGAAAGTCCCATCCTCTTCCTTCCTCGGAACCTCAATCCCTACCCCCTTCCTCTCACACACCCTCGCGTTCACTCCCTGATCCGGCGCATGTAGTGTCAGCATGATCAGGGGAACTCCGAAATGGAGCGATTCAATCACGGAACTACCCCCGCAGTGCGTCATAAATCCTCCGACGGATTCATGGCCCAGGATCCTTAGCTGCGACACCCAGCAGAGCATATGAGTCCAGATCCAGATCCCTCGATTCGAGATCTGTATCCTTCAGGGAGCAGGTGGAGGAATTTCTTGTTCAACGCCAAAACAAAGGGGCTTCCCGAAGCTTCTAGACCTAGGGACAACTCCGTAACTTCATATTTGGATAACGAGATCTCGCTCCCGAACGCTACGTACACCACCGTCGCCTTCTTCCGCTTGTTCAGCCACTCCGAGATCCGATTCCACGTTTCGTCTCCGACGAAACGTGGATCTAGCTCCGCCGGGATGAGGAGGCCGACGGGGATAACACGCTTCCCGAAGAGCTGCGTAGCGAGGTCGAGCATATCGGATTCGAGCTCCGGACAGGATCGGACCGCGAAGACTTGGCATCCGGCTACGCAGGAGTCGATTCTGGCGTAATCGGGGACCAGCTGCAGAGGAGGAGGAGGATCCGATTCCACCGGCGGCGCCATCAGCCTCCTTGCTTCGTGGAGGTGGAACGCCAAGTTATTCGGGAACGGGATCCATTTCGGAGTGTAGGTGAAATCCTCGGGACTGTTCCTTGACGCATCCGGCGGCCCGAAGAAGCACCACGACGCGGCGGAGATGAGGGTTAAGTAAGCTGTGGAGACGTTGCTTTTAGCTGCAATTCGGGGATCCAGTAAGGGGCGTAATCGTAAATAATCCAGTCAGGTTTTCGGGATTCGAAGAATTTGGCAACCTCTGGTTCGAGAGCGTCGAAGGCGAGCTTGAGGTGAGGGACTAGGTGTGAGGGGAGGTTGGAGGTGGATTCTGCTCCGTCGGGGATGTGGCCGTCGCCGGCGGGAAGCGGAATCGGGACGAAATTGATGAGGTGAGAGAGATGAGGAGGGATTGGGGGAAGTCTCTCGATGTTTCGTGGTGTGGAGATGAAGGAAATTGAGTGTCCTTTCTCGGCTATGAGCTTGGAGAGCTCCAGGAATGGCATCATGTGTCCGAATGCTAGCCATGGGAGGACTGCGATGTGGAGCTGCTTCTTGCTTTCGTCGTCCGCCATTGTTGTCTGGGGAGAAGCTCACTGAATAACTGAACTATATATTATGCAGAGGATAACTAAACTAATATATATATATATATAGGTCCCGAAACTTTGGTCCGCGTTACAAATTAGTCCCGAAACTTCAATTTGTTTCTGACTCGTCCCATTAGTATGGATTTCGTTACAATGTGGTACTATTTGCCATGTCCTCCGATCCATGTCAGCTAAATAACAATTAAATAATAGATCACCCTGACCGAATGACCTAAATCATCTAATCGAACCAATCAACTTAACCTAAAACCAAAATCTTGAACCCAACCACGGTCATTTCGAGAAGAAGAAAGTTGTTCTATGGACTTCAATTTTTTTAGAAGAAGAAAGTTGATCCATCCTTAAATAGGTTATTTCGAGAAGGTTGTGGTTTACCCACGAGGCAAAGACAACGAAAAAGATAAGAATAACTTAAAGTTTATCGGTTAAGAATTAGATTTGAATTAATTTAGGTTACATTTTCAATTAGAATTTTGATGACATACCTATACGAACAGAAAAAAATGTTGGGTAATTAGTCTTAAGAGTCTCATTCGTGTGGGAGTTATACAAAATCGTCTCATTCGTATGAAAAAAAAACGATCAATCTCATATGTTTCACAATCGTACAAAATCATCTTCTCAACCATTTTTTTCGGCCAAATCGCCTTGTTAGCATGTTGAGTCAGCAAAAAAAAGTACATATGGAAGGTCCAACTCAACTCTAGTAACCTAATCAGTCACATATTAAACATACTCAAACCAACCCAAATCCCCCAAAACCCATACTAAAAGTCTATTATGTTTGGGTAGAGTTCAATACATGACCGATTAGGTTAATAGAGCTGAGTTTGACCTTCCACGTGTACTTTTTTGCTGTCTCAACATGCTGACCAAACGATTCGGTCGAAAAAATGGTCAATGAGATGATTTTGTAAGATTCTTAAACATGTGTGATTAATCATTTTTTTTCATACGAATGAGACGATTTCGTACAAGTTCCAAACGAATGGAACTCCTAATGTCAATTACCCCGAAGATATTGTACCCAATGACAGCAATACCACATCTTAACATGTTTCAAAAATTTAGGACCACTTTGTTTCAAAAAGTCTTGAGACTAGCTTGTAGTATTTAACGTTGGGGAGTGAGGACTCAATCCCAGCCGTGGCCTCTACTTACCAAAGCTGTGGATATTATAGTGGTAAGTAGGTGGTGCTATAAGCACCGGATCGCATAGGGTGACTACAGAATTCGCGGTACGACAACCCATCTCAACCTCTACTTAATTGTGAGTATTGTAATTCAGAAATTAAGAACTCTTATCATAAGGATGTCTGGAGTGATATATAAGACGATAAAAATAATAAATATTTTAAAAAGTACATTATTTGGCCAAGTTTGCTCTTAATTTTATGTCCAATGAGTTGTGTGACTGTATGCATAATCAACTTGTTTTGCAATGCAAAATGAATTCGTTAGCAAAAGTGTATGAGTTATCCCTAATTTCAAACACCCCCACCCCCCTTCCGTTGGTTTTTTTTGGTTAAAATGGTGCATGATGTATGATCCTCCATAACGGGAGTCACCATCACAACAACAAAAAAACAGCGAAATCAGATGGGAATATTTAAGTAAGGAATTTTAATACCGAATAACATATTAGATCTTGAGAATTTACCCTGCAGGATTTAAAAGTTAAAAAAGATTATAGTTTTTTGGAGGACGAATTGCTACTATACGATGAACTATTTTGCTTTTGCGGGGGGGGGGGCAAATTCGAGAACAACACCCGTTCTCATCTTGTGTGCTTCACCTATTATTGCGAAAGTCAAGGCCATGCTTGAAGCCATCAAGAAAGCTGCGGATCTCAGAGGTGCCTAGTGCATTAAAATTGACTGCCTTAATCTGGTGGATGCGTTAATGAAGAGCCCATTCTTATGCTCGCGGCAATGTTCGGCATGACTCCAAATCATGAGTGAAACCCTTTCAAATTAACACACAGATTAGAGTCTCCTTATTTCCCGTGCACTCAATAGCTTGGCAGATAAAATCGCTAAGGTCATAACAAATGGTTCACTTCTGGATGATTGGTTAGGAAATCTGAGCTTTATGTCTCAACCTTTTTAATGTTTCTTTGTTACCGAATTTTTATCCCTTTAAGGTAAATACGACGAGAAGTTTCATGGTAAAAAAAAACACCCAATTCTCATCCACATTTGCAATAGAGGGAAGTCATTCGGGTTTTCGGAATGGAGCGGCCAAATTAGAGTGCAAGGGCAGAACTCTCAACTCCTGCAAATCCTTCAACCAAAATGGAAACTTCCCTCTTAAGTTGTTCTTTCCAACATCTATAACTTCCAAAGCTCTGAGAGATTCTGAAATTTGACTATGGAGGTTATTCTCATTCATATCATGAATTCTCAAGCTACATATGAATTAAATTATTATATATTAAAAAGATAAAAAAAAATTTCAACGTTACATCTAAGTAATCTGAATAAAATTAAATAAAATAATTTTTCACTAAAATATTAACACAAAAAATCAACCGATAAGCGGATAATAATCTAGTAAAATTATATACATATAAAATGTACCACAAAATCACTGGGCCCATGTATACAAAATTGTATGTCAATAACTTGGGCTGGGCTAAGAGCCCACGACGTTTGACTAGATTGCTTCATCACCGAATCGCATTCTGGAGATGATGGCCGACATCAAACAATTTAGTTAAAAGTTCCAGTGATCGGAGATTATGGTCCATGGCCATACCATCGACGGCGCTTGCGGTGGTCGCCGATCTCTTTCCAGGATATCGTTCGAACTAATTTTTATAAATTTTGCGCCAAATGTCATATCTGGTAGTTGATTTGATAACCCACAGCAAACCAGAATCTGTCAACATGAATTCGAAAAGCTCCTTTGATTGTTTACAGCTAATTCGATTGCTTTCGCCCTATTCGAATTATTGACGGCGAGGTGAAAACGTCCGACGATATTACCAGATTGGCCGGGAAATTTCGACCCGACCAGGCCACTGCCGCACTAAAACAGGATCCGAACTGCTGACCCGACCCGAGAGAAAATGCGAGATTTTGATTGTTTCGCGCGTGCTAAACACGCAATGAGAGTGGGATTCACGCGCAACCCTTGCACGCGCGCGTGGAATGCCATGCGCGTAGGAGAGTGACTTACACGCGCGAAACTACGGAAATCTGGACTTTTTCCGGGTCGGGTCGGTGGGTCGGATCTTTCTGGACCCGCATTTTAGCGTAAGTGCTGCTGTGTCGGGTCGATTCTCTGCAGGCCATTCCGCTTTTTTTCTTGCTCATAATGAGCTGGGCCTCAACCTTTGACAAGAGCCTTCGCGTAGCTACTTATGGGCCCGGGTAACTTTTCAGGCCGACCCGCAAATTTCTCCCAGCTTATCAACTTGGGCCTTAATTTAAGCCCAATGTGCTTTCTTCATGTATGTCCAATTTGGTATACATCAGTTAATTATAATTAGTTAAATATCTACTATTTCTGGTAATAATTAATAATTATAATAATTATATCGATTTATTTTCAGTCCAAATGATTTATCCACTTTCGCCTCTCGTTAGGTACGGACCTCAGCTTCACTGAGCTCTGAACACGCTCATCAATGGCGGACGACGAAACCAAAAAGCAGCTTCACATCGCAGTCTTCCCATGGCTAGCGTTCGGTCACATGATTCCATTCCTGGAGCTCTCCAAGCTCATAGCCCAGAAAGGCCATTCAATTTCCTTCATCTCCACACCACGAAACATCCACCGTCTCCCCCAAATCCCTCCCCATCTCTCTCACCTCATCAACTTCGTTCCGATTCCGCTTCCCGCCGGCGACGGCCACCTCCCCGACGGAGCAGAATCCACCTCCGACCTCCCGCAGGACCTCGTCCCTTACCTCAAGCTCGCTCACGACGCTCTCGAACCGGAATTGACCCAATTCCTTGAGACCAAACGGCCTGACTGGATAATTTACGATTTCGCGCCTCACTGGCTGCCGCCGATAGCAGCCAAGCTCGGCGTTAACAGGATCTACTTCTCAATCTTCTTTGCCGCCACGTGGTGCTTCTTCGCACCGCCGATTGACGGTGCTAGTCCGAGGTCGAATCCAGAGGATTTCACCGTGCCTCCGAAGTGGATTCCGTTCCCTTCCAAACTAAGGTACCGCCTCCACGAAGCTAAGCGGTTTCTCGAGCCGATGAAATCGGCTCCACCGCAACTTGTCCCCGACTTCGTCCGAACCAGATCCACCACCGCCGGATGCGATGCCCACGCTATCCGGTCATGTCCGGATCTCGAATCCGACTGGCTAGATCTCGCGAGACAGCTCTACGGGAAGCCGTTCATCCCAATCGGACTCCTTCCTCCGCCTCCCCCACCGCCGCCGCCGTCAGATTTAGATCCAGACGAAGCGTGGAATCAGATCTCGGACTGGCTGAGCAAGCAGAAGAAGGCCACAGTCGTCTACGTCGCGTTCGGTACCGAAGCATCCCTAACAAAAGAAGAAACCACCGAGCTAGCTCTAGGTCTCGAATCCTCAAAAGTCCCCTTCGTCTGGGTCCTAAAGCAGCAGTTCCACGATCTACTCCCAGGCGGATTCATAACACGAATCGAATCAACCGGATCCGGCACCATCTGCTCGGGCTGGGTGCCGCAGGTGAAGATCCTGAGTCACGAATCAATCGGCGGGATTCTGACGCACTGCGGGTGGAGCTCCGTGATCGAATCGCTTCACTTCGGGGTTCCGTTGATCATGCTGCCGCTACATGTGGCGGATCAGGGGCTGATCGCGAGGGTGCTTGCGGAGAAGGAGGTTGGGGTCGAGATTCCGAGGAAGGAAGAGGATGGGGCGTTTGTGAGGGGAGATGTGGCGGAGACGGTAAGGAAAGTGGTGGCGGAGGAGGAAGGGCGGAGGTTTAGAGACAGAGCGGCGGAGGAGAAGGAGAATGTGTTTGGGAATCGGGCGATTCATGATCGGTGCATTGATGATTTCGTTCAGTTTCTTGAAGATCATAGAAACAAGGCCTAATACCCTCAGATGTCACGAACTATTGCGTTATTACTCGCGTATATACCATGTATATCCTATCTGGAGGGCGTCACCAACTATTGAATCTCGTGTTCCAAATAATATGTCGTTAATTTTCGATGTTTTTCTTGACAGGTGGCTAGACGGAGTTAGCTGACTGTACAAACTAATCTAGTTGGCATCCGATGTGGCAATATTTAATAATTTCTTAAAAATAAAAAAAAAATAAAAAAATTAATGAAATAAAAAAACCCTTTTTCTCCCTTCTCCCTCTCTTTCTCCACTCCTTCTCCTCTCTTCGTCGGAAACTGAAATCGTAAGGACGGAAGGGCTGGTCGGTGGATGGGGTCGGAATCAACGGTCAGCGTTCCTGGTCACCCCGTAGCTTTCATCGTCACCGTTGTCGGCCGGAGCTACTTCGATTTACATCTTTCGTGAACAGGGGAGAGAACGATTCACCTCCGGCACCGCCTCAATCGCCGCCGCAAGACACATCGCCGCTCCGATCTGAGCGTTCAGATCTTGTTCCACTGTCAACATCTCTATCAGCGGCTTGGAGACCGTAGAGAACGGAGGATCCGTAATCCGAGATCGCCGTCGTCGCCTCGAGCTGTGGAGGCCCTTCTTCCTTGAGCTGTGGAGGCCCTTCTTCCAGCCTTACCACCTCATCATCGTCCAGGACGGTGACCCTTCCAAGGTCATCAAAGTCCCCGATGGCTTCGACTACGAGCTCCACAACAGGAACGACATCGACGACGACTGCTTCGTAAGTTCTTCTTCTACTCTCGTTTCTGGAATTTGGATTGTGATTGGAGTTTCGAATTTCAATCGTCGCATCTTTGACAATTCGATTTGGTTTACTCGAATCAGACTTCAGAGCAGTTTCTCGATCTGGAGATGAATGAAATTCATTTCTCATTATATCCAATTTTGGATCTAGCTAATGGAGTGAGGAGGCTGGTGAGCGTCAGGTATAAAGTTGGGGTTGTTAAGCAGACCGAGACCGCGTCGATTAAGGCGCATGGAGAGAACAGAGGTGGCGACAGCGGCGGTGAGGAATTGCTGGTGGATGAATGAAGGGATTGGGGTGTGAGTGTGATGGGAGAGTTTGGGTTTCTTGGTGGTGAGTTGGTCGGCGAGGAGCTTCCGTTTGTTCGGGGAGAAGGAGACGGTGGTGGCGATTTTGGGGGAGGAAGTGGTGGTCGGAGGCGGCCGGCGGCGCCAGTGAGGGAGGAGGAGGGTCGTCGGAGGGATTGGGTTTCATTTTATTTTTTAGTTTTAAAAAATTATTAAATATTGACAGAATTTGTTATTTTATTTCATTAAAGTGTATTTCTTTTTCTTTTATTTTTTGCTGACATAGGCGCTGGTCTTATTCCTCCTTGTGCGCTGGCCGTGCCACATAACATGGACTTGCCACGTCAGTTGACGGTCGTTGACGGAAATGTCTAAAATCTAACGACATGTTATTTGGAACACGAGATTAATAGTTGGTGACGCCCTCCAGATAAGGCTTACGTGGTATATACGCGAGTAATAGACGCAATAATTCGTGACATTTGAGGGTATTAGGCCTAGAAACAAAGGAGTTGGGCGAGAAGCGAACCAGTGAAAAAAATCGTTGACTAGGATTCGGGTATCCAAACTCGTTATTTGTAGTCTCGTTGAATTCAATCTGAAACTCAAATTTGTATATTTGCCGTGGCGAAGCCAGGATCCTAGTAGACCCTGGGCCGATACATAGAATACATCGCCGAATATATTTTTGTACGGAAAAATACATGTATTTTAGCTATTCGGGTCCAGGGGACCCTGGGCCCGGGCCAGGGGTAAACTCCCCTGGCTTCGCCCCTGTATATTTGAATGGATAACGGTTTGAGTACGACATAGCAAATTCGAAGAAAAGAAAAATGGAGATCGAGGATCGGGTGACTCTACGAAGAACGATGGATATTGGTTATGTAGTGCCGTCAGTAGTTAACCACACAACCAAATAAATCAGCAAATTACGCTTATAAACTCGTTATTATTCACTTGAAATTTTAACGATGATAACATGATGAAGCCAACTAAGTGTCTAAGTTGAGTCTAAGCCATGAAACTTGGTTTCTAAATTCTATCATTCACAATAGAGTTGAAATTTTAGAATCGTGATCTTTCTATACATTTGATTAAATATTATTTATAAATATTTCAAGTGCGATCGAAGGAAACAAGGTATTTAGACGCTTTGTAACGAATCCTAGTAAGTTAAATTAGTTTGATTAAATGAGATATTGCTAGTTCAGAGTCGGAGTATGTTTTTAAGTGGGTTGAGTTTTTCTCTTAGTTGTGATTAACAGGCTGCGAAGTGCGAACACCAAAGCCGGAATTAGTCGATTCCGGCGTTGTTTGGTACTAAAAATCTCCGAGCAGTAGGTCAAAATGCGGCGATTTACTACCGTCAAAACGGCGTCGGTTTAAGCTCAGAGATTCTTTCGTCATGGGAATCAGAAGCCAAAGCAACAATTTGGCCATTTACGAGTTTGTTGGTCTGAATACATAAAAACAAACAAAGATACTTTCTGGGAAAAGAAAAGAAAAAACATATGAACAAATGTTTCTCTCTTTCTTGCCCAGAAAGAAAGATTATATTATCTAAAAAAATTGGTACAGGTGCAGGTGTGTGATGGCAGCCGCCGCCACCCAGTCAAATGCACGAATTGTTGACCATGTATGTTGAATGAATTTGGACATTTAACCCACCAAACTATTAAAGGTGATCTTTAAATTTTAATCAAATTTCATCCACATAATAAGAAACCCATATCCAACTATTTCATGTTAAAAATCTGTTGCTAGTTTGATCAACCTTGATATCTAGATATTTGAGATTCACTTATAAGGGAGGGAATCGTTATTGGCTCTCTTGGCCATCCAGTCCGCTACTCTGATCAGACGATGAGGGATCAAAATTAAGGAAATTCTATTATGAGCGTAGAAAATATCTTTTAATCTTTTATGACGAGGAGCCATGCAAAGAATTCTAATTATGATCACGAGGATCGGCCCCCTTCCCAAGGGCATCCACCAATTGCAATCACAATTGCAAATTACTTGAACAAATGTTCAACACAATCCATCAATCGAACCTCGTCTAGTTTTCTAATCCATAACAAGAAAAATCAATCAACCATGAGCAGAAAAATAACAACAAAATCAACCAAATAACAAACAAATGCTCTTTTGATGGCCTTGAGGTTCAATCTGAGAACAAAAGTCAAATCTGACTGTCTTGTCCTCATTGATGCCTTCGGAAAGGTCTGTCGATTTGGCCTTTAGAATGCTACGCATGACTTCTGCTCATGGAAAGCATCTTCCTTGCTCAAAATCGGATTTCCTTACCTTTTATACCCCAAAAGATTAACAAGGCAGTGAATTAGATGGCAAAATCAGCTCCCTTACAAATGGCCTTTCATCTATGATATACGTGACTCGTTGTAAGAAACTTTCCCCGATAAGAATGAATAATATTATCTGTAAAAAATAATCAATAAAATAATAAAAAAGGATAGACTTACAAAGTAAAACCTCAATTATCCCTTTCTGATGATGTCGTTTTGGCGCACTCTCTCACCTTCCTAGAAACATCTCTCTGTAAGCATTTCCTCCAATCACCAAACTCTCCTTCTTCAACACGGCACCGTTTTGGTTCATCTATATCACTCTATCTCTCCCCTTCCCTTCTTCCTAATCCCTTTCATCACTCTTTCTTCTTCTTCTTCCTCTGCTTTTTCCTCTGAAACCTCCATTGATGGGCTCTTCCTCCGGCAGCTCCGCCACCTCCCTCCACAACTTCACCTTCTCTTCCCACCCTTTCATGACCAACTCCACCACCACCAGCAACAACAGCAACAGCTCCTCTTTCTCCACCTCGTTCTCCGACCTCCTCTCCGATCAACCGCCGCCGCCCCACCGTGGCTTGGCCGATCGAATCGCGGAGAGGACAGGCTCCGGCGTCCCGAAGTTCAAATCCATCCCTCCTCCTTCCCTCCCCATTTCTCCTCCTTTCTCACCTTCCTCGTTCTTCGCCATCCCTCCTGGTTTGAGCCCTGCTGAGCTCCTCGACTCCCCTGTTCTCCTCAGCTCCTCACACGTCAGCTTCTCTTCCCTTCTTCCTTCTCCAATTTGGTTTAATTTTGATTTCATTTAATTTAATCGTGTTTGTTTCGTCGGTACAGATTCTTCCGTCTCCGACCACTGGAACTTTCCCTGCTCAGGCGTTCAACTGGCGGAACCCTAATTCGATCCAATCTCACATTAAGCAAGAAGCAGACGATAAAAACGATAAAATCGCCTCGATTTCTCTTTCCATCAATCGGTATGTATGCAATCTGTCTTTCTGTTTGGCTAATTAGAACTCTCCATAATCGGAATTGTAAAATTGTGAAATCGAATCGTGATTTCAGATGCAGAGTACTCAGCAGCAGGACTGGAGCTATCAGGAAGCGAAGCGGAAGGAGGACGATTCATTTCAATCCTTCTCACCGGAGATCGCGACGATTCAGGCGGCGCCGCCGCCGCCGAGGAAGTACCAGACGGTGAGGGAGCAGAGGAGGGCGGAGGACGGGTACAACTGGAGGAAGTACGGACAGAAGCAGGTGAAAGGAAGCGAGAATCCGAGGAGCTACTACAAGTGCACTTTCCCTAATTGTCCGACGAAGAAGAAGGTGGAGAAGAGGTCTTCCGATGGGCAGATTACGGAGATCGTTTACAAGGGGAGTCATAATCATCCCAAACCTCAGTCTAATCGGAGATCGTCGTCGGCTTCCACCGTCACTGCGAATTCTCAGGCGGTTCATCATCATCCTGTTGCTCAGAGTCATGATCAGATTCAGGAACACTCGTTCGGAGGCAGCGGGCAAATGGATACTCCGGAGAACTCTTCGATTTCGGTCGGAGGAGGTGACGATGATTTCGACTCTCATAGATCGGGGAGGATGAGATTGATGGCGATGAACCTGATGCCAAACGATGGTGAGTTTGTGGATATTTGAATTTCTCGAACGTTGACTTTCGTTCTTTCCTAATAACTCGAGTAATTGTGATTTGTGAGTACGAGAATCTCATATTGTATTTGAGTGCTGACCGGTTTCTCTTTGTTTAATCCATTAGGAGGAGAGAGGTGGAGAGCGAAGGGGTATCTTCGTCATCGATGGTTGCGACGGGGAGCAAAACAGTGAAGGAGCCAAGAGTCGTGGTACAAACAAGGAGCGAGATAGACATTCTCGACGACGGTTACAGGTGGAGGAAGTACGGTCAGAAGGTTGTGAAGGGAAACCCGAATCCACGAAGCTACTACAAGTGCACGTACGTCGGTTGTTCCAGTTCGAAAACACGTGGAGAGGGCGTCCACTGATCTCAGATCAGTGGTCACCACCTACGAGGGGAAGCACAACCACGATGTCCCCGCTGTCCGTGGCAGCAGCCATGCTGCAGTCAGTAGAGCGACATTGCCAGTAGCTGCACCACTGGCTAGAAGGCCGATAGTGCACCAGGAGGAAGGAAGGGAAGGAGGAGGGTTCGAGTTTTCAGAGCTGATGGTGGGGAATCCAATGGGGGAGAGCATCTTTAACCGGACGAAAGATGAACCCAGAGACGATAGCTTCCTCGATTCGTTGATGTTTTGATCGATCGAGTAGATAGTTTGATTCTTGATTCATTCATCACTTGACACTACTCTTGCATTAGCTTGCATGCATGTTCGTTTGTTTGTTTCTTATTTTGGGGAGTGTAGATTCTTTACTTACAAAGCATATGGTTTGTTTGTATATAGTCCAAAGTGTAAGCTTTCCTTTTTAAGACTTCAGGTGGATAGGAGACCACATTGTACTTGTTAAAATTAAAGGGGACCTTTTTAGTTATTATGAAAATTTGTTGTATCAAACTTTGTATTGTATTACTATTTTTAAGACAACCTGTGTATTTGTAAAGTAACACAAAATCATAGGTGAAATTAACAACATATGCTACATTTTGGCCGCTCGTCAGTTTTTTTCTTTAGATGCATTTTTTACGAGATACTCTCCTCCGATCGGAATGGACAACATCCTATATGATGTTGACTTTGCTGCTAACCATTAATTTGCCAAAAAAAAAAATATTGAGTTTAATATACCATGAAAAATAATATCTAATATATTTTTTTGGAAATAAATAATATCTAATATATAGTGTTTATTTTATTTGTCTTTTGTTTGAATGGGTCAAAGAAGGCGGGAGGGTGCCAGCCGCCAGGCTGACGTGGCAATTATTAATGACTTGAACTACAAGTTTGGTCAAATTGTCAACTGGGTAAACTAAAATACGCGCTTTTCCGTACAAGTGGGCGAATCCCACTTGCCTTCCTTCCCAGCTTCTATCGATTCGCATTTACTTTCCTTTTCTAGAAGGACAATGACAACAATTTGATTATTTCGTCAAATTTGCATCCAAAATTCTTCGTATACATTGACAAGTTATAATAATTGATTATACATATCCGTGACAACGATTAACAAAACTGCTCACTGTTGTCGTGGTTAGCATCCGCGACAAACGACACATATTTGTTGTAGTGATGACTCAGATTGGTTGGTGGCTGTTGATTAAACTTTTGTCTTTACTGATAGTAGAGATTAGTGAACTTAACAAAGGTTCTCTTATGGGTATGATCAATGTTTGCCTGGTTTCGTTTTGTAATGGCTATGGATGCAGTTCCTCAATCAAGCTAGTTTTCGGGCGGAGTTCGAGAGAGAGATTTACAATCGGATTAGAGAATATTAAATATACCATTCTTCTTCTTCTTCTTCTTGATTTGATTAGTTTATAGGTTATGAAATAGAAAAAAGAAGATGAGATTGTGGAGGCGGAATGAATAACGAGAGAAGGTGTTTTAGGGTTTAGAAAGATAGACTATTGGACTGAAATATTCGGAGATGTGAGTCTATTTTAGGATTAATTACAAAATTGTGTTATTAGGTCAGGCTGGGCTTAGTCCTGGTTCTACCCAGAAAAATCTGAAATCCGATCATATCTAATTTACACAGCTAGGACCCGACTCGATATTATTTTAACCGAGCTTCAGGTTACTCAAAGTCCGAGTTGACCTGTCCGTTCGGGCCGGGTCTCCCACCCGACCCATTTGAGTCATTCGGTTCCTTCATTAACCCTTAGCCGCTGGGGTAACTTTGCTAGGGTTTGCTTTTCCTAATTTCCTTGTGGGATTCTTCTTCTTCTCCGATCAATCTAATATCGGAGTTACACAATGAACCGAGCAAATCTCGGCGGCGGCGCCGGAGCAGGGAAGCCGACCGAATATCAGAGTTACCAGATGAGATCATCCATGAGATTCTGGACCGGCTGAAATATTCCTAAACCACCTTAGCATTGTCGAGAAGATGGATGCAGATCTGGCTCTCTTACCCAATCCTCGAGTTTCACTGTGACGATGAATCTTTTGATTACTCAGCTAAGCTAGAGTCGTTTGTCGCCGCCGCCGCCAGAAAGTTATCATCTTCTTCCCAGCACAACCGCATCAAAGCCCTCAGGATTTCTTCCCAATACGTACTTTAACTTACTCTGGAAATCAATTAGTACTAACTGACCTAAGTTGAAAATCTGACTGAATTCATATATTGTTCTGTGACAGATGCCCTGATTTCATTCGCGATGTGCTGGATTTGGTTCTAAGCAGAGAACCAGAAGAGATTGTTGTTAAAGGCCATCGGAATCTATTGTATCAATTATTCCCTACACAGCTAATTAACAACCCCAGGCTCAGAATCCTCGACCTAGAAGCCTGCAAATTCTGGGAATATCAAGAAGACACCAATCATCTTGACATGAGGATGATTAATCTCCGTGTCTCCATCTCGAACACATCAGTACCCACCACGAACATCTGAATCGCTTGATTGCTACTTCCCCTCTGTTAGAAGAATTGAAATTGGCTTACCTTAAGCAAACAATTAGGAGGCTTCACATCTGCAGCAATCCTGATGGGCCCAGCCCGGCGAAATCCAAGGGCCCACATGGCGGCCCACACGGCGTCCTGGACACAGCCGCTAGTGCTGAGAAGTTGGGCCTAGGCGACAGCTCAGATGGGCTAAGCAAGCAAGCCCAGGAAGCAAAGGGAGGCCCAAAGCGACGGCCCAGTCTCGGCGGCTCTTAGGGTTCCAAGGCAAGACGAACACGTGTCAACATCCTAAGGAGGCTACAAACGAGTGGCCAAGATTCAGCCTTGGCGACCAAGACAGGGGTACTATAAATACCCCCCGTATACCCCATTAACCGGGGGACAACACTTTTACCCAGCGGACAAAACGCTCCGCGGTACGTTACTCGCTTCCCTTCCCATTCCTTAAACTGATCGTCTCCCTTTCCCTTGAACTAACTACCCCCTTCCTTACTTACGAGGTACACCACCCCCGGAAGACCAACAGGCTTGGGCTTCCATTATTGGGCCAGGCGACGAGGCTGGAACAATTGGCGCGCCAGATAGGGGCGATCAGACGACTTTCCAAGGCGAATGGCTTCATCAGCGATTCCCACTCTGATGGGCGAGGATGGTGAAGGAGGAGATGGAGTAACACCGGTCAAGCACATCAACCCAGGTTCCCGTGCAGACCCAAATCTCACTAGAAACATGGAGCGCGAATTCGAAGGCGACTCGGAGTCTCGAAGTACTATTCCTGCCGGCGATGCCTATGAACTATTGGAGCAGCGATTCCGGTCCCTTGAGCAGCAAAATGCTGAGCTCACCCAAATGTTGAAGACGGTGATCGCTCAGCAAGCTCAAGCCCTCGGGGCCAACACTCGGGACAGGCAGTCACCGCAGGACTCTCATCTCGAGGTACTACAACAGTTCCTCCCGGCTACTCAAATCTCACCTGCACAGTTGGCAGTTCGCCAACCTCTGTCCAGGGCGATACTCGCCGAGCCACTACCAAAAGGGTTGGTGCCGCCCAACCTAGATAGGTATGTAGGTACAGGCGACCCGGACGAGCACCTTCAAGCCTTCCAGATCGCCATGCAAATGCAGCAAGCCGGCGACGCCGCATATTGCAGGGCTTTTCCAGCGACGCTTGGGGGGCGAGCTAGGGAGTGGTACATGAATCTACCGGAAGGCATCATAACGTCGTGGGAGGGTTTTGCGAGGATCTTCTCACAGAAGTATGAGTGCAAGAAAACAAGGACGGTCCCGTTGCAAGCACTGGTGAGCCTGAGGCAAAAGCCGAGCCAGTCGCTGAAGGAATTCTTTGATGAGTGGACTGGGGTCGTCCAATCCATCAAGAAGGTAGATCATGAAATCGCTGCGGCAAGTTTATTCCAGTCGACTCATAATGGCAGACTGCGAGAGTCGCTGCTACAGGTGGCTCCAAAGTCGCTGTCCGACTTGGAAACCAGGGTGCACAAAATTATTTTAATTGAGGAGCAGTTAGCGGAACCTTTACAAGGAGCGACGAAGAGGGAAGAAAGGCCCGTTACAGGGAACAAGCAGGCCAAATGGCAGCCCTCCGAGAGACCGCCATACAGGAGAAATCGCCCGGAGGAACAAAGCTGTTACCAGAGAGGGGGTACCAAGAGGAAAGGGCGGATTACACACCTGATGACGTTAGATTTACCGCGTTTATATCGCCACATTTGAACGACATTCCCCTTATTTGACTCCGAATTGTGATGAACTTGAATGACTTTTATGAAAAATATGTTTTATCTCCGTTGGCCCTCTTTGGGCAATTTGATGTTGTTTCGAGTTGTTTTTGTTGAGATTTCAGGTTACCACGTTGTGGATGACTTTTCTACGAGCTCGGCACTTCAAACGGGGATCAATTTGGAGTTCAAACGGAGCGGGAATCATCAAAAGAGCTGAAGGTCATTTCCAGGGGCAAAAGTGCGCCTAAATCCATGAAAAGTGCGCCGGCGCACTTTTCTGGTGCTGCCAGGCGCACTTTATTTTTAGTCTCCTGGAATTTTTCCATCGGCCACAAAAGTGCGCCATTTTCATGGAAAAGTGCGCCGGCGCACTTTTTAAGTGCCGCCGGGCGCACTTTTTTTCCCAGGACGGATTTCGGAGAGTAAAACAGGGTTTTCAAGGGAGAGACGGAGGGACTTCATTCTTCATTCTAATTTCGACGAACCAGACACTCTCGGAGGAGGATATTGAAGCTTTGAAGTGACGATTAAGCGAGGAGAAGCGAGGATTAGCTCAGGAGTTTCTAGGATTCGACAGGATTAGGTTTACTCGGAGTAAGATGTCTTCTTCTTCTTTGTTTCTGTGATTGCTTCTGCGATGATGTCGAGCTAAACTCTTAGTTTGTTCAGATTAGATGAAGTTCTAGCAAAGCTTTGTATGGATGATGTCGGGTTTCTAACCCGTTTATGTTAATTGAGGTTTATTCAGACTTAATTTAGATTTTTCTAAAACCCTAATTTGAAGCTCTTGAATTCGCAGATTGACCATATCGTAGAATTTGCTTCATCTTTGCCTTGCGGTTCTGACATGGACGTGAGTCATTCTAGGGTTTAGAAGGTCATTAAGATTACCCGGTGTCTTTACCATAGGGCCGGTGAAATTAATCTCTTTGCATTTCTGTGCGGCGTTTCATTGTTCTTCGTGCATTCTTGGAGATTTATGAGTTATCTTGACCATAGGAACTCATAGGTTTGCTAGGATAGTTTCTCTGCGTCCTGACCATGGAGTAGAGATTGCCAAAGGAAGCGTCGAGGAATTGAGTCTGTTAAAACCTTAGTTGCATTGCATCATCCGTCTTAGTCGAGCTAGAGCGGATTCGAGTCTGGACAAGCGCCTTAGTCAATTCTTGAAGCTCCATCTTGTTTGCCTGCTTGATTGGTTTAATTTGCATTTCTAGATTTTTAGTTCATTCACCACCATTTCCAAACCAAACGTTTAAACCCGAATAGCTTATTCCACATTAGTTGAGTAATAGAAACAGAAAGACCCTTGGGAAGTAACGATCTCGCTAGAGCGATCTAGTGAGTAAAACTAGTGTGCATTAATTTGCGCATCAAGTTTTTGGCGCCGTTGCCGGGGAACTTTTCTTTTTCTAGGAAAGGCATTGTGCGTCTAAGCTTTTCATTCACTCTCTTTTCATTTCTTATCTCCCACATTTTTGTATTACTATATACCAGAAAATATGGGGAGGTTCCTATAGGCGTTTTAAACGCCGTCCTATATGCCCAAAGCGCATCATCAAGCTTGGTGGACCAATCCTTAGAGGATTGATCGACGGTTTTCTCAAGAATTCGTTTCAATTCCCGGTTTGACACCTCGACTTGACCACTCGTTTGAGGGTGGTAAGCCGTGGACAAACGATGAGTAACACCAAACTTCTGGCACACTTTATCAAATTGACCCTGAAAATGAGTTCCACGGTTGCTAATGATTGTCCTAGGTGCACCAAAACGAGAAAACAGCTTCTTGAGGAACTTTCCAACAACTCGGGCATCGTTAGTGGGCGGTAGTATCCACACTGTACCGCCCATCCGGAAAAAAAAAAGATGAGAGAAAAATGAAATTCTCTTTAATTTTGTTCTAGTCGTGTTCCCTTATCTAGCAAGTGTCCGGTTGCGTCCTAGAGTAAGTGTAGCGGAAGTAAGCGTTGTCTTGCCTTTACCAAGTCAGGTTGTTCACTAGTTCGTTAAAGTCTTGTTCCTCTTTCACTCTGGCAAAAGTTTGGTTACTAATTGTGTGGTTAGTTGGGTAATCCTCTTGTTTGGTTGAAGCACCGTATACATCTTTCTAGGAACCAAGAGGTTTTCGGTTTGCTCATTCAAGTTGGTGCATTGTTGTGGTAAAATTCTTGTTTGAGGACAAACAAACGTTTAAGTGTGGGGTGATTTGATGACGTTAGATTTACCGCGTTTATATCGCCACATTTGAACGACATTCCCCTTATTTGACTCCGAATTGTGATGAACTTGAATGACTTTTATGAAAAATATGTTTTATCTCCCGTTGGCCCTCTTTTGGGCAATTTGATGTTGTTTCGAGTTGTTTTTGTTGAGATTTCAGGTTACCACGTTGTGGATGACTTTTCTACGAGCTCGGCACTTCAAACGGGGATCAATTTGGAGTTCAAACGGAGCGGGAATCATCAAAAGAGCTGAAGGTCATTTCCAGGAGACTAAAAATAAAGTGCGCCTAAATCCATGAAAAGTGCGCAGGCGCACTTTTCTGGTGCTGCCAGGCGCACTTTATTTTTAGTCTCCTGGAATTTTTCCATCGGCCACAAAAGTGCGCCATTTTCATGGAAAAGTGCGCCGGCGCACTTTTTAAGTGCCGCCGGGCGCACTTTTTTTCCCAGGACGGATTTCGGAGAGTAAAACAGGGTTTTCAAGGGAGAGACGGAGGGACTTCATTCTTCATTCTAATTTTGACGAACCAGACACTCTCGGAGGAGGATATTGAAGCTTTGAAGTGACGATTAAGCGAGGAGAAGCGAGGATTAGCTCAAGAGTTTCTAGGATTCGACAGGATTAGGTTTACTCGGAGTAAGATGTCTTCTTCTCCAGTTTTCTTCTTCTTTGTTTCTGTGATTGCTTCTGCGATGATGTCGAGCTAAACTCTTAGTTTGTTCAGATTAGATGAAGTTCTAGCAAAGCTTTGTATGGATGATGTCGGGTTTCTAACCCGTTTATGTTAATTGAGGTTTATTCAGACTTAATTTAGATTTTTCTAAAACCCTAATTTGAAGCTCTTGAATTCGCAGATTGACCATATCGTAGAATTTGCTTCATCTTTGCCTTGCGGTTCTGACCATGGACGTGAGTCATTCTAGGGTTTAGAAGGTCATTAAGATTACCCGGTGTCTTGACCATAGGCCGGTGAAATTAATCTCTTTGCATTTCTGTGCGGCGTTTCATTGTTCTTCGTGCATTCTTGGAGATTTATGAGTTATCTTGACCATAGGAACTCATAGGTTTGCTAGGATAGTTTCTCTGCGTCCTGACCAGGGAGTAGAGATTGCCAAAGGAAGCGTCGAGGAATTGAGTCTGTTGAAATCTTAGTTGCATTGCATCATCCGTCTTAGTCGAGCTAGAGCAGATTCGAGTCTGGACAAGCGCCTTAGTCAATTCTTGAAGCTCCATCTTGTTTGCCTGCTTGATTGGTTTAATTTGCATTTCTAGATTTTTAGTTCATTCACCACCATTTCCAAACCAAACGTTTAAACCCGAATAGCTTATTCCACATTAGTTGAGTAATAGAAACAGAAAGACCCTTGGGAAGTAACGATCTCGCTAGAGCGATCTAGTGAGTAAAACTAGTGTGCATTAATTTGCGCATCAACACCCCTCTCAGAATCGCGAAGAAAGATCTTGCTGTACATGCAGCATAAAGGACATACCATCAACTGGCCGGGACCAATGTTCACCCCAGCAGATCGGCGAAGTCGCCAGAAGTTCTGTGATTTCCATGACTCTCATGGGCATACCCCTGAAGATTGCAGGGAATTGAAAAATGAAATCGAAAGGTGGATAAGCGAAGGACGTCTCAGGGATTTCATTGTCAGCTCAAAGCGGAAAAACAAGCCGCAAGAAGATGATCGTCGCGGAAAGGGAGAATCACAAGACAAGAAGGGTGATGTCTTCGCCCGGCTTAAGGAGCCTCTGGA
Organism: Linum lewisii; assembly: GCA_034768395.1. Lineage (NCBI taxonomy): Eukaryota > Viridiplantae > Streptophyta > Magnoliopsida > Malpighiales > Linaceae > Linum > Linum lewisii. Next base: position 2,198,583 of record CM068300.1, on the reverse strand, counting down.
CAATGAAGATAGCAAGAAGAAGCCTCGTCCCGAGGTAAATCACGTTTATCAAACCATTTTTGGTGGGGAAAGCTGCCCAACAAAGAAGGTCAAAAAAGAGGAAACGAAGGAAGTAATGATGATAGATCAAGTCAGTCGCCCAACTTTGGGGTTTTCAGAAGAAGACATGGCCCGGGTAGGAGACCCAAGTTTGGAGGCGATGGTGATTCAAGTAATCACACACAATAGCCGAGTGGAGCGAGTGATGGTTGACGAAGGGAGCTCGGCGGACATCATTTTCTGGGAGCTGTACAAAAAGATGAACCTGCCAGCTAGCTTGCTCAGGCAGACAAAAACTATCATCTCAGGATTTTCAGGGCACACAGTCCCCATCAAGGGAATAGCCACGATGGCGATAACCATTGGGGACGGAGACTTGCAGGTCACCCGATCCATCGACTTCCATGTCATGGATTGTCAATCCACGTACAACATGATCCTCGGGCGACCGGCGCTCTCCGCCTTCCAGGCAATTTCCTCCCCAGTGCACCAAGTGCTGAAGTTCGCCACTAATGAAGGGATAGGTTTTGCCTGGGGGCACCCGGACATCGCCCGAAGGTGTTATAGGGCGGCGACTAAGAGCACTTGCCTCACCATAAGCTTGGAGGCGGAAAACGAAGGAGAAAGAGTTGTACCTGCGGAATCGGACGTCCCAATACCGCTTTTCAAAGAAGACGAAAGTAAGACAGTTCGAGTATCGTCCTACCTAAGCGATGACAAGAAGCAAGAGTTGGTTGAGTTGCTCCGAGAGTTCTCGCACCTGTTTGCGTGGGCACCAAGTGACATGCCAGGAATCGCTCCAAACATCATCAAACACTCTCTAGCAATCGAGCCCGGGAGTCGCCCAGTCCAGCAAAAGCGGCGTAACATCTGCAGAGAAAGACAGCAGCGGTGGCGAATGAAGTAGAAAAGCTCCTGAAGGCAGGATTTATCAAGGAGGTGCAGTATCCTGAGTGGTTGGCTAATGTAGTTCTTGTGAAGAAATCGTCAGGAGCATGGCGAATGTGTGTCGACTTCACTAACCTTAATGATGCTTGTCCCAATGATCCGTACCCCTTGCCCAACATAGAAGCAACTGGTAGATGCAACGGCGAATAATGAAATGCTGTCCTTTCTGGATATGTTCTCAGGATATCATCAAATACCTTTAAACAAGCAGGATCAAGAGAAAACGGCTTTCATGACACCCACGACGAACTACTGCTACCGGGTAATGCCATTTGGGCTCAAGAATGCTGGCGCGACTTACCAGAGAATGATCGACACGGTCTTTGTCAGACAGCTCGGCCGAAACTTGGAGGCATATGTGGATGACCTTTTGGTCAAAAGTAAGAAGTCTGATGATCATCTTGGCGATCTAAGAGAAACCTTCAACACACTACAGGAATATTCGCTCAGACTGAACCCTTTGAAGTGTGTGTTCGGGGCGACATCAGGAAAGTTTCTGGGATATCTTATAACCAGAAGAGGAATAGAGGCTAATCCGGCACAGATCGCGGCGATTACAGCAATGGCACCCCCAAAGACCGTGAAGGAGGTTCAGGTTTTATCTGGAAGACTGACCGCAATCAACCGATTCATTCCCAGGAACGCCGATCGTTGTGCTCCATTTTTTGCGACCTTGAAGAATGCATCAAAGTTCGCGTGGAATGACAAATGTAATAAGGCTTTTGAAGAGTTGAAGCAATTTTTAATTACCCCTCCTGTACTCGCACCTCCAAAGTTAAATGAAGATCTATTTCTCTATATCGCAATCTCTCCAAAGGCAGTTAGTGCGGTTTTAGTTCGAAGAGAGGACAAAGCCGAACACCCTATTTTTTACACAAGTAAAACCTTAGTCAACGCTGAAACAAGGTATCCGGCGATAGAAAAAATGGCGTATGCTGTGGTTTGCGCGGCCAGAAAGTTGCGACCATATTTTCAGGCACACACAATACATGTGCTCACGAATCTTCAGATTAAGAATGCGTTAAGATCCATGAGCGTGGCAGGGCGATTAGCTAAGTGGGCGATTGAGTTAAGCGAGTATGACATTCGATACCAGCCACGAACGGCGATCAAAGCCCAGGTCCTTGCGGACTTTGTAGTCGAAGGGGCAGTACAAGATGATAACGAAGAAGGCGATGAGTGGACGTTATTTACGGACGGCGCCTCGAGTAAGGGAGGATCAGGCGCGGGGATAGTCCTAAGGTCTCCTGGTGGGATCCTCCACGAGGTCGCATTGCGATTCGCAACTAATCGAACCAACAACGCAGCGGAGTATGGGGCATTGGAGGCTGGCTTACGAATCGCTAAGAGTATGGGAGTTACCAACATCAAAGTTTTCTCAGACTCGACGATAGTAGTCAACCAAGTTAATGGGAGCTTTGAGGTAAAGGAGGAGTCGCTCCTCCCCTATTTTGATGAGGTAAAACTGCTTATATCGGAATTCAAAAAGGTGGTTATATCCGAGATTGCTAGGGAGGAAAATTGCCACGGGATGCATTGTCAAAATTAGCAACGGCGACAGATTTCGAAGAAGGGCGAATGGTCACAGTGGAGAAGGAAACAAGGATGAAGCAGTGTTTTCACATGATTAACGGAATTGGGAAAAGCGACTGGCGAACACCTATTATCCAATACTTGGATAACGACACTGTACCAAGCGACCCGGTAGAGGCTACCAAACTCCGACGAAAAGCAGGAAGATGCATTATAATAGGGGGTGAGCTGTACCGAAAGTCAGCCATGGGTCCATACTTGCGATGCCTGGGAGATGAGGATGCATCTTGGGCTCTGGAGGAAATACATTTAGGTGTGTGCGGCACTCACTTGGGAACGAGAAGTTTAGAAAGGAACTTAATTTACCAGGGCTTCTATTGGCCAACAATAAGAAAGGAGGCTGGTGACCTGGTGAAGAAATGCCACAAGTGTCAGGAATTTGCGAGTTACCACAAGTTGCCAGCAACAGCGCTCCAGGCGAATGTCAGCCCATGGCCATTTGCGAGGTGGGGGATGGATATCCTAGGCCCATTCCCAGAAGCTTCAGGAAAAAGGAAATTCCTCATCGTGGCGGTTGATTATTTCACCAAGTGGGTTGAAGCAGAAGCAGTGGCAAGTATCACCGCTAAGCAGATACAAAAGTTTGCGTTTAAAAGTATCGTCACCAGATTCGGCATACCAGAAAGTATTATCTGTGATCATGGTACTCAGTTCGACTCACAAGTCTTTAAAGAATTTTGTGATGATTTAAAGATAAATCTACGATTCGCCTCAGTTGCCTACCCACAGGCCAACGGACAAGCGGAGGCGGCTAACAAACTCATCCTGCAAGGTTTAAAGAAAAGAGTGGATGGATGTAAGGGTGTATGGGTTGAGGAGCTTGATCACGTACTATGGGCTCATCGTACGGCTTATAAAACGGCGACAGGCGAGACCCCCTATACATTGACATATGGGACTGAGGCGGTCCTCCCGGTGGAGATTTCAATCCCATCTATACGGATACAGGAATACAGGGACGAGGTCAACGAACAAGAATTGATGCTTAATGTGGACATGATTGAGGAAAGAAGAGAAAAAGCATAGATGCGGCTGATCGCTGAAAAGGAACAGCTGGTCAGGCGATATAATCTAAAACTCCGACCACATCACATCGCGCTAAATGATTTAGTACTGCGAAAAATCTTCAGGCCAGCGGTCGGGGCAGCCAAGCTCAATCCTGGATGGGAGGGACCGTATAGAGTACGGCGAGTAATAGGGGACAATACCTTCAAGCTGGCAGAGCTGGATGGCACAAAGGTTTCCAAAACATGGAATTCCATGCATCTTAGGCGGTATTATGATTAAAAAGTACTTGTAAGCAAATATTGGTTTTAATGAAGTTACCAGATGCCTCGTTACTTAATCCTAAAAACGCTGTTTCACCATCGAAGTTATCATGTAAGACCTAAGGGCATTGAGATCGCTATGTAAGACCTACGGGCATTAACAAGTCGCTGTGTAAGACCTAAGGGCATCAAAATTATCATATAAGACTTAAGGGCATTGAGATCGCTATGTAAGACCTACATGCATTAACAAGTCGCTGTGTAAGACCTAAGGGCATCAAAATTATCATATAAGACCTAAGGGCATTGAGATCGCTATGTAAGACTACGGGCATTAACAAGTCGCTGTGTAAGACCTAAGGGCATCAAAATTATCATATAAGACCTAAGGGCATTGAGATCGCTATGTAAGACCTACGGGCATTAACAAGTCGCTATGTAAGACCTAAGGGCATCAAAATTATCATATAAGACCTAAGGGCATTGAGATCGCTATGTAAGACCTACGGGCATTAACAAGTCGCTGTGTAAGACCTAAGGGCATCAAAATTATCATATAAGACCTAAGGGCATTGAGATCGCTATGTAAGACCTACGGGCATTAACAAGTCGCTGTGTAAGACCTAAGGGCATCAAAATTATCATATAAGACCTAAGGGCATTGAGATCGCTATACGAGACCTAAGGGCGTTAACAAATCACCGCGTATGACCTAAGGGTAGCAAAACTATCAGTGTAACGCATAGCCACCGATGAAAGCAGGCGAAGCGGTCAAGAAGGGCGGCACAAGATATAAGACCAAGACTAGGAATACGCAAGTCGAAGCTAAGTGGCAAATGTTATATAAAAACAAAAAAAAAAGAGCAATACCAACAGCAAGTAAGACCGTGAAGTCAATTGTCTGAAAAGGAAACAGTCAAAAACAAAAAATCAAAGGCAGAATCAGGGGTCCTTGATGTTGGAGTCTTTCCCGCCGGTCTTTGAAGGGTCGGCGGCGGGGTCAAGGTCTTTGCCGCTGGATGAGGGAGCAAGGTCAGAGGATGGCGGCTGAACCTCCGAGCCATCAGGGTTCAAATCAGGCAGGCCGCGTGTAACATCCCCGCCCAACCGAACGGGTTATAACTCAAGTCTGGGTGACTAGAGTGCCGGAAACGGTACTTAAGAGGGTCTCTTGAGGTCTGGGACGTTTGGGTGTGTGCCGGGTTGAAGTTGCAAAAGAGGGGAACAGTGTACAGTACCAAAAGTGCTGATTTTGGGCCCTGAAGTGCGCAGGCGCACTTTTAGAAGTGCAGGCGCACTTTTCAATTAATTCAGCAAACTTTCGGCGGAATATTCGAAATGTGCTCCTTTTTGGGGTCAAAGTGCGCCGGCGCACTTTTGGACATACCAGGCGCACTTTTCGTGCATAAAAAGGCGGATCCAGCACGGAAATTCACAAACTCCTTCCTCTTTTTTCCCCCAACTTCGTTTTTGACGAACTGAAATTCCCAAGTTTCAATCCTTGATTCCGGGAGTTGTAGAGCTCCGATTTGCGATCCGTTTGTTGCTACGCGTTCGTGGCGACGAGAGGAAGAGATCGCACATCATGGTTCTGGGTGGTTCGGAGTAGGCTGCTGTCGGTGAGGAGGAGAAGAGCTACGACTTTGGAGTGGTAGAGCTTGGTCGTTCGGGTTCCGGGAGTTGTTTTAGAGCCTCGTCTTCTTGTCAGGTGAGGGTTTAGCGTACGATAGGTAGAATTGGTCGACGTGGGGAGTTGAAACTTGACTTAGAGAATGTAGGGCATTGCATGAAATTGAAAGAGAGTAAAAGGGGATTTCGTTATGTGATTGATTGTTGAGTATTTGCGATTGTTGTTGGTTGTTGTATGCTTGATGATATGATGAATTGCATGATGATAGCGGGCTGTTCGTTATGTGCGATGAATGGGGGAAAGATTAACCTTGATGCTTAATGGATTGGATGTAGTAACGAGTGTAGGAGGGCAGGGGTATGATGCTGTAAGTGTGTTTCTGCCTGGAATTGTTAATCTGTGGTTGCAGGAGGGTGGTCCTGCCAATGTGGGGTCGCCCTTAATTCACGAACAGGTGGATGGTCCCACCAATGTGGGGTCGTCCAATGAAGGACGTACAGGAGGGTAACCCTACGACTCATGACATGGCTTCCCCTGTACTTGCAGGTGGGGGTGGCCGGTGAGCTAGCCGTTTACCCTTAAACTGTTTGTGCCGTGGGAGGCGTTGGATGACTTGTGATGTGTGGTTATGTGTGATGTGGAATTGTGATGATGCTATGTGTGTGTGTGTGTGTGGTTGTCGAGGTGTGTGAATGAGTGCAAGTGGTGTAGTTTGGGATATGGTTGAGTATGCGATTGATGTTGATGTTGGTGGTGGGAATTGATGTGAGTTCTGATGGTTGGATTGAATGATGCGAATGAGCTGTGTGATGAGTATGATGGTTGGTTGTAAGTGTTGAGTAATTGGTTGTGTTGATTGAATGATAGAACCGGTAGGAGTCCACACTGCCCACCTTGAGATGTGATGAGTTGTGTCCGGTTCACGTTGAGTGAATCACTCTGGTTAGCTACCAGGGATTTATGTTGAGTCGGTCTACGTCGAGTGGATCACCCGGGTCAAGTACCTGGGATTATGGTTGTGGTATCGGTCTACGTTGAGTAGATCACCCTGGGTTGTATTACCGGGGATTGTTGGCCGGCAGTGGTGGTGTGGAGCAACTCCTAGGCGCCTAATAACTCACCTAGAATTTAATGAGTCGAGTCGTGTTGTGACAGTATGATGTGTGGAGTCTGTGGGACAGAGGTTGGTAGTGTTGTGCTTGGTTGATGTTAGTAACTGTGAAACTGTGAATTGCGAGTTGTGTGGTTGAAGTATGAAAGTGGGTGCTATTCGTGTTGGAAGATGTATTGTAATTAAGTGTTGTATCGTGTGTATGATGACTTCGTTGATGCTATTATATTGCGGCATGAGATTGACCGGTGAGCATGTTCTAACCCTGATAGTGATGTTGTAGTGAGGATTGATGACTTGTGTACATTGCTGAATCTTATTAATTGTGTGTACTGGTGGAGGTAAGTTCTTGTGTGATCACCTAGTAGCATGCTAGGATTAAAATGATAATGGCTGTGTCAGATTCCGTTGTGTTGTTTGTGTGCGGAGTTGAGATCACTCCTAGGCTAGGTTCGGCGCATAGGTAGACCCAGTGGGTTCACTCAGTTTCATTAGGAAGCTGATCCCCCCCAGTTTCTCTTTTCAGGTGTTCGGTTGAGTTCGGAGGAGTTGAAGGTTGGAGTTGTGAAGTGAAGATTAGGAAGCTATTGTGGAGTGACCATTGTTTTAATTTTAGATTTCGGTTGGCACTTTTGGGTTGGGAGATTTGTAATCGTTTGAGATTTTGTGATCGGTTGTGATCGGATTTCGGATTTTAGTTGTATTTCGGTTTTATTAAGTGGAGGCCTCCTTCATTTTGAACTTGTATTTAAGAGTTGTTTCTGTTTCCGCTGTGTTTTACTCTTTTCTTTTAACGCTGGTTCTTCAAGTAGCACTCAAACCGGTTCGACCACGGTGAACTCGAGTCGGTTTGGGATGGGTGTTACACCGCGACTACGACGAGTAGCCGTAATATACTCAGCATCTGCCGCCGCCACTTCACGCTGCAGGCGATCGGCGTCTCGGAAGTAATTTTCTTCCTCAGCGTCAATTGGGTCAGGAACCCGCAGCCGTGGCGGTTAAGGCCGCGAAGAACAGCCCGCACCATCTTCCGTCCAGGCCAACCCTTGTTGGGAAACAGCTCGTAGAACTCGTTACGACAGCTGCGCATTACCACTCGCATACTCTCGCCGAGAGCATGAGTATAATAAGCCACAGTCTCGTCATATTGAGCCTTGGCAGCCTCAAGATCGCGATCCGCCGCCGATTGTGCCGCCAGAGAGTCGATAAGCAGCTCCCTGCCACATAGACTGCCAGTTGCCAATGGAGTAGGACCCGGTGACCTTGGTCGCCTCAGGGTCAATCTCCACCCCATGGAGGACCCGTTCGAATCCTTTTTGATGGGGACCCCAGAAGGGATGGGCGGGAGATTCATCAAAGGTTTCCTCTGCTACGTCAGAAATATGGGAAGAAGAGTTCTTGGCCAAAGATGGAGGATTTAAGGGCACCCGTTCAGGGGACTGACTAGAAAATAAGGGAGGGGGTGAAGGAGAAGGTGAAGGATCAGTACCCGCGGAATAAGAGTGACTTTGGTTCTGGCTATCGGTGTCGGAATCCATGGTTAAAGAAAGACGGCAAGAAGCGGAAAGAAAAGAGGAACACACGACAGAGAACAGAACTACAATGACAGCACGAGAGAAAGGTTAAGGCACGTACCAGGTGGGCGACGAGGGGCTCCAGACATCTGAAACAGGAAGAAAGGGGGAGGAAAGGTCGTTTTCCGGTCGACGGAAGAAGGAGGAGGTCGTCGGAAGAAGGAAGAAACAGTCGAAAGCAAAGAGACAGTAAAAACAGTGAGACAGCAGAAAAGGAGTAAAAAAGGAGGAAGACGGTAAGAATAGGGTTTATATAGGATGACTAGTAGGCGGGAAACGGAACCGTCGTGGTGGATGAGTGGGGAGCACGCGCGGCTGATGGGATGTGCTGGCGGGAAACGGAACCGTCGCGACAGTTCATTGGGGGCACGCGCGGTTGAGATGACGTCTGGAAGGATAAGGTAATGATGAGTTTTGGGCAATTACTGAAATGCCCCGATTTCCCCAACTTCCCCAGCATGCTAGAGAATAAAAGACCATAATGACCTGAGAGAAGGGAGAGAACATGAGAAACGGAAAACAGGTGTGGTTGGCAGTAGCGATAAAGGATCGAAGGCGATGTAAGACGCGAAAACAAGGGCGATCTAACAAGAACCGAAAGCTAAGAAACCAAGGCGACGAAGGACAACAGGGGCGGCAAAGCGACATGGCACGAGCAGCCGAAAGCCCTAAGCCAAGCAAAGCTCGACTAAGGGCTTGGGGGCAATTGATGGGTCCTCCTACGGCGACCAAAAGACAAGCGGTCCGAACTATGAGTAAGCCCTCAGCCAAGCAAAGCTCGACTAAGGGCTTGGGGGCAATTGATGGGCCCAGCCCGGCGAAATCCAAGGGCCCACACGGCGTCCTGGACACAGCCGCTAGTGCTGAGAAGTTGGGCCTAGGCGACAGCTCAGATGGGCTAAGCAAGCAAGCCCAGGAAGCAAAGGGAGGCCCAAAGCGACGGCCCAGTCTCGGCGGCTCTTAGGGTTCCAAGGCAAGACGAACACGTATCAACATCCAATGGAGGCTACAAACGAGTGGCCAAGATTCAGCCTTGGCGACCAAGACAGGGGTACTATAAATACCCCCCGTACACCCCATTAACCGGGGGACAACACTTTTACCCAGCGGACAAAACGCTCCGCGGTACGTTACTCGCTTCCCTTCCCATTCCTTAAACTGATCGCCTCCCTTTCCCTTGAACTAACTACCCCCTTCCTTACTTACGAGGTACACCACCCCCGGAAGACCAACATGCTTGGCTTCCATTATTGGGCCAGGCGACGAGGCTGGAACAAATCCCAATCTGAAAACTCTAGATCTCGAATTTTGCCATGTTCTGGAATTAATTCAGATTGCAGGGACAACAAAATCATTGGAAAAAATGTCATTAACCTGTAGTGATCTGGATATCTCTCCCTCAGCATTGTCAAGCCTCAAATCACTAAAGATCAACTATGCTCACAATTTGACAGACCAAGTCATTAATAACCTGATCGCTAACTCGCCGTCTCTGCAGTCACTTACGCTTTATCATATTGGGAAAGTAAAAGAACTGGAGATTCGAAGTCACACCCTCCAGAAACTGGATTTGGGATGCTCAGTTCATCAAGTAAGGCTTCTCATTGATGCTCCCAGATTGGTTAATGTTGATTACAAGGGAGATATGTTTTGCCTGCCAGCAATTACTCACCCTGCTAATCTTCAAGAAGCCCAGCCATGCACTTTTACTGTTTACTTATGCTTACAATACCGAATCATTATCGACCATTTTATCAAGCTCAAGGACTTTCTGGCCAAATTAAGGCATCAGTTCCAGTTCGTTCGACTCGTCTTCTGGAATTCAAATTCATTTTATCAGGTAATTATCAACTTAAGTGACATTGTTGTTTACTGTGTCTTAATAATGTTTTAAGTTCCATTGTTATTTATTGCGGTGTAGGGTGTACTGGATTGGCACCAAGTTGCAGATGGCTCATCGATTCCGATGATTCAACATGTCAAATTCGAGTTCGAGCTTTCAAGTTTGCAAGACAAAGACAGTTTTATGAGTTCTTTGTTCACGAGTTGTCATCCTAACTACTTGTGCTTAATCCATAAAAAATCTCGCAATGAATGTCTTTCTGATCTGAGGGTGTGTAAGCATATCTCATCCTGGTTTTTCGTAATTTTCCTGATTGTGTTTTTTTTACTCTGGTAAAATAAAATTGCTCTATTTACTTGTTAACAGTATATGGCAAAACTCTTCATGAAAAGAAACCGCAACAACTGTTGCAGGAGTGGATACAAGTGTTGGCATCATCAATTAAAAGATGTAAAAATTGTAAGTGGGAAAAAAGACGAAGGTGATGAGCAGCTCTCGGAGATATCCAACTACGTGGATTGGCCTTATACCGACGAAAAAATAGTTTGGTTGAAATTAATATGGCATTAAACGGGTATGTAATTTTTAATCTTTTGGATCAGTGATTCTGTAAACAATTTCTCGACGGATTAGAATGTGGCTCCAGTCATGGCTACACCTTGTTTTTGTGGCTCTCTGGTGCTGCTGTCTCGTTCTGTCGATCTCTACTGCAATTTTCAATCCTTTGTGATCTTGGATCACGAATTCTGCAGACAATGTTTCGATGGATTAGGATATAGAGGCGTCGGAGTGACATGGTTTTCGTACTGAATTTGTATGCACTTCTGGTGCATTCTGCTTTGTTTTTAATAAGATTCAGTTGTAGACTTATTGGGGCCAAGATAGCTGCTATGATTGTTGTTTAGTATTGTTGAGGGTCTGCCTTGAATGTACTTTCATCTAGCTCCAGCCGCTACACATTGTCTCGAATAACATTCGATTGCTTATCGCTTGTCGTCCAATTCCCTATAGTCGTACCTCGATTGAATGTATCACAGATTACTCTGCCACCTCTCTCGAAAGACGAAAATCTACCTTTCATTGCTCGACGCATGGAAGCTACGCAACCCTGCAACACCAGATAAATTTTTCGCTCTCAGAACTCTGTGAATGTTCGTTACACTCCGTCTCAAGGATTGTAGTATGTTTTTCTACTTTTCATTACTGAATTTGTTATTGTAAAAGTATTTTAACGAACAAAACATAGAGTATCAAAGTGAACAATATCTTGTAAATATCGATGTTAAATTAGGGATACTATTCACGACTCTGTAATTAGGCCCAAGTAAGTAATACTAAAATAAATCTCATAAAAATTCACCATCATGAACCAAATACAGACAGACCGGACCCCGGTGGGTGACAAAGGCTGGATTTTGTATCCTATACAAAATTAAATCCTAGCCTTTAGATCATCTACAATCACATCTGACGGTGCATATTATTAATATTAAATGGGTTAATTAATGAGCCTTTTTTACCATTTTCTCTTCAGCCCACTTACCTAGGTTTTTTTTTCAACCGCCTCCCCTCTCCATCACGATTTCTTTCTCCCATAGCTCTTGACGGCGTCGTGATACTTCAAAGCTCTTCACGGCGTCGGTCCTCCATTCTTCCTTCGCCGCCGGTCCTCCATTCACTCCTTTGTCGTCCGCCGAGTCTGGGTTCATCTCCCGTCGATTATCGAGGGAAAGAGGCCACGTTCCTCTGTCGACGAAGACCAAGCAGCGGCCCGCTTCGAAGTCTGCTTTGAACCGCTGTCGCCGGTCGACTACACACTCCGCCGCCGACTATTAAATCCGGGTACTAGTACTTTCTAATTCCCCCCAAATGACAATTGCATGGTTGTTTGTGTGTGGTTTTGTGATGCGATTTCAGTAATTGTATTCATTGTTTTATGTTTGTGTTTTGAAAATGTGTGCTCAAAAGATTGTTCCTGAGGCTAAAATTAAGAGTTTATGTGTTAATTTTTTTGTAGGTTTCCAGCCTATTTATTCAATTTTTTGATTATACAATACTAGTACCATTTATGTATTTGAGAAGTTTTGGCTGATTTAATCATAACGATTGCAATTTTTTTGAGATTATTGTGTGTTGTGTCAGAATCAGTACTAGTATTTGTACAAATACTAGTATTTGTACAATACTAGTATATTCAGAATACTAGTATATTCCTTGTTTAATTTTCCTTTTTTCTTGAATTGGTGTTATTGCAGGTAGATACAAGGATTTAATGTTTTGTAGTGTTGTTCTTTGATCATGGTGTAGAGAATAACCTGTGATTTTGCCTATAGAGAGAACCTGTGATGGGTTGTTTTGTACAATGCACATGTTGTATGCTGTTGCATTATCATTTTAGTGGAAACCTAGATTTTCCAGGTCTGAATTAGGAAGTTGTATGATGTTGTTGATTTAATACTAGTATTCTGCACTATACTAGTATTATTTGTGATACTAGTATTGGGCAGAATACTAGTATATATGCTTTACTAGAATTCAAGTTTCACGAACTCGTGACTTAGTATTGGCTGCATTTTCAATTAAAATGGTGTTATTTATGTCATTTTCGTGTAGGTGCTTATTTTGAAGCGAAATGGAAATAAACATGAATTCTTCGAAGAAACCAGCAGATAATCACAGGTATAGTTGCCTTAATATTTGTAAATGATTTTAAAATTTTCATCATTGGAGCTTTGCTTAAGTTTGAACTAAATACATCTATTGTAGAGAAGGTTCAGCATCTCAGACGTTGGATGGGTTCTAAATCGATATTAGGTTGAAGTTGGAAGTTGGGGTGTTCGACGTCAAGTATCTGGACGATGACACAACGAATGGGTTCTGATCGTTTGTGACGCAGACCTACAAGAATGCATCGACATCACCAGGTCATCGAGGAGTCAGTAGTGAGGCTACCGAGATCACGATGTCGCTGGTAATCTTGGGAGCTCCTGTGAAAGCACGGGTGGGGAATTGCGGTGATGAATGAAGCCTTGTGTAAATAGGAGAACCCATTCATTGTCATCGTCCATATACTTGACGTCGAACTTGTGTAAAATTTTCAATAATACAAAGTTGTTTATCATCTTCTTCAAGCAGCAGCTAGTTGTACCTAAATAGGGGTCCGGGGGATTCCCATTTGCAGACATGCTTATGTTGTTATATAATCACAAGTAATTAACCCTCTAAACTGGTATTTGGTTGACCCGATTTGCTACACTTTTAACAACATCTTCATCATCCAAGGCCAATACAACCTACGGCAAAGTGATATCCCCACCTTTCTCTGTTTCTTTCTTTCTGCAATTTGCCTCTTTGTTGATTTGTTGATTTTAGCTGTGATTTTTTAATGAAAGAAGAAGAAGAGTGCGACAACAAAGAAGAAGGGAGAGAGAATAATTTCAGTTAAGCTTTTGTAGGAGGTGGGATAACTAAATCAAATTAAAATATTAAATGATCATTAAAATCATAATATTTCATAATTAATATGGTTAGTGTAGTTAAGGAAAGAGAAATCATTAATATCAGACAATTAAATAAAAAATAAAAAATTTAAAGATGGACGGCCAGGATTGTACTTTGTCCCGGTGACAAAATAAGGGTTTTGTCACCGAAAAAAATTCCCAGACAATATATTAAGTGTCTTGTAATTTTGATAGGTCAACTAAGTTGAGGTCTAACTATCTAAAATGTCTCCTATAAATTAGGGAAGAGAGTTATTCAGATTAGTTAAGTTAATAATTGATGGATGTTAATCGGTTGGTCTAACTGAAAAATTTGTAAACCTCGTAAGCGGTAATCGACGAACTTGGTGTTAGCTTGAATGATTGACTGATTAAAGTTGATTGGTTAGGTCAATTTGAGTTAAAATAACTATATTATGAACAAAATCGATTAAAACCCATTTCAGACAAAAAAAGCCAAATCTGTAACCAATTGACTTATTTTTAACTTGACTCTTAATTGATCAAATTCGATCAATTAATTAATTTTAACCTTCAACTTTTTTTTGAAGTAATTTTAACCTTTAACTGTAACGGAATGTCCACGCATTTCATACCCAAAACTTTGTGTCATACTCATATCTTCGTTACGAAGTTCAAAGAAACAAATACCAAAATAAATCAGAAAGAAATGAAAAAATTAAGAAGAATAAGATTTTTTTTTTTTTTTACTTTTTTTAGAAATCTCTCCTCCAGGAAATAATCACCGATCTCTCAGCTTCCATCAATGGCTAATTGTCCACTCTCCATTCTCCATCTTCTCTCAAACTCCCAATCTCTTACATCCATGGTAACCTAATTTCGTCGAATCCAATTGATCGAAGAAGAAGAAGAAATGGAGGATAACAAAGCATCATTAGAACAATCACTAAACATAACATGGGTATGCCAATCGATGACCAATACAAGATCGAGAGGCCTCTTCTTCGGCGACAATCCTTTCCATTTCCCGGCGCCGGTGCTCATGGCTCAGCTCATTGTTAGCGCATCTCTCAGTCTTATCATCCAAGCCATCCTCACTCCCTTGGGCGAGAGCGCCTTCATCTCCATGATGCTGGTAAGTCGCCCAAATTTCCAATCTCGTAAACCCAAAATCGCATTTTTCTGTAAGGGGAGAAATTCTGTTGAGTTTGTTGTGGACTTTGTATTGTGTTACTATGTAATGAAGTTGTTACAAGGGAAATCTTGTTGTGTGTTTCTGTAGTTTAGAAACACATAATTTTCAATCCTCTCTGTTTTGTCGTATTTTGAAAATTTCTTCTCGAGTTTCCAAACATTAAATAATGAGTCTCACTATTTTTCACTACTTTTTTTCTATCAAATATGCATGTCAAACGAGGTAATAGAGGTGACTGAAGATTAGAGGAATATTGAAAAACATTTTTTAAAATTACAGGATATTAAATTATCATGGCAAAAAATATACATGCTCAGCGCTACATCCCACTGCAAGCAAACAATGATATCTTAGAACATAGAGTTTTTATTAACAAACTCAATAGAGTTTGATTAACCATGTATTTTGAATATTCGGAAATTATGATTTTTTTTCTTTCAAATAGAGTTGAAGGTTCCGTTGTCTTTCTGTACTATTTTTTTTGCAAAATAAAATGTCAAACAAGATAACATAAGCTTTTAACAAACAATTTTCCACAATCTCTTATCCTCGATCATCCTTTCTTTAATTCTCAATAGTATCAAGATGACCCTAACACAATTTTTTCTCGATACTGGTTAGGCGGGTTTCGCGCTAGGACCGTCATTATGGGGGTACAACAGCAAGTTCATCACAACATTATACCCACTAAAGAGCTTCTACATCAACGAGACATTCGCATTCCTAGGCTGCCTCCTCTTCATGTTCGTCGTAGGAGCCAAGATGGACATGAGCATGGTCAAAAGAGCCGGTAAAAAAGCCGAGGTCATAGGGTTCCTAACATTCCTAGTCCCACTAACCCTAAGCCTAATCGCAGCCAACTTCTTGGCATCTCGAACATCCAACGTCGACCCTGTAAACCCGAACCTAATCTACTACATGGCCGTACTACAATCCGCCAGCTCGTTCCACGTGATCACCTGCCTGCTAGCTGATCTCAAGCTCCTAAACTCGGAGCTTGGACAACTAGCAGTCTCCTCATCCATGATAAGCGGAACTTGCAGCTGGGTCCTAGTGGTAGTTATCTTCACCGCCAGGCAAGCAGGATTCGTCTCGAATTCCGCCATGGCATGGACCTACTTCTCCACACTGTTCCTCTTCCTCTTCGTGTTCTTCGTGATGAAGCCAGTGATGTACCTGATGGTCAAGAACACGCCCGAGGGAAAACCCGTGAAGGAAGGCTACATTTTGATAGTGTTCGTAATGGTGCTTGGGATGGCCCTGTGTGGTGAGGTGTGTGTGGGCAGCATTTCTTGATTGGACCCATGATTCTGGGTCTGGCTGTGCCCGACGGGCCGCCACTGGGGACTGCGGTGGTGAACCGGCTCGAGTCATTCGTGAGCTGGATTCTGCTGCCGAGCTACTTCGTGTACAGTGTTGCTGGTGTGAATGTGTTTAGTGTGCATTCGAAGATTGTGTGTCCGGTTGTGACTTTGGGGATCACTAGCTTTGTTGGGAAGCTGATGGCTGTTGTTCTGCCATCTCTGTACTTCAAGATACCTCCTGTTGATGCTCTGTCTTTGGGGCTTATTATGAGCTCGCAGGGATCACTGATGTTATGCTCCTTCAACAGGCTCGGCTCATCTTTGTAAGTGTGTTCTTTTTCGAACTCGGGTTGTTTGGTATGGTGTTATTTGATTCAGAAGGTCTAAGATATTCGTTGCATCGTTTTCTGTCGTGGAATTTGGATTATTGTTGGTTTTGGTTGATTTTACTGCAAAATGTTTGTTTTTTAACTACTGCAAAATTACAACAACGTGAAAATGGAGTTGCAAATAGTTAATGTTAGCAACGACAATTACTATTTTCTATAGTTGTAGCAAATATTATTTACAACGGGGATGCTAAGTGTCGCAAATAAGTTGATGACAACTATTTGCTACTATATTTTCACGTTGTTTTAAATTTGCAGTAGCTAACGACAAACTTTTTTGTGTTGTATTGTATTGTTTGTGGTTGATTTTAGGGTGAAGTACGTGACATGGTATTGGTTGAGGTGGACAAAACTGATTAGTTCACTTGATAATATCAACACTTAATGAAAATTTTGACCAGAGAGTCGACGAAATGACTACATTGTTACAACTGCAATAGGTTAATGACAACTAGATTACATTTTAAAAGTTAATGACTACTTCTACTGCAACCTCTATATGTTAATGACCAAAATGGATATTAAGTCAACGTTGTTAGGTATGGTGTTAAGATTTGTGGCATATTTTTTCGCCGTGGAATTGACTAAATTTTCCACGATTCAGACAGTTTCTTGTTTTCCGTCACAGAAGTGACCTAATTCCGCTTAAATAGTTTTTCAGTCAAGGTCCAATTCCACTCAAAATGGAAGAAATTGCAATTCCCTAACAAAGTGGCTCAAATCCAGAATTGAATTTCATTTGAAGCCCAATTCCAGCTCGTTAATGTGGCTGGAAAACAAGGAACTAAATTACAGTAAAGTTGACAGTTATGGTGAAATTAAATATTCCACCAGAATTATCAATTCCGTCAGAATTCAAATTTCATGACGGAAAACGATGCACATATCTTTTTACGAAATTAGCTGTTTATTCAGCACAATTTAAAGGTTTTTTTTTTTTGTAATTCATTCCTTGTAGCTTCTTGATGATCAAACATACAGTTTCATGGTGGCAGCAATAGTGATAGTAACAGGAACCCTAACACCAGTAATCAAACTCCTCTACCAGCCATCAAAGCGCCAGACATCATCCTGGAGAAGATCCATCCAACACACCGCCAACAACATGGAGCTCAGGATGCTCGTCTGCATCTACGATCCCGATTCCACCCCACCGCTTATCACCGTCCTCGAGATATCCAACCCGCAGACCAAGAGCCCCATCTGCTGCTACGTCATCCACTTAATGGAGATGGCCGGGAGGCTCTCGCCGCTCCTCGTCCACCACAAACACGGCAACATCAGCTCCCAGGCTCGCAACTCCAGTCACATGATTAACGCTTTCAGGTCAGCAGCAAACAAATCTCACGTGTCATCTGACTTGACAATATATTAATTGAAGAATTCGTTCTCGAATCTGTGTTATTAAAAATGTACATAAGTGTGACATGTTCAAAAACTCGTGCAAAATTGCTAGATGGTTAAAATGCAAATAAATTCACCTTCAAATATCTCGTAAAAAATTAAAATTAAATGAATAAATTGGCAAATAGGATTGCTAACCAAGTAAAAAAAAAACTATATTTTGCAGGTTGTTTATATGGATAGTCAAATGGTTGACCCCACTGTATTAATTGCTGCATGAAATAATGTGGGTAATAATTGCATTTAGTTATTGATGTGTTGTCCTCTTTTTGACTAATTTAAAAATAAAATTAGTTTACCCGATCGGTTTTCAATGAATTAAAAGTATATTGAAATAATTTTAATTTGTACTTCAAATTTGAAATTATATTTCACATGATTTTTTAGTTTCTATATCATATTTTTTTTTTAAAATTTTGTTCAATTTTGAAAATTGCATTTGACATTGAAATTTCATGCTAAACCATCATTTAAAAAAAAATCGTAACTGAAATAAAACGAGAAAATATTTACCTACATAATGTTTGCACTGAATTATCATAAATAATATTAAAAAAAATTAAAGTGAAAAACATTAATTTAATTGATGATAAGTTCGATATATTAATACAAAATAGAAATGTATAAGACTAGCTAAATTATGCATGTCTCGTGACTGGATCAATTTCAGTTCTCAAGGATGCTAAATTGTTATATTATGATTTGTCCCCTTGCATTTTGCACGGAGAGTTGAAGTTATTCTTAGTATGCTCTGAATACTAAAAATGAAATTTTTTTAAAAAAATTCTTAATTTTTCTCAACGCGTTTGTTCAGATCGTATGAGGACATACGAAATGGCGTCTCATTCACGTTCTACACGGCCATTTCGCCGTTCAACACGATCCACGAGGAGGTACACAGAATTGCGATGGAGAAGAGGACATCCATGCTGATTTTGCCGTTCCATAGACAGTGGAAGGTTCATGGGTTTGAGGATGACCCTAAAGCGAGGCTAGTCAACCGTCATATACTCCACAAGTCGCCGTGCTCCGTTGGGGTGTTAATCGATCGAGGGACGGTGGAGAAGTGCCTTATAGAGATGGCCGCCGCCACTTATGATGCAGGTAATTATGGATGAGTCATATTGTTGAGTTATCACTGAACAAAATTTTAGATGAAAGTGTTAGATTGTTAGGTTGGTCATAGCAGAAGGGGATAAATCGAGCGTTTCATAGTACAAGAAACTGTTTGTTAACTTGATAAAGTAGAACAGTACCATGATCCCATTAGTTTATTTGAGACAGTTTAGGTTAGAGAATGAAAATAGAATTTGAATAATTGGAGCTCAATTCTCATATACCGACAGTTTTATCAGTTTTTTTTTTTTGATTCAATAGTATCATGATAACCAAATTGACGGTCCCCTAACGAACAGGCTCACCGGCCAACACCGACACATTAATGTGCAGCATCGGGGTGATCTTTATCCAAGGTCGAGACGACAGGGAGGCCCTAGCCTACGCAATGAGGATGGGCGAAAAGCCTAACGTGGGCGTAACCCTAGTCCACATAATCGAGACCGGTTACCAACCATCAACGGTCAACTCTGTAGTCGACCTCCAGCTCGACTACCAGATGATATCAGACTTCAAAATCGCGACCGTGGCAAGGAAGCACCACGCCTACATGGAAGAGAACGTGAAGGACAGCGTCGGGATGGTGGGTGTGATAAGGCGGTTCGAGAACTGGTTCGACATGGTGGTCGTGGGGAGGCACCACGACAGGGAGTCGATCATATACCGGGGGTTGATTGACTGGAATTCCGAGTTTCCGGAGCTAGGGTTCATGGGGGACATGTTGGTGGCCTCGGATTGTAAGTGTCGGGTTACAGTGCTAGTGGTTCAGCAGCAGAGGTTAGGGTGGGTGGGTGGTGAGGTTGCCGAGATGGGTTCGAGTTCTGATGATGCTATGTCGACTGTTACTAGTTCTAATGTTGGTAAGCCTTGGAAACCTAGTCAAGTTTGGCGTGCTAATAAGGTTTAGTTTGGTTGATGTATGTAGATAGATAGAAAGATATGGGATGATCCCAAGTTTTGTAAGTGTATAGTGTTGTACTATTGAATAAGATGTAGGAATTTTGTAATGTATGTGACTTAGCTAGTCTTTTCATTCTGTTTTTTCATCGAGACGTGTGTTGAAGTTTGATGATCTAATTTTTTTATGTGATAAAAGAGTCGGGTCAGTTAAGCTGGTTAGAGTTTTTTCGCAACGATTTTCCACATTAAATCATTGTCTTGATCATATTTTGTTTTCATTATGTTTTGTCGATTTCTCAACAGTGTGGAATCGAAGTAGTAAAATTTTCTTTAAAAATGCAGTTATATTTTAGTAATTTCTATTTTTTTTTTAATCAATGACTATCATATATATCATTGTTAGTGGTCGCAAATCATATAATTTTTTTTGCAACACATTACATAAAGCCACGCAGGAGGAGTCACATCCACGCAAAAAGAGCAAAGACGCTACATGAACCATGTAGTGTCGTCATCCCCACGGCTCAAAGACGCTACACGGGGAACAGTGCACCATCAACGTTGCATGTGACCGCACCATGCGACAGTGGATACCAGCACACACACCCCACACTATCCAATTGACGAACTCGGTCACTCTCACCTTGCCTACCAACCATCTAGTCATGTCGACCTACCATTGCTAGAGGCACCACAACCCTCCATTCGTCTCTCGAGATAGCCCAAGGTTAGACCGCGTTATATAGGTTGGATCGCGGTTGGGTTGCCGGTCCATCATTCTTGATTTTCCGATTTTAATCGTAAAATGAGAAATTGCCAACGCTAGCATTCGAACCTTGGTCCACAGCTCATTATGCCACATGATACATGGGCCGTTAACCTAGTTCTTGTAAGCCCAAGGCCTGCTGGACTCGTTGATATTTTGGGCTTTTAGGCTTCCACAACATTGTTTCATTTGTTAATTTTGCAGTAGCTAAAGATCAATTTTTTATGCCGTTGTAATAATAGTGATTCCCGTAGCAAATACTAACTATTTGCTACTGCATTTTCATGCCGTTGTAATTTTGCAGTAGCTAAAGATCAATTTTTTTGTAGTGCTAGTCACTTTGTCTTATGAGTCCTTTCATCTTAAATTATGTCTTCTTAACATTAATTGGTGACGCATTCAGCATACCACGTCAGCTCCAGTAGTTACGTTTTGGTTGACTAAGCATTTTTTATTTGGGATATATAATTGGATAGAATAAAACCGATGAATAAAACATGTGATTTTAAAACCCTTCATATTTAACATATACTCTTTGGGATTAAGCATCCACCCATTCATTGCTTTGTATAAGCACCATAACAAGTAATAATTTGACAAAAGGAAAGAACATATAACAAAGGAGGAGTATTTTCTAAGACTTATAATCATTTGCATAACAATAAAGGGTTAATTAGTCATCTACGACAATTACTAATATGAGGACCCTTCTAAGTGTCCTTATACAAGGACACTAATCTACACCATTAATTTACTTAATAGAGATCTAATGGTTAATATGAAGTGGGTATTATGGTACATTGTTTAATTCGTAACAGCTTTTTTAATTCTCGATTTGGTTCCACTTTTAATTAGTTACCCTATTTTCACATTTTGCCCATACCTAGTTCCCCATTATTAAATTAGGATCATCCAACGATTATAAAAAGTGTCCTCATATAAGAACTCTTAATAGGATCCTCACAATAATAGAACCCGTCATCTATATTGTACTTGACACCTTGACAAGTTGATTAGGCTTCCTTAATTATGAATTATGATTGATGAACACCCTAAATATGTAAAAATAATCAATATGTTAAAATATGTAAATAAATAAAAATTGTATTAAAAAAATAGGTGAGAAACTTAGGCAAATAGTATGGAGTTGTCTGGTAGATTGTGGGAGAATAGATGAACATCCATGTGAAAGACCTTAGCTTCATGCTTTAATATTATTATTATTATTATTATTATTAATTTCCCAGCTGGCTAATAAGTTTCTGTTTGCTTTATTTTTTTAATTAGGGTTTGTTCATTGTTGTGTGTGTCTGTCAGCTTGGACTCAGGCTACCATACCAGACAAGCTTTTGGATCTATATTAAATATGTTGTCAAAAGGTGCATCTACTTTACCACTTATCCTTCATTTGCTTTGGTGGGAGCTATCCTTCATTTGCTTCAGGGGAAGCCGTGGATCAGAGTATACTTTATCCCTCGGAGTATGAACAAGGTTGCGGATTGGGTGGCAGTTTCAGCTCGTCAAGGCTCTTTGCCTAATGATTGGGTGTCTGTCCTTAATGTCCTACATTTGTAGATTTGCCGTGTTCCCTGTAACTGTTAAGTGATGAAATGAGATATGTTGTTCAAAAAAAAAAAAACTTTACCACTTATAATATAAGGTTTTTCTTTTATAATTAGTTTAATTTTCACCTTACATTAAACGGGTACAAAATTTAATTCATCTTTGTCCCTGAACGGGTATTGGATTTGCCTGATACTTATTGGGTAAATTCCAAACAAAATGAGAAAGTCGGAATCTCAAAACTAAAACCATGAAATCATGAACAAACAAACACAATAAATTAACAAAGGTCATAGAGTTACGATTAGCAAGATATATCTCATTCTCGAATCTCAATCTACAAAAACTAGCAAACATAAATCTCATTCCTAGACCCCAGTCTACATAAATCAGCAAACATAACTCTCATTCCTAGTTACTCAAACTTTAGTTATATCAACAAACATAAATTCCAGTACATAAAACGACGTTGTTTAGTGTCGGGTCCAGGTACAGAGTGGATACCTTCAAATCTGTCATCTTCCGTTATCCACTCGAACCGACTGTCAGATGTATCTAATTGTTGATAATATGGTTTGTTGTATATCTCTAAATTCGAAATTAAATTATATCATAGATTAGAAAAGGTTTCCTCTAAGTCCAGTGGCGAAGATAAGGGGGTCTACTCCTAGACCCAAATAGTTAAAATCTATGTATTTTTCTGTACAAAATTTTTTTTGGCATATTATATTTTATGTATTGAACCCAGGGTCTACTACAATCCTGACTGCGACTGCTAAATCCGACATTGTACACCATTGTTCACTCATATTCCTATGAACTCATAAGTCATATATATAACAAAACTAAGAATACTCAAACAACCAAACCATATTACCAACAATAATCACATATAAAATTAAATTTGAATAAGATAATAATTTTAATACAATGTCAACCTTCCTAAAGGTAGGTAGTTGGTGGCATGCATTGACATGAACACATCTACATCAAACCAAAACCAAAAGTATACATGTCTTTTTCAGTGTGATTATTGTTCTACCTCTTTAAATTATAATTTTTTCTTAAAAAATCATTAATTTTTTATTTAAAATTATGAACTACAACTGAAACAAAGGAAGAAGTTTACAAGTATGCAAAGTAATTGTTATAGGATCCAAAATTTCCACCTCACAATTACATTTCTATTACGGGGTGGTTTGGTTGATGGAATTGGGTCTGGGAATTGGATTTTAATTCCCGATCTAATGAGAATTGTAGTGCAATTATTTGAGTCAATTCTCAATAGACCGGAAATTGGGTCCAATTCCCGCACCCAATTCCATCAACCAAACGGCCCCTACGTTTAGGTTGTATATAAGTTGAGTTGAATCAGACTTAGATTGAAGTTCAATTTATTTCATTTTTAGGTGACTTTGAGTTTAATCTAGAGAAAAATTACAAGTACACTCATCGAGTCTTTAATGAGTGATAAGAACCAAGCTAGTATTTAAGTTGCCCTTCAGCCACCTAATCAAGTGAGAATTATTCAAGTCGACTTATGAGACACATTTTCAAGCCTATAACCGAATCAGCTAGTTAACATCAAATACATGATCCTAACTCAAACTCGGCTCATTTAAATTCAAGCTAAATTAAAGCTAATTGATTTTGGGGGAACATCAATTACTTGACTTCTAAATATAATTAATCTAAAACACAAAATCATTTCTCGAAAGAGCACAAAGATTAAATCATTGCCAATTGATATGAGGAAAAGGGATATAATTAATCAAATAGTTAATAAGTGATCATTGATTGTAATTAGCGCAAAGTTTTGGGATTCACAATTAAAATTAAAAATACAGAACGTGATGACAAAAGTACATTTGAAGTTAAAAACAAGTGGTTTAGTATATGGAAGTTTGTTTAAGTTCATGAAAAGAATGGAAAAAAATACATAATTATAGCGATTTTCTAAGCAAGAGGACATGATTAGCACCAATTAATTATGTTTGTTCTTGCCAAAAAAAAATTAATTATGTTTGAGAAGATAATTAAGTAATTAACATTGTAACCAATGTGATTCACAGAAACAAACATTGCACCTATACGTATCATTGTGAAGTCACCATCATATCATCAAGGGACATCCTCCTTGTCAAGGGCATACAGTAAATACCAAGACAAAATACCTCACAATGAGAGCTTCAAGGTATGCAAGACCTCTCCATGGACAACATTTCATCATCAAGGAAAACCTACTTCACGAGGACAAGCTTCTGCGTCACTACTCCAGTTGAAGAGAGGAAACCGCCACCAGTACTACAATGATAGCCACGTTCAAGATGTGGGGACTAACCTCCATGATATTTACTCCTTCCACTTGCAGTTACCACTCACATTTGTCAATAAATATGAGAAGTCTTCGACAAAGACAAAGGTTGGCACAACCACAAAAGCAGACACTGTCTAAATTGAGATGTAATGGTTCATGACACTGTTAACATATACTCCCTTCTTTAGAAGTGCAAATGGAGAATCTAGACATCAAATCTCATTTTGATCTCATTGCTATAGTCTAAAATAATGTAATTAGCACAGAAGATCATGACTAAACTACTTAAACAGTTGAACTAAATTGTTTATCCTAGGTAACTAATCACACAATATGTTGGTACGATGCATGTACTTACATGAAATTAGTTAATTTGCCAGAGAGAATATTTACATAAATATTAAAATGATGTCATGATATGTTCTTATGTACCAAGTTCAAGTAATCACAACTAGTCACCACTTTACCCGGCATTCCTCCAATTTATAATTTATTTATGGGAAAATAGCATTTTGGTCCCTCTACTTTACCGACTTAACAGATAGCCCACTATACTATGAATCGCTCTTTTTACCCCCTTCTACTTTGACTCCTTTGCTGTTTGGGTCATTCCGTTCTAATTTTCATCTTATTAACATTAAATTTGGACACATTCACACACCAAAAGAGAGATGTATTAGATGTAGGAGACGAAGAGTTGGTCAGGTAAGTGTATCGCGAAAAGTATGGTGAAATACGATGGGTTTTAGAACCACATACACATTTTATTCGTCGATTCAATTCTATCTAATTATATATATTTACATTCTCTACTAAAAACGGTTAGTAAGCTAATACATGGTTATTGGATCTAACATGGAGTACTTAATGCACATAAATTAACGTCCTAAAGATGAAAGTTGAAACAGAAGGACCGAAAATGCAAAGTGGTTGAAGTACGTAGGAGGGGTAAAATGAGCGATTTATAGTATAGGGGTTATTTGTTAAGTTGGCAAAGTAGAGGGGGTAAAGTGCTATTTTACCTTTA
This sequence comes from Linum lewisii, assembly GCA_034768395.1. NCBI lineage: Eukaryota > Viridiplantae > Streptophyta > Magnoliopsida > Malpighiales > Linaceae > Linum > Linum lewisii. The sequence goes on along the minus strand of CM068300.1, from coordinate 2,173,135 downwards.
TTTATTTAATTAATTATCAACTAACATTAGTGTTAATGATTGAAGTGGGTTTAATTTGTCACCCCCCATAAAGAATTGTTTGTTGACAATTTGATCAAACACCCCAACTTAGCTGTCAATATAATGAAAGAAAAATGTCTTTATTTATTTTGCATTACGTAATAATTAAGAAGAATCTTCCCACGTTGGATCTCTCATCTTAACTAAATTAAACCCTAATTAGTAAACTCATTATATTAATTAATCAATTCCTCCATATTAATCACAATTAGTATACTCATCTTGTGTTAAACACAATTAGAATAGTAGAGGTTATTCGAATCGGTCCAATAATCTCTTTTCCCTAGTCATATATCAAGAATATTCGACTCGACGCAGTCAGCTGATCTATCTCGTAATGTGAATATGTGTTCTTAGAAAACACATAAAATTGATAAAAATTCGATCGAATCAAGACACATTTATTTACAAAGAGATCTCAAATCGATTGATTTCAAGGATGGATTGATCGAAATTAAACTGTTAAAAAAAAATTAATCAGATCTGCCTTTTGCTTTTTTTTTTCCCCACTAATCCGAAGATCGAAACAGAAAAAAAAAAACGACAACCTTCCCGAAAACCAAACACAAAAAAAAAAAGAGTAAATATCCACAAATACCAATAAAGAGAGAGATATTCAAAAGTAAAAAAAAAAAACCCGCATCCCAGCCGCCGGCGAGATTCCGACGCCGGCGGAGATTTAAAAAAAGAGAAAGAAGAAGAATGATATATAAAAAATCACTCCGCCGCTAGCTCGCTGATACTCTCCAGACTTTGCCTCCACGCGCCGGATCTCCCCGTCCGTCTATGCCGCCGCGACGACGACGTCGACAGCTTCTTCTGGTCGGCGATCACCGCCTCCTTTAGGTAACGGTCGCAGACGTCGACCTCAACGTGCTGCTCCTTGACGACGGCGGTGTCCTTGGTGGTTGTAGTAGTAGTGGAAGAACTCTTCCCGCCGCCGCCGCCGCCGAGGCATTTGGGGCGGCGCTTCTTGTCGGCGGGGAGGGAGGATTTAGGAATAAGGAAGTAGATGCTGCCGCGTTTGAGCTCGGAGTCAGGGGAGAGGATGAGGATGCGGCGGACGACGGTGCCGCCGTCGGAGGAGGGTTTGCTGAGGACGTGGTTAGGGTTAGCGTGGAGGATCTCGCCGGCGGTGATGGGTCGGGTTATTTCCTCGACGTAGCCGTTAAGGTGGACGATCCGTATCAGATCGAGGGCTCCGCATGGAAGTACGCATGCCAAACAGCACCTTAAGCTGTTCCCCATTTGTCGTCTTCTTCGATCGCTTAGTTCTGATCTTTCGTTGCTTCGTCTCCGATCTTCGATATCTTGTTTGAGAGTGGTGAGATTAAGGGAGATGAAATGAGAAGAGTTGGAAGAGTTGTGTATTTATAGAGGGAAGAGAGTTGGACCAGCCGTACATGAGGATAAATTTTGAGTTTGGTTTAAAAATTTAAAATTATTATTATTAATTCGTTTTGATTTTGATTTAAAGTCGCCCATTCTGTGGCGCATTTGCCTTTTAGATATCTTCCAGGGGTGTTATCGGTAGTCCTTCTGGGTAGATTGTAGCTAATTTACTGCTTACTATCTTGATTTTCCTCACGGAGCTATCTACGTAAAAAAAAAATCGTTTGGGTTGGGAAATTACTATTTTGTCCTAACATGATGAGTTGTGTTTATAAATTATAATCTATTTTTTTATTTTAACAAAAGGAGGTCTGGTAGTAAATCTCTACGAGATGATTATAATTTACAGACTCAATGTCTCTAGTTTAGCTGATAAAGGTATTGGTAATGTCACTACGAGGAACATGGGTGGTTGAGGGGGGGTTTTTGTTGTAGCATTTGCTCTACCTATACGAGGAACATGGCCGATTCAAGCCTTCTGTAGTGTTATGAATATCCGCTACAAAGAAATATTGAAAACATGGTTTAAAATTTACCTGAAATTCAGGGGGGAAATAGAATTTTGAGTTGATTTCCTCCCTTTCTTCTGGAACCGTGTCTCATTAGGGTTTGATCCCTCCACTGACTCATTTTATGTTAGATGTACTCCTCAGTTGGGGAGCTCTTCTTCTCTGTGGTATCACATTTCTGTCGGTTTAGTAGTAAATCTCGACGAGATGATTATGATTTACTGGATCAATGTCTCTAGTTTAGTTGGTAAAGTTATTCATCAACGAAATCTACGTATGATCAAAAGGTAATGTCGCTACGATGAACATGGGTGCTTGAGTGGGGTTATGTGGTAGTAGTTGCTCAACCTAGACAAAGAATGGTGTGATTCGCGCCTTGTGTAGTGGTTATGAATACTCACTACAAAGAAACCTCGAAAACATGGTTTAAAATCAACCTGAAATTAAGGGGAAACCAAATTCTGGGTTGGTTTCCTCTCTTTCTCCTAGATTCATGTCTCATTAGGGTTTGATTCCCTCCACTAATTTACACTATGTTAGATGTATTCCTAACTTGGGGAGCTCTTCCTCTCCATGACATCACATTTATATTGGTTACTGTAGATGGTAATGTAACGTTGTTTTTACTATGTTCGACTAACTTTATTCATACATGGTCTGTCATATGAGTCGAAGATAAGAAAAAAACATAAAAGACGATATACATACAAGACCAAATAGAAATGTATGATTAAATTTGTTGACATATGAACATGAAAGTACATTATCTGAATTTCAAATCTTAATTATATTTTAGCCAACCAGGTTTTTGAGTTTTTGAGTGATATGTAATATAATTAAGCATAAACTTAAATAAAAAGGAATAATTTCATTAATTGAGGATTATAAAACATTATTAATTAATAAGCAATTTTTTTTGCGGTTGGAAGGGCTTTCTTTTTCTATAAGTTTGCGGTTTGGAGTCCTTAATTATTGTTTAATCAATCTGTTGGGGTCTTAATCCATACTTAGCAAATGGTAATGTTTCCTTGTAAATGTCATTAGCTTAAGCAGCCTTAGTTATCAATATAATAATTAAGGAATCTAAAGTAAAAAAAAAAAACTAAGGCACTTGGCTTAACATTATCAATATCAATATGCAATACACTTTCCATTTTATCACTCGATGATGAATTTGAGATGGATACTCGACTTGTTTTGGGAAAATAATATTTGACCCGTCATGGATATGAGACATGTTTGAGTATTTCTTATAATCCGCTTCAGTTTGACTAACTTCATTGCGATCTACCCGTTCTATATACATTTTATGGTAAAATTTTATTTTCACAACTCCTTTCTCTTAGACATCACTCATTTCCTCGTTCAGCAAGTAGAGTTGCTCATTCAGTAACACACCTAACTCTTAGATATCTCTCATGGATGTTGCATAGTCCTCACCCGTGGGTATATATAGATTGTAGTTAATGTTCTTTTTTCTATCTCTTGCCTAATTATGGAGCTATCTTGGCCAAAAATAATAAATTTTGTGCTAATATTTATTAAAATATAATATTTCTTATTCTATACTTATAACTACAATATATTTATTGTTAAGTTTCACCTTATCTCTTGACATGATAACATATTCTTCACTATTACGGTATCTTTTGAATTAAAAATAGAGCTTAGTGCATTTTTGTAAAAAAAAATTAAAAGTTCTTATTTTTTATGATTTTCAAATCATTTGCCCCAATAGATATACATGCACTATCATGTGGTTACTATAGGGCGTGTTGAGCTTAAAGTGTTTGATGTTTCCATCAAGCTGAGGTCAGGTTCTCATTTACAGGCTCTCAAGATTTGGGTCAGGTCGCCATGGGCACTACAAAAAAAATTACCTTTAGCTACTGCAAAATTACAACGGCATGAGAATGCAGTAGCAAATAGTTGATATTTGCTACGGCAATCACTATTTCATGTAGTAATTTACAGTAGCAAATACTATTTGCCACACCACTATTCGCTACTGCCAGCATCCCGTCGCAAATAGTGGTGTGGCAAATAGTATTTGCTACTGCAAATTACTACATGAAATAGTGATTGCCGTAGCAAATATCAACTATTTGCTACTGCATTTTCATGCCGTTGTAATTTTGCAGTAGGTAAAGATCACTTTTTTTGTAGTGGGGTCATCTGTAAATTGGTGACCATCTCTAATGTGATCCTGATCATCCAACTATGAATGGGCCATGGATGAGCTTTCGGTTGCTAGCACTGGTATGATGGGTTGGCTAGAGCGGTCCGACCGATACTCGGGGTAGGTCCCATCAAAATTTAATGTCAATATTCCTCCCAATAAAACCAGTAGTCATACGTCTATAATAAGTCAAAGCTAAGTTGTAATATTCCTAACCAGCGGGCATGCAGCTGCCACTACCATTAATGAGCATGCTGTGTCACAGTACACCCATTGGCTCAATAAGCCAAATATGACCACTAAATTTTCAGTCTTATAATAAGAGAAGTTGAATCCTGAAACTTCTTGGGAAGGCAAAACGAACAAAATTCAGCAAATTAATTACTAATTGATCCAATTTTACAATCAGAAAGCTTACAAAATCGTCAATTTCCATATTCCCGGCTAACCCCTATTTTGGTCATTAAACTATAGGGTTGTGACAAAGTGGTCATTCATCTTTAATTTGTAATCTAGTTGTCACTAACCTATTTGCAGTTGTACGTAACATTGTGGTGATTCCGTCAACTCTTCTTCCAAAATCTCTGTTAATTGTTGATATCATCAAGGTGACTCGTCAATTTTGTCCACCTCATCCAATGTTATGTCACCTAATCATTCTAAACTCAACCCAATCTAACCGACAAGGAGAAGACGTAAACATGGCATGAGGTGAGTGTAGGCAGTGGCGGAGAGCCAGGGGGAGGCCAACCTAGGGCCTGAGCCCAGGGTCCCCTGGACTATAGCTAAAATATATGTATTTTTCATACAAAACTATTTTTAGGTCATTGTATTTTATGTATCGGGCCCAATGTCTACTTGCGTCCTAGCTCCGCTACTGAGTGTAGGGGTTGAATTGGCGGTTAGTTGGCTTGATTCTATGATGGGTGACATGACACGAAGGAGAATGGTATACGGCGATGGAAACCATCCGTCGCTGGAGGATACATTGTCTACCGTGACAGAAACCATCCGTCGCTGGAGGATACACATTGTCTACTGTGACGGAAACCATCCTTCGATGAAGGAGACATGGTCTACGGTGACGGAAATCGTTCGTGGTAGAAAATCTTTATGTCTTCTGCAACGGTTAATTAGGACCGTCGCATATAGATACACAATTAGCGACGAATTTTGTACCGTCGCAAAAAACCTGATTTATTGTAGTGTGAAAAAATTGATGAGTTAGACTAAATGACCACAATTTTACAATTGCAAAAATTAAAGGTTAATGACTACTTTGTTACAACTCCTAGGTTAATGACCAAAATGGATATTAAGCCGAAAAAACAAGCTTTTGAAAATTTAGCCAAAATAGAAGTAATTTTAATATAATTTGCCTAATATATCCAAATCTTCTCATTGGGAAAATCAGTTTTATTTATTTATTAAATATAATTTCTCTGTGCCATAACTGATTTGATTACATGCATCCACAGACCCATATGGGCCAATAATAATGCCAAAATAATAAACCCTACCTCGTTACTTCCCCCTTCTTATGCCGTAATAACTAATAAAGAGGCTGCTTAATTAATCATATTACACAAATTAGTCACTCAATAATTTGATAATTTCTTCAACCATCGTTAAACTTTTATCTTATACGACCGTTGATTTTAATGTCGATTTCAACACTATGGGGCAGAAGTAACCGTCGTTGAATGCTACATCTTAGACGACGGTTCTAGCACTACAAAAAAGTTTACCTTTAGCTACTGCAAAATTACAACGACATGAAAATGTAGTAGCAAATAGTTGATGTTTGCTACAGTAATCACTATTTCATGTAGTAATTTGCAGTAGGAAATACTAGTTTCCACACCACTATTTGCGACGGGGATGCTGAGCAAATAGTGGCGTGACAAATAGTATTTGCTATTGGAAATTATTACATGAAATATTGATTGCCGTAGAAAATATTAACTATTTGCTACAGTAATCACACTATTTCATGTAGTAATTTGCAGTAGGAAATACTATTTTCCACACCACTATTTGCGACGGGGATGCTGAGTGTAGCAAATAGTGGTGTGGCAAATAGTATTTGCTATTGCAAATTACTACATGAAATATTGATTGCCGTAGCAAATATCAACTATTTGTGTCATCACATTTGTGTTTAGGCGACCGGCGTTTAGTACCGTCACCTCAAGCTTTTAGCGACCAAATATGGTCTTTCTGTGACAATTTTTTCCGTCTCCAAAAGTCGAATCTCCGAATTTTTCTTAGATCATAAACATTTGTAAATCATTTTTTGAAGAACCCAAATGATTGAATTTTCATTCACCAAAAATTAAATAAACTATAGATTGATGAATTTGAGAAAACAGTTATGCTCCCATCGATATGCTCCCATCGATGATTTCCCCCGTGAAGGCCCTTCGGTCGGACACCAAATTAGACCGCTCGGAGGGGGGCTCCTCAATCCGCCCCGATGCCCCCCTCCAGCGAAGGGGCCTCGACGCCTCCCTGCACTTTGTCCTACTCAGGAGCCGTCACCGGATTGAACACGGTGGGATGGCAGCACGGCCTACCGTGGATTTGTGTTGGAGAAAATGACATTGTCACCGAAATCTCGGCGGGAGTCCGTGCCATCCGTCTTTCCCCTGTTTTCAAAGAAAAGCTTTGCCGGCCATGGTCAAACTCAGTTATTGTCCGCCTCGTTGGGAAAACCATTGGATACTCCTTCATGTGCAACCGTCTCAAGTCCATGTGGAAACCCAGAGGAAGTATGCAAGTCATTGATGTGGATATGAACTGCTATCTCGTGAGATTCGGAGAGGAAAAGGATTACTTTAACGCCTTGACCGGAGGTCCTTGGATGATCTTTGATCATTATCTTGTGGTCCAACAATGGGATCCGTCCTTTCGCGTCTCTACCAAGCTTCCATCCAAGATGGTAGTCTGGGTTCGCTTTCCCCACCTTCCCATCCAGTTGTACCACACCCAAATCCTGACCTCACTCGGGAACTTGATCGGGAAAACTATCAGGATGGACTTCAACACTCAGTCCACAGTTCGAGGGAAGTTTGCCCGCATCGCTGTTGAGATCGATCTTAGTGAACCCTTGGCCACAGGGATTGAGCTAGACGGGGCCTGGCAGAGGGTTGAATATGAAAACCTCCCGGAGTTGTGCTTTGCGTGTGGAAAAGTGGGACACCAGAAGGAGGCCTGCCCGAAGCTAATCCCAGCCGACGCGACCGCGGCGAGCCTAGCCATCCCCTTGCCCAAAGTAACGGACCTAAAGGCGACACAAATATCCCGCTGCCGGCGGACGAATACGGGCCCTGGCTGACGGTGGCGCGTAAGGGCCGGCGCCCCAGGCAAGTGACGAACTCCGTTAAGGGAAAGTTTCATAAAAGGAATGTGGACGATCCACCGAATCAGCCCTCTCCCGCAGAATCTCAGCCGGTTTCCATCCTGGGCAAGGGAGCCGTTGCGTCAGAGGCGGATCATTCGGAGCATTTACTTGAAAAATCTGTAACTAATGAGACTCCAACGGGAAGCTTACCTAAAAGCAAAAAAGGAAAGAGTGGAAGTGGAGTGGGCCCTACCTCGCCAGCTGTTGGGAAGCCGGGTCTTCTGAAGAACCCGCTTCCAAAAATGAAGGAGCGGAATAATAATCAAGCCGAAGCCCAAAAAACATCGAGCCGGCCCAATACCTCAAAAAAGGCCCAAGCTGAGCAACAAGCTCTGAAGGCCATGGCCCCATCCACCGTGGCTGTTCTGGACGACCCGAGGGATTCCTCAGTCATCCCCTCTTCCTCTTCCACAGCTCTCTTCCCTCCTCCCCCGACACGCACCGACCAGCCCCTTAGGTCAGGACCCAACCTTCGCAGAACCAAGAAGACGATTGCTACTACGCGTCGCAGCTCTAAATCAGCTTCAGGAAGCAGTAGTATCTCTACTATGGAGGTGGAAACAAGCATGATGAATGAAGAGGCTCTGGTGGCAAGCCAATTGCCACCGACAGATCAATGATTGTTAGCTGGAACTGTAGAGGCATGGGGCAGTCCTCTACAGTTCAGAATTTACAGAAATTAATCTGTAAATACTGTCCCTCCATAGTGTTCTTGATGGAAACTAAACAATCAAGAGACTCTATGGAAGTGATCCGAAGAAGAATGAAATTCAGCAATGCTTTTTATGTTGAGCCTGAAGGTAGGTCTGGTGGGTTAGCCTTATGGTGGTTACAAGATGTCGATGTGGAAGTTATACATGCAACGAAGAATTGCATTGATGTCAATTGGAGGGAAGGTGTAATGGTTAGAATCTCCTTTGTGTATGGAGCTCCAAGGCAGGAGGATCGGTGAAGTATGGAGCTCGATTTTAAACCTTAATAGAAATCAACAGCTGCCTTGGTGTCTAATAGGGGATTTCAACGCCCTTAGAAGAGCAGAAGAGAAAGAAGGTAGCAACCCACCAAGCGCTACAACGATCTGTGACTTTAACAATTTCATCAACCAAGCTAATCTTATGGAAATTTCGAGTGTGGGAGTGAAATTTACCTGGTCAAATAATAATAGACAAGGTGGTTTAGTTCGACAAAAGTTGGACAGAGTTCTCTGCTCTAACTCTTGGAGTGAACTCCATCCGAAAGCTTTTGTTCAGAACTGCCCGATTGTAGCGTCAGACCACAGCCCTATTGTTCTTATGGCAGAACCAATGGAGACAATGAGAACAAAGAGCTTCAAGTACGAAATTGGCTGGGAGATGGAGGAGGAATATGATCAACAAATCTTAGAAGGATGGCAGAGGGGAGCTTCGACGACGGAGAAGCTTAAAAGCTGTGCAAAAACTCTAACAAAGTGGAAAAGGAGAACTATCGGCAGCAACAATGCGAGAGTGGACAGCCTTATGATGAGAATAGAACAAATCAGTGACCTTCCGCAAACAGAGTTCAATATGGCAGATTATGATGAGGCGCATCGGGAACTTACGAGACTCTGGGATATCCAAGAAACTTACTGGGCACAAAGAGCAGGAATGCAATGGCTTCAATTGGGAGATCAAAACACAAGCTTTTTTCATAAATCAACAGTTCAGAGAAGGAGGAGAAATAACATTACAAATTTGAAAAATGAGAGAGGAGAGTGGATTGATGATCCAACAGAAATTTCAGAGCACATAACAGACTTTTATAAATCCTTGTTCTCCGGAACAAAGGATGTCACCGATTTCTCTTTTTTGCAGGGCTTTCCAAGAAAGGTGGATACGGTGATGAATAATCGATTGGTCGCCGATGTTACTGGAGTCGAAATCAAGACAGCCGTATTCCAACTCGGCCCGACGAAGGCATCAGGCCCCGACGGCTTTCCAGGGAAATTCTTCCAAAGGCATTGGAGTTTGGTGGGAGATGACCTCTGTGCTGAAATACAACGATTCTTCACCTCTGCTGTTATACCAGACAATTGGAACAACACACTGATCTCACTCATTCCCAAAGTTCATCATCAGAGGAGATTTCGCAGTATAGACCGATCAGCGTCACAAATTTCAGGTTTAAGGTAATTTCAAAAATCCTATCTAATCGCTTGAAACCTATGCTGCCGAGTTTGGTTTCAGAACTTCAAGCGGCTTTTACGGGCAACCGGACAATCCAAGACAATGTGGTTGTGGTCCACGAGGAAAAAAGGGAAGAACTATGATTTCCTAATGAAGGTCGATATGCTCAAAGCATACGATAGAGTTTTGTGGGATTTCCTCTTTGCTACTCTCATGGCTATGGGTTTTGATAATATCTGGATTCAGTGGATTAGAGCCTTGGTTACCTCGGTGAGATTCTCGGTGGTGATTAACGGGAACATGAATGAATGGTTTGAGCCTACGAGGGGATTGCGTCAAGGCGACCCAATTTCACCTTTCCTCTTTATCATTGCTTCTAATGTCCTGTCATTCATGCTCCAACAAGCACAGGAGGATAGACTTATTATAGGGGTGAAGTTGAACCAGTATTGTCCGACTATCCATCACGTCCTTTTCGCTGACGATACGGTTCTCTTTGGGAAGGCTACAGAGGACGAGGCGAGGAAGATTAAGCTGGTCTTGCAAAGATATTGTGCCGTTTCTGGGCAGGCTATCAACGGAGCCAAATCTGCAATTTTCTTTTCTGCAAATACACCATCAGTGAATAAGGAAAGGGTGATTCAGATCATGGGTGTGGATCCAGGAGCTAACATGGGAAAATATTTGGGAGTCCCGGCCGATTGGGGAGCATCTAAAGTCGAGACATATAGATTCATCCTGGAACGACTAAATGCTCGTGCACAGACATGGAGAAGTGCGCTTCTTACTCATGCAGGGAGGGAGACTATGATCAAAGCAGTTCTACAGGCAATTCCGACTTATCTATTCTCCTGCTTCAAGCTTCCGATCACCCTGATTAGGAAAATGAATGCCATTCTTATCAATTTTTGGTGGGCTGGGGATGGAGGGAAAAGATCTCTTCACTTGGTAGCAGCCAACATTTTAACAAATGCAAAGGTGAATGGGGATTAGGAATTCGGAGTCTTGAAGAATGCAACTTAGCTTTTCTTGCAAAGCTGGCATGGAGGGTTCTGACTCAGCCCGAAACCCTATGGGTACGTCTCCTAAAGGGCCTATATTTCAATCGATCAGAGTTTCTCCAAGTTGCAAAACATCACAGACCCTCGAGGATATGGGCGGGAATCATGGAGGGTAGAGACATTCTGCTAAGAGGGATTCGGAAGAGAATTGGGAACGGCCTTGATACTTTCATTGACGAGGCGTGGATACCAGATAGGGAGGGTTTCAGATTCGAAACACATCAGAATACAAGATACAAAATTGCAGAGTTCATCATTCAGCCTAGAGGAGAATGGAACAGAGCCAAATTATTGAGTGTGTTTCCGTGGGAAGTTGTAAAGCAAATCTTAACCATTGCAATAGGCCCTGAGAACTATAGGGATAAATGGATCTGGCACTATGAATCGAAGGGCAATTTCTCGGTTAAGTCATGCTACAGAATGCTGAAAGAAGGAAACAATGAGGCAAGGGAAGCTGCTGCACCCCAAAGAAGTTTCTGGCAGTGGCTTTGGCATCTTAAACTCCCACCAAAGATTAGAATGTTCATGTGGAGGATTTGTAACAAGGCACTAACAACCAAGGTCGAATTAAAAAGGAGAAATTGTGCACAGGACTCGATTTGCAGCTGCTGTGGATTAGAAGATGAGTCAAGTATACATTTATTCTTTAAGTGTGAAGTTAATAGGCACTTCTGGGAAGAGACTCTGCCACGGGTTGTAATACCAGAAGAAGGAACTACTATGAAGCAATGGCTGGCAGTCCTTAAAAACAGCATGTCTGAAGATGAGATGACGAAGATAGGCTATGGCTTATGGACAATTTGGAAGGTCCGAAATGATATTGTATTCAATGGTAGATTTCCCCAACAAGGAGAAACCAAAGCTCGTTGGGGAATGGAGCTGAGAAAATGGCAGAACAGCCAACTTTCAAACCATGGTGTACCTACTAGCCCTACTATGCTACATCCTAATGCCACCCGAACCCCGACGATTTATCCGAGGAAGATCGTGTGTGATGGAGCCTTTCGAGACAACATCCAGAAAGGGGCTTACGGAGTTATCATGTACAATTCCGAAGGTTGTGTATTGGATGGCAGGGCTAGGAGCTTCTTTTGTAGAACTCCACTTAGGGCAGAAGCAGAAGCAGTTTTAGCGGGAGTGAAGCTGGCAGGGGATTGTGACTGTGGCACGGTCCTTATCACAACTCGTTAACATTGTTTAACTGCATCTTTGGCCTCACGATCAATGCCCTGGGAGGTTGCGGCAACTATGGCGAGAATCCACCTTGCGCTAAGCCAACGCGCAATTTCACCATCGAGTATGGTGGAAGAGGGGAGGTTTCACAAGCTGACCGGTTGCCAAATTGATGCGTGATGACCGTTTACTTTGATTGATGGCTTCTCTCTGAGTTTAGTTATCCTGTTCTAGGTCTTCTTTTGTTTGTCGTCGAACTCTTATTTGTTTTTTGAACCGACTTTGTCATGGTGGCGTTTTGATTTTAATGAAATCGACCCTTCTGTCAAAAAAAAAACTACGCTCGCATCCGGTGCGGCTAACAAACCGAAGAAAAAGCCTGAAGACTGGAAGCTGACAAGAAGGTTTCACCCCAAAGACTGATGTTTACTAAAGCTTGAAAGAGCGAACGCTCCAGCGATCCTCCATTTACCAGTTCGGAAGTTGGACCCCTCCTGTCTTGCCTGCATACGGACCCAATTGTCGATCCGTCCGATGAGGAGGCACCGCAGTTGTAATGTTACCTGTTTAGATCCCTGTGTGGAATGAAACAGGGTGACAAGCGTTGTGGACCCCCATCTCAACACTCCGCCTCTGGATGTCTCTGAACATCCCTTGCCAAGTGTTGCTCTCGTTCCCTTCTCTTTCCTAATGTTTAGTCTTCTTTCTTGGAATTGCCGGGGAGCCGGCCATAAAAACTTCATCTCGTCTGTTAAACATTACCTGCAGAGACATGAGCCGAAGCTCTTTGCCATCCTCGAGCCTCGTATCAGCGGAGATAGAGGGCAGCGAGTCCGCGATAAGCTGGGCTTCGATCACTCCATTATCGTTGAAGCGGAAGGTTTCAAGGTGGAATTTGGCTCCTTTGGTCGGGCTCTAGCTTCACTGTGCAACGTATTGCTTCCTCTAACCAATTCCTCCATGTGGAAATTCAGCTTGAGGATAATTTGGTCGTGCAAGCTTCTTTCGTCTACGCCTCCCCCCACCTGTATCGTAGACGTGACCTTTGGAAGGATCTGCAAAATGTTGCTTCCTCAACGTACGTCCCCGGGATCCTGCTCGGTGATTTCAACGCTATGGTGGATTCTACTGAGAAATGCGGAGGATCGGGGTTCAACCCTATCCAAGCCAAAGAATTCAATGAATGCATTGCTAACTGCTGTCTTTTTGACACAGGTTTCACAGGTCCGAAGTTCACCTGGTTTCGAGGACTCCTCAGGGAACGCCTTGACAGGAGTCTCTGCAACGACCATTGGATCAAAGCCTTTCCCCGTTCTACAACATTCCATCTCGAGCGGATTAAGCCCGATCACCGTCCAATCGTGGTCCGCCCCTTTGGCCTCAACAATCAGGTTCAATCTATCCGACCTTCCCGTTTCAACCCCGCCTGGTTATCACATGACGGTTTTAACACCCTTCTTGACCAAAACTGGGAGACGGGAAAGGATGTTTGTTTTTCCTTGCAGGCTTTCACCAGCAACTGTAAAGAGTGGAACAAAACTACTTTCGGAAACATTTTTGAACGGAAGAAGAACCTCCAAAAGAAGCTGCAGCAACTCGAAGCCCGCTCGGCAAACTCCCTGTCGGATTGCTTTCGCAAGCAAGAAGAGGAGGTCAGATTGGAGCTCGAGAAGACGTTGTGGCAAGAGGAAGTACTTTGGACGATGAAATCACGCATCCAATGGACTAGGAGGGTGATCGCAACACCCGTTTCTTCCACCTCTCCGTTCTTCGTCGCCGCGAGTTCAATCGTGTCAAGGGCCTGAAGAATGCTGACGGGAAGTGGATCTATGATGACAACGAACTTAGAACCACTTCCATGGATTACTTCATCCACTTGTTCTCTAGCGGACAAGCCGGCTCATCTTCAGGAAGATATTGCGTGCTTCCCGGTCCGGATTCATGAGGAAGCCAAACTTAGCCTTGGAAGTATCCCCTCGGAGGCCGAGATCGCTGAGGCTATTAAAGCTATGGGCGGCTTGAAAGCGCCAGGGAAGGATCGATTCCACCCCATTTTCTTTCAAACCTGCTGGTCCAAAGTGGGAAAGGATGTTTCTAACTTTGTTTCTGCTTGTTTCAGGAATCGGGGACTCATTGCTAAGGCCAACGAAACAATCATTGTCTTGATCCCTAAAACCGTGAAGCCTGAGAGCATCTCCCAATTCCGGCCGATTAGCCTCTGCAATGTGGTTTATAAAACGGTCGCAAAATGCATTGCAGACTGCCTGAAAAAGCACATGGACTCCCTGACTTATGACACTCAAACAAGTTTTGTTCCTGGACGTCATATTTCTGATAACATTGTTATTTTGCAGGAGGTCGTCCACTCGATGAACCAAAAGCAAGGACGGACGGGGTGGATGACAATCAAGCTTGACCTTGCCAAGGCCTTTGATCGATTGGAATGGAGTTTCATGGAGAATACCTTGACCGCGGCGAATCTTCCGACTTGCCTGATCGAGACGATCATGGACTGCATCAGCACGGTCTCGACACAGGTTCTTTGGAATGGTGGCCTCACCCCCTCCTTCTCGCCAAAACGCGGATTGCGTCAGGGATGTCCCCTCTCTCCCTTCCTCTTTACTCTTTGTATTGAGCGCTTAGCTATCCTCATTCGTCATGCTGTTAATTTGGGCTCGTGGAAGCAGATTCATCTTGTGAAAGAGGGACCGGGGCTTTCCCATCTCTTCTTCGCAGATGATCTGATCCTCTTCGGCGTTGCTGAGGCCAGTCAATGCAACGCTATTAAGACCTGTCTTGATGTTTTCTGCTCTGCCTCTGGTCAGTTAGTCAGCAAAGACAAGTCTAGAATCTTTTTCTCGAAGAATGTCTCCAAAAAGTCTCGCCGTGACATTTGTCGGAAGCTGGATTTCTTGGAAACTAATGATCTTGGTCGGTACTTAGGGGTTCCGGTCCTGCACGGCAGGGTTAACCAAGGGACCTATAATTATTTGATTGAGCGTATGGAGAGGAAGCTTGGAGGTTGGAAGCAAAAGAACCTCTCGCTTGCGGGTCGGGTCACGCTTGCGGGATCGGTTCTTAGCTCGATCCCCTCCTACGCTATGCAAACTACGTTTCTTCCTGCTGCTACCACCAAAGCGATTGACTCCAAAATCCGTAACTTTGTGTGGGGCGACACGGACATCAATAAGAAGACTCACTTAATTTCTTGGGATGTTGTTTGCAGGCCTAAATCGCAAGGAGGCTTGGGACTCAAGAAGGCCCGAGAGCTTAACGAAGCTTATATGATGAAGCTGGGTTGGCTTATCCTGCAGGCGCCAGAGATGCTTTGGGTCCAGGTGCTCACTTCAAAGTACTTGAAGATGACCGATCAGGGATTGACCCTCAGGAGGAAGACTGGCGGATCAACACTTTGGCGAGGAATTCGGAGATCTTGGCCTACAATGGCCGCAGCCTGTCAGCACAACATCAGGAACGGAAGATCAACCCTGTTCTGGCAACATCGATGGCTGGACAGCGGCATCACTCTTTCGGACTGGGCCACCGTTCCGTTGGATGACGAGGAGCTTGAAAGGACGGTGGCAGAAGCTACTACTGGCCATGGGGATTGGAATTGCACCCTGCTGGAGAGCTGCCTCCCGCCCAGCTGCCTTGAACAGATTGCAGGAATGGAAACTCCGTCGGATACTGACACGGAAGATGGAATGTTATGGGGTCCCGACCCAAAAGGCAAGTTCTCCATTTCCTCTGCATACGAGATCGCGGCTGCCAACCACATGGCTTCGGACACCAATCTCTGGAAAAGTGTTTGGAAGTGGCAGGGCTCTAACCGGATCAAGCATTTTCTGTGGCTCGTGGCACACAATCGGCTGCTCACCAACTCGGAGAGGAAGAAACGCCATATGACTGACGACGATTGCTGTAGGCTTTGCCCTTCTTCAGTTGAAGACAGCCTGCATGTGCTGAGGGACTGCCAAGCGGCAAAAGCTTTCTGGACGAGCTTCTCAAATTTCTCCAGGGAAGCTTCTTTCTTCACAAGCAACTTACAGGATTGGCTTCACAATTACATTAAGTCAGACGATCTCAGTCTCCAGTTTGGCATTGCACTTTGGCTTCTATGGAAGGCGAGAAATGAGGATATTTTCGAAAGTAAGAAGGTGACTAGCGATCAGCTCCGCCTACGAGTCCATTCGTGGATCGCCGGGGTTCGAGAGACAATGAAAGCTAGCTCACTCATTCTTTCGGAAGTAGTCAGACGGAGAAGGGAAACACTCATCAGTTGGATCCCGGCCCCGGATGATTGGATAACTGTTAACACGGATGGATCAGTTATCCAACCTCATAGCCAAGCAGCCGGTGGAGGGATCATCAGAGACTCGCACGGAGCCAAGCTGGCTGCATTTTCAGCGAACTTCGGTCGTTGTTCTATTATGCGCGCCGAGCTTCGCGCCGCGGCTTTGGGGCTTGAGACGGCTTGGAACCTTGGATGCCGAAAACTCAACTTGCAGTTGGATTCTAAAGCTGCCGTTGATGCCATTGTCTGTGACGTTAATAAAACGGGACGCCACAGCCGGATCCTTCAAAGGATCCATGAGCTACGCGATAGAGAGTGGGATGTCCGCTTCACCCACATTTTTCGAGAAGGCAACCGCGTGGCGGACCTCCTCGCCCACCAAGGGCACTCCTTGGCCTTTGGATATCATCTTTTGGATGATTGTAATCCGGACACCCGGTTTGCTTTATTTGCCGATTGTATTGGAGTCTCACTCCCTCGTTTGATCATTTCTAATAAATGAGGTGCTTAGCACCGCCTTACTACCAAAAAAAGAAAACAGTTTGACAAAGAGTGTGGTAGGGAGAAGATAGATAGGCAGTTATAGCCACATGGAAGTGGAGTGCAGTGTAGTGTAAGTGTAACCTGCTGCAGGGGATCTGTCAGACGCAATTTAGTATCTTCATTTACTAATTAAGCATGGCCAACTGATCTTGATTCATAATCTATTAGCAATATTAATTAATCATAAAGTATAGTTAATTAATTATTACTTATAGTTAATAATTCTATATGTCCACATGATAATCAGAATGTGTTACAGTTACGACAGATGCAAGAAAGCTAGCTATAACGTGAAACATTATGTTGGTCACGTTCACGAGAGTCTGATCTTGAGAAAACTTAAGATTACAAAGCAAGTTCAAAACTGTCACGTTTGTTTTTGTCGTGTTCTTTCTCTTCGTGGGTGTGGTGTTTTTTTTTTAGTTCCAAACTTGTCGTTTGGGGCTCGGATTCTTGCGATATTATAGCGGCTTCATACGGGAATGGCACCCTAGGAAACTATCAGAGTAGTTACAGGAGGTTTAGAGATAGATTTTTGCATGTTGTTTTGTGGTTTATTTGGCTTGAGATGGAAGAATAGGATTTTTAGAGGTACATGGTTTACTGTAGATATGGTAGTGAGAAAGATGGTGTTCACGATCGAAAGATGGTTGTGGCAGGTATCATCTCTAAGGATTATTGTCGGGTTTGATTCTCTCCTTATGGTACAATGTTCACGACCCGGATTGAGGGGTAGCAGTTGGCTAGGGGGTTCCTTGGGCGTTGTTTGGGTGTCGCTGGTGTGCAGATTTGTTTTGTTTTGGGGTGCCGGTTCTTTGTCTCCTCCGATTTTTGTGTGTTTGGTCGTTGATGACACTTTCTATATATGTGGTTTCCTCGTCTCAAAAGCTAGTTGATCACGGAGTGACCTTTTTCCTCACACTTGTATATATAGTGCACCCAATTACTTTTACTCTCTGATATTCGATAACCCAACAACCTCTTCTTCACAGATTAATCTTTCAGTAAGCGCTACACACGTCTACTAACTTAACTGATTCTCATCACCTCGGAGTACTCCGAATAGGCATTACTCATGTCGACCGTGGCCAGAACCTTTTGAAGAGATCGAGGTGGGGAATCAAAGGTACAGAAAACAGTACAAGCAACTTGTATGAATTAGAAATAAGTTATGAACAAGTGGGAATGTGGGATTAGGTACGGAATTAGTGATTGAATAGTGTACCCTAATGGTACTTAATCTGTATAGCGCTAATTAAGGTGCTTGCTTTAGCCTTTAAGCATTGACCGGCGTGGCCGCGTGGGGGGCAACTTCGATTCCGTTTGGGGCCGTAATTGGGGACCACAGCATCGACGAACACTATTAAGATCCTCGAATCTTTCCTTTCCTTTCCTTTCTCTGCCAATTCCGTTCTGGCCGGCCGTTGTTCCCTTATAGTTAAGTTGTTCTTCAAATCTAGTGTTAGTTATAATAATCAATGTATTAACAAATTGTAGTAGTGGAGTTGGGTCCGTCAATTCAGATCACCGTCTCACGGTATTTATAGTTCAGAGAGACGAAATGTTGTGTAGAATTGGTTGAAATTAAAATTTCGTATAGGATCTTTGATCATCTCAACTTTACTATTGAGTGATAGTACAGTACAATAAAGTTTGTACCATGACACTGTGTCGTTCATCTAACCTAGCTATAGCTATTTTAAGAATGTCACTACAAAAAAGTTTACCTTTAGCTACTACAAAATTACAACGGCATGACAATCACTATTTCATATAGTAATTTGCAGTAGCAAATACTATTTGCCACACCATTACTTGCTACACTCAGCATCCCGTCGCAAATAGTGGTGTGGCAAATAGTATTTGCTACTACAAATTACTACATGAAATAGTGATTGCCGTAGCAAATACTAACTATTTGCTACTGCAATTTCATGCCGTTGTAATTTTGCAGTAGCTAAAGGTCAATTTTTTTTTTTTTGTAGTTGTTTGCCTCCCGTGTACACAAATAAAGGAAGTGGAGGTAGGTGAAATGAAAAACTATGTAGCAAATATGTAATATGCTCTATGTGCATTTTGGTGACTTGACAAGAATGGTCTACTGAAAACTTCAACTTAGCTCGGTGCACATTATATATACTAGCTAGCATTAGCACAACTCATCTCATACTAGTATGATCTACGTCTAGGCCGAATAGGTGCCTCTATTTGTTGGAGAGATTATAGTATGTTGAAGTTTCAGCACAAATTGGTGCTGAAACAGCCCCATGTCTAGATTCATTCAGACATGCGATCGCTATGTCTAAATGAATCTAGACATAGGGCTGTTTCAGCACCAATTTGTGCTGAAACTTCAGCATACTATAATTTTTCCGATGGCACCTTTTCAATCGGCCCTATGATGACAAATTTTTTTCCCATGAAACTTAGCCTTTGAATTTTTGAATTTGGTGGTTACATTCTAATCAAGATCTTGATTTGATGTCAATCATCCACTACAAAAAAGTTTACCTTTAGCTACTACAAAATTACAACGGCTTGAAAATGCAGTAGCAAATAGTTTATTTGCTACGACAATACTATTTCATGTAGTAATTTGCAGTAGCAAATACTATTTCACACCACTATTTGCACCAATGCTGGGGTAGCAAATAGTGGTGTAGAAATAGTATTTGCTACTGCAAATTACTACATGAAATAGTATTGTCGTAGCAAATATAACTATTTGCTACTGCATTTCCATGCCGTTGTAAATTTTGCAGTAGCTAAAGATCAATTTTTTTATAGTGATCACACCTTGTCGCCCAGGATCCCTAACCTATATATATATATAATAGAAGGCTTGTGGAAGGCACTGATGCAATCAATCATGGGCGACAAATTGGAAAAGGGACAACCTGTTGAACCTTTCATTTGTGCAATGATTCAGAAATTGCAACAGATCCGGAAACACAGGGAAAATTCGCACAATTATGTTACCTACGAATTCTGATCTAAATGACTCAAATTTATAAGCTTAAGAACTCAAGTGAAGATAGTCTTATCTTCGAAAGAGATTTTCTAATATCCAAGACTGTATGGATAAAAGTGCGACACACACGATTCTATCTTAATCCAATATCTCATTACATCATTATTATTTTTAATTTAATTTTGAACAAGTCGAAATTTTGAATAGTTAAATAATTTGCAGTTAAACTGCATGCACTTGTGCAGGGTTGATCTGCGTAACTGCGTCTGAGAATCTTATGAGTGGTTGTCCCTATTTATTCATGATTAAAAATTCTATTTCTTCCTTCAAAATAATTGGCAAGGAAATTGGATTAAATTATATCTAATTACTGACATATTTAAAAATTCTTAATTAATAGGAAAATACTACACATAAATAAAAACTTAATAATTATAGTTGTTGCTCTCTTTTTTGTTCATTATAATCAGAACCAGCTTGTTCATTAACAACCCTTACAAATTAATTAAGACTAAATAAAATAAAATATAAATATTTCTATGAGTTTTCGTTGAGAAACCATGATTGATAATGATAGATGTGGCCGGCTAAATAAAACATAAAAAAATATTTTTCAATTATCAATTAACAAAATATTTTAAATAAGATGAGGACTATTTTAATTCAGTGATGAGCTAATTTTGAAATATTGTATACCTATTTTCACATATTATGTTATAATTTAAAAATAATTGAATTTTTAAAAATTTAGGTTTATATCATTTTTTGGTTGGCCGGTTTCAAATCTAATTTCAGTTTTTCCTATTTGGACTATGTTTTTATATATTTTTAGTCTAGAACTAAAGTTTCTCCCGTTGATGGGCTCTAGGCCTGGACGCCCACCCTCAACTTATGGCACCCGCCCAATATCGCCCACACGTCCTGTCACGTTGTAGCTCTGACAGGGGCAAGTAAGGTCAGGGACGCTCAGTCGTCACCTCAAAAGCAGGGCGTCCGCCCTGTCACTCAGCCACTAACTTCATTTTACTAACAGGAACATTTGTCATCATCAAGTCAGAGATACCCCTCCTGACCCACCTTTCGACAGGTCATGCTCCTACCTGCACACTAGGGGCCCATCGAAGGGTCCACTAGAAGAAGGACACGTGGCACTACAACATAACCTGGCTACGGAGGCAGATTCATAGAGGCACATAGAATATTTGCCTCTAAATATACTTTTAAAGAACAAATACTATATGTGCCTCTATAGATGCAAATATCTGCTTCTAATTGTATTTTATTTATTATTTTATATTAATAAATATTTTTTATAATTTTAGAGGCAGAGAATTTATAATTGCTATAAGTCATACATTACATCTTTTAGAGGCGATAATTTATATATACTCTTTATAATAAGTTTAATATGAAAAAATCTTTTAGAGGCAGATAATTTATAACTGCCTCTATAAGTTTTTTGTGTCTTATAACAAAAAAAACTCTTTTTGAGGCAGATAATTTATAACTGCCTCTATAGGTTGTATGATTAAATTTTTTAGAGGCAGATAATTTATAATTGCCTCTATAGATTGTATGAGTAGCTTAGAGGCAGATAATTGATCTATCTCTATATGTTGAATAATTAAAATTTGTAAAGGTGTCCTTTTACAAATGACACCTTTTGCATGTCACCGTTGGTGGGTGATAGCCATCCGATTTGGCTAGATGAGACTTTGTTGGAGTGTTGTTTAATTTCTCATGAGAGTTGATGAATAAGATTTCGATTACTTTCAAAAAAAATTGTAAAGGTAGATAACTTGTAAACATTGTACTATTTTGTGTAGATAAATGTTAGATACTATATAATTAATTATATATATAATAACACTAACGATTTTCTTTTCTAATAATGAGTGAGAAAATGTTTCATTTTTTCCCTTTGCATAGTTTCTCCATATCATTGAGTTTTAGAGTTCATATTTAAAAACTACGCAAAAATATCAGTAAGTACTCTTGGGCCAAGTGGTAAGAACTAAGAACTTAGCACATTTCCTTGAACCACCCGGGTTCAAACCTCGTAGATAGCAAAAGAGTAGAAAATAATATATATAAATAGTGGAAGAGTCCAGTAAAGGAAATATCTTGTAGGAGTAAATTCTTTTTAAAAGCATATATATATGCCTCTAAAAAAATTACCAGCAACAAAAATAACTGTCTCTAAAAGGTGGCTAAGATGACAGGTACGTAGCTGTTTAAAGACGTAATTACCAACAATTATATCTGCCACTAATTCTTTCATTAGTGGCAGATAATATGTGCCACCGCATTTGCCTCAAAAGACCTTTAGCGACAGGAGCATTGGTGGCACTTAAGCTATCTGCCTCTAAAACTCTATAGAGGCAGAAAAATGACTTTTAGAGGCAGATACGGTGTGCCTCCGTAGCCAGGTTTTGTTGTAGTGTGGAGAGGCTTCCCATGCCACAAAGGTCCTATAAATAGCAGGTCGCCCATTCAATGAAGGACACGACACACATACGGGGGCACAACCCTCATACCGCACGCCCATGCGTTGCACGCTAAAAGTTGTGAACTTCCGCCTCACTAATGGGCTTACCCCCAATACTTACACGCTTTCACCCCACATAACTAATACACTTACTAACGCCCTTGTCATACACCTTGCAAGTAACCACGTCGGAGAAGCCCAAAACTCATCAAGTACGTCGATCCCTAACTCAACCTCGAGGTTGAACCACTTATTGTTCCAACAGTCCAAGGCACCCAACTCCCATGCTGATGTTATGGTTTGGGCCTTAATTATTAAGACAAAATTTTACGATCATGGGAGGTGGGTGGCAAGGCGCTACCCACGTGTCACTATTATCTACTTTCAGACATAGTTATGCAATGTGTCACCGACAATACATTGTTACATAATTCTAACTACAAAACTACAAAAACCCAGTAAGAAAAGCCTCCCACGACTAAGAGGTATATGAGTTTGAAAGTACCCCATGCACACTTCAAGTTGATGAATATCCTATTTGGACCACTTGATCACCGAAAACCATGATCAGCTTGATTCAGTCATTCATTCTTATTCAGTCCATCAAACTTCATAACTCAACAATGTGCAACCTCCTCGTAGAAAAACTATTATACGTATTAAGCAATATCATAAAAACTATTATTGAACCTCTCCCAACAACTCGAATTATTAGGATACAACGGTTCTTGACATTACGCACACCCTTTCTTAGATAACGTTGTAACAATCGAGTTGTAACTTGAAAAAGGTTTAACGTGCATGGCTTTAGGGCAAAGCATCCAAAGTTCAACAAATGGTCGGCTAATTCCTTAGCACCAAGAACTCATTAATCCATGTACCGTATAGTACGACACTTATTAACACATAAACCGCCATTAATACACATCTAATTAAGGAAGGTTCCTCCACCGACGACCCAGAAACCCTAAATTTACCACACGAGATGACATCCTGTGAATATAATTAATTAGCAATTATTGAAGAACGTGAGTCTTTCTGTCTTGACACTTCATCCAAGGTCGAATAATTTCTCATCGATAGCTTAATTAATAATTATATTATGAAATTAAATTAATTAATTTTCTGATGCAGTGCAGATAACAAATTAAATGATAGTTTAATCGGTGGGTGCAGAGAGGCTTAAAGAGATTGCGATCATTGCAATTGACTAATTCGTCGTACGGCGCTAGATGAGTTTCTGTTTCTCTGCATTGCTTGCATTGTTTATTACTTATTCTTTAATGTATTATTTTTATCTTTGTAGACTTGAATCTTTTATTGACCTTTAATATATCACTGTTAAATGCTATTGATTTGCTTAGATGGCATGATGGACCGATAAAGGTTCAACTAGAGGGGTTGAAGGATGAGAGTGAACTCTTGTACGCCTTGAGCTTCTTGAGAGTGTGGTTCCTTGCAGGGCGAATAATATAGGAGTGTAGTTAGAGAGAGTGTGTGAGAGTTTGGAGGGTGAGCCTATATGTGAGAGGGTAACAGAGAAGTATCAAGGTGTGCCTTATAGGTGTGGGACCAAGTCATTCGCGTACAAAACGGGATGTGTCGTATCAAGTGTATGGTCAGAGATCACTCAGTATGAATGTGTCTTATCTAATTTTGAGTGGTCAGCCTTGTATTTATAGGGCCACCATAGCATTGGTCGGAGCTCCACGTATGGGTCAACCACTGAATGGTGTCTTTGCATGGTGTGATTTGGGACCATTGGCACGTGAACCGTCAGATGTGAGAATCTAGCCCATAGTAGACTGGGTGGCCGGCGTCAGGAACAAGCAAGGGATGTCCCTAACATGATGTGACTGGTCTGTGAACCATGTTGGTATACAAGTGTTAAGGCAAACACACCTTGTTATTGAAGTGACTTGAAGTGAGAGGTCAAGTGCACGTGCCCTGTCAGAGTAGATAAACATTATGGTGGATGACCGGTAATGAACCACTAGCAACAACTCTAGTTACTGAAATGTATGATTATTCTATATATGATATCAATGCCTCTAATCAAAAGATCGTAACATCAAATCTCATTAGCACCCACATTAATATAACCAATTCACTTGCACAATTTCATTTGAGTTTGTATCTTATAGAAATGTTATAGCCGACTACCGATTATAAGATTCCAAATCTGTTGAACAAACTTTTCACTAGTTTTGATATCTTGGGTACGTAGTTCACAACTTCTTATTTTACTATATAGTTCAGTCCTTCCACACAACTCCATCCGTGTGGGAGATCAGATGACAGCTAAGCAATCGAACACATCTACTACGATCTATATAAACACACACCCATGCATGCATGCATGCATGGGCAAAATCTAAGATTTAATATTACATAATATATCAACAGTCAAGATCTCTTAGGGCTGGCACTTCATGGCTAGCTAAGCTAAGCTTACATCCAGGGTTTTCAATGCCGGACCGGGCCGGCCGGTTCGACCGGTCTGACCACGAGCCGGCCCCCCTCCGGCACCGATTAATTCCAGTTGAATCCCGGTTCGATCCCGGTTCAACCTCGATTTTCCCATTAAACCTTTGAACCCTTGACCTTGCCGGCTCGACCCCCCAGTCCGGTTCCGGAAACCTCCCACGAACCCACATCGGAGTTCATCCATTCATCCATCCATCTACATTCACTGCATCTCCATTAAATTATTAATCTATTTGATTTTGTACAGCTTAGTTTCTTTGTCTTCTTCTGTGTGCGTAAATTTTGCATGATGTGTTTAAGATTATGTTAATTAATTAATTAATTAATTAATATTAATTGTGCGGTAGTTTTGCAGGACATCGGAGACTCTCGGAGAGTTCGAGGTCACAACCGATCTTTGGTTAATTTCTTATTAGTTTTAAATGGATGACCAAATCAGTTTAGTTAGGGATATGATCTTTGTTTTGCACGATGTGATATCATGTTTATATTTATATTTGCTAGGTAATGATATCAAATTTTGTGTATACGTGCAAAGAATGGGTATTAGATTAGGTGATTAGTGTCATGAACCGTTGCATCTAATAATTCGAGTTGGTGGGAGAGGGTTCTGAATGAATTTTATAGTATTTATTAACACGTTTCTTGAAACGAAAGCCCGTGAAAGGGGATTGAACTTTGATAAATTGTTATACTGGGGCTACCGAGATTCAATGTCAATACCTTTTGGTCGTGAAAGGCTCTGATACCATGTCAGAACCGTTTCATCCCAATAACTCGAGTTGTTGGAAGAGGGGTTCCGAATGGACTTTATAATTGACCATTAGTATTACACAAAGTTTGGTCACATAGGATTGTGCTTGTCACCAACTGGTCAATACTATAATATGATATTATATGGGTTTGGATTAAATTTGTTTGAATTTATGTTTAGGTTAATTCCTTCTAAAATGTCACGTAGTAGTGTAGTTGGTAGCGATACTGGCCTCAATTTGTCAATATGGTACTTGGACTGTTATCTCGATAATCACTCCCCTTAAACCAAGGGCGGACACATATCTTCTGTCTTTTGGCTCTTGTGATACACCTTTCGTCTTTCTGTGGATATCTTGGGTTGCCGTTAACACCAACGATACACATGTTGTCATGAAACTTTCGGCACAAGAAACCACAACAAAATCTTCTTCTTAGCAGTCTTAAGGATCCCCCCACGTTCAACTTCCTACGATTCACATCCCTATTCATCAACCAGACTCTACTACCACTTTTTAGAATCATACAATACCACAAATACTCAACATTAGTCTGTCAAACCTCCCACAAATCATTTTTTTTTATTTCCTTTCAAAATACTTCATACTAGTGCAGCTTGTAAACTCTTTTAATACGAAAATATTTACCCTAATTTGTTCATGTGGTACTTAAGTTACTATCCCAACAATAATAAGAAGATCAAGTAGTAGGTCAACTAGAATTCGTTTTCCAATGTGTTAGCAACACAAGATCAAGTCATTGTGTTAGAACTTATAGACCCAACCCAACATCTAATTTGTGTTAAGATTTGGTATGGAAATACAATCTTTTTAAATGATTCATACTTAGTGAATGATCGATCCAACTGATCACCTTTTAAAAAGTAGTAGCTTCCCAAAGATTGCCACCCTATAATTATAATTAACATGTTCTTAATTAACCGTGTCCAACTGTAATTAAACTGATCACGTCAAGACAAACACAACCCAACAAAGCCCAAGAAAGCTGTTCACCCACAAAAGAAAGCCCATTTCTTTACTTACTCCCTTCCTACACTAATGGGTCGTTTGGTAAGGCTGATTTTAAGGCTGGAAATTTTAAAAAAAGTTGTAACTATTAAATTATATACGTTGTTGTTGTTTTTTCAAATAAAATTTTGATACATTGCATGGTATTTACATGGTTAATTACATATTACTAGATTTTGAAAGTTCAAGTGGACATATAGGACCGATCGAAATTAAAACTCACTTCATTTCGTTACAAAATGATCTTTTACCTCGTTTTCTGTTTCAATATACCGAATATTGTATTATGTACAACATGGGAGTACTACAAAATATTTTATCTTTACATACTGCAAAATTACAAGAACATGAAAAATGCAGTAGCAAATAGTTGATATTTGCTACGGCAATCACTATTTCATGTAGTAATTTGTAGTATCAGATACTATTTGTGATGGTGATGCTGGTGGTGTGGCAAATAGTATTTGCTACTGCATTTTCATGCTATTGTAATTTTGAACTAGGCAAAGGTAAACTTTTTTGTAGTGGAGTTTGAATCACTTGCAATTTAATCAGGTTTGCCTAAACATATGTGTTGATCGGCGCCCACCAGCAGAAAGTCCCACCTCAAAGGGACATCTTCTGCTGGCTGAGTAATGTCGCTGCCTACAAAGTACGAAGATTCGCTAACATAAGAAAGGCGAAACAGATTGGCGCCATGATGACGATCGATTGAGAATGAACTTTAAAAGTAATTAGACCCACATTTTAATTTTAAAACATGGCCTCCAAAACTCACAGGGAAGTTCTCAATTCAATCAAGACCAAATCCATTTACCAAACGGCCCCTAACACCCTAATCTCACATATAAATACAAATTCATATATCCTAATAACAAACCCCAAAACATATTAATATGACAAAAGCCACATTATTTCTCTACCTTAACCTAACATTCCTCCTCTTCACAACATCTTTAAACTTCTCAACATGCAATCCCTTATGGACGAGGAGACGCCGGCGACAGTTCCCTCACTTCCGACCACGACTCCCTTTCCCCACCACGTCACCACCTCCGCCACCCCCGCCGCCTCCTCCGCCGCCACCCCCACCACCGCCGACAACAAGCAAACAAATCTCAACCATCCTAATATTTGGGGACTCAACAGTCGACACGGGGAACAACAACTTCCTATCCACGGTCTTCAAGTCAAACTTCCCTCCGTACGGTCAAGACTACCCTGGCCACGTGGCGACCGGACGCTTCTCTAACGGGAAACTTGTCCCGGACTTCTTGGCATCCATGTTGGGTATTAAGGATTCTGTCCCGCCGTTTCTTGACCCGGCCCTGAGTCCGGGCGAGCTGATGACTGGGGTTAGCTTCGCGTCGGCTGGGTCGGGTTACGATGAGCTCACCACGGTTTTCACGAACGTGGTGCCGGTTCTAAAGCAGGTTGGAAAAGGTTCATAAATTGTTGCGTTTCAATAACTCGAGTTGATGGGAGTTTTATATATAGAGTGTATGTCATATACGGTTGCATTCCAATAACTCGAGTTGTTGGGAGAGGGTTCTGAATAGATCTTATATCGTTCACTAACACAACCGCCTCAAGCGGATGGCTCATGAAATTTGCACAGTTTCGACTTGTGCAACACAGTAGCGGAGTCAGGACACAAGTAGACCCTATGCCCGATACATAAAATTTAATGGGCCAAAAATATTTTGTACGAAACATACACATATTTTAGCTATTTGGGTCCAGGGGATCCTGGGCCCACGCCCAGGATGGCCTCCCCCTGGCTCCGCCACTGGTGCAACAGATTGGGGGTCAAGGAGGCTACAATAAGCTCTTATACACAGACTAGTGGTTAACGTGATTTGAAACTTTGACCTCTTGTTGGTCACAGGCTCAGATACCGTGTCATATACTATTACATCCCAATAACTCGAGTTGTTGGAGAGGATTTTGATCTGATATTGTTCACTAACATTTTATATCATTCATTAACACACCCTCTCAAATAATAGCTCTCGATAGACTGTGAATTTTACACCACTTCGATAAGTCTTCTGCAACGAAATGAGGGCTACCAAAATTCGAAACCAAGAGCTCTCGATCATCAAAGACTCTAATACCATATCATAAACCATTACATCCCAATAACTCGAGTTGTTGAAAGAGTTCACCATACACCTTATATCTTTCATTAACAAATACGAGTTTTCTTCCTCAAACCTTGATGACTCTCCGTTTTTTCAGGTTGACATGTTCAGGAGGTACATAGAGAGAGTTAAGGTAGTTGTCGGAGAGGAGACAAGGGCGTTGGAGGTCGTGAACGCGGCGTTGGTTATGGTGACGGCGGGGACTAACGATATGACTTTTAACTTCTATGATATTCCGTCGAGGAGAAGAGACTTTAATGTTTCTGGGTACCACCATTTCTTGCTCAACAATCTTCAGATCTTTCTCAAGGTAATTTTTCATAACATTTAAAAAATAATTATAGAAATTAATAAGAGATAGAAAAATAGTATTTTGGCAAACAAAAAAAAAATTTGAAATCGAATTTATTATGTATTGTGTGGCGTGCCATGGCCTTAGATGTCTCCCAAGCCGAGTAGTGGAAAATCTTACGGCTTTAGGTAGATTATTCGTCCACTTTTAAATTTAAAAAATCTATATATTAATTAGGATTAATATAATTGGATAAAATAAACAATTTGAAATCGAATTTATTATGTATTGTGTGGCGTGCCATGGCCTTAGATGTCTCCAAGCCGAGTAGTGGAAAATCTCGCTTGGGTAGTCACTTAATTTCTTTTATGTATGATTACCTTTCTCACTTGCGGGATTATCTCTAGGAAAAAAAATTTGTTTTAATGTGATAAGGAAATATCGTCATATACTTTCACATTTTAATTTAGGATTTAATATAAAATTGGATAGAAATTGATATATTTCAATAAATAGCTAAGATGCAAAAAAAAAAATGTTGCGCTAGAAGGAGGGGTCGAACCTCCGACCTTGTGGTTAACAGCCACACGCTCTAACCAACTGAGCTATTCCAGCTTGTTGGTTTAATGTTAATATAAGTTTTATATAACTCTGTATAAAAATGTTAAGCAGGAGAGTTGAGTGAGTTATGAGTCGCGGGTTCATCGGCTCATGAATTTATGAAATTACTAATCAGTCAGATCACAGTTTACTTAGTTTTCAGGTTTTGAGTCAGGAGGTCATTGGGTCATGAATTTATAGAATTAGTAATCCGCTACGGTTTAGTTAATTTGCAGGTTATGAGTCACAGATTCAGCGAGTCATAATTAGTCAGATGACAGTTTACTTAGATTGGAGGCTTTGAGTCACAAGTCCATTGGGTCACTAGCTAATTTTTAGAATTACTAATTAGCCATATCATAGTTAATTACTTAGTTTGCGAGTTTTTATACTCTTGAGTCGATCGAGTTCTTAAATATTAGTTTTTAATCAATTTAAATTGTCAAAAATTCACATTGAACTTTTTTTTGTCTGTGTATGTTCATATATTTGGTATCAAAATTTGTAACAAGTAGTATGCATACAGAAATTTACTCTTGAAATTGTAATCCTTAAACAATAGTAGAACACCAAAGAAAACCCTAAATCTATTATGTCTTTGGTTCCTTAACCCTAGATTGAGAGTAACATTTTTGTTGACTTTTTTGGTTGACTTATGACTTCCACACATGTAGGAATTATACAGCCTAGGAGCTCGAAGAATGATAGTAACAGGCTTACCTCCAATAGGATGCCTACCAATTCAAAGAGCTTCAAGAAACTCTCAAAAATCATGTGTAAAACGTCAAAATTCTGATTCACAATCCTACAACAAGAATCTCAAGAATCTTTTGCCCACTCTACAAGCACAACTTCCTCGAAGCAACTTGATCTATGGCGACATATACCGTCCGTTTGTTGACATGATCAAATCCCCTCGAAAATACGGTAAGTTTTGATCGATCTACTTTACGTACTAAGTATGTTCGATTCGAAGGTTTTGAGCTCTCTCGTTGTCTCGTGAATTCTAGGTTTCGCTGAGGTGAAGAAAGGTTGTTGTGGGACGGGTCAGTCGACTGAAACGTCGTCAATGTTGTGCAATACGAGGACTCCAAAGTGTGTGAATGCTTCGCAGTACTTCTTCTGGGATAGCATACATCCTTCGCAGAAAACGTATGAGCTCGCCTCTCGAAGAATACATCGTGAACTTCTTCCCCAGTTGTTTGATTCGGAGATTGTATTGGATTGAGTATCACACAAACGTTTGAAGTTTAATCGGGTTTGAAGTTGGGGTTAATGTATAAAAAGAGACGAATCCCTCACTTGTAAGGTTGTATCAGACTAATGATGGAATTGGGGGTGGATCAACCTAGGTTATCGTTCAGGATCTAACTGCCCTGAAGTGGTAAAATCATATGTAAAACTCTTGAAATCAAAGTCTATGTTCACCGTTTAACTTTTATATTTGAAAATTCATCCAGGATCTCTGAACATTTTAGTTATGATATTGCATCGAACTTAGATCGAAAAACTGATATCCTATTGAGACATGGACCTTACACTACAAAGCCTCTTCTTTGTGCATCGAAATCTAGCCATAGTAGTCACTAGTCACAAATAATATTTGTGGCTTTTTGGCGGCCCACAATTGTAAAGGCCCAGGATTAGGTCCAGAAGCAGGCCCATCAATCATTTTTTTGACAATAGGCCCATCAATCATTACATGTAAATCATGATGAAATCGGCCCGGTAGTCCGACACTCATAACAGAAGGCCGGAAGATAATCATGCATTCATCTTAGGCATCCACCAAGGTCGAGAAATTTATCAGTCTCCGGCTTGACTTGCAAGATATAGAAGAACTTGAAGTGTCACACATTTATATTTTTTTCATACATAATAAATGATAATTTTTTGTGACCCTTCTATTATTGTTTACTTTCATATTAATATGATTTTTTTCATCTCAAATACGCGTCTTTTTTGGTCGGTTGATTTTTAATAAAATTATTACGAGAAAATGTCTGCATTAGAGAATATATTTTTTAATATTATCCTTTAAAGAACTTGATACCTTTTGGATTTCTTCATGTGTGACTGAGCTTTCATGTTAGCATTTGAAGGAAAATAATAATAAATTTGAACAAAAATATTGATTCGAAATTAATTGAAATGATTTGTTACTACAATATATAGAGAATGTTCACATTTGAGGATATATTGATTACCAAGCGTTAACCTACCAACAACTTGATACATCTATCTGTAACTCAGCTGTCATGCTAACATTTGATCAACGAATTCAAAATAAACCAAAACCTTTGTCATTGTGATGAAAATTTACAAAATGGTATATCGATTCTTACCCGTTGAAAACAAACTTTTAATTAATTATAAAATCTCATGGACCACATTATTAATTAAAACAAAAACTCCATCACATTCACATTTCCCTAATTAATCATTAATCAAAACATGTTTAATCAATTTAATGACCTTATACACCTCACCCTTACAATCAAAACGGTCGAATTATCTTATCTACAACAAAAAAAGTTGGATTCTTTACCCAAAAATTACACATTTCTTGCATGCATTTGCACAAAAATACCTAGAAAAAAATAACTTCTTATTATTATGATCAATATAACAGTCAAATTAAATCAGCTATATCATCCTAATCCTGACCATAATCATTGGAATTAATTGGAAACAAGCTTACTAATCTTAATTACGTCTCCTTAATCATCAGGATCCCATTCTTAATACAGATTGATCACAAATCAAAAGGGTCAAAAACACTGGTGGTCATCTAAGTATGGGTCATGTATCAGCGTGGTCACCTAACTATGTTTTGTAACAGCGTGGTCACCTAAGTTTGTAAATCATAACCGACATACATCTCCGATGATTTTTCACCGAAATTTCCTGTGAATTTTCTAGGTCAGAGGGCAACATCAGCCAACAAAACAATATTGTTAACATGGAGATGATGGAATAAAAATATTTTGTTGCTGATGTGACCCTCTGAGTTGTAAAATTCACTTGAGATTCGGTAAAAAATCGACGAAGATGCCTATCGGTTACGATTTACAAACTTAGGTGACCACGCTGTTACAAAATATAGTTAGGTGACCACGCTATTACATGACACATACTTAAGTGACCGTCAGTGCTTTTAACCCCAAATCAAAATCCCTATTTAAAAACCCCCATGCGCTAATCTTAATCTACACACATTCAATCATTAATTCTAAAAAAAACGACACATAATAGTATATGATAAACATGACACGCTTCTTTCTCTCGCCGCCGCCGCCGTCATGGTCATCGTGACAATGTCCGCCGCCGTAAAGGCCACGACTTTACCGAACTTCACCGCCGTCTTAGTCTTCGGCGACTCAACGGTCGACACGGGGAACAACAACTACGTGAGACATGCAGTGTTCAAGGCCGACCACCTCCCTTACGGGGAAGTGTACCCGACCCGGAAGCCGACGGGGAGATTCTCCGACGGGAAGCTGATCCCCGACCTAGTCGCTGGTAGGTCGCCCGTATTGTGAGTTAGTATAAGGGTTAAGGTTAATGGTTAAAATTGATTAACTGACCGAAATTGATTAATTGATTAGTCGGTCGGTTAAGGGACTGGTTAATCATTTTTAGCAAGTTGGTTAGTGGTTAAAGTTCGGTTAACAGACCTTAACCGAAATAATAATGGAATAATGAGTTATAATGCAAATAATTATTTATATGGTATATAATTTATGATATTATTGAATTTGCAGGGAATTTTGAAGTTAAAAGTAAGTTAAATCGGTCAAATTCGATCATAAATGGTAAAATTGGTCAAATTCGGTCATACATAATTGAATCGGTCAAATTTGGTCATAAATGGTTAAATCGATCAAATTAAAGTCGGTTAAAATTGGTTAAGTCTGTTAAAACATTGCAAATTATTAAGGTAAAAAAATCGGTTAAACCATGTGTCAAAAGGTCACGTTAATTTTCAGTTGACCAAATTTTAGTCAGTTTTTTATCAATTTTTTATCGGTCGGTCATCGATCAAAGTTTTTTGAAAATTGGTTAACCATAGATCAACAAATTTTCATCGGTTAATAACCAAATTAACCGAATTTCCATAAGTATAAGGATAAATTAGTATTTACCTATAGAATAAGTATTATTGTGATTAGAAATTATAATACTTTTCCATAAGTAAAAATACTAATATACCCTTATACCACCCACAGGCATGCTCGGCGTAAAAAAGGCCGTACCGCCGTACATGGACCCGAACCTGTCGGACGACGAGATAAAGACGGGAGTTGTGTTCGGGTCGTCGGGGACAGGGTTTGACGGGCTGACGGCGGTGATTGCTAAGTCGTTGCCGGTGGCGAAGCAATTGGAGATGTTTAGGGAGTACATCGGACGGCTGAGGAGAGTTGTCGGGGTTGAGGAAGCGAATCGGACGGTGGAGAAGGGTTTGGTGATTGTTAGCTGTGGGACTAATGATATGGTGATAATTTTATGATTTGATAACAAGGAGATTGGTATATGACTTGGATCGGTATCAGAATTTTTTCTGAATAAATGGAGAGCTTTATTAAGGTATAATTTAATTAATTAATTATTCCCTAATTTACGGTTTGATTTTTTGAGGTGGTGTTTGAATTCGGTTAAGTTAATGGTTAAAATCGATTAATCAACTGAATTTGGTTAATAGATTGGTCTGTTTTTTTTTATATGAGTTAATAGATTGGTCTGTTAAGGAGTGGTTAACCATTTTTAGCAAGTCGGTCAATGGTTAACCGACTTTGACTGATACAATAATGGAATAATGAGTGTAATGCAATTGCTTATTTACATGGTGTATAACTTTATGATATTATTAAATTTACAAGGAATTTTAAGGTTAAAAGTGGGTTAAATTGGTCAATTTTAATTTTTTGTTAACTGGATTTTGGTCGGTTTTTTACCGATTATATTTTGGTCAGTTATCGGTCAAAGATTTTTGGAGGTCGGTTAATGACCAAATTAATCGATTCTCACCCCTAGTGTCCAGTCATCCTCGTATGGGTTGAATTTGTTGGTAGAACTGGACTGGACCGGCCGGTTCGACCGGGAAAACCAGGATATGGAGCTCAGCCCGGTTCAATATATCTATGTGCATATTGGGAGGCCGGCCGAATAAGGCTTGAAAACTGGGTTGAACCGAGAAAACTAGAAAACCTGGTCGACCCTGTCTCTCCGGTTTCAACGGTTTTTCACATATAATAATGAAAAATCATTTTTAATGGTCTTTTGGTCAGTTTTATTTACACTTTGATACTTTTTTTTTGTTGATGCATTACATTTTGATACAAAAATTATAGGTGATGTTATTATTGTACATAAATTTCTCAAATACTAGTGTACGACGTACAACAAACCGAGTCGTACATTCGGTGGTACGTCTGACTCTTACATATCTTTTATGAATGTTGTCGATAGTCCTTACTCTCTTACATATTTTGGCATGCAGGAAATATACTCGCTAGGTGGTCGTACAATGATGGTAGCTGGACTACCGCCGATAGGGTGTCTGCCGATTCAGATGACGGCAGCATTAGACCTCGACCCAAATAACCGGAAGTGCATCGAGTCCCAGAACACGGACTCGCAGTCTTATAACACAAAGCTCAAGAAGTTGTTATGTAGACTGCAGGATTCGCTTCCTAGGAGTAAGTTCTTGTATGCAAATATTTACGACCCTTTGCTCGACATGGTCAACAATCCTAGCAAATACGGTACGTTTCATTATGCCATGTTCATTTCTACATCTTACTCTTGCTCGGACAGAAGAATATTAGGGTTGTTCGGAGTAGGGATCGATTTGGGCGTATTGCTCGTAAGTGTATATAGTTTGGGTGAATGTAGTAGGTAGGTAAGGTCGTGTCTCGTCAATATTAGGAACATTTAGTTATTTATAGTATAGTGTATAGGAATTTGGTTCGGGTTGTTATGTGTCATCAGTTTGATTATGGTGATTTCGGCTATAGATGATCAATCTCGATCATTTGCTAAAGGACTCCGATTGCCCTGAGAAAATCCTAGGCGTGGGTCCAACTTTCTTAATTGGGTCTTATATATGGACTTGGTTTTATGATATGGGGCTGAGTGGGCCACCGATTCGGTCGTTCTTGGGCTATAATCCATCAATATGTGATTAGTAACTAAATTAATTGTGTACATATTTTAGTTAGTCAAAAATTAAAATGATAAAATCCAATTTAAGATGACATTAATATGAGTTTTGTTAAGCTAAAGTACAATTTACCATCGTTTTAGATGGTTCAATCGGTTAGACCATGAGTATTTTCAAAATCGTATTGATATCGACAGTTTGACCGGTTGGATTATGTACCACTCACCAAAGCGGTACAGTAAAACGCTTACTGTTCAATCATAAATAAACTACCGTCATAACAATGTTACTAGTTAAACCACATTGCGTCAAACTCACCAGATTTAACGTATCATTACAATTTCGAAAACACCAAAAGAAGTGTACTTTGTAATTAATTTATGATGTCTAGCTAAATTTAACTTCCATATATAGTGGAATTACATATAGTGGAAAAAACACACCTTCTAACAAACCGGCCGGCTGATTTCCGGCATGCATGCAGGCTTTGAGGAAACAAGTATAGGATGCTGCGGGACAGGGCTAGTGGAGGTGGCGGCGCTGTGCTCGCCGACGACACCAACTTGCCGGAACAAGACATCAAAGTACGTGTTCTTCGACAGCATACATCCCACTCAGGCAACCTACGCTTTCCTCTCCAATAACTTAGCTCTACAAGTCGTTTCCAGCTTTTCCCCACCACCACATTAATTAATTATATAGTTTGTAATAATAATTAATTAATAGTTTGTCACGGTAAATAAGAATTATTGTGTTAATTAATTATTGGGTTAATACACATTTTTACCCCTCTACTATGCAAAGTTAACAAACATACCCCTCTACTATTTTCTAACCGATTTAACTCCCTCTACTTTGAAAAATTTAACAAATATGCCCCTCTGTTTAAGTTTTAATCTATTTTTCATCCGCTGTGTTAATTGTACGTGCCACGCCATATTATTTGTACACCTTATCGCTGTTTGGAATGTTCCCAATCGAAAATTATTTAAATTATAAAAAAATATATATAGGAATACCACAAACACCTCCGTACATAATAGTGATTATAATGTGCCTTTTCTTTATCTTTTCTTCTTAATTTAAATATTTTCACCTTGTGGACATCCCAATTAGCGATGTTGTGCACAAATAATATGATTTAGCATGTATAATCAACTCATTAGACGAAAAATAGATGAAAAGATAAATGGAGGGGCATATTTGTTAAACTTTTCAAAGTAGAGGGTGTTAAATCGGTTAGAAAATAGTAGAAGGGTACCTTTGTTAACTTTGCATAGTAGAGGGGCAAAAAGGTGTATTAACCCTTAATTATTTAGATAAGTGTGAGTTTTTTCGTAAGGAATTGTTGCATTTCAATTGGTCAAGTTGTCGAGATAATGGATATTGACACGGTGGAGGGTGTGGAAATTTTGTAATTGGGTTGTTTTCGAATTTTGTTGCAATACTCTTTGATCGTCTTATGGTAACAGTTTTCTCACGATCTAGTAGAACTCCTGTTCCTTGTTAACTCCTCCACTCCGCCATCGCATTCTTTGGTCCCTTGTCTCACTTGGTTCCCTCTTTTTCTTCCCTCCTCAAATTCAATGTAGATGTTGTGATTTCAGCTCTAATAGGTAGTGCAGTTGGTCTGGTGGCTCGTGATTCAATTGGATTTCTCCCCTTTGTATTAGGTATTAATAACCCTTTTATATTAGAATTCTTAACTTCTAGGGATGATTGTGCGAGATTTCATTAGTTGAATTTCGATGGATGCTGGCATTGAAAGAGATGTCGCCTTAGTCCTCTCGAAGGCTTCCGAGTGAGCTGTTTTCTGCTAGAACGGAGGTGCCATGTATGACATTCAAAGAGATGTCGCCCTAGTCATTTCGGATGTTTTATTCTTCCTCTTTCTTTCCACCTCAACGTCGTTTTGTAGTTTCCAAATAGAGTTGTCCTTTATA
This sequence comes from Linum lewisii, assembly GCA_034768395.1. Lineage (NCBI taxonomy): Eukaryota > Viridiplantae > Streptophyta > Magnoliopsida > Malpighiales > Linaceae > Linum > Linum lewisii. The sequence continues at coordinate 2,135,508 of CM068300.1, read as the reverse complement.
TGACAGGACGTGTTAAGCTTTTAGATATCTTTCGAGTCAAGACATAGTAAAACTTGTCGATTTGGATAGATACTTAAAATTGAATGTATGGCCATCTTGCAATCTCTCCGAGCTTAAAACAGTCAAATACTCAAATCAATACAGTTGACTTTTTTATGTGATGTGGCAAACTAATACGGACATCAGATTACAGGCCCAAGTGCCATGAGACAGAAATATACGGCCCATTATGTTCCACAAAATTGAATGATCATAATGGGCCTTGAATTATTACAGGCCCATAGTTGAAGCGTGTCGGTGTGCCACCTGGCAAACGATTAAATCGGTCAGCTCATAGATACTCTCGCCCACACACATGCACAACCATCTCTTTCCATCGTATTCATCTCAGCCGTCCATTCCATCATCAACCGTCCCATAACCATCTGGCATTTAACCTCATTTAAACCCGTCCCGCACCAGATCCCCCCTTCTCCTTTAAATCCTGCCAAAAAAAAATTGATAACAAGAATCAGATCCAAAATTTCTCCCCCAAATTGAATCATGACCTCGCCTTCTTCGATTCCGCTCTCCAGCCAAGATTCCGGCGCCGCACCCGCCGCCTCTACCCTGCAGCCATCCGCCGCGGTCCGCTCCTTCATCGGCCGCCTCTACTCCTCAATCAACCAATCCCTCTCCAACCGCCGCCCATGGACGGAGCTAATCGACCGCTCCGCCTTCTCCAGGCCGGAATCGCTCTCCGACGCCACCACAAGGATACGCAAGAACTACTCCTACTTCCGCGTCAACTACACAACCTTGCTCGCGATCGTCCTCGCCGTCTCCCTAATCTCACATCCTTTCTCTCTCATCACGCTCGTCTCCCTCCTCGCCGCGTGGTTGTTCCTCTACTCGTTCCGCCCCTCCGATCAGCCGCTGGTGGTCATGGGCCGGACCTTCTCGGACCGGGAGACTCTGGGGATCTTGATGCTTGTGACCGTGGTGGTGATTTTCTTGACTAGCGTCGGGTCGCTGCTGATCTCCGCGACGATGGTTGGAGTTGCGATTGTTTGCGTTCATGGCGCGTTTAGGGATCCGGAGGATCTGTTTATGGATGATCAGGAAGGGAGTGGTGCTGGATTGTTCTCGTTCATCGGTGGATCGGCGACGAACGCCGGGGCGCAAATGATGTCGCGAGTGTGAGAATTTAGTGTTTTTTTGGTGAATTTTTTTGGGAGGATTGTAGATCTGATGCAATTGTAACTGGAAATGGGATTTAGAGAGATTGGGGATTTCCCACGAACTCTGAAATTACTTTTGTATTGGGTTTTTTTTTTATTTCGTTAATTGCTCCATTTTTCAGCTCTTAATTACGTCGAAATCGGGATTATGGAATTCATTAATGAGGAAAATGACTAATTAACTAATTAAGTTGGTTCATTTTGCCCCTCCAAATGATCATTAGCTGCCATCTTAGCATCTGTAATCATGATTACCAAATCATATTTGAGCCAAACTATATGTCTTATATGGTCCAACTCCTTTCATCAAGCGATAATCTCACAACATTTAACTAAAGGATGATCAGATGATGATCAATAGCTAGTTTAAAAGGATGATCAGCCATACTAGGACTGATATGCGGTCCAGATTCTTTGGCTCGCGTCTAATTAGCTAGTTAGTCTAGCTAAGTGATGATCAATAGCTAGTTTAAAAGGATAATCAGCTATACTAGGACTGATACGCGGTTCAGATTCTTTTGTTCGTCATCATGTTGTACGAATGTTTCAACTCTAATTATACTCTCGTCATGGATCAAGTTTCAACATTAGTTATATAGACATGCTTGTTTGTTTGTTTTAATGTCGTACTTTCTATATCGTCTAGATGATGTGCTCAACCGCAACTAGGATTTTCTTGTAGACGTGGGAATCAAAATTTGGTCGACGGATTCAAACAAATCATTATGGTTGAGGCTTCACTCATCTTTTTACGAAAATAATCCTAATGATCCAATTTCATGTCTTAAGAGGTGATGATTTATCGTGGAAGACGGTATCAATATCCTTGATAGAATGTGGCATCGGATCCCACAACGACATGCTAATAACGACACATTCGTTACGAGAAATTGATTCACGAAGAATGAACGTACTAAATCACGTAAGATTACCAACAAAGCACCAAAAGAGACCATTCACATTCAAGCAAATCTCCGACCATTACCGATGGACAACAGTTCCAGCAAGTGTTTTCTCGATCGTTCACGGGCACTCGTGGATTCAAAGAGCCAAGTCGAACGACACCATTTGCTGCTCAAATCAACAACAGCCAACACAAAACTTGCAAATATAACAAACCTTTTGACGATATGGCTACAAATTAACCCTTTTTTGCTTTGTTTATTGTCCTGTTTTCGTCAAATGTAGTTTACATTGGGGCTCTGTTCCTTCCTACTTTGCGTGAAAGAAATAAAGTTAATATATAAAAGAAGAGAAGAAAACACAAAGAGGAGAGAGTCTAAGACTCGAATGTACACAGACAAACAAACAAACCCCTCCAAATTCAATTGCTATCGGTTGCATATCCACTAGTCTCCTCGGCCACTTTCCCCCAAACGTTGGCAATCTTCTCGGCGTATCCCACCTGCTCGCTCACATGGCCAACCAAAATGAATCAATCAAAACAGCTGTGTTTATCAAGTAAAGAAAGCTCCTTTCTAATGATTCGAGTTCCCATGCCATGTGAGAAAGCTTGCTAGATCGCGAAATCGTATCACGAGTTGAACTTGAACGAACGTAAGTGACCGCATTAAGCTTACGAGAGAACACTCGTTCGGTCATGCGATGCAAATGCCAAGGTTGGACATATATGATTGTCCAAATGTCATGAGCATTCAGTGGGGAGAAATGTATAGTATGAGTAACTGATATGAGCTGAGTAAAATTGTCAAAATCGAACTTTCCGTTTGAATGACAGGTTTTCGGAGAGAACAAATCACAGGTCATGTGCGTTCTATTCATGCATCTAACATCAGTTGCTAATCACTGTTCATTCACGTGTTACGACTTATGAGAGACGCTATGCGAGAGCAAGGCATTACTAGCAGAAAGGTAGTAATGTTATTACGAACCTGATTAAGCACGAATCCCTTCAACATGTTCAAGAAATCGGAGTGTTTTTCCCTTTCCATCCTTTCAAGTTCAGTCTTGTTATTTTCCTGCAATTGTGATAGTCAATATATGAGCTACTTTTTTCCAAGTGAAACAAACACTATGAAATGGTTGGCCTTGGGTAGACAATGCAAGCCAAGTGAATCAAACATGAGGAGAGGTAAAACAAGAGGGAAACGGGCGAAAAACACGAAATATTAAAACGAATTTCAGACAACGGGGCTCACACGCGCGATTATGGTACTAACTAAGATGGAAGTTGGAAAATGATACTTCTATTCAACCTGTCAATTTCAGCTGTCGACAATGAAATCAGTTCTTTTCGAAACACAACACCTGGAACAAGAAAGCATGTTTTACAGGCAAGTAGTTGGATAGTTGTAGATACCAATAGATGCTGCAAAAGAAGCAATTGATACAAGTACACAAAATACCGCTGCTCTAAGAAACAGGAGAAGAAAGAAACACAACTCTGAAACAGGGTATGGAACTTAAAATGTAAATAGCTATTCAGATAACCTGAAATTATCATCTATAGTCCTAGTTCAATTAGGGAATTCATTAATACTGCTACAATTGACAATTATGAGTTATTACAGTCAGTTTAGGTAAGAGTATGCTTTAGTTCTATTATTCTATAACCAGTATTATTGTGTTGTTATTGTAGTAGGCAGCCCTAGCTAGCCCTAGGATTCAAACTATTATCAACCAGAAACCAAGCGAATTCTCAAAGGGCTATCTAGAGAGTATGAGAGAGATCCTTCTATTCATTCTAGTAGATCATCTATCCTTTTGTAAGATGGTCATACCATAACCCTGAGGTAAGTGATGAAAGAGCAAACATGTAATTCGTATGTATGGTGAGGTTTAAGCAGATAAAGTGACAAAAGAGAAGTAAATATGGAACTTGAAAGAACACCATATATAAGAAGGGCGGGGAATCACATTATGGTAGGAACTTAATGAACACCCATAGAGAAGAAGGACAGGAATTACAACAGGGTACTAATGCAGCAAATCCCTGAAGTATTTTAAAAGATGCTAGATGGTTTCATTCATAGCGAGAAATGATGTACAAGGTGTAAACAATGCACGGATTTGTATACATGGCAAAATGAGGAAACAGAACAAGGGCCAAAACTATTCCAATCTAAAGTATGTAAATGACAGGATACATCTTCCTATATCTGAATTAAATGTCTAATCTATGCTCTATCAAGCACAATATCAAGATAATAAATACGTAAAACGAAGATAAGCGTGATTGCTTTCCATAGATTAAACAACATGTCTGATTACTCAAACATACAGCTAGGCAGTGCATAAGTGCAACATTGGTGGAAGATATATATCAATGCGTCAAGTAAAAGATTAAGACAGCTAAGACAAGGAATTAATAAAAGAGGTGATGGAATTTCTTAGTTAAATGAATCTCCAATATCACTATATCAGAAACATAAAAACGGTATTGATCAATTAGTTGCATATATAGAACAAATGTATAATTAATGCAAATAGAACACTCATCAGGTTAAGGGAGCCAAGAAACAACTGCCGAGAGAAGACTCAGCAACCTAAACTAAGAGTATCGATGTTACAACCCTATGAAATTTGAAACACAGATGAAATGGATTTCCTATGTAGTCTAAACAATGAACTCAACACAGACAAAAAATGTTATCTTAGACAGTAAAGCCAGCAGCTTAATAAGGAATTTGATGCATGACTAGTGCCGAACCAACATATTCTGTAGAGACTGCAGAGATCCTAATATAGTATGTATAAGAAAATATTCCAGGATAGAAACCTGGTGAAGATATAGCACAGAGTGAAACAAAAAGTTCCAACACACCAATGATAAAAACACATTACCTTTATCCGCTCGTATTCTCTAATTGCTACACTTTTAGCATCTTCTGTGACCCTTATAGTTTCTTTCAACTCCTCTATCCTACGAATCCTTGACTTGTCGCCACCAAATATTTTTGACGAAGCAGCTTCAAGTTTTTCAGCCCTCGAATGCAAAGTAGACAAATCTGATAGAAGAGTTTGCACTGTCAACAAAGCACTAGAGCGATCCGCAAATGCACTATGAACTGATAGCATCAACCCAAGATACTCATGGATGGTATCCTGCAAATCGCAAAGTCCAAAAGCATAATAAGTAATTTCTCCTTCGAGTAAGGTTTGGACTGCCAATTCCAAATGCTAGAATTGGTAAATTCATTAAGTTGATTTGTGCCGTGAAATATTGTTACGTAAATCAGTAAATGATTATCTATTTTACCAAAATCAGCTTATTGTTGCTAAGTTACCCGGTAACACTCTACTATCAAAGGTGCTCCTAAGAGAGTAAGCAGAATCAAAAGCTATATTCATTTACCAAATGCTTAACCGTCTGAGCGTTCAGTTCCCTGTAGAATCTACTTGCTTTGACTGCAGCAGTAGCTACATTCTTCATGTCACCTGCTCTTACTCTTTGCGAGTTGAACATAGCTTCCTCGTTCTCAAACTTGGTCAATTTAATGAATGCTAACCCCAATTCCCCCATTGTTTCCCCCATATCTTGCTGTGCTTTCACCAGAGACTCAGCCTGCAAGCAAAATCCCCCAAACCCCGATAGAGCACATGAAACAACCATTCAGAAAGAGGAAATAAAGAACAAATTCGAATATATACAGACAATAATGTTCAACCTGCTGAGAAGCATTGGTAAGTTGCAGCTCAAACTCATTCATCTTCTCCTTCTTCTCCAAAAATTCTTTATCTTCCTCCACTACAGCTGGTCTTGATCCACCCCAGTCATTGGCTACGGACTGCTTCAATTCCTTAAACAGCCTCAACAAGTCTCTCCCACCTTTAGCTGGCTGCACAACATCCTGCGGAGCTACTGCTGATCCCTCTCCGAACAACTGCTTCGGTAGCTTCACTGCGCCATCAAGCATCCTGGAAGCCACATCAGTACTCGTAGCCAAGGGCAACTTCCCTTGCACCTTCAAGAACACCTTCAATTCATCACTGTTTCTGATCACGGGATGAGCAACGAGCCTCCTCAAATACTTCTCCAAAGCAACTCGTCTCTGCTCTACAAACTCCTGCTTCTGCATCACCTGGCCCTCCACGACACTCTTGTCCGGCCTCGGCGGGATGAAGAACCCTCGATAAGCCTCCGCTAGCCGATCCGACAACGTAACCACGTCCTTGAATCGCCTCCTCACGCTGAATTCAGATCCATTGAACTCCTGCATGTTCGTCCTCGTCGTGATTAGATACGTGACATAGGTATTACCTCCCGGAACTAGCGAATTCGAATTCTCCTGCTCCTTCAGCGGATTCGAGACCGTGATCTTGATGTACTCCGAACTGGACGACGGCGATCTCGAGAGAGACAGCTGAGAATCGAACGATCTGCTGCCAGGGCTGTCGGAGCTCTCGTCGAACGGACTGAAGATCACATCGGCGTAAGCCGGCGGCTCAATGTAGGAAGCGCTGTCATGCGATGAGCTAGGGTTTCGAAGATCCCGGTAAGGCTGAGGAGCAAGCAAAGGATCCGAATCGGCCGGCGTCATCCGCGGGGAGAGTGGATGATGCGACTCCATGGCGCTGCGGTAATCGGCGAACGATTTCGAGGCGTTCCCGTTGCCGTTGGGATTATCGGACGGTTCGTCGAGGACGAGGTTTTCCATCTCTTCTCTGAGTTGAGGCTCTGCTTCGTTCTCCGATCCCATCATTTTGTTTTTCGGATCACTCTTATCCTAAGTTCACCAATCCACCAAACCACTTGGCTTTGTAATTAGGGCTGGAAGACTCTCTGACAACTGGTCAACCTGACTTAAAGGGAAGGGGACCGCAAGAAAAGAGTAGCGTAACGCTGTACCGTGCTACCGGCGGAGGAAATTTGGTGGCGGTGTCGGCGGCGGCGGTTAACGATCTCCGGAGGCTAAGCGGAAGAAGAGACGATGAAGACGAAGCATGCGTCCCACGTGTCCGTTGATATAGTTCAGGTCGGGTTATTCGGACCTACTGAAGTCGTCCTCTTCCACGGTGAGCTGTGGCGTTTGTAATTGTTTGGATATTTGGTTCAGAATTTTTGGTAATACATTAATAAGAAGCCTCAATGGTTACTGAATTACCAAATTTACCACAAACTTTTTGAAATGTTAAATACAGTCCATCATTTAACTTTTGTTGTATTGCCCAGTCACCCGTCCATCTTCGTTATTGTCTGTGATTCTTTTAGTTAAAATAAAGTCTAGAAAAAAAAAAAAGCACTAATCGTAGAATCATGACCGACTGAGTCAATCTAACACATCGACGAGTTGAACAAGCGAAGAAGTTTTAGAAACATAATCTTTCTTTGACTCCGAATTGTTGAACAACATATAAAGCTCACACCATCCTTTCCTTTGTTGCAAACCATCAACTCCATAAGCTTTGTTTTTGCTCCTTTTCGAAGATGAGGTTTGTTTTGTCGTTTGACCTATTATACTTTGTACTAGATTATTAATCGGCTCATTGGCTGGTTACAGTTGCATGATAACTTTAATAATTAATGTGTTCATTAACTAATGGATTAAGTCAGACTACCATGTTCTAAGAACGACATCCCCTCTTCAAGATGTCAATAGATTGCCGCACATTGATTTTTCCATATAGAAATTGAAACCTTGTGTTATAAGACCGTGATAAAATTAATATGAATTTTACCAACATAATATAAGTGTCACACATGCTGACTTTTTACATAGATCATCCAAGAAAACTTAAGTACAACTTGACATCTGTATCAAGTTATATATACAGTATAGTGTTAGTCAATAACTTTTAATATCATATACAATATTTTTCATAACATATTTCAATTTGACAAAAAAAATTGGACACTTGAATAAAATCTTTTCTATGCATAGTTATAAACTTATAGTTTCTTTGGTAAAAGTTGAAGGATTAGGGAGTTCATCATGGAAAGTTTAAGGACTATATAGTTCATCATAAAAGTTTAAGTACTAGATAGGTCATCATGAAAAGTTAAAGGACTCATTTGGTAAAAGCTTACAATCAGGGGTGAAATTGGCATTAATCTGGTAACAAATGAAGTGTGAGCTAAGCAGCCCTACTCCATTCAGTTAACTCGGTTCCATTTCCTCGAATCCAGTAAAAAAAGGAGAGAGCAGATAGATAGCGATAAACCCTAACGACCGTCCGAAAGCCGCTTCACCGGAAACATGTCGACGAAGTTCGGATATGCCGGCGGGATACCGGAGCGCCGTGTTCGACCGATATGGGACGCTATTGATTCTCGTCAGTTCAAGAACGCACTCAAGCTCTCTACGGCACTGCTGTCTAAGTATACCAATTCTCCTTACGCACTTGTAAGAGATTTCTACCAACTCTTCGATCCAAATGCGTTTGTTCTCTTCTTCTTTGCTGAATGTTGCACCTATGTCAATTCCTTGATTCCTCGCCATTACTGTACTTTCTATGATTTGAACGATCTCGAAGTGATGACGCTACTTGGACATATGAGGAAATGTTTGTGGTTTTGTCAGAATTGGCGCTTCTCTGATTCAGTAATGGAAGTGCATTTGTTTCTTATGTAGGCGCTGAAGGCTCTGGTTTTGGAACGAATGGGAAAACCTGAAGAAGCATTGTCCATCTGCTTAGAGGCGAAGGAGTTTTTGTACAAGAATGACTCTCTGTTGATGGATGATCTTACTCTCAGCACACTTCAGATTGTTTTCCAACGGCTTGATCGTTGTGCGTATTTTCATTTACATGTTCTAACAGTCTGTGTTGCTATGCTACTCTTCTTGTCATTTGATGTAACGTTCTCTGTTTCTTCTGCTCGATGAAAAATGTTGCCAGTGGATTTGGCCACAAGCTGTTACGAGCATGCTTGCGGAAAATTCTCAAACAATTTGGAACTGATGATGGGGCTTTTCAACTGCTATGTTCGTGAATATTCCTTTGTTAAACAGCAGCAGGTTGGATAATATTTCTTCCTTACTATTTTTTTTTTCTTTTTTACTTGTTCGGTTGATCCTGGTTTATTCTCTAATGTTAGTGTGGTGACCTCGGCACTGATTCTGTGTTTATACTCTTTCAGACTGCGATTAAGATGTACAAGCTTGTTGGTGAAGAAAGGTTTTTGCTCTGGGCTATCTGTAGCATCCAGTTACAGGTATATGCTACTTCCTTTGTAAATTACACTTCTTGATGTCTGAGTGATTAGTTTTGTTTGCTCTTCTGCTTTCAATGTTGATTATTGTCTCTTCCTGGAATTAGAACCCGTTATTAACTAGTATAGTGCATGCTCAAGCCCCTGAATAATGCAGGACTCGTAGAAACTGATTTCTGCTGCTGCTTGTTCATTCTAAACACAAGACTGGTATGAATTGCAAAATACATTCATGTGTGATATTTACATTCTCCTTAATGTGATATATTGATAGGTATTTTGTGGAAATGGTGGAGAAAAGCTCTTATTACTGGCCGAAGGGTTACTCAAGAAGCACATTGCTTCTCACAGCTTGCATGAGCCCGAAGGTGTACTTATTTTCCTGGGTCAGCTTTTCTTTTTTGTGCCATATTTTCTGTTTTCTGGTTTCTCAAGGCTTGTTTGCTTTTGCAGCTCTTATCGTCTATATCTCTATATTGGAGCAGCAAGCAAAATATGGTGATGCATTGGAAGTTCTTTCTGGAAAATTGGGGTCGTTGCTAATGATTGAAGTTGATAAGCTACGTATACAGGTATTTTCTGCAGCTTGATGACATCCATTTATTTTAATGATGATATAAACTCTCAAGCCAAAGTCTTGGAACATCCGTTTAAGCTTTTTGTGTCCGTTGCCAGAATATATGTTTTCATGCATAAAATGTAGAGTTTGCTCTTTTTTTTCTTTTTATTTATTGCTTTCTTAATTCTGGTCTTTTCAGCTTGGCTTGTTTTAATAGCTGGGTCTTGAACACTCAACTCTTTGACTTCAAGTTGACAGGGGAGGCTTCTTGCACAAACTGGTGACTACGTTTCTGCAGAAAATATATACCAGAAGATTTTAGAGATATGGTATGTTCCAAGTATTGGACCTCTAGATTCTCTGATTGTTGAAATTCCCCCCTTTATGTTGAAGAATTTGAATCATCATATAATTCGAGAGAGCTTATCTCTTCGTGGCACTAAAATTGAACTAATTTGTGCTCTTTATAAATGTATTCATCTGGTCAGAACTTTCATCAATCTGTTAGCCCACTATTTTCATTTTTTTCTGAACAGTTGGGTTCACCTTTCATCATTCTTTCTCTCTATTGACCACACAGACCTTGACTTTAGGATTGTGTCTCAGTGAACTATTTGTAGAGGACACCAATTGTAACAAAAGCAATCTCCAGTTAGAAATAGAAAATGCACATGGAAGTGGTCTTTCTTTGGTTTTGCATCTCCTCTCTTTAGGTTTCTGTTTCTTTGCATCATACTCGGTCTGTGTTGAGAATGACTGTTTTCCATTTGCATTCGTATTGTTGACCTTTTTTATTCTTACATCTGATGTACTTTTTTTTTTTTCACTCGGCAGCCCTGATGATTGGGAGGCTTTCCAACATTATCTAGGCTGCTTACTAGAGGATGGCAGCAGCTGGAGGAATGAAGCTGACTCTAGTTCGATCCATCCTCATAAAAATGTTGATTGTGAAGTCTCACATTTGCCAGATGATAAGGTATAATTCTTTCTTTAGCTAATGCTCTAATTTCATCGTGTCTCCTTTTTTCTCCTTGTTCCTTAAGTTGGCAATCATGTGAAATATGACTTGTGTAAACTGTATATGCAGTTTGAGTCTTCCATGGAAAACGCCACAGCTTTAGTGCAAAAGTTACTAGTGGACACCAGTACTGATCCTGTTAGAGGACCATACTTGGCAGCCCTTGAGATTAAAAGGAGGAAGCATATATATGGCAAGGGAAGCGATGATGAGATCATGGAGGCTCTAATTGAATATTATCTAAAGTCGGTACCGGTGTTCTTGTCTATTTTTATGAACTTAATCTACTGTTTTCACATTGCAAATCCTTCCCTTTCTAATTTCATTCTTGTCTTTTGTGATTACAGATTTGGTCACTTGGCTTGCTTCTCTTCTGATATTGTGGCGTTTCTTCAACCCCTGACTCCAGAAAAAAAGACAGAGTTTGTGGATAAGTTGGTGAAAAATTGTGACTCCATGACAGCAATTGGGACTAAAGTACTTGGCCAATCTATAACAATATTCAAGATTCGGAATATGACTGGAAACATGCATAAGCTTCCTGTGGTTGGTATGCTTTTCTCTTTCATATGCATAATCTAGCTATCCTTTTGCACTTATTCACTCGTGGTTTGTTTATCTTTTGTCCTCTGGACAATTTATACATGACGATCTTCTCCTATGAAGTTGACAAAGCTTAATTTCCTCTCTACTTTTTACATATTTTTGGGAAGTTACTATCAGGTTGCTGAGATTTGGTGAAATGTAGGTTTCAGTTGTTATTTTTTGAATCACCTACTATGGTCCTAGCTGTAGATAGTAGTGTCAACTGTTGGCTAAATAATTTTGGACTAGGCTTTATGCAAATTTGTGGACCGTTAAGCTACCGTTTAAGTAAATAGAGGAATATTTTTTCTTATGAATATAAATTTTAAGACAATTTTGTTCTGAAATATATTGATCTTTGGTTTCATTGAACTAGAGATCTAATGGTAATTTTTTGGTCGTATTTTTTATTTGCTGTAGTGTCAGCTTGAGATAATTCATTGCAATATGTTTTTATTATTATGATGATATATTGTAAAACTTTTAGTAGATTAATCATGGATCATACCCTTTTTGGTTTACTAACTTTGTTTATTGTTTCCTAGAACTTGAAAACTTTGTTGTGGACATGGTAACTATGTTCTGTAAAAGTCTTCCACTATCTAAAGACTTGGACCCACAGGAGAGTATGCATGGTGAAGAGCTTTTAAGCATGGCAAGCAATCTGCTAGTTCAGGTATGTCATTCAGATCAGCTATCAATTCAGGTTTTGAATCTATTGCATGGCCCTTAATTTATCTTCAGGAGGCAAAAAAACCTGTACTTGTAGCAAAAACATGCATATTCAGGTCTCCATACTGTACTTCTAGCAGAAGTGTATGACACTGGACATCACAGTCCCTGGGGTAGCAAGGACTAATGATGTTCTGTATTTTTGAAAATATATCTTCTTGTGGATTTGACTATTTTTTGCTTGTCTACGGATTGGTGTAGGGAGAATTAAAAATTGCAGCCTTTCATGTGTGCCGTTAATGTCAATTGCAGAATCAATATTTGTAATCTTTGTTTACATGACATTGGAGAAACTTCCTAATTTGTTTGCGAATTTGTATTAGTTGACAGTTTTCATTTTTCATTAATTTTATGAATGGAGGTTCACATTTTGTTATCCTTAAAAGAGCTGTTTCGTCTCTAGCATATCTTAGGTTGCCGGTGGAGGTGGTACATATTTCTGGTCCTTAACAAATGCCAAATGTATATTAAAAAAACAAATGGTTATTTAAGTTCTGGGTAGTGCTTAATTGACAGTATTCACAAGAGATGCATGTTGTATGGGTTTCTTTTTAATAGACATTAAACTTGGACTCTTCCATACTCCATATTGGTTACTCATACATATATCGGGTTTTTTATTAGTTATTCTCGAGGACGGGGAACTTTGGCTATTTTGTGGAAGCAATCATGTTGTTAGAGTTTGGATTGACAATACGAAGGTGATATACAATACTGCTATTTATTGTTTAATTGCTGTTTGCTTCTATTCTTTTGGAAGCATGTTCAAAATCAAAATAGAGAGGATTTTAGTTTGTCTTTGAGGAATGGAGTTTATATACTCTGGTTATTCAACTAATTATAGTGAGTCTGCATACTTCCAGATATGTTTGGCAGTATAAGATCTTGCTGGTGCATCTGTATTCCCATCTGGGTATTTTGTCACTAGCTTATGAATGGTAAGGTGTTTATGATTCTCTTCTTCCGTTAACATGACATTATGTCTCTTTACCTGAACATTTTTTGTAATCCACTCTGATTTCCTTTTACAGGTATAGATCCTTAGATGTGAAGAACATTTTGACAGAAACTATCTCACATCACATTTTACCTCAGATGCTGGTGTCTCCACTATGGGATGACCTACAGAATCTGCTAAAAGATTATCTCAGGTTCATGGATGACCACTTGAGGGAATCGGCCGATCTCACTTTTCTTGCATACCGCCATAGAAACTACTCTAAAGTATGTGGCGTGTTCCTTTTTCTCATTAGTATATACTCTTTCACCATTTTAAGTGAATCTTGTCAGATGTTTTTTGTTTGCATTAGTATATAGTTCACCTTTTACGACTATATCCTGTTGCTTCAGAAAAATTACTTCAACCATCTTGTTATAGAACTTATATTGTGACTTAAACGATCATCATATCATGATTGGTAGTTGGGAATATGTTTGACACTTGTATTGGTACACTAAGAACTATTTCTTGGTTTAAGGTAATTGAGTTTGTACAATTCAAAGAACACCTGCAACGATCAGATCAGTACTTAGTTGCGAAGGTCGAAACATCAATCTTACAGCTGAAGCAAAATGCAGATTGCATTGAAGAAGAGGAGGTATTTGTCTTCTGATCCTTCTCAACTTCCCTAACTTTGTCGTTTGGTGGCTAATGCAAACTTTAAAACTTTCAGAATGTTCTTGAAGGCCTGGATTTTGGGAATCATTTTGTTGAGCTCTGTAATGAAGTTGGGTCGAAGTCTTTGACTTTCAATGAGGATCTAAGTATGCGTCCATGGTGGACTCCAACTTCAGAGAAAAACTATCTCTTAGGTTAGTGTCCCCTGCACCTTGTGTTGAAGTTTGAGTTTGTAAGTTTGCTTAAACAACCTAATCATGTGATTCACTTTAGATTGAAATTTTGAAAAATGATAAACTACTGTATGAAAACAAATGCAATACTTTGATTAATAAGTAAGAACAGAGACATACAGATAAGAGGGTCTAAGGATCTAGGAAATGTCTAAGGGTTCTTGGTTGAGAACTTTTTCAAGTTGAAGTGCTAGAGCATTTTTCGCTTTCTACATAAAGTAAAGATATGTCACTTTTATTGAGAAGATATTAAACATTTCTCCTGGCATTAAGATATTCAGCTCTAACTCATTCATCTGTTTCTTGATCACTTGAACTACAGGTCCTTTTGAAGGAATCGATTATTATCCTAAAAAGGAACTGGTACGTAACTTTTGTCTATAGTTATAAATTGTGTATCCCTTAATTTTCCAAAAAACCCTAAAGTATGTGTGATATGTTTTCCTGTGTTTCTTATGTCTCCATTTATGGCTGTTGGTTCTTCTTGACACAATTAGGCAAAAGAAAGGGAAGAAAAAGTACGGAAGGTTATTGAAAAGAAGTCTCTTCTTCCTCGTTTGATCTATCTTTCGGCCCAAAGTGCCTCAACGTTGAACAAGGGAAATGCTGAAATGAATGGCTCTACATCTGATCCTAAAATATCAAAGGAGTTCAAGTTTCTGCTTGAGCGGTATGCAAACCTGTTGGGATCTACACTAGATGATGCCATAAAGGTTGTTTTGGGCGTTTCTACCGGCCAGAAGTCCTCTGAGGTATCGTGATCATATCTATTATCATCTTTTTTACTATCATTTGTCTTATGAAGAGTTTTCTGATATGGCTTTTTATTTGTTTCTGGGTTTGATGCAGGCATTTGGTTCAGATAGTTTGGAGTGGCTAAACTTCGCTGTGTTTTTAAATGCCTGGAACTTGAGTTCTCATGAACTCTCGCATGAAGATGGTAGCAACAGTGACCATGGTATTCTTCACGCAATAGACACATTGCTGGTAAACCATGTTTCCGAAAATATGAAACTAACAGGGTCTCTCGAGCTCTCTGGATGTCGGGACTTATCGACTTTAGTTCAACTGGTGACTGAACCGTTGGCTTGGCATAGTCTCGTTCTCCAATCTTGTGTGCGCTCCTCAGTTCCATCCGGGAAGAAGAAGAAGAAAGGTGGACCTACCGACCATCCGAACGCTCCATTATTGAATGCCCTTCGAGATTCAACCCAGTCTCTATACAGCATCATAGAAGAGGTAACCAAATGGCTAAGGAATCAAATTAACAAACCCGAGGAAAGCCAAATGGACATGCTACTTTCTTCTGTCACGACAAATAGAGAAGACGAAGGGCCCGGTCGTGTTTTCCAGGCTCTGGGAAGTTTGATACCATCCCTCGATAAAGCTGATGTAGGGGAAAGGATCTACATCGCATTGATATCGTGGAACCCCGTTGATGTTGCAAGGAAGGTAGCAACAGGACATACTGCAGTGCTATCCCGGTTCCTTCAAATATGCACGTCGAAGATCAAGTCGTTGCAGGCGCTACAACAGAAGATTGCTCAAGTCTGAAAACAAACACATAACAGTTGTGTGTTTCTTCATCCTCATTGAAGATGGAGGAACTTCTGATTTGATACTTTGAGCTCCGTTTTTCGTAGTTATGTTCCCTTTATTGATTCTTTCGTTCTGTCGTCACAGTTTTAGTCCTGCCTGAAGATTTAGTGCAGATTCTGTTGCACCTGGCAGCAGTTCTTTGAAATTACTTAAGCTCGTCGAGGTTGTAGAGTCTCTCCAATAGTTTTGCAGGACTAATTTTTGTCTGTCATAACATGAAGGGTTCCAAATTTAGCACAAGTCGTTCGTTCTTCTATTGTCGAGTTTCGGATTGATGCAAAAACTTGATACAATAGAAGGTTGATTGATCAGAACACGACTGTGTATTAGTCGAGGTAGTGTGTTGCATTGGTGGTAAATCATATCCTGCAAATACTTGGTAAGTCCATTGCTGTTGACCATATAGGTTTGAAACCTTGCCGGTTATCGAACTCGGTTCTGGCGAGGTTGAGATTTGATAACTGCAGACAAGCTGAAGCAAAAACAAGCATTCTGAATTCTGAAACTTGATTCAATGCTACCATTGTCTCAAATTGACAATGGTTTGTTTCATTTTGGACAAACACACAACAATAATTCATCTCAGAACAATAAGAAACAAGACAGATCACTATCCAGATTCTTGGAAAATGCAAACCAATCTCTACTAATGGTAATCAAATGTGTGAAAACCTATGCATAGATTCTTTGTTCGAAGCTTTGAAAGGTGTTTTTAACATCGTGGAAGATCGAGTGGTGCAGACTGAACGGACTGAAGTTTCCCAACTCCATTCTCGACGAGCAGAGCCGTAGCCAATCCCCAGCCCAAATGCGAATCGATATGGCAATGAAGCAGCCAAATTCCAGGATTATCAGCCTTGAATCTTATGGCAACCCATCCCCCGGGAGGGGTTCCGATGGTGTTCCTATGTGGCGGATCGACGAGGTTGAAGTTGGCAGTATCAGTGGCTGGATTGAAGTTTCCAGTACCCATCCCAACAACATAGAAAGAGTAGCCATGGAGATGCATAGGGTGATCCTCAGTCGTCACGATGCTTGTGTCCTGCAACACTATCTGGACATTGTCACCATACTTGAGCTTAACAAGCTTAGTTCCTCTACTAGGCTGCCAAAGTCCTCGACTCACGTTTCCTGTGTAGTCGAATTTCACAGGTGGTGAAGCTGGGAAATCGGTGGTGAAGATGCCCGGTTGGCCCTGGACGTAAGCTTGCATCAGGGAATTCCTCCTGGGAACACGAATGACACGTTGTTGATGCTGGCAGCGAATCTGGTCCCGTTTGGACCCTGGCAGCGAGGGCTGTTAGGATTGGTACAGTTGTTCAGACCCAGCCCAACTGCGAAGAAGAAGTTTTTATCGATCTTTTTAGGTACATTCACGTTGGATTTAAGGCTTCTGACTTGGGAAGTGAATGTCCTAGCAGTGTTGGTGTCATTGAAGGCCGGGAGCTGAGGCAGAACTGGAGGAGCTGAAGAGGTCCTCCCTCTCTTAGATATGTATTCGAGGATCGCAGTTGTGGTGGTATTGTCGAAAGCTGCGTTCTGTGCAGTCTGATACGCTCGAGCTGCCATGTAATATCGGCCAGGGGTCTGATCGGCCTTCAGGAGAACGTTTGTGGTCTGACCAGGGCCAACCATTATGACAGAAGTTGTGAAAGGCTTTGTGTAGGAAGCATCAGCTTCCACAACAGTGAGCTTGTGGTTCGCTACCGAAAGAAGAGTTCTTGGTTCATTGCAGCATTCATGATTCTGAGGAGAACGGTTTCCCCTGAAACCACTTTGAACTTCACTGTTTCTGCATCGTCCGGAATCAAAGCTTGACGAGTAAGTAAAAAAGTGTTGAACTTGTCAGGAGTTTAAAGAAGTTAGCTTGGGAAGCAAGGAGAGACCTTTGTTAGAGCATCTGTAGAAATCGCCTGGCTGGCCGTTAATGGTGTAGGCATCAGAAACATTTGCAGCTGCTCCAGTGAACTGTGACAGCTTCAGAACGTCCTGAGGATTCCTGTCCCACCACTCTCCTAGAATGATAGGGAATTCTCTCTTGGGCGTCGGAAAAGGATACGAAGAACCCTTTTTGGGGCGGATGATGAGAGCACCATGGACGGTAGCTCGGAGCCACTTGCTGTGAGCATGCCACCACAGTGTACCTTCTTGGTTCTGGATCGTGTAACGGTAAGTATAGCTTCCTCCTGGCTGGATTGGACATTGAGTGACATACTCTGGACCATCAGCCCACGGATTCCGGAGTTGCCTCAGTCCGTGCCTGATCAAATGATTAACCAACTGTTAACTTGTGAAGAAGGTTAAGTAAACGAACTTCTGAAAGTTTAGTTTTCAGCTGTATTATTACCAATGGAGGGAGATGTTATATTGAGCTCTGTTGATAGCTCTGATGACAAGCGTGTCCCCGTTTCGAACGTCCAATGTCGGCCCCGGGAACTGTCCATTCACTGTGATTGTGTTGTGAGTTCTGCACAGCCTCTTCACTGGTTTTGCTTCAATCTGTTTCATGTTCAATGTTGTCAGATGGAACATTTCAAGCAATAATAGACAACAACAGAAGGTAGAAAAGCGACGAATATGACACATACGATGAAATCATGGTAGTGAACTTTGGCTTCAGATAACGAAGCTAAGAAGCCAAATGCCAAGACTACAAGAGCAAGCAAGCAGAGATGGCTGCTGCAGAGGATTGCTTGACTCTCAAGTTTCGAAGAAGCTCCATCGAATTCCGCTGAAAGTTGCTATACCGGAAGGAGATGGTTGTGGGTTGAGATGAAGATTATGGAAAGAGGGCAAGTGTTTATATAGTGAAACCTGAAGTCTGAAGTTTCTGTTAGTGTTGTAGCAGATTAGGTGATGAGTCAAAGGAAGTAGCTTTGTGTAACAGTTACAGAGACAAGAACATGAGCAGCTTAGTCATAACCATATTGAGGATTTGGTAGACTCATTTGGTAAAGCTTAGTTAGTTTTGTAACCAAATCTCTAGACGTGATTTTGATAGTTCTGAAAGATGTATTCTTTGTAGAGTTGTGAAATTGTTAGGTCAACCATTTCAAACAATACGAATACTATTTGATTGTGGGTAGTTTAGGAACGGTAATGGGTCAATTCGCCAGGTATTTCAATCCAAATACCTCGAGTCTTTGGGTAGATTCGAAATGAATCCAATTTGTTATAGTTAATTTTGGGTTGAGTTTGGATATGGGTCGGATTTGTTTGGACCTGATATTTTGGGTTGACTTATTTGGGGTCTTTTTGGGTTCATAAACTAACCAAAAGATAAACAAAAGAGCATTTATCAATCCAATAAGAGAGTAATTTTGAGAACGGGGTTGCAACAAGATTTCTAATCTCATCAAATACTGGGTCGAGACTGAATTTCGAGAACTGGATCGGGATTGAATTGTGAGAACTGGGTTAGGATCGAATTTAAAAAACTAGGTTCGGACTATATTATGGGAACTGGGTCAGGATCAAATTCGGGAACTGGGACAAAATCAAATTTCAAAAACTACGTCTGGACCATTTTTTTTTGGCATAGACAGCTCCTTGGCGAGGAGACATAGACAACCATAAAAATATATATAATATATATATAAATATATATATATATATATATATATATATATATATAAGTTCCAACCCAGGAAGCCGTGTCTACCTCCACGACCCCTGAGAGGTTAGTCAGGGTCATGCGAGCCACATAATGGGCAACCCTATTACCTGAACGGAGAACCGTCATGAAGGAGCAGAAATCCTCATGCGAATGATCTCTTGGAAAGCAATAACTCACCATCCCTTTCTATGTCAACCTACAAAAAATCAGACGAAAAACACCCATAATATGCGTCCCAAAAAGAAAGAAGTTTTAACACAAAAAAGGGCGAATATACCTGGGTAAGTAGTGTCGTCCTACCAATTCCTGATTAGTCAAAGTCATTTCAAATCATTTAAATAAAATGTAAACGCACATAAATAGACATCCAACCGTTGAAGAGAAATAATAGTAAGAGTTATTTGCTCAACACCATGCTACGAGGCCTCTTGAACCAATTGCAGGCTCTAATAGTAATAGTTGCAAAGATAAATGTTTGAAAAATAACATATTGGCTCCGTCTACTTTGCCAACTTAACAAATAGCCCGAGAGATCCACCATTGACATTTTTGCCATCCCTAGTTTGGAGGATCATTGTCGTGGAGAAGTTGAGAGTTGGCTTTCTCCCAAATATCAATGGAATTGTCTGAAATGGATCACCTAACAGTTTGAAACCTTTAAAATAAGATTTAGTTATGAAACTAACTAAGCTTTACCAAATCCTCAATATGGTTATGACTAAGTTGCTCATGTCTTGTCTCTGCAAACTGTTACACAAAGCTACTTTCTTTGACTCATCACCTAATCTGCTACAACACTAACAGAAACTTCAGACTTCAGGTTCACTATATAAACACTTGCCCTCTTTCCATAATCTTCATCTCAACCCACAACCATCTCCTTCCGGTATAGCAACTTTCAGCGGAATTCGATGGAGCTTCTTCGAAACTTGAGAGTCAAGCAATCCTCTAGCAGCAGCCATCTCTGCTTGCTTGCTCTTGTAGTCTTGGCATTTGGCTTCTTAGCTTCGTTATCTGAAGCCAAAGTTCACTACCATGATTTCATCGTATGTGTCATATTCGTCGCTTTTCTACCTTCTGTTGTTGTCTATTATTGCTTGAAATGTTCCATCTGACAACATTGAACATGAAACAGATTGAAGCAAAACCAGTGAAGAGGCTGTGCAGAACTCACAACACAATCACAGTGAATGGACAGTTCCCGGGGCCGACATTGGACGTTCGAAACGGGGACACGCTTGTCATCAGAGCTATCAACAGAGCTCAATATAACATCTCCCTCCATTGGTAATAATACAGCTGAAAACTAAACTTTCAGAAGTTCGTTTACTTAACCTTCTTCACAAGTTAACAGTTGGTTAATCATTTGATCAGGCACGGACTGAGGCAACTCCGGAATCCGTGGGCTGATGGTCCAGAGTATGTCACTCAATGTCCAATCCAGCCAGGAGGAAGCTATACTTACCGTTACACGATCCAGAACCAAGAAGGTACACTGTGGTGGCATGCTCACAGCAAGTGGCTCCGAGCTACCGTCCATGGTGCTCTCATCATCCGCCCCAAAAAGGGTTCTTCGTATCCTTTTCCGACGCCCAAGAGAGAATTCCCTATCATTCTAGGAGAGTGGTGGGACAGGAATCCTCAGGACGTTCTGAAGCTGTCACAGTTCACTGGAGCAGCTGCAAATGTTTCTGATGCCTACACCATTAACGGCCAGCCAGGCGATTTCTACAGATGCTCTAACAAAGGTCTCTCCTTGCTTCCCAAGCTAACTTCTTTAAACTCCTGACAAGTTCAACACTTTTTTACTTACTCGTCAAGCTTTGATTCCGGACGATGCAGAAACAGTGAAGTTCAAAGTGGTTTCAGGGGAAACCGTTCTCCTCAGAATCATGAATGCTGCAATGAACCAAGAACTCTTCTTTTCGGTAGCGAACCACAAGCTCACTGTTGTGGAAGCTGATGCTTCCTACACAAAGCCTTTCACAACTTCTGTCATAATGGTTGGCCCTGGTCAGACCACCAACGTTCTCCTCAAGGCCGATCAGACCCCTGGACGATATTACATGGCAGCTCGAGCGTATCAGAGTGCACAGAACGCAGCTTTCGACAACACCACCACAACTGCAATCCTCGAATACATATCTAAGGGAGGAAGGGCCTCTTCAGCTTCCCCAGTTCTGCCACAGCTTCCTGCATTCAATGACACCAACACTGCTAGGACATTCACTTCCCAAGTCAGAAGCCTTAAATCCAACGTGAATGTACCCAAAAAGATCGATAAAAACTTCTTCTTCACAGTCGGGCTGGGGCTGAACAACTGTACCAATCCGAACAGCCCTCGCTGCCAGGGTCCAAACGGGACCAGATTCGCAGCCAGCATCAACAATGTGTCATTCGTGTTCCCCAGGAGGAATTCCCTGATGCAAGCTTACGTCCAGGGTCAACCGGGAATTTTCACCACTGACTTCCCAGCTTCACCTCCTGTGAAATTCGACTACACAGGAAACGTGAGTCGAGGACTGTGGCAGCCTAGTCGAGGGACTAAGCTTGTTAAACTCAAATATGGTGACAATGTGCAGATAGTGTTGCAGGACACGAGCATTGTGACAACTGAGGATCATCCTATGCATCTCCATGGCTACTCTTTCTATGTTGTTGGGATGGGTACTGGAAACTTCAATCCAGCCACTGATACTGCCAACTTCAACCTCGTCGATCCGCCACATAGGAACACCATCGGAACCCCTCCCGGGGGATGGGTTGCCATAAGATTCAAGGCTGATAATCCAGGAATTTGGCTGCTTCATTGCCACATCGATTCGCATTTGGGCTGGGGATTGGCTACGGCTTTGCTCGTCGAGAATGGAGTTGGGAAACTTCAGGCTGTTCAGTCTGCACCACTCGATCTTCCACGATGTTGAAGATCTCACAACAAAGAATTGAATCTGGCACTTATCTAATTAGCAGTGATTAGCTTGGATTATACAGAATCCACACATTGGTTCTGCCTGTTCTTTTGCATATCAGTTGATTTATTGTTTACTGTGTTTGTCCCGAATGTTGTCAATTCGACACAGAGGTGGTTGGCATTGTTCTTAGTTTCAGAATGTATACTTCAAAGGTTTCTATGAGCAATTCATTAGTCATGTTTCCTCAAATCATTGCAATTCGTATTCACAAGAAGCTGTTCTCATTTCAAAAGACAATTCATAAGTTACTCAGCTTCTAACATGGAAGTAATAGATTCAATATTCCTACAATACTAGATTTAAAAATCAGGCAACAAACTTAAGACAACGGGTATCATCATGTATGGTCTGGCACCGAATCGAGCAAAAACGCATACCACACCTCACACATGTATAAGTGGAAGCAAAGCCACAAACCGTACAGAAATGCCGGCGGCACGTGGAACTTGGAGGCCCTACTGCTGCTCTCAAGTAAGATGGAACGTGTGGTGGCAAAGACTCCAGATTGGCCTGTATTTTTTCATTAAGAACATCAATATCGTGTGTCACGGAACTAGATATAGGCAAAAATTGCAGAAATGGAAGTCAATATCCACTTGTTACCTCGTGTAAGAGTTCAAGGAAGTTTCTTGGTGGTTTCCTAGCGTTCTCGAGAGCTTTCGCTTGCCGTGTTTTACGCTTGGTGCCCTTCATCTTCTTTTGAACATACCCTGAGATAATGAGATGGAAGAAACCTTATTAGTACATAGAACTATAAAGCATTTGTTTGTATAAGGATTAAGAAGTGTCTGTCAGATGAACCATCCCATCGAAAACTTAATGAAATTGAGTTGCTGGACACAGTGATCACTCAAGAAACTATCAAAGATGATCTTGGAACATACAGCTATATTCATGTTCATCCATAGAGCATCGTCAAGACCGAATTGGAAATGGAACAGTGGTGAATTTTGCAGAACACCAACCTTCATCATCCTCATCAAGAGAAGCCTCATCATCGTCTAAAGGTTCTACAGTTTCTAGGCCTGCATTATCATTTTCCAGTGCTTCAAGACGGGCAAGAGCTGCCTGCAAAATCACAGATTCCGAACCGAGAACATCATCATCATCATATCCACAAGTTGGACACATTGTAAATGAAAAACTAATCAAAAGCTTACAGCTTAATGCACACCTGATTTCGATTATCAGTACTGGCAAGAGCTGCAGCCATCTTTGGAGCAACTTTACGAGTCCGGCTCGACATCCGCCGGAGAGAATTTGGAGTTTCATCGTCCATACCTACCAAATCCCAACAGTATGGTCTGTCACAAAAGGGCTGTAATAGTTACCCTATTTACATAAGCAGAGATGGTCACAATTGCAGAGAGCATAGAGCTAGTTGAAACAGTGTACAAAAATACCCAATTGACATAATCAAACCTAGCTAAGAGCATAAAGATAGATGAAATCTTTCACTAAGAGGAAGGTGAGATAGAGTATCAGTCAAAGGGGAAATTAAATTACAACAGATTCAAACCGGGAAACCCTAACGAATTCGATTGAAGACCCAGTTAACAGTCTACGATGGATAATCAGAGAGAGCCGCAATGAAAATCTACACAGAGAATGAATAATGGGTTGTTCATCGGAATCTGGAATATCGGGATTTAGCTGAAAGCGAGTACCTGTGTAGACTTTGATCGGGGCAGAACAATGGGTTTCGTTTTTCTTCCGGAGCCTCTAGGTGTTTCTTCAGCTGCTGTCGTCAACGGAGCGGCGGCGGGACATCAGCCGGAGGCGACGGGGAAAAGGAAAAGACGGGAGTCGTGGACGCCTCAATAATAATACGACGTCGTTTCAGGTGGTTGTTTTTACTTTTTCCGCCCCTACTTTTTTGGTTGATAATAACTCGAGATTTTAAGATGAGAAATCACATAAATTTTTTATTTAAGAAATCGAATCTGAATCGTTGGATTTGTATCTTTAATCAAATGATACTAAATGTACCAAATGGTATATCAGTAAATGTATAATAATGAAAAATAATCACTCACCTCCCACGTTTCATGGTTCTTACGGTTATTTTATTTATTTTGAATTTTTCACTTTTTATCTTTTATTTCATAAAAATTTTTAATGTGATGGTACCATTCATCACGTAGTTGTCCATTCGTTCATATATTGTACATTTATATATATTATGTGATGGTACTATTCATTATGAAATTGTATCATTCATGTATTTTTATGAATGTACAATTTAACATCGAATGGTACGATTATAATATGAGACTATCTATATTTGAAGTTGGCAAAATATAGAAGTAGACCAAAGTGCTATTTTCCCATTTTTTTAATTAAGCCAAACTCGAATCAAGTCCAACCTGTCAAAAATTAAACAAGCGAATCGAATTCACCCTAAACAAAAACTCAGCTCGATTTGACTCATCAACAACAACTTATCCAACCAACTTCCTCCCACGAGTCGAGTAAAGGAGCTCACAAAATTTGTTCAATGTTCAAAACTAAAATATAAGAGAACGAAAAGAGATATCTAAAAGTCAGGAATGCCATGAGCGGCTCTATTCAAAATTGTCACTACCATATATTAACACAACAAAAATCGACACAGGAAAGAAAATTGTCACTGAATGAGCGGCTCTGTTCAACCGAACTCAGAAGTAATTATTAAGAGACAAGCTCCTAAGCCTAAGCTTCTTCCGTTCAGCACCTCTCAGAATCTGCTGCTGCACGATCAACACCGACGAATCTGTCCCAAAATCACTCGACGAAACATAATCTCCGATCACACCCAATTCCTCATGAGTACTCCAATTCGCCAATCCTTCCAACAACACAGGATTAATCCCACGCTCCCTCCCTATGATCCACATCTCGTACTCCATGTTCTTCAGAGCGTGGATCGCCGCCAATGTCTCCTCCCCGTTGTGGACCTCGACCTCCTTGTACGCCACGCGCCGCGTGGCCTCGTTACGCGCCATGAACCACTGGAGCATCCCGTCGTCCTGCTTCCGCTCCATCTCGTCGTCGCCGCGGTTGTCGACGGCGAGGAACCGGATGACGGCCATGTTCACGCACGGGTTGGCCATCATCCGGTCGGAGTAGGCCAGGGCCTCGCGGGCGTCGGAGCCGCCCGTGAAGAGGAGGATGAAGTGGTGGGTGGCGTACGCGTCGTTGATCGCGAACATTGGGTTGTTGAACTCGCCCTTCTGGACGAGGACTCCGACGGAGCAGGGGACGTGGTCGATGATTTTCGAGAGGATGGTTGATGTTAGGGTTTTGGTGTTCGAGTCTGGCATGGATTCGACCCATTTGCGGTGGAAGGGGATGAGGACCAGGGTCGATTTTCGAGTTAGGGCCATCTCGCATACGTCCTGGTACATTGACCTCTGTGGGAGACATGATGGTTAGTCGTAAAATCGTGAGATTTTGATGTTATAGGAAGACAACAATGAACATTTGTAATCATGCATGTATGGAATATATCTCTCAAATACTTAATACATCCCGAAACTCTGGATGAGGTTACAAAAATGGTCCTGAAATTTCAAAACGTTACAAACTAGTCCTCAAACTTTGAATCATGTTACGATCAGTTCTGCAGTCATCGACGACATCATATTCCGGCAATTTTTCCATGTCGTGCACGTCATCAAAATATTAATAAAATACTATATTCTTATGACGTGTCAATGCCTGACACGTCATTAGAAAATCAATGATATATTATATGTTGATGACGTGCCTGACGTAAAAAATGGCCAGAATATGCTATTATCGGCGACTGCAGGACTAGGTCGTAACATGATTCAAAGTTTCGGGACCAGTCTGTAACATTTTAAAGTTTCAAAACCACTTTGTAATCCCACCCAAAGTTTCAGAATGTATTAAGTATTTAACCACATGTACCGCATAAGTTTAACGCATTTTATCCATCTAAAATCGTAAAACGGTAAGATTTTAAGACATGAATAAATCGAGAGTTTGACTACCTTGGGTACGATAGCCGTGTACGAGTAGAGCTGGACGAGGTCGCCCTTGGACTCCTGGTAGAACTTGAGGGAGTTGTGGATGGAGTACGAGCTAGCGTACTTCGTCGGTAGCTTTTGCTGCTCGTGGTCGACGAAGATCGGGGCAGCCCGACCGATCATCTCGATGATGTGGATGGCGTAGATGGTGAAGGGGCTATTTTGAGTCGGGAACGTGAACTCGAGGAGGTTGAGGAGTCCGGATAGGGTTTCGTGGTCGTTGATGCAGATGAGGAGCTTGAGGTCCGAGTTCGGAGGAGTGTGTTGGATTGTCCTCCATTTGCTGATCACGTACGGCCTCGTTGGGTCGTACAGTGATCGGAAGATCGGCGTCACGATCACGGTTGACGCCGTCGAGAGTAGTACGAACATTGAGAATGATGGGATCCCTATTATCTGCATGGGATAGAGATACAAAGGAAATGATTGAGCATGCATGCATGATTTAACGTACGTAACGCATGTATTAGAGTTTTTACTTTTTAGTGATTGATAGGTCTTGGTTTCAAATATCGCACTACAAAAAAGTTTATCTTTAACTACTCTAAATTACAACAGCATGAACATGCAGTAGCAAATAGTGATCTTTTGCAACGGCAATCACTATGTTATGTAGTGATTTGTTGTAGCAAATACTATCTCGGACACTACTATTAACAACAGGGATGTTGAATGTCGCAAATAGTATTTGCTACAACAAATCACTACATAAAATAGTGATTGTCGTTGTAAAAGATCATTATTTGATACTGCATTCTTATGTTGTTGTAATTTTGCAGTAGCTAAAAGAAATCTTTTTTGTAGTGTCGGTAGCTCTCAATCTATTGCACATGACTTACCAGAGCTCTCAAAATCTCATGATTTTCTAAGAATTTTTGTTGATGTGTGTTAATGAACAATATAATACAACAACTCGAGTTATTTGGATACAACAGTTCATGACACGTGGCTAGACATGCAAAGAATCGTAAGTAAGCAAGCATACGTACCCTTTGTCGAGCCACATGACACCAATAATGTACTCCATCTGACCCCTCAAGCAAAGCATGAGACTCAAGCTAACCCGCTCCTTGAACGACATCTCCATCACCACAGTCGCGATCATGTTCGCAAGAAACCTCGACACGAACCCTGTCATCGTGATTATGAAAAACGGCGACAAGCTCGACCAAGGGATCGCCACTATGGAGAACACATCCACCAACATCCCGATCAAGATGTACGAGAACGGCATGAACATGTGCAATATGAACGTCTCGCTCCTGTCCACGATCGTCGACCCCAGTGGTGGCCCGTCGGGTATCACTAGCCCTAGCCAGAACGACCCGTTGGCGATCCCGATCCCGAACATGTCACACAGGAACGCCACAATCAGCGAGCCGAGCAGCAACGCCACGATGTACATCTGCTTGATTGGTTGGCCCACCTGTGGATGTACAAGGGTAGTTTCGTAATTGAGTACTATTATTATACTATAATTACTCTTTGGTCACGATTAAAATGCATCAGATGTCATTTATATTTAGTAATTAAAGATAAACATAAGTGACATTCAGAAAAAATGTTCATCATGCCAAATATAAGTGTCATTCGGTGCAATTTACTCGAACACTTCACACACCTGGTGTTGGTCAATGATCCACTGCACCAACCTGCGCAAAGTGGTCCCTATGAACACCATCAGAACCACCACTGACACGTTGTACCACATGGCGGCTCGTGCGCTGCTCTCAGCATGGCGCATGACCTCGAAAGCAACCATGAAGAAGATCCCTATGGTGTCGATGATTATGGATGTCGAGAGCGCCATCCTGCCAATCTCGGAGCTCAGCATGTTCATCTCCTCGAGGATCGGGTGGATGACGTAGAATGCTGAGATGGAGACGAGGCTTATGATTGCCCCGATCGATGAGACCTTGGAGAGCTCTGGGTCCATGGTTGGACGGATTATGGCGGAGACTATGCAGAGGACGACGATCGGGGTTACCATTCCGATCACTGAGAGTAGCCATTCCTTCTTGGTGGATTTTTTGATGACCGACACGTCCATTTTCACTCCGCTTAGGAAGAGGAAGAACATGAACCCCATGATGCCGAGGTTCTTGGCCACGAACTGCGCGTTTGGGGGCATGAAGATTGCGGCGAACTTCTCGCTGCGTCCCAACACTGATGGGCCCATGATTATGCCGCCCTATGCATGATCACTATGAAGTTATTGATCAGAGTCATAAAGGTCACGTAATGAGCGACCATGTTACCTATGAAACGACAAAATGAACTTACGATAATATCAGAAACAACTTTAGGCTGATTAAGAGGCTTCAGAATGCATCTCACAATCCTCGTAAGAACAATGATGACCACCGCCTGCAAAAGCACAATCTTAAACGGGAAATGCATAATGTCATCGGCGTTGAACATTCCCGTCGGAATATGCCCCGTCTTGTGGCATATTATCGGAATTTGAGGAACCACCACCGGCGGTGCAGAACCGTTCCCCGCCGCCGCGGCCGCCGCCCGAGACACGACGTGGACCTTGCTAACACGGTGACCATGGCTGTGGTCGAAATCGGCGGCGACGTCGAAAAGCCATCTTCCGATGATGGAGAAGGATAGCCCTGATCCGGTATCGGCTGGTTCCATCCTTACCATGGATATGGAGAAGAACCATGCAAATCCTAAGCATGCAAGGAGAAATGGAGGAAGAAGAAGAGGGTGACGTCGAACCATGCAAAACCTACGTCAAAAGTATTTTCTTTTTTTTTTTTCTTTTTCTTTTCAAATGGTTTTCTTTTCTTTCTTTTGAATTAATGGTGAAGTGAAGACTTAATTTTCCTATGTTATTGGAAATGTTCTGAGAATAGAATTTAATTAAGGTTGTGTTCATTATTTTTTTTTACACTAGTGGCCTATAGTTTAGAGCTAAATTTAATCATTTTTGTTGTGATTTATATATTAATTATGTGTTTATCATATTGGTGAGGTTGGCGGACTTTATTAAGTGCTGAAAGACCGAAAAGTTAGAACCTAGAGTGCTATTTTTTGTAGTATAGGTGTATAATTAACGTGGGTAGGGTTTAAATCGAGTTGGAGTTTAACCTCGTCGTTGTTAATCAATTTCTTTATAACTAATTAAAATTTTATTCGAAAGCGTTGTATAATTGGAAGAAATTTTTTGAAAAAAAAACGTAGAAGAAAAACTCAAGGAGCAACCGCAAGTCTGTGCATCTCCAAACTCGACCAAGCTTTTTTTATCATCATTGTTGCCAACAATTTTGATACATAAAGGGTTAGTCAATATAGGTCGCTCTTCTGCAAAAAGTTATCAATGATTTATATAATTAAGTATTAAATCGATCCAAATGGTCAAATAGGCAAATCAAACAAATTAAGTCGAGGTTAAGTTAACTCGTGTGGATAAATATGGCCAATTGTGAAATTCATTGCATTGTGGAGCGTGCGCCAAATGGCTTCAGGCATAACTCTCGTTCAAAAACTCGATAGTTCATGAATTTTTTGCAATTCTCACCCTACATTTCAAATCAATTCTTGTTTGTCGAATTGTTGAGTTTGGTTGAATTTTCAATTTTTTTTATATAATATATAATTATATTTAAAAAATTTACTTGTGTTAGGATGAGGATCCAGCTCCAACCCTTTCCAAGGGTTGGAATTTCCAACCTTTTTCTCAACCATTAGATCACCCTTTGACCTTTGACCAATCTAATGGTCCAGATTTATTAGGGGTATTTAGGACTTTATATCTAATTTAATTATTATATTTAATTTAAATATTTTATTATTATTTTTATTTAAATATATTATGTTTAATATTTAAATATTTAGACTTCATTTCTCAACCATGTTGTCGGCCAACATCGTCGGCGACCGTCCGGCAACTTTCCGGTGACCGTCCGCCGACCTTCCGGTGACCGTCCGTCGAGGCTCCGGCGAAAATTTTTTTTTTTCAAAATTTTTTTTTTACTTTTAAAAAAATACTAGTTAACACATTTATTTGCTGTTAACTAACAGTGTTTTTTCACTGATAACTAGTTAACAGTGTTTTTTTGTTTGATAACTAGTTAACAAGCGTTTTTTTGTTTGATAACTTTTAACAGATTTTAACCTGATAACTAGTTAACGAATAATCATATAATTAAAATTTTAACGAGATTTTTTGTTAACAGGTTATCTAACTAGTAATATTATTTTTACCTAGTTAACTAGTTAACATTTTTAGGGTGATAACTTGTTATCAACATTAGTTAACTAGTTATCAAAATTAGTTAACAGGTTTTTTTCGATGTTAACTAGTTAACGAATCAGCATAACTAGATAACATCATGATTAGTTTACTGATAACTAGTTAACAAGATTATTAGATAACTAGTTAACGAGATTATTTGATAACTAGATAACATCATGATTAGTTAACTAGTTATACGAACTAGCTAACTAGTTAACTAATCGAGTTAACTTGTTAACAATTTTTTTACTCAATAACAGTTATTTTTGTTAACTAGTTATCAAGTTTTTAACTAGTTAACCAACCGAGTTAACTAGTTATCAAGTTGTTAACTAGTTATCTAATAAGTTAACTAGTCAACCAATCAATTATATAGTTCAAAGATTATTCTAATATTGTCAACAACATAAAATTTAGTGACTGAAACTGTAAATTTTGAAAATAGTTGCTGGGGACAACCAAAGTATTTGTATAGGCAAATCAGTACCTAACTTAACTTAATAACAAATCAATCACTAAACTTCACTTGATAACAAATCAGTCACTCAATTTTAGCAGATTACAAAATCATCCTTCTTCTTCAATCTCCCACTCCTCTGTTCGGCTGAATCACTCCTCTGTTCGGTTGAATCGCCACCGGCCACCGTTGCTCTGATCCGGCCACCGCTGCTCCGATCCGGCCACCGCTGCTCCGATGCGGCCATCGCTGCTCCGATGCGGCCATCGCTGCTCCGACCCCACCGACCACTACTACTCCGATCCGGCCGCTGCTCCACCTCAATCAACACCACCACCCCTTGTTCGGATCTCTCGTCATCGGCGATAGTAATAGGCATCGCAGTCGATCTCGATTTCCTCATCATCATCGTCCGCCACCGCTCTACCTCGTCACTGCCGTCGCCTACCGCCTCCGACCGTTGCTCAACAACTTCCTTGCTGCGTCTCACCAACCGATGATGCTTCCGCAGTCCTCCATGCCGCTCCGGCCGACGTCGCTCCGATGAGAGAATAGAAGTGGCTTCCGATTGAAGATTTATGGGCAGTTAGAAGGTTGGCGGCTGTTGTGCAGAGAAAGAATAGAAGGAAAGAGAAGGTAAGAGTAGGGGGGAGGCGGCTGTGTTTTAGGGTTAGGAATTTAATTTTTTTTAAATGCCGAAATTGCTTCTCCGTGTTGTTGGGTTGGACCGGTCCAACTTTTAAAGGTTGGGTCCGGATCTTGAGCCCTTGTGTTACAAATAAATCGCTAAATATTGTGTTAAATACTTAAATCTATCAGCAATAATAGTAGAACCGTAGAAAGTTGATCAACTCACGGGTTAACATAAATAGATTAACCAAAAAATCAGACCGGTTCGCCCTGGACGGAGTAAACCGGAGTCGTCAAATCGGAAACAAACGACCGTGAAAGGCAGAAATACAGTTGGCATGGCAGCTCCTTTTGGATTTCTCCAACGACTATCTTCTTCGTAATCTCCGCTACCCTACGCCCACCAGCCTCCTTTTCTTCCTGGCGCACGTTAGTATCTATAACCACTCTCTCTTCTTCTTCTTCTTCTTTATGCGCTCTCTGCATCTCCACTACTCCCGCCATTGTCACTTCTCCTTCCTTCAGCGCAAGTCTTCCAGCTTCGTTCCCTCCGCCATGGCATCTTCCCTCGCTTTCCCTGCAATTTCTCCCAACCGCCTCTCCTTCGCGGCCTCCGACGGCTGCAGCCGGAATGTTGCTCGCGGATTTGGCGTCAAGAGCTTCGCTCGGTCTAGGGTTTCCATGAGTGTTTCGGTTGGATCGCAGACTGTTGTCGATGACTCCTTGTTTGTTGATTACAAGGCTACTTCTGCTTTCTTGTTCCCTGGTCAGGTCGGTGTGATTATTTCTTTTTGAAATTTGTTCAAGTTTGCTTTTAATCGCGATGAATTGGATTGGATTGTTAGCTTGGTGTTCTGGTGTGGTGTGACTCGAATTACTGCCTACATTTGATTGATTGATGAAATTGATGATGAGAGTTGTACTAAGCTTGATTCCGTTTTAGCTGCTTTGTGAGTAGGAATTGGAGATTGAGTTGTCTGTGAATTACTTGTTTCTGGTTCTGATCCGAAGCTGAAGCTTGTAGTTCCTTAACACACTGGTTGTCCTATTATTGGGGATGCTAAATCTAGTGTAGTTCATTAGCTTACAAGGTGCATTTGCAGAATGAAAATTGAGGGTTAAGGTGGTGGATTCTCGCTGGAACTTCAATTGATTAGTTCTTATTGATTGCGTGATTCAGGGAGCACAAAGTGTTGGAATGGGGAAGGAGGCACAAAGCGTAGCAGCTGCTGCAGAATTGTACAAAAAGGCAAATGATATACTAGGGTAGGAGTTTCAGATCTCTATTTACTTAATTCCCTTCTTTCCAAGCTCCAATGTGAAATTTTTGCAAAATCTGGAAGTTTGTTAGTTTAGCATCTAGCTTATCAAGTGAAATGATTTGTTTGTGAAGGTATGATCTTCTAGAACTCTGTCTCACTGGGCCAAAAGAGAAACTTGACTCTACTGTTATAAGCCAGGTACTTTACTTTTAGCTGTATGCCTCTATTTAAGTTTGATATTGATGTCTACACGGCTTCTATCAGTTCTTGGTCCATTAAAAGAACATATAACTCTTCATACTTTCAACTTGTTCATGGTCGGTCCTAAATCAATGGATCATTTTGTCTATTTGCAGCCTGCTATTTATGTCACAAGTCTGGCTGCAGTTGAGATGCTCCGTGCTCGTGATGGGGGTCAGCAAATAATTGATTCAGTTGATGTCACTTGTGGTCTCAGCTTGGGAGAATATACTGCTCTAGCGTTCTCTGAAGCCTTCAGGTGAGAACATGTACAAAGTTAAGACTTATGTTACGGATTCGAAGTATTCTCTTTAGATTTTAGGAGCTGAAACTGAAAAGACTTCGGTCGTTCAATTTATTCAGCTTAGATTGGAAGCTTGTATGTATGACAATGTAAAATGTTTTCTCACCACACATGTCCTTGATGACACACTGAGGTCAAACTTAGCAAGATTATCAAGACATGTAGATCAGTATGGTCTCACCAGTTATCTAGGCGTACCGTACCTACTTCTTGCATAATATGAGATATCTGCTCCTTGAATGAGCATTTGATTTTGTATAAATTGGTAACTTTAGTTTAATTCAGATACGATGTTTCTGGTTTAATTAGCCGTTGCTTGGTTGGACTATTTTCAACTACTTTTGCTGCATATTATTATTTCGGTTTTATGATTATTGCATCAAGTTTCTGAATCCATCCTTATTTTACCTTTTTGTTATGATCATAAGCTTTGAGGACGGTCTCAAGCTGGTCAAGCTAAGGGGTGAAGCAATGCAGGTAACTCAGACATTATAATGTCGATGGTATGGTAGTGTTATTGTAACTCAAGATGATCAAGTACTCATCTTGCAAAATGAAATCATCCAGGAAGCTTCTGATGCTGCTAAAAGTGCCATGGTCAGCATCATAGGGCTCGACTCTGACAAAGTTCAACAGTTGTGCGATGCTGCTAATCAAGAAGTTGACGAGGCTGAGAAAGTTCAGATAGCCAACTTCCTGTGTACTGTAAGGTTCTTTTAACACCTTCGTCTCATAGAACTAGCTGTTATATTCTTGGATTTGATCTGAAGATGGTGATGGTTCTTCTACAGGGAAACTATGCTGTATCTGGAGGTGTAAAGGGAATTGAAGCAGTGGAAGCAAAGGCTAAATCATTCAAAGCGCGAATGACTGTAATTTACTACCAATACTGTAAAGTGTAAACTCCACATTTTGCTATCGTTATTAACCGCCGTGAATGTAATCTCTTGCTTCACTCAGGTGCGATTGGCTGTTGCTGGAGCTTTCCACACAAGTTTCATGGAACCAGCCGTCTCAAGATTAGAAGCTGCATTGGCAGCAACGGAGATAAGAACCCCAAGAATACCGGTCATATCAAACGTTGATGCACAACCACATGCAGATCCTGCCACGATCAAGAAGATCTTGGCACGTCAGGTAAACTCGACTTAGAACTTGCCTCTCCATTCTCCATGTATGAAAACACAAGACAGTGAAGTTGGTAACTAAAAGTTCCACAAAATGTCACAGGTGACTTCTCCTGTTCAATGGGAAACCACAGTCAAGACTCTTCTAGGCAAAGGCCTGAAGAAGAGCTACGAATTAGGACCCGGAAAGGTACGATTTAACCTCTGTTGTTAATCTAACCATCACAGTTCGTAATATCGTCTACATCTTTCGAGTATCTGGGTTCATTTCTGGGTGATTTTTCTGCAGGTCATTGCTGGAATAGTGAAGAGGATGGACAGGAGTGCTGAGATTGAGAACATTGGTGCTTGATGAGGCCAGAGATTTCCATATTTATGGAGCTTAAACTCCCAGCAATCTGCAGTTCTCGCCTTTTCGGGGAAGAAAGAACAGTTCGCAACTCTTTCTACCCATCTTCCGATCGAATCTGCATGTTCTTCCCTCCTCTTTCGGCTGTATCGTAGACCATTTTGTGTTATGAGAGACCAATTTCTGATCATTGTTCATGTTTGGTAAACAAACAGATGATAGATTGTATGAATTATGTAACAATAATAGCAGCAGGTTTCAGAAGTTCTTCTCATCAGACTGATTGATAACTGAATACAAGATCGAAATTCGAAACACAGAAACCCTAGATCGAAATTCGAAAACATTTCTAGTTTCCAGCAGCAGAATCCTGGGGCAACTGCCGCAGACGTCTGATCTGATCAATCCATTGAGTCTCAGGAACTCGAACCGCCCACTCAGGAGCAGAACCTACAAAGGAAATCCCACGCATCGCCTCCATCACTCTCGTCGAGTTCTCCGCCGACAGCGGCGCATTCCAGCGGTTCTCGTCCTCCCTGAAGGCTCTCACCACCAAGTTGGACGAATCGCTCACCACCGTCTCTTCCTCCACGTCCGTTTCACTCTCTTCATCGCTCTTGACGCCGTTAAGATGAAGAGACGAGATCCACCCCTCCGCTTCTTCAAAACAATGGCCGTTCTCTAGGTTTCTAGAATCCTCCGCCTCGCGATTCGTTTGGTGGTGGTTGGATTGGACGGTGGATGAGTCGTCTTCTTGTTGTTCTCCGTCGGTTTCGTCGTCGCCATCGGCGGAGATAGGCTGGTAGTAGTCGGATGCTTCGTCGGTGTTGGTGTCTGAATCGCTGCCGGGATCGTTGATGTTATCTGCAGAGGCAAAAGATTGAAAAAAGAACAGATTCAGATGAGAAAATGCTGCGAAATCAGATGAAGCCGTATGAAAAGGAATATACCGTCGGGGAGAACAGAGGAAGAGAGGGAGTTGGCAGCGTTCATCGTTCGTTGCAGATCGGTACGGGGAAGAAGAAGGCGATGAATATCTGGATCCGAATCGCGTTGATATAAATTTTGGCGATTAATGAAATCAGAAAAAACCAACGGAGAATTTAAAAATTGCGGATTGGGATAAAATGAATGCACCAGCCGGGAATCGAACCCGGGTCTGTACCGTGGCAGGGTACTATTCTACCACTAGACCACTGGTGCCCCTTGTTGGATTTAGTTCTTCTTGAACATAAACCATCATAACTAAGAGTGGATTGTGGACCATAACTAAATGAGATTGAAGATCATTAGCTAGATAAAAAAAGAAAGATTTTTTTTAAGTATCCTTGTCCATCCATTAAATATTAAATATCAATGTAATTCTCTAAATTAGATTCAAGATAATTATCTTAATTATAAATTCATCTAATCAGACTCTCGTCACAAAATTAAGCACAACCTAGATATACTCCAAGTAGTGTTTGACAAAAAATGCACAAAAGACAAACTTTCATCACAAGTCTCTAACTCCTCAAGGGTACAATCATGGGGAAGAATCACCCCATACCAAACGTCCTATCAGTCTAGTATCAATGAATTTTCATCACAAAATACACCTAATTGGACTCTTGCCTTGAAATCAAGTGAATATGATGCAATTCACACCAAGTGTTCGATGAACATGTTGGTAACCCCTTCAAACTACTGCTATAGTTTCTCCAAACGATAGCTTATCGCTAAGTGGCTATGCCCTGCTCTAGCTTGAGTCATTGTTACATGGTTATGTCTCCCAATCCAACTTGAAACGTCTAGCTGACACCTATGTTAGGTTATCGTTGATGCCACTAATCACCATGTATGTCGTATTCTTCTGGGGAGTATGTTTTTCAGATTTCCCCTAGTTCTTCTTCTACATTCTCATTACTCTCGTGATTTTCATAATTCGCATCATATTACAATATTCTTTGTATTTAATACTTTTCATTCAGAATATCAAGATATGTGTGCTAGAAAATTGAACAAATAACATAGCATTTGCCATTTGGATTAAAACAAACTTACATACTCGTTAAACGCCATATTAATTTCAACCAAACTACTCCTTCACTAGTATAAGGCCAATTCAGATAGTTGGATATATGTGAGAGACGTTCACCACCTTCATCTTCTCTTCTGCTTACAATCTTCACATCCTTTAACTGATGACGCCAACACTTGCATCCACTTTTACAACTGTTGTCACAGTTTCTATCGATGAAAATTTCGCCATGTCGAAGAAACAAGTAAGTTTTATAATGCGTGAAGTCGTTGGCGCTTGCGACAGCAGGACTGGATCGTAACACTATTC
Organism: Linum lewisii; assembly: GCA_034768395.1. NCBI lineage: Eukaryota > Viridiplantae > Streptophyta > Magnoliopsida > Malpighiales > Linaceae > Linum > Linum lewisii. The sequence continues at coordinate 2,098,271 of CM068300.1, read as the reverse complement.
AAAGTTTCAGAACCAGTATGCAACATTTAAAAGTTTCATGACCACTTTGTAACCCGGCCCAAAGTTTTTACCAAGGATTTGACCCCAAAAACCCTTAACTCCTCCTTATATATAACCTGACAAATTGGAACCAAAACGGCGATAACCAGCAGTAACGATGAAGCGAGCACGTCTAAGCGGCGGCCGGAGCAGGGAAGCCGACCGAATATCGGAGTTACCAGATGAGATCATCCATGAGATTCTGGAACGGCTGCAGTCTCCCATGGAAGCGGTGAAATCCAGCTTGTTGTCGAGAAGATGGATTCATATCTGGCGATCCTACCCAATCCTAGAGTTTCACTGTCCTGAAGATTATTACTCGAGGAAGCTACGGTTGTTTGTCGCCGCTGCTGCGAAAAGGTTATCCTCCTCCGAACACAACCGCATCAAAGCCCTTAGAATTTCTTCCAGGTAAGTACTCTGAAATTCAGTCAGCACAATACTACTTTGTGAAAAAAGCTGAGATTCTGTCTAATTTTTATAACTCTGACTGAATTCTAATATTGTTCTGTGGCAGATGCTCTGAATTCATTCACGATTTGTTGGATTTGGTTGTAAGCAGAGAACCAGAAGAAATTGTTGTTGAAGGCTACTATCGGCATCAGTTCACTCTATTATTCGTTTCCGACTTCATTAACAACCCTAAGCTCAGAATCCTCCACCTACGCTTCTGCAAATTCTGGGAATATCAAGACACCAATCATCTTGATATGAGGATGATTAATCTGCGTGTGCTAAATCTCGAAGACTTCAGTATTGACGAGCGACTTCTGAATCACTTGATTGCTGCTTCCCCTCCGTTAGAAGAATTTAAACTGAGTCACCCTATGACAAGTATGAAAAGAATCAGGAAGCTTCATATCTGCAACAATCCCAACCTCAAAATTCTACAGATTGGACAGTGTCTCAGAGTGGAATTACTTCAGATTGCAGGGACAACAAAATCATTGGAAATAATGTCATTACACTGTAGTGATCTGGATATTTCTCCCTCGGCATTGTCAAACCTCAAATCACTAAAGATCCAATATGCTTGCAAGTTGACGGGCGAATTTATTAGCAACCTGATCGCTAACTCGCCGTCTCTACAGTCACTTTGTCTTTCCTACATGGGACAAATAGAAGAACTCAAGATTCGAAGCGACACCCTAAAACAGCTGAAGTTGGATCGCCTTGATAGGGATACGAGGATTCACATTGATGCTCCGAGATTGGTTGATGTTCAATACCGTGGATGTCTTACTCGACCTGCTAATCTTAGAAAAGCTCAGCTATGCAATTCATTTACTCTTTCCTTGTACCCTTTTAACCCACTCATCGGGATGAACGGTTTTATTAAGCTTAAGGACTTCCTGGCGAAGTTAAGGGAGCAATTCCGATCTGTTCAACTCCAATTCGACTTTTGGTCTTCTTCGCTTCCGTTTTATGGGGTAATGATAAACTTAAATACCTGGTCGACTAATTGTGTATTTACTCTGTGTGTCTGACGGTTGTTTTTATGGCATATGTAGGATGTAGTTGCTTGTGATCACGGCTCACTGATTCCAATGATTGAACATGTCGAATTCAAGTTTGGTTTTTCAAGAATGTGTTGCAAAGACGGTTTCATTGATGCTTTGTTTTGGAGTTGTCATCCGAAATACTTGTGCTTAATACATAGCAAAGAACCATACCAAGGATGTTCGTCTCTCGCGGTTAGCAAGCGTATCTCATTCTTGTTTTCATTAATTTACTATATGCCAATTTGGTGCTTCTAATAGATTATTTTATTTACTCATTTTACTTGTTTAACAGTACATGGCGGAATCTTTCATCAATAGAAGAAACAACGACAGCTGTCGCAAAAGTGGATGCAAGTGTTGGCGACATCAGTTAAAAGACGTGAAGATTGTTATGAGAAAAGAAGATGAAGGTGATGAACAACTCTCGGATATATCCAACTATTTGAACTGGCCTTGTACGGAGGAAAAACGTGTCTGGTTGAAATTAATATGGGATTAAACGTGTTTGGCCTTTCCGTTATAACTATGTAATATTGTCTCGCTCAAACACAATAAAGTTTGAAAACAGTGAGACCTTTGATTAATACAATCAGTCTTTGCAGAGTAACATTTCATAAATATGATCAACTACCTTGTTCTTGAATGCTATCTGTAATGCATGATTAGTTCTGGACAGCAACTTCACTTCTGTCAAAGAGAAACAAGTAGCTCCATCAAATTCCAGAAGCAGAGGATTGATTGAGAGCTGGTTTCCTGTTGATATCCGTTCATCGTCCTGGCGATAAGTTATGGTTGTAGCGGAGCACTAAATCTCAAAAATTCTTAGTCTTTTACGAAGATGATATTTACAAACTTGCAGAAAGAAACTACCACTAATAGCAACAGATCACAACCCTACTACTACTAGCAAAAGACTCTAACTAAAAACAACTACTTCGTCTTCATCGTCCAACAACCAAAGATGATCCTCAGCCAAAATTGGTCAGCATACCCCACGGGCTGGGTACTTCGAGATCATTGCGGGATTGTCCTTCATGCTGTGAGGTGGGGACTTATATATATATATATATATATATCCAGGCATTACTAATTCTTTTCTCCTTGAACTCCTAGCTTGTAGATATGTTTTATGGTGTTTGTCCTTTAGTGTCTATCAGGTGAATTTTGAAGGGGACGTAGAGCTAGTAGTCAAAGCAATCCGTTGCATGAACGAATTTGATTCAAACAATTTTATAACTAGTTACAAGAACATGATGATTGGAAAATGTTTGAACATGATAAGAAGACATTCGTTACGATGACAGGATCAGAGCCATTGGTTGGGTTATCGCCCAAGAGGCAAAAAGTGATCAGGTTGTTGGCTTCATGTCCTTCTTTCAAGCTGCGATCAATCCGACATTCAACTAACAGAGCCGCCCATTCTGTGACACAACTGACTCTTAGATATCTCACAGGGGTGTTGCCGATAGCCCTCACCCTCTGGGTAGATTGTAGTTGATTTACAATTTTTTTTCTTGATTCTACTCGATGCGCTATTGGTGAAGCTTTATGAAGCCCAAAAATAAATCGGCCCAAAAACCTAACTCCCTCCCTATATATAAGCTGACAAATTGGAACCAAATCGGCGAAAACCAGTACATCAACAATGAAAGAAAAATATCTCGACGGCGGCGGCCGGAGCAGCGAAGACGACCGAATATCGGAGTTACCAGATGAGATCATCCATGATATTCTGGAACGACTGCAATCTCCCATGGAAGCGGCGAAATCCAGCTTGTTGTCGAGAAGATGGATTCATATCTGGCGATCCTACCCAATCCTAGAGTTTCACTGTCCTGAAGATTATTACTCGAGGAAGCTAAGGTTGTTTGTCGCCGCTGCTGCGAATAGGTTATCCTCCTCCGAACACAACCGCATCATAGCCCTTAGAATTTCTTCCAGGTAAGTACTCTGAAATTCAGTCAGCACAATACTACTTTGTGAAAAGCTGAGATTCTGTCTAATTTTTATAACTCTGACTGAATTCATATATTGTTCTGCGACAGATGCTCTGATTTCATTGGCGATGTGTTGGATTTGATTGTAAACAGAGAACCAGAAGAGATTGTTGTTAAAGGCCATCGGAATCTATTGTATCAATTATTCCCTACAAAGCTAATTAACAACCCCAGGCTCAGAATCCTCGACCTAGAAGCCTGCAAATTCTGGGAATATCAAGAAGACACCAATCATCTTGACATGAGGAGATTTAATCTCCGTGTGCTCCATCTCCATGTCAGTATCGACGAAAGAGTTCTGAATCGCTTGATTGCTGGTTCCCCTCTGTTAGAAGAATTGAAATTGGTTTACTTTGAGGAAACAATTAGGAGGCTTCATATCTGCAATAGTCCCAATCTGAAAATTCTACAGCTTGAAGATTGCATTGTTGAGGAATTAATTCAGATTGCAGGGACAACAAAATCATTGGAAATAATGTCACTAAGTTATTGTCATCTGGATATTTCTCCCTCAGCATTGTCAAGCCTCAAATCACTAAAGATCTACTATGCTTGCAAGTTGACGGGCGAATTGATCGCTAACTTGCCGTCTCTACAGTCACTTTGTGTTACCTACATAGGAGACATGGAAGAAGTCAAGATTCGAAGCGACACCCTCCAACAGCTGAAGTTGGTTAGCATTAGTACGAATGTCAGGATTCACATTGATGCTCCGAGATTGGTTCATGTTCATCACGATGGATCTGTGCGTTGGCTACCAGCAATTACTCGACCTGCTAATCTTAGAAAAGCTCAGCTATGCAATTCATTTACTCTTTCATTGTACCCTTTTAGCCAACTCATCGTGATGAACGATTTTATTAAGCTTAAGGACTTTCTGGCGAAGTTAAGGCAGCAATTCCGATCCGTTCAACTCCGTTTCAACTTTGAGTCTTCTTCTTTTCCATTTTATAGGGTAATGATAAACTTAAATACCTGGTCGACTGATTGTGTATTTACTGTGTGTTTGACAGTTGTTTTTATGGCATATATGTAGGATGCACTTGCTTGTGATCACGGCTCACTGATTCCAATGATTGAACATGTCAAATTCAAGTTTGATATTTCAAGAATGGACGGCAAAGACGGTTTCATTGATGCTTTCTTTTGGAGTTGTCATCCGAAATACTTGTGCTTAATGCATAGCAAAGAATCATATCAAGGGTGTTCGTCTCTCACGGTGAGTAAGCATATCTCATTCTTGTTTTCATTAATTTACTATATGCCAATTTGGTGCTTCTAAAAGATTATTTTATTTACTCCTTTTACTTGTTTAATAGTACATGGCGGAATCTTTCATCAATAGAAGAAACAACGACAGCTGTTGCAAAAGTGGATGCAAGTGTTGGCGTCATCAGTTAAAGGATGTGAAGATTGTAAGCAAAAGAGAAGATGAAGGTGGTGAACGTCTCTCACATATATCCAACTATCTGAATTGGCCTTATACAGAGGAAAAACGAGTTTGGTTGAAATTAATATGGGACTAAACGTGTTTGCCCTTTCTGTAACTATGTATGTAATATTATCTCGCTCAAATGCACGTGTTGGAGTAGTTCATTATTATTGAATTAAGCGTATAGTCATTTAGTTTAATTATGATTTCAGATGATGATTGATGCAACTATATGAGTCTTTGCAGAGTAACATTTCGCAGAACAAACTAACTACCTTGTACTTGTTCTTGAATGGCCATGACTTCTTTGAATCGTGGACAGCAACATCACTTTTGCCAAAGAGCTTCCAGCAACAGGGAAAAAGTAGCTCGACGAATAGGGTTTAGAGAGATAGGCCATCTCAATATTGAATGTAGGAAGATCCTGCACCTGAGACTGAGAGTTAAAACAGATGAACACAGAACAGTTTAGTAATTGTTTGTGCATGATCTTAACACAGCAGACTCTAGACATGTAACACAGAGTGTTCGATGAGCATGTCGGTAACCCTTTCAAACGACTGCTATATAGCTTCTCTAGTCGATAGCTTATCGTTAAGTGGCTCTATCTTGAGCCGGTGTTACATGGTTTTGGTCTCGATGTTCCGTCCAACTCGAAACCTCGTTGGCAACATTGTTCCCATTTCACCTTCCACTGATTGTTCATCTGCACTAAGAACAGTTGAGAATCTGTACTCACTTTACTGAAACAATGAAGTATTAAGATTTAATAACAGATAATCTTTTATTCTTAACCAAATCTAACCTTCACTCCATTCGAAAGTAACTAATGTACAGATGCAGCTTCAACAGGGAAGCACTTGTAGTGATAGTCTAAGCTCATTCGCAAGGTATAGAATCAAGTGAAAGACCTGAAAGGTATTAGTATTGATCAGCTGAATCAACAGGGAAGCACCTGAATCTTATGTGATGAACACTGGCATAATAAGAATGAACAACAGCAGCAGCAGCAGTCTTCCTACTCTATCAAAAGAAGCCAAGTCCCAGAATGACAGTAAAAACCAACACAGAGAGCAAGTGAGCAATTAAACATCCATTTCACAACAAAAGATCACTCCTTTGTCCATGTTTGACTGTAATTCTCTTTTTGGGTTGGTTTGATTTTGCAGGATTATGGTCAAATCGTTGACTCTTACACACCATCATCAGCAGCTGCAAAGAAGATGAGGAATAGGGTTAATCCGGAACTGAGAGCAGCCTCTGAATCAGCAGCAGCAACTTCTGGTTGATGGGAATAGAATTTGTGGGCTTGTAACGCTTATTGTTGTTGAATCCATGGGTGAATGATTTCCGGCCGCCGTCACAGCTGGAATAAGCCTTTTTCTCCTCAAAGCATTCTCCTTCACTCACAGTCTCGCTTCACCGTCGGCGAGTCGTCAAGTTTCCGCTTCACTTTTCTTCAATCAATAGTTCTCCTCCTACTCCATTTTCAATGATTAAATCTCTGGTTTGCGTTCATTCAGAGCGGCGGAATACGAGGAGGAAGAGACGGAAGGATTCGCCGGGAAAAAACAGAGGAACTGGGAAGATGAACCACGGGCGCGTGATGGACGACTGGCGCGTGAATACCACTCGTATATAAGATGCACGCGCGCGTGGAGCAAAATAGGCGCGTGGGTGCGAGTGGGAGAGTGTAATACACGCGTGAAACGAGTCGGGTCGGCACTTTTTTCCCGGGTCGGGTCAAAATGGTTTGAAGGGGTTGCCCTTTAGACCGTGCGTCAGCGGGCCTGAGCAAAAATATTTGGGCCATTTTTCTTTCGGGTCGGGCTTTAAATAAAAAGGCCTCAAAATAGGGTCTGAGCTCCAACATTTTTAAACAACTCCGAAAAATGGGTCATTCTGTACGACATCGTTTTAAGCACTTTACCGTTGAGCTGCAGGCCCGAGCCCATATTGTGTGGTCCATTTAGCATTTGGATCTGCCTAAATTCCAAAGGCCCTTAAAATACGATCTGGGCTCAAACTTTTTTAAACAACTCTAAAAAATTCCACGCTAAGACGACGTCGTCTGGAGAGGAAACAAATTCCGCCGCTAAGAATCAGTTCAGCCGCCGATAATTTGGCCGGAAAAAGAGACAACGAGCACCAGACGACGACGGTGACAGAAGAAGAAGAGAATCAGCGCCTCCCGACGAAGGAGGCCACGGAGGCGCGCCGTACTAGCCGCGAGGTTCAACTCTGACGGAAACTACTGCCTCAGCGGCGGCCGGAGCAATGGAGCCGCCGACCGGATATCAGAGTTACCAGATGATATCATCCATAACATTCTGCAACGGCTGCAATCTCCCATTGAAGTAGCGAAATCGACCTTACTGTCTAGAAGATGATTGATTCAGTCTCCAAAAATTCTCACAACCCAACAGTATGAAATCCGTCAGGATTAAATCCAGGTACTCTGTATATCTTGTTACAAATGCTGCAGATGCTCTTCTTTTCCGAATGCTCTGTTGGATTTGATTCTGAACAGAGAACCAGAAGAGATTGTTGTCTATGGTATCAATCAATCACTTCCAGGAACAGAAACAGATCTGATTATGTTTAGTTGAATAACCGTATGAGCCTGAACTTGTGTGTGTAACCCAAATCTAGAAATGATGAGAACCCTAATTCAGGGAGATAGCTAATCGAGATCGTAACCCAAAGAACGAGCAAAGAATGTAAATGATATAGAGATTTGTTTCAGCAGGATCTTGATCACGAACATAATCCTACATGCAACATCCCAATAATTAGGATCTCTCCCGGTCAACTTGTTCTTCGGCCGAAAAAATAGTTGGCCGAAGAGAGATCACATTCATACGAGATGAAGAACTTGGTAGGAACAAGAAAAAAGTGATTATCGTTAGATTGGATGGAGTGCTGAGATCAATGTTGCGTTGGAGACAACAATTGAAATGTTGTCTCAAGAACCAGACTCCCAAACATCCCCCCTCGGTGTTATTCCTCGTCAACAAATGGAGCTGCCTATTTTTGTGACTAAAAAGCTCTTCAATGTCTCCCAAGTAAAGGTTTGGTAAAGTTGTCGTTTTGACTTTTGAGTGGAGCATAACCCGCAAAGTTAGATCCATACTCCAGAAAATTCAAATTTATTAATAAAAATTTGAATTTCACGTGTAATTGCTCCAAGCTAAGAATGCAATATTTTTTTCATGCACGATTTTTTAATATTTACATTTCACGATTAGCTCCTCACAAAAGTGTTATAAGACCTGGTATAAATAGATAGTCAGTTATCGAACTATAGTCAAATAACTCAGTTGGGAGCTCCACATAGCCAGATGAACAAAAAAATTTGATGTCCATAGACGGTGGTGACCTCTGAGATAATCGACCAAACTTTAACTATATAAGAGAAATATTTTAAAGTTTGGTGATGTCTCTGTTATTTTACTATAGTATGGTGACTGTTTGGATAACAAACCCAATTAATGGGCCAAAACCCTTAAACCCTCCCTGTATATAAGCTGACCAAATCGGTGATAACCAGCAGTAACAATGAAACGAGCATATCTCGGCGGCGGGCGGAGCAGGGAAGACGACCGAATATCGGAGTTACCAGATAATATCATCCATGGCATCCTGGAACTGCTCCAATCTCCAATGGAGGCGGCGAAATCCATGTTACTGTCTAGAAGATGGTTTCATATATGGCGATCATACCCAAGTCTTAGAGTTTCACTGTCGTCGAGAATATTTTTACTCAGCGAAGCTACGGTTGTTTTTCGCCGCCGCTGCGAAAAGGTTATCCTCCTCCGAAAACAACCGCATCAAAGCCCTTAGAATTTCTTCCAGGTAAGTAGTCTGAAATTCAATTAGTTTTTGAAAAAAGCCTGAGATTCTGTCTAATTTTTGTGACTGAATTCATATATTGTTCTGTGGCAGACGCAATGATTTCATTAGCGATATGTTGGATTTGGTTCTAAGCAGAGAACCAGAAGAAATTGTTGTTGAAGGCTACTATAAGAATGAGAATCCTCCGAAATTACTCGCTACCGACTTAATTAACAACCACAAGCTCAGAATCCTCGACCTAGAAGCCTGCAAATTCTGGGAATATCAAGACACCAATCATCTTGATATGAGGATGATTAATCTCCGTGTGCTCCGTCTCAAACACGTCAGTGTCGACGAACCAGTTTTGAATTGGTTGATTGCTGCTTGCCCTCTTTTGGAAGAATTTAAATTGAGTAACCATAAGGAAACAAGTAGAAGGCTTCGGATAAGGATTCATATCTGCAACAATCCTAACCTGAAAATTCTGCAGATTGAAGAATGCAGAGTTGAGGAATTAACTATTGCAGAGACAACAAAATCACTGGAAATATTGTCCATTGACTGCACATATTTATCTAGTTTTCTGGATATTTCTCCCTCGCAATTGACAAGCCTCAAATCACTAAAGATCAGTAGTGCTTTTTACAAGTTGACGGGCGAATTTATTAACAACATGATCGCTAACTTGCCGTCTCTACAGTCACTTTGTCTTTCCAACATTGAGAAACTTGAAGAACTCAAGATTCGAAGCGACACCCTCCAGCAAATGGAGTTGAAGCATTGTTCTGTTCGAAAAGGGATTTACATCGATGCTCCAAGATTGGTTGATGTTCATTACCAACTACATATGTCTTGCTTGCCTGCTGCAATTACTCACCGTAGTAATCTTCGAGAAGCTAAGCTATGCACATTTACTGTTTTCTCATACGCTATTAAAACTGTCCTCAAGATGGATGCTTTTATTAAGCTTAAGGACTTTGTGGCGAAGTTAAGGCAGCAATTTCGATCCGTTCAACTCCGTTTCTACCTCGAGCCTTCCCTCCTTTCGCTTCATGGGGTAATTATAAGCTTAAGTACATGGTCGACTAATTGTGTATTTTTACTGTGTGTCTCAGAGTTGTTTTTTATGGCATATGCAGGATGTAGTTGACAGGAACCACGACTCACCTATTCCAATGATTGACAATGTCAAATTTGAGTTTGACCTTACAAGAATGGATTGCAAAGGCCGTTTCATTGACGCTCTGTTTTGGAGTTGTCGTCCTAAATACTTGTGCTTAATGCATAGCAAAGAATTATATCAGTTTCAGGGATGTTCGTCTCTAATGGTGTGTAAGCATATCTAATTCTTCTTTTCTTTAATTTACTATAAATCATAGAATTGTTTTATTTACTCCCTTTACTTGTTTAATAGTACATGGCGGAATCTTTCATCAATAGAAGAAACAATGACAACTGTTGCAAAAGTCGATGCAAGTGTTGGAGACATCAGTTAAAGGATGTGAAGATTGTAAGCAGAAAAGAAGACGAAGGTGATGAACAACTCTCATATATATCCAAATATTTGGATTGGCCTTATACGGAGGAAGAATGTGTTTGGTTGAAATTATTATGGCGTTAAACGTGTTTGGCCCTTTTGGTAACTCTTTAACATTGTCTCGTTGAAATGCAAATGTGATACGATTACGCATAATAGTACTATTATTTTATTATTGTTTAGGAAGTTTATTGGTATTTCTATTAGGGTTTCCTTGTTCTATTAGTATTAGGTTAGCTGTGTGCTATATAAACCCAGCTGTGGGTTCTGTGTTAGGGAGAAAATTATTCATCAATAAAAATCAGTCTTTTTGGGGATTCCCCTTTTATCTATCGTTCATCCTAGCGAGATTCTTGCTAGTTCTACCCTCCATTCCACGTTAGATCTTATCAAAGTGCTATGTTATCTGTTAACTCGTTAAGTTCTATATGTTAACTATGAGTCTAGGCAGAGTAACATTTCACAGAACAAACTACCTACCTTGTTCTTGAATGCTATCTGTAAATGTATGTTAGTTCTGGACAGTAACTTCACTTCTGTCTAAGAGAAACAAGTAGCTCCATCAATAGTTGAATTGATTGATTGAGCTGGTTTCCTGGAAACCGTAGAGTTGATTGCTCTTCAACTGCAAGCAACTCACCATTTTTACCGACTAAGGTATGCTGGATGTGAAATTAGAGAAAGAACAGCAACTAGAAGCATGAACAAACGTCTCTGATTCTTGTGAGGACAATTAGATTTTGATTGGACGCTGAAATCGGTGCTATTCTACCATTAGACCACTGGTGCTTCAGAATGGCCAATATCGAACGTAGGAAGATATTCTTGCACCTTTACAAACAAGTCAGTCAGAATAACTACATGAAACGGAAAACTTACAGGATCTTGTAAGAACCGATAAGATGTATCGAATTCAAACTGAACATACATCTGCAATCTGGAAATAGTCCAACTTACTAGCATATGGTGTAATCACCAATACTTGCCAAATACAAAAATTGTAGTATTTTAGCTTAAATGATAAGATTTTGATCAAATTTCGAGGTCTAACGTTACAGATCTTATACTACAGGTAGTTTCATACCATCTAGGAAAGAATTGGCCATTTTTTATTTTTTCCAATTTTTCGTAGGCTAACCATCACCGAAATTATCAAATACAAAAAAAAGTGCAAATTCTCCCCGCCGCCGCCCCGCCGCCGCTCCTCCACATCATCCCTCTCTTCCTCTTCCTCTTCCTCCACATCATCCCTCTCTGAAGAGGAAGAGGAAAGAGGATCTGAAAAATAGATCTGGTGGAGGAGAGAAGGAGGAAGAGGAAAGAGAAGGAGGAGGAAGAGGAAGAGAGGGATGATGTGGAGAGCGGCGACGGCGGCGAGGCGGCGGCAGTGGCGAGGCAGCGACGGCGGCGGGGGCGGCGGCAGTGAGGGAGTGAGGGTGGAGAAGAGGAGGAGGAAGGGGAAGAGGAAGAGGAAGAGGAAAGAGGAGGAAAGGTTTGATTTGGTGTTAATTAGGGCGAGTGTTTAGGTTTGGGTTTTGGGTTTGGTTTAGATGATGTGACAATGTAGATGATGTGGCTGCCTTGATGGCATCACCACGTATGCAAATGGATGGAAAATTGGATGTCCGTAGACGGTAGTGACCGTTAGGATAATCGATCAAAGTTGTGTGAGTGCTAAGAAATTTTTTGAACATCAGTGATCGTCGGGTTATTTGTCCAAAGTTTGGTGATCATTTTAGTAACCAACCCTGAAATTGCCTAAAATTGAAAATTGCGGTTTCTTGGCTTATGATTGAATTTTGATCAAATTTCAAGGACTAACGCGGTTGGGCTTATACTACAGGCAGTTTCATATCATCCATGAAAGAATTAGTCATCACCAAAATCGCCTAAAACTGAATATTGTGATATTTTTGCTTAAATGATTGGGTTTTGATCAAATTTCGAGGTCTAGCGTGGCATGTCTTATATTACAAACATTTTCATACCATCAATGAAAGAATTAGCTATTTTTCATTTTTTCCAGTTTTCGTAGACTAACGATCACTGAAATCGTCAAAATCCAAAATGTGCAGTATTTTGCCTTAAATGATTGGATATTGATCAAATTTTGAGTTCTACGTGGCAGCGTTTATACTATTGGCAGTTTCATACCATCAAGGAAAGAATCGACCATTTTTTCATTTTTTCTAATTTTTCGTAGGCTAACATCACTGAAATCACCAAAAACCCAAAAAGTGCGGTATTTTGTGTTAAATGATAGAATTTTTATCCAATTTTGAGGCCTAATGTGGCAGATCTTATATTACAGGAAGTTTCATACCATCCAGGAAAGAATCAGCCATTTTTCGTTTTTTTCCAATTTTTCGTAGACTAACCATCACCGAAATCGCCAAAAACCAAAAAGTGCGGTATTTTGGGTCAAATGATAGAAATTTTATCCAATTTCGAGGCCTAACGTGGAAGACCTTATATTACAGGAATCCGGACCACACTCTTGACCCCAATCGAGCTACGAGCACGAGTAGGTAGGCGGCTAGGGGAAGATGGGCGGCTGGGCTTGGAAGGCAAGGAAGATTTCCGCAGAATTAGAATCTGGCATTGTAGAGTAGAATAGGAGTTCGGCGACTCGGCTGCAGACTTGCTTACTGTCGGACTTACTCCATATTTCTTTCTGCAATGCAGGGTGGCTTCTTCCTAACAGCAGAGGATTCGTTCACAAGAGAAGATCCTATTCTTTCACACGGAAGGATACAGTTCTCTTTTATTGGCTTAGCCTTTCGAGTGGAAGGTACGTCGTTAGTATCCTACAAATCAATAGAATGACGTTCGTTCGGATGATGTACTTGGGAGGACCGTAGCACAAGCCACCAGACCATCCATGAAAGAATTAGCCATTTTACGTTTTTTCCAATTTTCGTAGGCTAACCATCACCGAAATCGCCAAAACTGAAATGTGCGGTATTTTAGCTCAAACGATTGGATTTTGATCAAATTTTGAGTCCTAACGTGGTAGGGCTTCTACTACATGCAGTTTCATACCATCCATGATTCCATCACTGGATTTCAACGACTTAACCGAACTGTCACTGTTAGTTACGGACATCCATAATTCCGTCTGTCTACCTATATGGACTCGTCACATAGGCTACCACGTCATCCCTAAGATGCCCAATCATCCAACTGGAGTACCCAAACCGGTCTCCAACCCAACTCCCCACCTAAATTAAACTGAAACATACCCAACATATTCGCAAAACCAAACCGATTCTTCTCCTCCCTTATCCTCCCTCCTCCGCCATTAGACGGTTCCGTCTGGGGAGATGACGACGGCATTGACGTCGTCGTCGTGTGATTGGGATGGATTCATGGCTGAACTTTCATTGTGGGTATTTGGGTTTGGGTGGTGGTGGAATCTGCATCGACTATGGGAGTGATCGGAGTGACTCGAATCTGATGTGCACATGAGGGTGGTGAAGAGAGAAGAGCAGGCAGGAAGGTGGTGGAGGAAAGAGGGAGGATTAGGATTGAGTTTGGGTATTGAGAATCGATTGGGTAATCGAATTAGGTGTTTAGGTTTTGTTTTCGGTAGATAATACATGATGTGGATTTTAAATGACGTGGCAGCTCATGTGGAGAGTCCACATAGGCAGACAGACGGAAATAAAAATGTCTGTAACTAACAGTGACTGCTCGGTTAAATCGTCGAAGTCCAGTGATGGAGGGAAAATGTCTTAAAGTTTAATGACCACGGGGCTATTCGGCCAAAATTCAAACTAACCCCAAAACCCTTTTTAACTCCTCCCTATATATAATAAGCTGACGAATTGGAACCAAATATCGGCGATTACCAGACCAAACAATGGAGCCAGCTTACCTCACCGGCGGCGACCGGAGCAGGGAAGACGACCGAATATCGGAGGTACCAGATGATATTATCCATGACATTCTGGAACGGCTGCAATCTCCAATGGAGGCGGCGACATCCATCTTGCTGTCTAGAAGATGGGTTCATATATGGCGCTCATACCCAATCCTAGAGTTTCAAGGTCCCGAAGATTATAGTTACTCATTGAAGCTACGGTTGTTTGTCGCCGCCGCTGCGAAAAAGTTATCCTCCTCCGACGAACACAACCGCATCAAAGCCCTTAAAATTTCTTCCATGTAAGTACTCTGAAATTCAATCAGCACAACACTACTTTTGTGAAAAATCTGATTTTTATAACTCTTGACTGAATTCATATATTGTTCTGCGACAGATGCTCTGCTTTCATTCGCGATTTGTTAAATTTGATTGTAAACAGAGAACCAGAAGAGATTTTTGTTAGAGGCCATTGGAATCAGTTCATTCCATTACTAGTTACCGACTTAATTAACAACCCCAAGCTCAGAATCCTCGATCTATGCTGCTGCAAATTCTGGGAATTTCCAGACACCAATCATCTTGATATGAGGATGATTAATCTCCGTGTGCTCCGTCTCGATGACTTCATAATCGACGAACGATTTCTGAATCTCTTGATTGCTGCTTCCCCTCTGTTAGAAGAATTGAAACTGAGTCACCCTATGAAAAGAATTAGGAAGCTTGATATCTGCAACAATCCCAACCTGAAAATTCTACAGCTTGAAGCTTGCACTATTTGGGAATTAATTCAGATTGCAGGGACAACAAAATCATTGGAAACAATGTCATTTAGAGGTAGTGATCTGGATATTTCTCCCTCGCAATTGACAAGCTTCAAATCACTAAAGATCATCTCTGCTCCCGAGTTGACCGGCGAATTTATCAATAACATGATCGCTAACTTGCCGTCTCTACAGTCACTTCGTCTTTCCTACATTCAGAAAGTTGAAGAACTTAACATTCGAAGCGACACCCTCCAGCAACTGAAGTTGGATAACCTTACTCCTGGAATGAGGATTCACATTGATGCTCCGAGATTGGTTGATGTTCATTACTATGGATCTGTGTGCTGGCTGCCAACAATTACTCGCTCTGCTCGAGAAGCTCAGCTATGCACATTTACTGTGTACTTGTACCTTGGTAGCACTTTTGTCAGCAAGATTGACGATTTTATTGAGTTGAAGGACTTTCTGGCAAAGTTAAGGCAGCAGTTCCGATTTGATCAACTCAGTCTCAACGTCAAGGAATACCCCTATAGTTTCATGGGGTAATTATAAGCTTGAGTACATGGTCGACTAATTGTGTATTTACTGTGTGTCTGACAGTTGTTCTTATGGCATATGCAGATGTAGTTGACTGGAACCACGACGACTCACCTATTCCAATGATTGATAACCTCGAATTCGAGTTTAACCTTTCAAGAATGGATGGCAAAGGCGGTTTCATTAACGCTTTGTTTAGGAGTTGTTATCCTAAATACTTGTGCTTAATACATAGCAAAGAATTATATCAGGTATGTTCATCTCTAATGGTGTGTAAGCATATCTAATTCTTCTTTTCTTTAATTTACTACAAGTCATTTACTCACTTTACTTGTTTCACAGTACTTTGCCAAATCTTTCATCAATAGAAGAAACAACGACAGCTGTTGCAAAAGTGGATGCAAGTGTTGGAGACATCAGTTAAAGGATGTGAAGATTGTAAGCAGAAGAGAAGATGAAGGTGGTGAACAACTCTCGGATATATCCAACTACTTGGATTGGCCTTGCACGGAGGAGGGAAAACGTGTTTGGTTGAAATTAATGTGGGACTAAACGTGTTTGTCCTTTCGGTAACTATGTAATATTGTCTCGCTGAAATACAAATGATAACTCATTAAGTTTTATTTGTGAACTATGAGTCTTTGTTTTGCAGAGTAACATTTCACAGAACAAACTAACTACCTTGTTGTTCTTGAATGGCCATGACTTGTTTGTATCCTGGACAGCAACTTCACTTCTGTCAAAGAGAAACAAGTAGCTCGATCAATAGTTGAATTCCAGAAGCAGAGGATTGATTGAGAGCTGGTTTCCTGGAAACAGTAGAGCTGATTGCTCTTCAGCTGCAAGCAACCCACCACTATTAGCGATAAATCTGAACTCACTTTTCTGCAAGGTAGACGAATTGCAGGAGGAATTCAGAGAAGCAACAAAAAAAAACTTTCAAAAGCACTACGATGTCAATCAAGATCAGACAACAGTGATAGGACCCTATCACAGTGAGTGCAGAATTCATCACAACTCAGTTGCACCAGCCGAGAATCAAACCCGGGTCTATACCGTGGCAGGGTACTATTCTACCACTAGACCACTGGTGCTAATTGTTGTGAACTAAAGAGTTCCAATCTTGTATTCACCAGATGGATCTGTACAACAAAAGAGACATAACACAAATGAATATATAAACTACAAAGATCACATTCTTAAATCATAATTAAACCGTGTACTAAAATATTGCGTCATTGGCCATGATTATTGCATCTACATGCTCAAAACAACACCAAGTTGCCAACTTGCAAATCATCAGCAATAACAAGATACAGAGAACTTGCATCAAAATCATACCCAGAAAGGCCAAAACTTTTTGAAACACTAAAAGCAAATCAAGATTGCAGGATACATAGAGCTCTCAACTCTGGTCCATAATCCCCCAGAAAATGATACAAAAACAAAAATTAAATGAGATTATTACATGGACGTGTACAACACTAATAAATTATAACCTCATCCTTGTAAAAATTAAAACAAAATCTGAACCCTAAATCTCATCAATTTGATTTGTGAATCACTTCTGCCTATTACTGCACTCCAATGGGGGTATTATATAGAATAATATACCCCCTTGTGTTCTTGCTCACTAGTAGTCTGAAGCAGGCCTCTCTTTGGAGCATTATTACTTCATCAAACTGTGAATCAATGGCTTCTTTCTTTCTTTCTTACTTTCTTACCCCTCCTATTGGCAACGATGAACATCAGTTCAGGTGATAGTACCACTCTTATTACTGTCATTGAGCTCTTGGAAGAAGTTCTTCGAGGCTTCATAAGTGGACCAGCAGATGGCTGCTGCAGGTGCGTGGAAAAGCATCCTTGGAGCCCAGCCTCGCAGGAGGCCTCTGTATCCGTCCTTTTTAACTATTGTCTTCAGAACGTCGCTGATGGATCCGCTTTTGAATCTGTCGCACCCGCAAACTCCCTGCAAACCAGAACCACAGTTGGGTTAGCTTCTGTCCGGTTTTCCACATTTGAAATAATCTGTGCACTATGTAGCATGGTTCTTTCAATGCATATGACACAAACAGGTGTTCACGGACAAGTAATGATGGCTATACTTATCTTGGGTTAACACATGCACATACAAGTTCACTCCTTTAGGAGGCATTTATAACCTTATGTGATTATAGAAGGATGCAAAAACAAGATAGTTCACACAAAGCTTCAACCACAACAACATAAAAGGATGCAAAAACAAGATAGTTCACAAAAAGCTTCAACTACAACGATGGAAGAAAGACAGTTCAGTTTTTGTGGAGTGAGATTTAATGAAAAGATGTGATTGTTGGATAGCGCACATCATAACTCAGGATGACAGCAACTAGGGTAATATGTGTTAATAAATAACAATGCATCACACAACCTGAACTTATCTGTATGTGTGATGTACATATCATTCAGCTAAGCTTACATTGTTCATGACCAACATAAAAAGAGAATGATAAAGTAATGGTAATCAAGAAGCTGAAACTCTTTGAGAAAGTTAAAAAGGTTTATTGCATCAAGAGACGAATTTCCCCTATATAACTCTAATGAACCTATAAACTTCTCATCTAGTTCTTAAGAGAGAACTTACAAAGTCCACAGGGCTCGACAAGGGTTACAACTCTCACAGTATCATTGAACAGAACACAGAGTAATACAATTTCAATACAAGATATCCAAATTCGACAAAGAATCACTACCAAATCATTGGCACAACAACAAAAGGCAGCAGAATGGATGATCCATGTACAAAACTACAGACAGAAAGAGACATGAACTAACACAAAAGGAAGTCCCTTTTGTCACATGCCTACACGCAAAATCTACAGCACAGGTTATACAAACAATCGAAAACCATATCTAGATAGAGCTTCCTATGATGTCCACATAGTCCTAGGTATTCACTAATAAGTCTATGAAGTTAACTAACGACCAAATAGACCAAATACACACCTGACATTGCAACTGAGTCTTAACCACATCAAGCGGTGTAGTCACAACAGCAGCCAGCGCACCAGCTGCAGCTCCAGCAGTAGCATGAACAATCAACCTCTCATCATCAGCACTCTGAGGAGAAACCTCAACCAACCCCTTCTTCACAGCCTCATACGTTGCAAAATGAACAGCAGTAAAAGGAGCATTCATCAAAATAGTAGTCCTATACGAAGCATAGAAAGCACCAAAACCTTCTTCCCTAGACACCCTCTTCACACAATCCCAAACCCCTCTATACATACTATCCTTCCCCAGCTGCAGCCTCTGCTTCACCATATCCATAGGAGTGAAAACCGCGTCGCTGGAGATAGTAGCACAGACTCCCGAAGCAGCGTGAGCTAGCGAATTGTTAGGATTGTCACCTGAGAACCGCTTCTTGCAAAGCTCATACATAGAAAAGTACACGGCGTGCGCGGGCCAGCTCCGAGACCCATTGCGGCTATTCCACGATAGAGCCCCGAGGCGCCTTCGGAATGGAGAATGGAACGCAAGGCGTGGGAGATGCTTACGGATTTGATCGGGCATGAGCCGATAGCCTGCATGTGGGTCTTGATTGTGTCTACAGGGAACATGGCCATGTGCTCGATCATCCCGGCGATGGATCCGGCGACCATGAACTGCCAAAAGTGGAGGCCGTCGTGGGATTTCACTAGTATCTCCGGGTGGAAATCAGGCGGCTGCGGGACTGGTCTGAAATCAGGGCTCTGGAACTCAGCGGCGGCGGTGGTGGCTTCAGTGGCCATGAGGGTGGAATCGGAATCGGAACTGGGATTAGGGTTTTGGAAATAGGGTTGAGCTTCTTTCACTCACATGGGAAGGAAAAATTGGAGCTTTGGGGAAGGAAGGAGTTATCCAAAGTCGAATTGGAGAAACTATCGTTAGCTTCTGGCGGATTTTGAAAATTTGCTTTTAGGGTTCCAAGAATTAGGGAAAGGGAATCCAGAAGAGAAGACAGAAGACGGTTGTAGAGTTCAGATTCGGTTTGCAGATTTCCTCTCCTTCTCCTTTGAATGTCGTATAATCGATTTAATTAAGTATTCTAGGGTTCCAGAGCAAGAAAAGGGGGTAATTGCACATACTCATAAGTAGTCACATGACGAAACGGTCATATATCTATTATTCCGTAGCAAAATAATCACTTATATTTTGTAGATGTAACAAATCAGAAGATATTGTTTTTTATGCCTAGTGCCCGTGAGAGAGCGCCCTGAACAAAAAATAAACCTGACATACTAGGCGATTCGTTGGATGATTGATCTATGATTCGAGAGAGTTGTTTTCAAAGGCGACTACCAAACCCTTGCAAAGGAGTTGGAGGGTGTGGTGGATGATGATACGAAATTTGGGGAGCTGATCAGAATTTGCAGATGTTTGTTAAACTCATGGGATGAGTTGTTATTGTACAGAGAGATAAGAACTAAGTCACTCACGAGTAAGCACGATGATCTGAACTCCATACCTCGCCCACTACGAGTATCTCACCACCTAACTGGCTTGTTGATATTGTAACCTATTGTACCTTAGTTGAGCATTAATAAGAGAATTGATAAGATTATCTTTGTAATAACAAAAGAGTTTTGTATTTATTGAAAGTTTACTAGAATAGAAGAAGTAGACTTTGAAAAATTGAAGAGGTAGAGAAAAATTAAAGATTTCCAATTACTTAATTCATACTTAATTCTTTGACTAAGCTACTTAATTAGATTGTCACCTAAACATTATAGATGACAAAACAGGTCCATGTCCGGATTAATGGCAACGACAGATGCCCAGATTCAACTCGTTCACGGAAAAAAGGCATGACCAATCGCCGTCCGTGGGGATCGAACCCACGACCACGTGGTTAAAAGCCACGCGCTCTACCACTGAGCTAGGAAGGCTTGGCTATTTGAAAATGAGCTTCAAATTAAATTTGCCTTTGGTAAACATGGCTCTCACCTTTTTTTCTTAAATGATTAATCAATCAAGAAAGTATTTGCATAGTCAAGAAGAAAACACATAATAAAAGACAAATGGATTGTCTCAGAATCGATCATGCGGTCGTTAAAGACTCTGATCCAGCATGAATTAGTCAATGGAGCTAATGATGAGACCCTGAACAATTTCAAAACTCTTGTTAAGACCAGTGCAAAAAAATCACCCATAAACGTGAATTGACATAAAAATCTCTGACACTAATGATGTCTAAACATATACATCTAAGAATTATGACTTGCAATGTTATTAGAACTAGATTGAACAAGTGAGAGAATTCAATAGGTTTGGACACTAAAAAATCAAAATTAAGATATTTGTCAAGAAAATATTATTCAAGTGTCTTATTTATAAAAATCAATTCAAAACAAGAAACACAAATATAATAGTAATCAAAATAGCTTCAACTCATTGTTTGGTGATTGTCTAGTAGAAGCAAATTGCAAATTTGCAATGAAATTCTCATTTCATTTTATCATTAAAGATATGACTTTTCCTTCTTTCCACCCACTATTTCTTCCACTATCACTTTGGGTTGGTTATTTAAATGATCACTAAACTTTGACCAAATAACCCGGTGGTCACTGTTCTTCAAAAAATTTTATAGCACTCACACAACTTTGGCCGATTATCCTAGATGTCACTGTTCGCTACGAACATCCATGATTCTGTTAGTTTGTCTATGTGGACTCACCACATGGACTGCCACATAAGACAAGTCTGCCATGTCACATTTTTTCAAACCAAATGTGCCCAATCACCCAACCGAAGTAACCAACTCTAACCAACCCAATACCTAACCCTAAACCAACCCAAATCTGGAAAAAAATCTCCTCCTTGCTGCCTTTTGCTCGCCGCTGCCATGACCATACCGTCTGTGCCTTTTGCTCGTCGGACTCAACGCCTGGAAGCGGATCTAATCGACCAGCTGAAAGAGGAAGACTCTTAAACTCGAACTAAGCTTTTGGATGTAGAGCTTGAGAATGGCGATCTGACATCGAAACAAAAATCTTCTCAGGCCAAGTTTGAATCACAGAGGCCGTTGGCTAAGAAGAACCCAGATCTGCTCCGAAGAATCACAATTGCTCCAACTCTCTGCTCCGAAGAACCCAGATTTGGGAATCATTGTTAAAGCAGTAGCTCCATGGAGGAGGTAAACCGAGAGGAGAGAGGGATATCGATGGCGGCCGATGTTGTCGGAGGAGAGGCCTCCATTGATTTGCGGCGGTGAACTATGAGAGAGGTGGAGGAGGTCGATCTCGTCGGAGCAGGGGAAGAGGCAAAGTTGAAATACCCGAAGATTGTTGTTGTTATTGTTATTAGGATCCAACCCGACGACTGAGAAAAAAATTCATCGCCTTTATCATCGAACAACTGAATCCCTCTTCTTCACATTGATTAAACCAGCCCGTCTTGATTTGGGATTTGGGATTTGGGATTCGCAGACAACTGTCCACACCAACAGCAGAAGGACTCTTGCCATGGTGGAAAGTAGAGATCAAAATGGACATGGCTTGAAATTTGGGATTTGGGATGCGCTGACAAATTTCCACTTCCCCACCGCTCTCATCTCCATTCAGGACCGCAAGGATGAGGCTATGCTGGGTCTCTCTCTCTCTTTTCCTTTTTTCTTCTTAATTTCCTGTCAGATGAGAGATGAGAATGAGAACATATCGGCATCGGCTGGAGATTCCTAGCCGGCGGTGGTGGGAAGCTAAGGTGGCGATGGTTGTGGTGAAGCAGAGGAGGGGGAAGAGGAAGAAGGAGGAAATTGGGTGGGTGTTTGGGATTTGGGTGTTGAGTTTCGGGTTGGTTAAACGGTCAGTTTTGGGTTAACAAAAAAGTGAGTGGCGGACTTAAACATAGTTGGCAGCTGGATGTGTAAGTGACCTAGTTCCTTGTGGGTCTAGAATTTTTTGAAGAACAGTGATCACCGGGTTATTTGGTCAAAGTTTAGTGTCATTTAAGTAACCAACCCATCACTTTGGCTATAATATTTGGCTGAAAAAATAGCAATTTGCACCCTCTATTTTGAAAACATAACGAATAGTCTCTTATACTATTATTTTTATCTTTTTCTATTTTAAGTACTTTGTCTTTTGAACTCTTCCGTTCTGACTTTTATCTTCTTAATGTTAAATCTGGACACATTCGCGGCCCACATCATCAACTGCTTTCACAGTTTAGCGTGTAAGCATTGAAATAGGTAAATTGGAGAGGTATAACGAAGACTACACGTGAAATACGAAGAATTCTAAACCATATCAGTATTGTCCTACCCATTTATATTTTAATTAAAAAAAGCCTAGTCAACCAAAACTTGAATATGTGATGTGTTGGATGGCATCAATTAACGTTAAAAAGATAAAACTTTGACAAAAAGACCCAAAAAAAACAAAATAACTAAAATATAAGTGAAAAAAAGGTAATTTATAGTGCAGAGAGTCGTATGTAAATTAACAAAGTAGAGAGGGTCAAAGTGTTATTTTCGAGATAAAAAAAAAACTTTATAAAAGAGGATGAAGACAAAATGGCGAAATGCAACTATGTTCATTCATATGACAACCGACTGTGGAGCATAGATAAGTTCAGTCAAAACAAAACCTACAAAGCAAAACAATAGAAAAGCTCTGATCTTCTTTCATGGATGAAATCGAATCCAAGCCAGTATGCCATCTAGTAGCGATGCCGTTCCCAGGAAGAGGCCACATAAACCCAATGATGAACCTCTGCAAGCTACTAGCTTCACGAACAGCAAACCTCCTCATCACTTTCATAGTCACAGAGGAATGGCTGAGCTACATAGGCTCAGAACCAAAGCCCGACATCGTTCAGTTCAGAACCATACCTAACGGCACCATCCCGCCTGAGAGCCTCAAGGCCATTGATTTCCCCGGATTCTATGAAGCTGTGATGACGGAGATGGAATCGCCGTTCGAACAGATACTCGATCAGCTTCAGGAACTTCAGGAACCGCCGGTTACTGCTATCATCGGTGATGTTGAACTCCGGTGGGCTGTTGGAGTTGGAAACCGAAGGAATATCCCTGTGGCTGCGTTCTGGACTATGTCTGCTTCTTTCTTTTCGATGCTGTACCGTCTTGATGCGTCTGCAATGGATCGGAGTTCATCGCAGAAGGATCAGTTAGGTGATTGTTCGTACTTGTTAATAAATAATATAAGATTCATTCAAAACCCTCTCCTAATAACTCGAGTTATTGGGATGCAACGATTTCAGTATACAGTATAATCCAAGCTTTGTTTATAAATTTTGTCACAGATAGTGGAGATTCAATACCTGGGATTTCTTCCTCACAAGTTTCAGAACTCAAGAACCTGTTCCAGAAGAACGATCTCAGAGTACTGCAACTTGCCATGGAATGTGTCTCCAAGGTGACAGAAGCACAGTATCTTCTCTTCACTTCAATCTACGAGCTCGAGGTCCAAACCATGGATTCTCTATCCCAAGCTTTCCAATTCCCGGTCTATCCAATCGGCCCTGCCATCCCATACTTGGAACAAAAACACCATCATCAAAACCCCACCTCAGGAAGCAGCATTTACCAATGGCTAGATAACCAACTAAAAGCTCTGTTCTATACATCTCACTGGGAAGCTTCCTCTCAGTTTCAAGCACCCAGATGGACGAAATCCTCGACGGGCTTCAATGCAGCGGGGTCCGGTTCCTGTGGGTAGCTCGGGGTGAATCCACACGGCTGAACCAGAAGATGAGTGGTGACGGCAATGGGATGGTGGTGGCTTGGTGTGATCAGTTGAAGGTGTTGAGCCATAGTGCAGTGGGTGGTTTCTGGAGTCATTGCGGATGGAATTCGACGCTGGAAGCGGTCTTCGCTGGGGTTCCGATTCTGACTTTCCCTCTGTTTCTGGATCAAGATTCCAACAGCAAGCTGATTGTTGAAGAGTGGGGGATCGGTTGCGAATTGGGGAAGATGCAGAATGGAAGCGTTACTGAAGCAGGAATTGCTGAAGTTGTCAAGAAGTTCATGAACCTGGAAAGCGAAGAGGGGAAACGAATGAGGAGAAGAGCAATGGAGCTTGGAGATATCTGCAATGAAGTAACTAAAGATGGTGGCTCATCAGTAACCAATCTTGATGCATTTATCGCTAGCAGGGCAAATCCAGAATTCAAACTGACACATTACTCGAACAAGGCAAGCTAAATTCACATAAGAATTAGGATCCTTTAAAAGTAGCTACATTTGTACCTCTAAGAAGCATCTGAAATGTCCTTGATGAACTGATCAAGGTTCTTATCAGAAGAACCACCTTCTGCAATTGCTCCCCTGCAAATCTCACTCAACTCTTTACATCTCTTCCTCAACCCCTTAACCTCAATCTCCTCTCCATCCATGAACCTCTTCACAACTTCACCTATCTCATCTCTTCTCACCAACTCCTCTACCCCCACCACATCCCTCTTCAACCTCCATCCAACCTTCCATTTCTCAACAATCCTCCTACTATTCGGAACCTGATCGAATATAAGAGGAAACGTAAGCATCGGTACTCCGCAGTATATACCCTCCAGTGTCGAATTCCACCCGCAATGCGTCAAGAACCCTCCCACAGAACAATGGCTCAGCACCTTCATCTGGTCACACCATGGCACCACCATCCCTTTCTCACCACACGACTCTTTCACCCTTTCGCTTTCTCCTCTAGCCACCCATAGGAACTTGACAGAGCTGGCTTTGAGACCTTCTGCAATTTCGTCCATCTGGTTACTTGATATGGAAGCAAAGCTCCCTAATGAGACATACAGAACCGATTCCTTAGGTTGCGAATCTAGCCAGCTGAAATAAGCAGGATGAGCTGATTCAGAATCAGAAGTGTTGTGATTGATCCGAAAGAAAGGAATAGCTGGTCCGACTGAGTAAATTGGTAGCTGCTTGAGTTCTGATTTCAGAGCGTTGAAGGATTCAGGTTCAAGCTCCTGGACTGTGTTCACTAGCAGGAACTGAGCTTTGGGAACCCAGGAGATGCATTCCAGAGTTAGCCCCATGATTCTCCGGTCATCCCCGCGGAATATCGCTTGTAGATCGGCGATTTCCGGTTCTGAAATTCCATGGATTGAAGCTCCTCTTTGATCTAATAGATTATCTCGTAGTTGAAGATCTTTAATGGCTGAAAATCGATTGAAAGTGGAGAATACTCCTGCTGGAATGGTACACAGCGTAGCCACCGGAATCTTCCTCCGATTAGCGATCCGGATGGCCCAGCGGAGCTCGGTGTCGGAGATCAAGGCTGTGATTGGCGGATCGGAGATCCGGTCGAGGAGTTCGTCGACGGGGGTTTCCATTTCGGTCATGACGGAGTTGTAGAAGGCAGGGAAGTCGGATCCTCGGACGAGCTCCGACGGGATTACGTTTGGAATGGAAGCGAGTTTGGTGTTGGTTGTGAAATTGGAGGCAGCGGCGGCGGCGGAGAGGAAGCCGCGCCACTCTTCGGTGACGACGACGGTGATGAGAAGGTGAGGGTTTTTGGAAGAGATGAGGTTGCAGAGGTTGAGCATGGGGTTGATGTGGCCTCTTCCTGGGTAGGGCACGGCCACCACGTGGCGGCGGATTGATTCCGGCGAGGTGGTTTCAGTGTTCATGGCTGGATAATTGGGAATTGGATTAGGTGAGAGGACAATTTTTTTTTTACAATTGTTTTTGAAAAAAGAGAGGGGAGTTAATTGTAATTTTGTTTAACCGGATAGGGTGCGAAATTGGGCCGGATAGGGGTGGGAATTGTGCTGAGTCGGGCTTAGCCTGACCCAGTTAAACTAGGCCTTCGGACTACCCGATCGTAGGCTTGGCAATGGGTTTCTGGAAATTGGGTACCCACCCAAAATCCGGCCAAATTGGGTGGGGATTACCCGTTGACTGGGTAAAGTTGACGGGTATGGCAAACCCGGTACCCAGTTAGAGCGGGTAACGGGTGGGGACGGGTTTCAAGGTATCTGCCCCATACCCAACCCGATGGGTACCCAATATAAAACAAGGTTGTGTTAGCCATAATATATCATCTATGTTTAACGAATTAGACCCAATTTCTCCTTCATTCATTCAACTCGTCACTTCAACTCATCGATCGAGCAGTCTTTCGTTCCCTCTCGAAACCATAACGCTCTAAAGATCGTAGTTCCATCTCGAAAATCTCTTTGCAATCCAGATACATAGAGATTTGGGGTTCACCCAATAGGTATCGGGTAAACCCGATACCCATGTCGGGGCGGGTATGGTTTGAATTTTTTACCCATTTAGTCTCGGCGGGCGGGTACGGGTAATACCCATTTAACAAACGGGTGGGTAGTGGATATGTGGTATCCGGACCCGTGGGTACCCATTGACAAGCCTACCCGATCGGCGATATTGTCAACCCGACCCAGTCATACCAACTGGGTAACCTGAAGCACGGTTTGGTCGAGTTTAGTTTTTACCCGAAACCTAATTATCTCACTTCAATGCTTAGGAAAAAATATATTTTATTTTGACTATCCTCTAATCCTTGTGAACTTAAGCAAACAAACAAAAATCACTGCAAATATACCTCGAACATGTATTATATTTGTTTCTTTTCACAACAATAAACCATCTCAAACCTAGGTTAAACCGATTATGACTAATAATTATGTTCCGCTAAAGAATACAAACCTTTAGAAATAAATAAATTGACGTAATAATAAAAATGTATGATCAACACTATGATGCAACCGAGTTAAATGAGTAACTTTTATATTATAAATGAGTGTTTTTTATACATTCGGGTCAATCGTGTCGAGCCGAGTTTTTTCGGGCTTTTGTAAAGCCCGAAACACTCAATTTGACAAACCCGACTACCCAACCCTTATTACGCCAGGTTTCGGGTTACCCAAAGCCTGATTTGCCGGTCCAAGTCACAAAGAAGAAAGTTAGAACGAAAGGACCCAAACGAAAAAGTGGTAAAAGTAGGAGGGGTAAAAAGAGCGATTTATAGTGTAGGATGGCTATTTGTTAAGTTGGCAAAGTAGAGGAGGCAAAATGCTATTTTCCCTTGTAAAAAATACAAACTTCGTGACTCAGCTGACAGCTAGACTCGAACACTAAAGTGAATTCATCACATCCACGTGACGGAATTTTGTCTCCGTCTGAATTGCAAATTCCAGTCTTCAGTTGTGAACCTTTCTGTTACAAATGTCGTCGCTAAAAAACACACACACATTCCGGCAGAATTCGAGTATATCAGTACAAGGGTA
Organism: Linum lewisii; assembly: GCA_034768395.1. Taxonomy (NCBI): domain Eukaryota; kingdom Viridiplantae; phylum Streptophyta; class Magnoliopsida; order Malpighiales; family Linaceae; genus Linum; species Linum lewisii. Next base: position 2,070,521 of record CM068300.1, on the reverse strand, counting down.
AATTACTTTTTTCTCCCTGCTTTTTAGACAATTTTCTTTTGGCTCTCATGGTCTCATCGGCATGGAGGCCACACGTACACTTGGCTAACCATGGTGATTAATTTTTGGATTTGGTGTAATCCTTAATTTAATTACCTGCTGACCATGCAAATTGCATGACAATCTTCCAGCTCATCATTAATGCCCAAAATAACGTATATAATTATTATTTAGTGCACTTTTCAATCAACCCGAAAAACCAATTGCCCGAGTTTGAAACCTATTCGGTTCGGATTCTGATAGTTGATATCTGTTCAGGTAATAATAAATTAATAATCACCCTACATAGGCTTTTACATAGTAAGCTAAGGGGGTGTTTTTCTAACCTAGATTTGAGAGGCGAAATTGCATTTCTAAATTCCGTTGGTCTATAATTTTTCGTTCAATGTCTTTGTAATTGAATTTTTCTCTGCGCTCAAATTCAGCTCTAATCGAAATTGAGAATCATGTTCGAATGAAAGGAAATTGTGAATTCCTTCCCATTCCAAATCACCGTTAGATCTTTCTGAGAAAAAAGAAAGACAAATAGTCCCTTTTAGAATACGTATTATAACCATATCCATGCTTATTTATTAGTTTTAAATGCGCTGAAATAACGGGACGTACGAAGCGACCGGCGGCTCTGCACATTCCCCCACTACCTGCAAACCTCCAATCACACGCCAGTTCCCGCCAATCGCATCGCGTGAAAAAAACTATAAATACCCCTAAACCCGTTCCTCGTGAGATATCAAAACAATAAATTCAATTCAGGCGGAATTGACAATTCCGTTGGTATTTTTTATCTGAATACCAATAGAATTGTAAATTATACTAGAAATCACTCCTGAATACCTGAATACTAATTCCACTCGAAAAATAACTCCTAAAATTACCATAAGTTTTCGAACAATTTCCAGTTATAATCATAACAAAAAACTTAAAATTCTAAGAACAAAAATACACAAACTACTTCAGTATCCATCCCCTATCCGTACGTACATAACGTTTTTAAATCCACCCAATACTCAATCAACTCAAAATTCACCCGATTAAATCGATTCGAGTTCGGACAGATAACCATAACCACCCATCCCTATCCAAATCCAAAATCATACCCACTTTGAACATCAGTTATACAAACCTTGACACGCCTATATAAAGGCCAAAGCTCTGTCTGTTCTCCTCATCACAGAAATCACCAGAAAAACCATGGCTTCCCAACTACTCCACACTACACCATTATCGCCATTGTTGAAGCTTCAACCAACCCTTCATCAACCCATCTCTTTCCCCAAGCTCCTCCAAAGATCCACAAAGAAGAACCACTCAATCTCCATCTCCCAACCCACCAAGATCAAACCTTGCTACTCCACTCTAGCAGGAGACATCCTCGACACATCCTTCATCGTCAATGAAGAAAACCGCCCAGCCACCGAACCACCGAAAACCCAGCTGGAAGTTCCGGTCATCGACCTTGCCGAAGACACAGAATTGGTGGTTGAGCAAGTGAGGAAAGCCTGTCAGGAATGGGGGTTCTTCCAAGTGGTGAACCATGGAGTTCCCCTGCATATGCTGCAGGGGATCCAGGACAGCTCGAAGGAGTTCTTCGAGCTGGAGATGGAGGAGAAGATGAAGGTTAAGAGGGATGAGGTGAATCCTTTAGGGTACCATGATGGTGAACTTACGAAGAATGTTCGAGATTGGAAGGAAGTTTACGATTTCTTGGTTAAAGAACCTAACTTGATCCCTGCTTCCCCTGATTTGGAATCTGATGAATTGAGAACGATTCGGAACTCTTGGCCGGAATCTCCATCTCAATTCAGGTAATGAATCAAGATTGATGGATTTGAGTACTCTTTTTCTTTGTTTCTGATGGATTTGAGCACTCTTTTTTGGTTTGTCAGGATTGTGTGTCAGGAATTTGCAGGGGAAATGGAGAAGCTGGCATTCAAGCTGTTGGAACTAATTTCTGTCAGCTTAGGGTTGCCAGCTGACAGGATGAATGGTTACTTTGACAACCAAATCAGCTTTGTCAGGATCAATCACTACCCACCTTGCCCGTTTTCCGATGTGACCCTTGGTTGCGGTCAACACAAGGATTTCGACATCCTGACCATTCTGGCTCAGAACGACGTTCAGGGGTTGGAGGTTAAGAGAGATGGTGAATGGGTTCCTGTGACACCTGATCCTGACGCATACATCATTAACGTCGGCGACATCTGTCAGGTTTTTTGCTCGTGTTTCTCGCATATACATTGTCAGTTTATGGTCAACCATCATAATGATTCTGTGGTGGGTGATTGTGTGCAGGTTTGGAGCAATGAGAAGTACAAAAGCGTGGAGCACAGAGCGGTGGTGAACGGGGAGAAGGAGCGATATTCGTTTGCGTATTTTTTCGTGCCGTCGCACGATGTGACGGTGAAGCCATTGGAGGAGCTGGTGAGTGAGGAAGAACCTGCAAAGTATTTGCCCTACAATTGGGGGAAGTTTTATGCTACTAGGAACAGGAGTGATTACAAGAAGCAAGATGTTGAGAACATTCAGATTCATCATTTTAGGGTTCCTAATTGAGTTAGTTTGAGAGTTCTAGATCAGCTTGAAATAAGAGTGAAGAAGTTGGAATTGTGTGGAATTAATGGATGTTTGGAAAGGAGTCGTTTGGGAGGTAGAATAATTGTTTGTTTCGTGTCGAATCGCTTGTTTGGTATAACTATATGAATCTCTAAAGATATAAAAAGTCTTACAAAATTATGTCGTGAATTTTTTTTTTTTGGGGTAAAAAAATGGCGCGAAATACTTGAATTAACTATCAATTTATCCTCTCCTGTTATAACCAACCTTAACCGTCAAATTCTTTAATCTAAAACTTCTTTAAGGGGTGACTAAACAATATGGCTTGTTATTTACTTTAATAACACAATAACATAGTAAACAAATCGATTTAATATTCATGATTGTTTACTTTTTTCTTAAGTCTTTCTCAAGGTAATGAACAATAAAAGCATCAATTAGTTGTTTAGCAATAATCGTTCCATTAAGAAATCGAACTTCTCTCTCTAATTTTTTTCTCTCGCCTCTCTCTACTCGGGACTCCCTAGGGGTGTTAATGAGCCGAGTCGAGCCGAGCTTTGCCCAGCTCGAGCTCGGCTCGTTTGGTTTAGAGTCTGGCTCGAGCTCGGCTCGAGCTCGAGTTGCTCGATCAATCGAGCTCGAGCTCGGCTCGGCCATTTTTTTGGCTCGAGCTCGCTCGGCTCGGTCGAAACTAGCTCGTTAACAAGCCTAAACGAGCTCGAGCTCGAATCGAGCTCGTTCGAGCTCGAATCGATCGAGCTCGAAATCGAGCTCGAATTGAGCTCGAATCGAGCTTTTGAGCTCGAGCTCATTTGCAAGGTCTCGAGCTCGTGCTTTAGTGCTTTAATAATTCACTAAAGCATACTATAATAAACAATGTTATATTACGAACTTACTCATTTTTCTGAATTATTACTTATCATTAATTTGTAGGCATACTCAAAAATCAAAATGAATATTATTGTTTACAAGATATAGAATTTTTTTTAAAAAATCGAGCCAAAACCTAACCATTTCATGAGCCAAAATCGAGCCATTTCACGAGCTAATCGAGTCAGCTCGCGAACTCTGAAATCGAGCTAGCTCGCGAGCTCCAAAATCGAGCTAGCTCGCGAGCTACTTGATCGAGCCAGCTCACGAGCCATTCTCGAGCCAGCTCACGAGCCGTGTAACGAGCTCTAACGAGCCAGCTCGCGAACTACATTGTTCGAGCCAACGAACCGAGCTGGCTCGCGAGCCAGCCGAGCCGAGCAGACATGAGCTCGAGCTCGGCTCGTTAATAAACGAGCCGGCTCGCGAGCTGGCTCGGTTCGTTTCGAGCCGAGTCACGGGCGAGCTTTTTCCGAGCCGAACGCCGAGCCGAACACGAGCAGCTTGGTTCGTTAACAGCCCTAGGACTCCCCCCTTTTATTTCCTCCGCTGCCGCCGGCCCCTTATGGGTGACCGGCGGCAGCTACTCTTTCTTCCAACTGCTCTGTTTTCTTCTTCCTCTTTCGTTTGATGTCTCTTCCTTTGATTTTTCTGGTTGTTAGGGTTTTACCCCTTTCTCAAGAGCTTGTCTCTTCTGCTTTTCCCCTTTGTGGGCATGTCTTACCCTTTATGGGTCTTTTGTCTCAGATCTGTTGCTGATGCTCAGATTTGATGTGGTTCGTCGGATTTCAAAGGGAGCTGCTTGCAGTTTGCTTCTTCTCTTCTTCTTTGTCATCTTCACCCATTGAGTTGGTGATCCGGAGATGTTGTGATTTCCTTTGTGAGTCCAGGTGCAAGATGTTGGAGTCGGTTGCAGGGACGCCTTTGTCTAAAGAAGAACTCATCGGCTCGCTTACTCTTATTTCCCTCTCGCGCGACGGCTGTCGTGATCCCCTTTTGGTGTTTCCCGATGAGTTGTTGCAAGGTTGAAGATGAAGATTAGCGGCGGCTGTTAGGTTCTGTCTGACAGTGGTTGATGTATTAGGGTTTTTCTAACTTACTGTTTGGGCTGGACCTTGTGTTTAGTTTAGGCTTAAGTTGGTTGTAATTCTGATGTATCTTGTCTTTCCTTGGCCTAGCCCAATCTTTGTAATCCTTTTCAGTTTAATGAAAACTGACTTGTCAAAAAAAAAAACAATAAAAGCATGTTTGAAGTGTTTGAATAGTTTTAAAAAATTTACGAGTGATTTGGTTGATGGAATTGAGTTTCAATTCTCGGCCCACTGAGAATTATAGTGCAATTATTTGGGCCAATTCTCGGTCTGGTTAATCAACACCGTCGAGTCTAATGAGAGACACACTTTCCTAAGTCCCAAGTACCCAAGCCACACTCTAGAATATTCATACATTAACCAATATGAAAGAGTACAATTTTTCGATATCCGAAAATCAAAATAATGTAAATCTAAATGAGCATAATTTGCCCCGATTGACAAAGAAATCAGCAACAAGATTGTCTTCATGATAAACATGCATTAAGGTAATGACGAGCATCCTTGAAATATCCAAACTTCTGATCAAGGTTAATCACCATCGTCGAGTCTGATTATAAACCACCGGTCGAACCACCCGACCCGATCACTAACAACTACCCGAAATGCCATCAATGAACTCATCAAGATTCTTATAAGAAGAACCACCATCTCCAATGGCTGCCCTGCAAACCTCCTTCAACTCTTCCCCTCTCTTCCTCATCTCCTTAATCTCACTATCCTCACCATTCATGAACCTCTTCACAACTTCACAAATCACATCCCTCCTCACCAATTCCTCCCCACCATCTCCCTTCAACCTCCACCCTACCTTCCACTTCTCGACGATCATCCTCTCGTTCGGAACCTGATCGAAAATCAACGGAAACGTAAGCATCGGAACCCCACAATACACACTCTCCAGCGTCGAGTTCCACCCACAATGCGTCCAGAACCCTCCAACCGAACCATGGCTCAGCACCTTCAGCTGATCGCACCACGGCACCACCATCCCTCTCTCCCCGAAGAATACCCTTACCCTTTCGCTCTCGCCTCGAGCCACCCACAGGAACGGGACGCAGCTGTCTCGTAACCCGGCCGCCATTTCGTCCATTTGTTGTCTGGAGATTGAGAGTGAGCTCCCTAGGCAGACGTAGAGAACAGAGGAAACAGAGTGGGAGTCCAGGAACTTGAAATGTGGAGATTCTGGTTCGTTGATTGGAGTGATGGGTTTGTTGATTTGGGAGAAGGGAATGCAGGGGCCAATTGGGTATATTGGGGAGTCGAATTCTGGTGTTAGGGATTTGATTGTTTCGGATTCGAGATCGAGGACTGTGTTTATGAGGAGGTACTCTGCTTTTGGTATCCATGAACGGCATTCTAAGCTCTGGTTCATGATTACTCTGTCGTCTCCTTGGAATATTGCTTGTAGATCTTCTACGTCTGGAGGTGAGATTCCGTGGTTTGAATATTCTGAATGATTGTCTCCATGATCTGCGTAGTATCACGATGATTCAGCAATTGGATTAAAAAAAAAAAAACAGAGCAAGATTCAAGAACTGGAATTAGAGAATGGATAATATACTTTTCTGTCCTTTTCGTCCTACTACTATGCAAAGTTAACAAACATACCCTCTACTTTAACATTTTTAACAAGAGAAATGACGAAACTTACATTCAACTAAATCAGTAAAAAGACTCTGTTTTTTCGGCCGTTGGATAAAAATATATCTCAATCGTTTAGTAGTTCAGCTAAAACATATGAAATCTCGTGAAAATAACCCCAAATCAGATCACTAGAAAACCCAACAAGAGGAATCCGTGACAAATTCAAGGAAGAATCGACAGAGACGAAAAAGTTTACGAAATGACACGTTTGCATAACATGAGAGCAAAAATGTGTATCAACCCATTAGAATTCATGTTGTAAGAACTAGAATCGTTGATTATAATGTAGAACTCTGCTCGAGTTAGATTGTAAGAATTAGATTTGCCAATCAATACACACCACCCACAGATTTGTAAGATTCAGAAAATTGAAGAAGAAGAAGAAGAAGAAGAATACCCAATAAGTGATCACGAAGCTTGAGGTCTTGAACGCGAGCAAAGCGATGGAAAAGGAAGTAAACCCTAGCAGGAACAGTACAGAACATGGCCACCGGAATCCCCTCCGACGGCCAATTCCGATGGCCCAGTTCAGCTCATAGTCAGAGATAACAGCACTGACAGCTGGCAGGCCATCTGACTCCAGACGGCCAATGAGCTCATCGACCGGAGCTTCCATTTTGGTCACAACGGCGTCGTAGAAGGCAGGGAAGACTGATCCTCGGATTCGTTCGGAGGGGATGACGTTTGGGATGGATGCGAGTCTGACGTTGGTGTTGTCGTCGAATGCGGAATCAGCGGCGAGGAGGAGGGTGTGCCATTCTTGGGTTACGATGATGGTGATGAGGAGGTCAGGGGATTTGGAGATGAGGAGGTTGCAGAGGTGTAGCATTGGGTTGATGTGGCCTCTGCCGGGTAAGGCACGGCGACCACGTGGCGGTGGCGGCGGTTTTGGGTGGTTTCCGGTGATGGGTTTGGTGAGCTCATGGTTTGGGGAAATGGGTTTGGGGAGGAATTGAGAAAAGATGAGTTCTTTCTTTGGTTTTGGTTTGAGGTTGGAAGTTATGATATAGATATAGAGGGCAATTTGGTGTTTGGGGAATAGGCACTTGATAATATGATATGGTATCAGAGTTTTCTCGCGGTTTAGTTTGATTGAGAAATTTTGTGATTGAATCTCGTTGATTTTCGGTATAAGTATTTAACAATTTCAATGGCATCAGGCTTGAGGGAACATATTAAAGAATGTTATATAAACTAATATAGAACATTGTCGAATAACTCGAGTTAGGGTCATCGGCATGTTGGACAAATGTGTGTAGTACTAAGAGCACACTTGTTAACCATGGTAATGAGTTAATTTGGATTTGGTGAAAGCCTTAATTACCTGTTGACCATGCATGTAGCAACATTCATAACGGGTGGATATTGTTTAAGAGTTTAATTAATCAAGAGAGACAATATCCATAATTAATATAAAGATTTTTTTATGAACGTATGACATAACTATTTTTTAACCATTAGATTGGGTCAAAAACACTAGCGATCATCTAAGTATAAATCATGTAACAGCGTGGTCACCTAACTATTTTTTGTAACAGCGTGGTCATCTAAGTTTGTGAATCATAACCGACAGGCATCTCCGACGATTTTTCACCAAATCTCCTATGAATTTGCTAGCTCGGAGGGCAACATCAGACAACAAAATAATATTGTTAACATGGAGAAGATGGAATAAAAATATTTTGTTGCTGATGTGACCCTCTGAGCTGGCAAATTCACTAGAGATTGGGTAAAAAATCGACGGAGATACCTGTTGGTTACGATTTACAAACTTAGATGACCACGTTGTTACAAAACATAGTTAGGTGACTATGCTGTTACATGACCCATACTTAAGTGACCGCTCGTATTTTTTACCCCATTAGATTATATGGTAATAAATTGAATGGCTGAAAAAAAATATAATAATACATTAATGTTCCAGACTAATCGTTCGGCCCAATAGATGTTGAAGGTCAACGCTGGGTTGTCCTTAGCTCCTCGATGTACCTCGTAGTGAATGGGGAAAAGTAGTAGTCAGTTCAATGAGACGTGCGTAAGTGATAGGAGTAGACTCCAATTCCGGTGACAAATGTTGTATTTTGTTGCATCCAATGCAACAATCAATCTCATCCATTGGATCTTAGTTGTTTCATCCTATGGTCTTAATTCTTTGTTTATAATTTCAAGTTATTTTAGTTTGTTGAAATTTACTCTCATTTTCTATCATAAAAATGTTTCACGACGAATTTCCCGATAACACAAGTCTCTGATGTCGAATTTTTTTGCACCCACGTGATCACCATCATTAGATTTATGTTTTTGGAAAAAAATATTTTTTATGATAATTTTTACGACGGCTAGTCGTACAATTTGTATGCGGCTTATACAATTTGTATTGATGTTTGTACAAGTTGTATATAAACTATATACACTTCACACGATATTTGTTAATTTTGTACAATCTATACGAGAGTTGCATACACTTTGTACAGGAGTTGTACACTCTGTATTTATTTTTGTACAGTATGGTAGGATTGTATACAATTCATACAAACTGTATATATTAATCTATATGAAATTCGTACACTATGTATGAGAATCGTACAACCTGTATATAACGTACACTTTGTATGCAGTTCGTACAAACTGTATTGATGAAATAATTAAATGTGCCATCTTCAGCGGAGCTGCTATGTAAAAACGACGTACCAAATTTTTAAATATCTCTCTGACTAACTTTTTCTTCGATCAAAAAATTAATTAGTAAAAAAATCATATTCATACGAGTTGGAGAATAAAAAAGAACAAGTGAGAAATAAGGACCGTAGATTAAATAGACGGATATGATTAATGTTGGTTTGGAGACAGCATGTGTGGCGCTGTCTCCAGAACCGCGGTCGATAGGAGTATTAAGGGTAAGGGAATAGGGTTACGTACCGCGGAGGATTGGTCCGCTGTGTAAAAGTGTTGTCCCGAGCCTTGTGAGGGTGATGTGGTATTTATAGTCTCAGACTTGACCTCCAAGGCTGATCTTAGCCGCTCGTCATAGTCCGTAGGATGTTGGCACGTGGCCTCGTAACCCTATGTCTCATTGGGCTGCTGTAGAAGTTGGTTGGGCCTTGTCTGCTGGGTCGCCAGGCCTGCTGCTGCCATTATCTGTATCTGTAGCGACCATATCTTGGGCCGCCGTCAGGCCCAATCGCTTGGTTGGGCCTATCAATTAATTATTTATCTTTTATGTCTTAATTTGTATTAATTATGACAGTTATTCAATGAAATTATTATCTCCATTATTTTTTCTAACCTCATTTATCTCACATTAAATATATTTATTATAATAATTAATCTATTTAAATTCCCTATTAATCATAATTCTACAATTTTTACCGCTGGCCAACTTATTTTTCTTCCTTCCCTGTCGTCTCTTTCTTCCAGCAGTCGCTGACTTGCAATCATGCTCTGGTAAGCTATTTTTTCTCGTTTTAATTTCATGAATCTTTCCAACGAAAACAATCAAGCTAGCGCTCATTTATTCGCGAATATAAATAACACATGTGTAACATATTACACGATTATAACAAGACAAATAATAGAAATACATGAAAGGAGAGTGCTTAAATTTTCAAAATACATATATAGGAAAAGTCGTGCATACCTTCAAACATTTTTCCATTCAAATATAATTCAAACAATTTTATAACTAGTTACAAGAATTAGTTTTTGAAAACTAATTCTTGTAACTAATTATAAAAGTGTTTAAATTTTTTTTTAAATCAAATTCGTTCCCATATAGAACAACATACAAATGTTCCTCCCTATTTAGATATGTCCTTAACAAAGGAATCCAAGCTCAAATTCGACGACCCACCATCTGCCACCGTCGCTCGGAAAGCCTCCCGGAGTTTCAACGCCCTCTTCCTCATCTTCCCCACTTCGTCGCTCTCCTCCTCCGCGTCCATAAACCTCTTCACCATCTCTGCAATTTCCTCCCGCCTCACCATCTCCTCTGCTCCGCCTCTGTTTAGGGGTGGGAAATGGGTTGGGTATGGGTACCCATACCCATATATCGTGGGTACCCATACCCACAATTCCACAAAATTCATCCCAAACCCCATACCCATATGGGTAGTGGGTAACCCACACTACCCATATTTCCCATAATAAAAAACATACGACGAAAAAAGAAAAATACAATCAGCTTCAAATCCGACTAATCTTCGTAGCTTATAATCCCATACAAAGTTTCATCACATAATCACGTCTATTAAACCATTACATGAACCGACAATTCCACTGTCAAATGCAAAATGTTAATAGAAAATTAATATGGGTATTATGGGTACCCATGGGTATAACCCATATGGGTAGTGGGTACCCACTACCCAAAAAAAGGGTAAAATCAATCCCAAACTACTACCCGTAGCGGATTATGGGTACCCATTACCCACGAAATTATGGGTTGGGTACGCGGGTACCCATTACCCCAAACCCAAGTTCCCACCCCTACCTCTGTTCCTCCTCCTCGCTCTCCACCCAACTCTCCAATCCTCCACAATCGCCTTACAGTTCATGAATTGATCAAAAAACAGAGGCCAACACAACATTGGTACTCCGACATAGAGACTCTCCATCGTCGAATTCATCCCGCAGTGCGTCCAAAACCCGCCAATTGAATCATGGCAAAGCACCTTCAATTGGTCGCACCACGAAACCACCATCCCACCGCCTCCGCCTGCAGCGCAGGCGGTGGCGGAAACCATTGCCTCTCCTCTCGCAATGAGTAGGAAGCGAACTCCGCTACTCACAACTCCGGCGACGATTTCTTTGGTTTGGGATTCTGAGGCGGAGAGGAAGCTTCCCATTGAGATGTAGAGTACAGAGCCTCTGGGCTGAGCATCTAGCCAGCTGAAGTATTTTCCGAGACTAGAGGCGGCGACGGTGGAGGAGTCGTCCGCCGGAAGTTTCAGATGTGGAATGGAGGGACCAATTGGGTAGACCGGAAGTCGAAAATGGGATTTCAGAGCATTGACCAGTTTCGGTTCGAGCTCGCATGGCGAAGTGAAGAGGAGATATTGGACTTTGGAGACTAGGGAAACTGATTCAATGGCAAAATCCAGAACTTCCGGGCCAAGTCCGTCGATGAATGGTTGAAGGTCTAGGATTCGAGTTGGGGAAAGCCCTGGTATGTAATCTACCTTCTCTTCTTCGACCCCTGCATAAGCTTTTGAAGTCAACGTTTGACCAAATTGCTATATGTAGTACTTGTTTTAATTTCTGTTCTGACCAGGTTAATTTAACATCAATGCAAACATGTTGGTTACAGGTTCTAAGTTAAATAGTCTAGCATCATTGTTAAAAATTGAAGTCAACTTAACATCAAAAGTTAAGAACCGAGTAATTCTGGCTAGAAGAATAAAGATGAGCCACGAAATTACAATAGGCAAACGTTTGACCAAATTGCTATATGTAGTACTTGTTTTACAAATGTAGTTGACTAATATACCCCAATTTAAAATATTATTTATATGTACCGTATTAATAAAAAAATTATTTTTTCTCATATTTCTTTTATTTTTAACCTAGTTACCGATTCATTTTAAGTTCAGTTTGTATATATTTTATATACGAAAAATCGTAAATCTAACAACACCAATCTTGATGGTATTTCGATGATTTTTTGAAAAAATAAGCATCATCGAGATTCAATCACCAAACTTCTTAGTCAAACTAAATCGTGAGAAAGCTATGATACCATATCATATAGTTTATGGGTCAAGTACTTAATACATCCCGAATCTTTGGGCTGAGTTACGAGCTGGTCCTTCAATTTCAAATGTTATAATGTGTTATGATCTAGTCCTGCAGTCACTGGAGGTAGCATATTCCAACCATTTTGTCACGTCACCACATGACACTGACACGTGGAATTTTTTTAGGGGTCGTTTCAGCGTGGAAATGAAATAAGTGGAATTAAAATCCTGAATGGATTTGATTGCTGGGGAAGACCATAATTCCTTCCGGATTTTAATTCCTTGTTTTCCACTGTACCATTACTATATGGATTTCAAACAAAGGACCACCTAACATGACTGAACTACTCTTTCTATCAATTCAAACAACTCCTACTTTCTTTCTGCATTTCATTTATGTAGTTTTTTTACACAAAATACTCATAAAATTTGAGCTCACCATTATTAAAAAAAAAAAAATCGGTCAAACATGAATATTCAAATAATCAAAATTATTCTAACATTCAAAGAATGTGGAATAATATGCCACCTTATCTTCATAAAATTCTATGAGTTGCATCTCATGACCAATGGTGGCTCAATATTAATCCATCTCAACTATTAAAATATTATAAATTTTTTTCCCTTTAAAAATTATGAACCAAAAAGTTGGTCTCTCCATTTTAGAAAATAGAACATAAAGGGGTATTGTTGAAAAAACCAAGGGAAAGAATAGAAAATCTGGCATCTTCTTTCCTTTTCAAAAGGTTTTGAGTCGAAGCTCATTTGAAATCCTGCCCAGATTTGAAATCTGTCGATTTTGTGTAACATGTTTTGCTCGCAAAACAAGGGAATTGGACCAAGCAGGAATTCGACAGAATTCCTGACCCAATTACTGCGCGGAAAACGACCACTAAGAGGTGGTTTGATTGATGAAATTGGGTTCCAATTCCTGGTTTACTAAGAATTGTAATACAATTATTTAGGTCAATTCCCCGTAGACCGAAAATTAGAACTCAATTCCATCAACAAAATAGCTCCAATTCTCATTGATGCACTACTTTTACCTGAGGAATCAGGGAATGGGAAATGGCGGTGCTGACGGAGGAGGTCAGAATGAAGGAACACTGCGAAAACAGCTGCCGGCATAGTCCACAGAGACGCCACTGGAATCCCGCGGCTGCTCCCAACTTCGCACATCCACGGCAAGTACGTGTCGGCGATGATGGCAGTCACAGGCGACGGTAGCCGGTCGAGGAGCTCATCAAAAGGACCTCGCAACTTGGTGCAGACAGCCTCGACAAATCCTTTGTAATCCTTCACACGGACCAACTCCGACGGTATAACGTTGGGTACCGTGGCGAATCGAATGTTCTTGTCCCCGCCATCGGCGGCGGTTTCTCCGAGCAAATGGAGCCATTCTTCGGTGACGACGAATGTGATCATGATTTTGGGGTATTTGGATAAGAGGGTGTGGCAGAGGTTCATCATTGGGTTAATGTGTCCTCTCCCGGGATAAGGCATTGCAACTATGTGGCAGTCGCCGGCCGTCGGGTTTTCTTGGCCGGAAAACATGTTCTCCGACGAAGATGATTGATTGGTAGTTTGGTATGTTACATCGTTAATGGTGCCATGTGATATATAGGAAGCTGCGGGATTCAAAGAGTTAAATGATTGGACCCTATATTGTGTAATGATTTCTCAATTATTGTTGCTCCTTGCCTTCAACTTGATCCGGGTAGGACAGTGTTGACGCCGGTCACGAGTGACGGACGGAGTGAGTTAGTCAATATTTTAGACCGGCAATCACTATTTTATGTAGTAATTTGTTATAGCAAATACTATTTGCAATGAATATTACAAATAGTAATATCGCAAATAGTATTTGCTACACCATGAACCATATACATGTATTTTCCATGTTATGTGAATCAAACAATGATGAAACTTGAAAAAAAAAAAAGAGAATCTAGACACAAAAATTAATTATAGTAGTTTGAATTGGGGATTTGGCCATAGAGATTGTGATCCAAATTCACACATATGAAAATTTAACTTACATGTTATTTGGATGAGTGCATTGGAGCGAAAGTGAACTGAATTAGTAGGTGCATTGTGAGTGAAAGTGCTTTTACTAATGTACCTGTTTGGATAGGTGATTTAAAAGGTGAACTAGAGTAAAATAGATATTATTTACAAAATTAATTACCATATCAAGTTCAGATCACCTCTGAATTTTCAATTCGCTCACCATCAAAGGTGAATCTCTCTCCTTTATATTTTTACCTGGGACGACCGAGTGAATCTGAATTCATATCCCATTTTTTGTTCCCAAACTGTGTAATTACACACTTTCACCCTAGTGAGTGAAATGACTCCAACTCACCCTCATTCAAATGGATTTTTTCCAAAAATAGGCTTGGGGCAAAATTCAATTCCCAAAATAGGCTCGTTCTACGTCAATTCAAAGGTCCAATCGACAAATTAGTGCTGATTGCATAAAATGAAATGGGCGACAAGTCGCCCCAAAATATTAAGTGGCGATTTACAATAAAATCGCATGTAATGTTTGGCGATTTTGCCTGACAAATACAGCCCCAAAATCGCCACTTATAGTGGCGATTTTCTTAGTAAAATCGCCACTTAAGTGGCGATTTTGGGGCTGTAATTTTGTCAGCCCAAAATCGCCACTATAGTGGCGATTTCTCAGCTATGAAAAATCGCCACTATAAGTGGCGATTTTATGCTAACTTTGTCTGACACTTTTATATTCAAATATAGTAAAATAGCATTTTGGTCTTTCTACTTTGTCAACTTAACAAATAGTCCCTTATTGTATAAACCGCTATTTTTATCTCTCATACTTATAGTTGATCCTTCTTATAGTTGAAATGGAAGGATCCAAAATACAAATTGGTCAACGTATGAGAGATAAAAATGGCGGTTTATACAATAGGGGGCTATTTGTTAAGTTCATAAAGTAGAAAGGCCAAAATGCTATTTTACTATATTTAAATAAAAGTGTCAGACACTTTGATTTCAAATATAGTAAAATAGCATTTTAGCCTTTCTACTTTGTTAAAATAAATAAATAAATAAATAAAATCTTAGTGAAATTTTCAAATAAATAAAATCTATTCGAGCCACGTAAGTGAACTAATTTAATTTATGTTATATATAAAAAAAATAGAAATAAATAATTTTATATAATAATCTATATAAGATTTTATTAAAATATAAGTGATAAATCACGTGGCAATTTTTTTTAATAAATAATGATGAATTATTGAATGATGAACATTTTATATATGTTAAATGTTGTCCTACCTCCACCATGTCGGCCAAAGCCTCCTCCCCATCTTCCATCTAGATTTTTGTTGAACTCACATCCAATAATTATCTTCTCAGGGAGCTCAGCTCAAATATCTCTTCACGGATACGAGCTACTTAAAAATATCGAGAGTATTGATCTTGCTCCTGATTAGCAACAACAATATTAATTTATCTTTGAATGAATAGTCTCTATCTAAGAATCGAATCGATCAGGCATACTCTGGTTGATCTTCACACTATTACAACAGCTCTCACACAAGCTTAAGTGGCCGTTATGTACAACATGATAAAAACATGCATTTTTGTCATCTGGACAGCCAATCATTTTTTGAGATAAGATTCGATACATCAAACAACTCAGTAATAAGAAATTAAATAAATACAAAATCGAGAAATTAGTTGGGTATTGATTATTTTATGTGAAAGCTATCTTAGTCACACACAAACAAATTATAATAATATTTCTATTTATGATTTTCCCCATAATTTGGTAACGAATTAAGTATGTGACCCTTGAGTTAAATGAATGGACCAATATTCAAGCTTGGACCCCAACATCGTGTCATGATTGTACCTAATTTATTTTATGTATAGCTTTCTCCATTGTTGTTGGAAGTTTTCTTTCAATATTGGGAAAATAGTACTTTGCCGCCTCTACTTTTCCAACTTAACAAATAGCCCCCTATACTATAAATTGTTCTTTTACCCTTTTTATTTAGACCACTTTGTCGTTAGGGTCCTTCCGTTCCAACTATTGTCTTCTTAGTATTAAATTTGGACACATCCGTACACCGACGAGAGAGATATCGAAGGTAGCAGACGAAGAGTTGGCCATGGAGGTAAATTTGGGTGGTATTGCGAAGAGTATGGTGAAATATGAAGGATTTTAAAATCACACATTTTTTCGTCAATTTCATCTTATCTAATTATATATACTTATATTCTCAATTAAAAACTTAGTAAGGAAATACATGATTCAACGTAGTGTACTGAATGCGTACCAATTAACTTTATGAGGATGAAAGTTTGAAACAGAAGGACATAAAGGGCAAAACGGTCAAAATAGGAGAAGTAAAAAGAGCGATTTATAGTATAGGAGATTATTTGTTAAGTTGACAAAAATGAGGAATCAAAATGCTATTATCCCTTAATTATACACTACATATTGGCCCACCGCCGGCATTGGCCGGACGAGAGCAAACTCCAAAAATATTACAAAAAAAAATTGAGTGATCATGAAGTTACCCATCTGATACTTCAGTGACCACAAATGTATTTGACCAAAAATTATTGTTATCACTTTATCCAATACGGTAATATACCAAAGTGTGTTGATGAGTCGAGTTGAGCTAAACTTTTCTCATTCTCAAATTTGGCTCGATAACCATATTTCGGAGTATACTTTAAAATAAAATAAAATCATTATTTACTACTAAAAATGTTCATTCACCAATAATAACGTCTCAAAAAAGACAATGTTCATAATACTAACTTTTTAATTCTAGCAAACATAACTAAATTGATGACATGGATATATACAAGCGTATTGAATGTAAACTTTAAACTATGATCGTTACACCCTGAACCCTCTTAGCTTGAACTATGATTGTTACACCATGAACCCTCTTAATCTGTAGAGTGTAAACCAAAACTATTATTCTCGAATCACAAATCTAATGTATCAAGTGCAAACTTTAAACCGCCTTAATAGCCATCGAGCTGATTCATGAGAACCTAATCGAGGCTTTTACGAGCTATCTAACTCGAGCCATCAATGAGTCGGTTCACGAACCAAACTCAACGAGCTTAGGAGTCGAGTGAAACTCGTGAGCCTGCCGAAACGAACTAGTGTGGGCTCGGACTCGAAGTCAATTCATTTACAAATGAGCCTAATTTTCGAATGAACTCTTTAGCAGTTTTTTCAAGTCGCTCACAAGCAACTTAACTCGTCAACTTAACTCGTCAACAACCCTACCAATCATTCAATGTTGATTATTTTAGAACAGCCATCACTCAATACCTACTTAGAAATGTCCTTAACAAAGGAATCCAAGCTCAAATCCGATGACCCACCATCCGCCACCGTCGCCCGGCAAACCTCCCGGAGCTCCGACGCCCTCTTCCTCATCTCCTCAACTTCACCGCTCTTCCCCTCCGTATCCATAAACCTCTTCACCACCTCCGCAACTTCCTCCCGCTTCACCAACTCCTCTGCTCCGCCTCTGTTCCTCCTCCTCGCCCTCCACCCAACTCCCCAATCCTCCACAATCGCCTTACAGTTAGTGAATTGATCAATAAACAACGGCCAACACAGCATCGGAACTCCGGCATACACACCCTCCATCATCGAATTCATCCCGCAGTGCGTCCAAAACCCACCGATCGAATCATGGCAGAGCACTCTCAATTGATCGCACCACGGAACCACCATCCCGCCGCCGCTGCCTCCGGCATCGGCGGCGGCAACCATCGCATCTCCTCTCGCCACGAGAAGGAAACGAACGCCGCTGGACAAAACTCCAGCGACGATTTCTTCCGTTTGAGATTCTGAGGCGGAGAGGAAGCTTCCCATTGAGATGTAGAGTACAGAGCCTTTAGGTTGAGCATCAAGCCAACGGAAGTAATCGACGCTGCCGCCGCAGGCGGCAGCGGCGGAGTCGAGTTTCAGATACGGAATCGACGGGCCAACTGGGTAGATAGGAATCAGGAATTGGGTTTTCAGAGCGTCGAAGAGCTTGGGTTCGAGCTCGTACGGCGAAGTAAAGAGAAGATACTGGAGCTTAGGGACGAGATAAACAGATTCCAGAGCTTTATCCACGACTCCAAATATGGCGATGAATGGTTGTAGATCAAGAATTCGGGTTGGGGGAAGCCCTGGTATGTAATCCACCATCTCTTCTTCAATCTCTGGATAAGATTCAAAGTCAATCTTTAACCAAATCGGCTAATTAAAATTTCTAGGGTTTCGAAAATTAGCAATTACCCGAGGAATCATCGATCGGGAAATGGCGGTGTTGTCGGAGGAGGTCAAAGTGATGAAGCACTGTGAAAACAGTCGCCGACATAGTCCACAGAGACGCTACGGGGATTCCGCGGCTGGTCCCGACGTCGCTAATCCACGGCAAGTATGTGTCGGCGATTATCGCCTTCACCGGAGAGTTCAGCTCATCGAGAACCTTCTCGAACGGGCTTGCAACTTTGTGTAGACAGCCTCGATGAATCCCTTGAAATCCTTCGCCCGGACTAGCTCCGACGGGATGACGTTGGGAATCGTGACGAATTGGAAACCGGCTGCTGGTTTATCTGAGTCGTCGATTAGATGGAGCCATTCTTCGGTGACGACGAAGGTGATTAGGATTTGGGGGTGTTTGGATAAGAGGCTGTGGCAGAGGTTCATCATTGGGTTGATGTGTCCTCTCCCGGGTAAGGCATCGCCACTATGTGGCAGGCGGCGGCGACTCCGGCGGCCGTCGGGTTGTCTTCTCCGGGAGACATTGGGAAAACAGAGGTTTTTCGATATTCGGAAATGGAAAGTGTGGACTATGGTGAATATAAAAAGAAATAAAACCGCGAATCAGTAATCAAATTGAACTTGTCTTTATCACTGAAATATATTTTAAATACAAATTGATTAGTATACTTTAATACTTTGTACAATTTCATCCACACTGTTTACAAACTTGACAATGCGAGTAAAACGTACATTTTGATGAATTTTAAGTCACTGATTAAATTTAGTATTGGATTTTAATCATCAAATAAGTATCATTTTCATTGCAACCTATAATCTTTAAATTTCGAGTATTCAACACGATTTAGAGGTTATTGGTGGATCATAGTCCTGCTACCCAAAACAATCGACTCAGCTAGACCGATCTGTCCAATCCTCTGAACCAGTTGGCCTGGGTAGATTCTAGAGCTCAAGAAACCTCATTGCTAAGTCTTTTTCAAGTTTCGTCATTGTTTGATTCACATATTATAATATGTGAATCAAACAATGACGAAACTTGAAGAAAAAAAAAGGAGAATCTAGACACAAAAATTAATTAGAGTAGTTTGAATTGGGGATTTGGCCATAGAGATTGTGATCCAAATTCACACGGATGAGAATTTAACTTACATGTTGTTTGGATGAGTGCATTGGAGCGAAAGTGAACTGAATTAGTAGGTGCATTGTGAGTGAAAGTGCTTTTACTAATGTACCTGTTTGGATAGGTAATTTAAAAGGTGAACTAGAGTAAAATAGATATTATTTACAAAATTAATTACCATATCAAGTTCAGATCACCTCTGAATTTTCAATTCGCTCACCATCAAAGGTGAATCTCTCTCCTTTATATTTTTACCTGGGACGACCGAGTGAATCTGAGTTCATCCCAATTTTTGTTCCCAAACTGTGTAATTACACACTTCCACCCTAGTGAGTGAAATGACTCCAACTCACCCTCATCCAAATGACCCATTAAAAATTAAGCTCAATTATACTCACCTAAATTCCCATTGTCAATTTTATTTTTTTGGTCGGAAACGGCGTGAAGCGCCTAATTTATTAATGAATCATTCAAAGATCAGCAATCCACATACAATCTTTCCTTAGAAAATAGCCAAGGTTACTATCGGACGTGGGGACGAAGTGAATACCAGGGTCGAGGGAATGACCCAAATTAGCTAAAAAGTCTGCTGCACCATTGTCTTCCCTATAAATGTGGTGGATTTCGACTTGCCAATTACGTCGCAGAATCTCCCCGAATAGCAATGACTTCACTTGCGCCATTGTCAATTTTCTAATCCAAACTACTTAGGGGTCGTTTGTAACGAGAATTGGTTTGGAGAGAATTCAATTCTCTAGAGAATTGAATTCTTTGAGAATTGGGCATTCTAGGCTATTTCGAAAATCAACCGTTTGGATGAGTGAATGTATGAGATTCTTGGGTTGAAAAAAATAAAAATAAATAAAATAATCAATGTAAAAAGACCAAAATACTCAACTTTACCTTATCCTCTTTTACCTTCTTCTCCTTAAAAAGGGTATTATTGTCATTGCCTCTTGAATTCACCCTAGAATGTCACATTCTAGGCTTTCCATCAGAGAATTTGGAAGGGACCGAATTCTAGATGGGCCCACTCCTAGAATTCAATTCTAGGCACTTTTTTATGAAACAAACGATAGAATTTATTGAATTCTAGGATAAGGCCCAATTCTAGGCAATTCTCACCCCCGAATTCTCTGTCACAAACGACCCCTTAATAAAATCTATTCGAGCCACGTAAGTGCACTAATTTAATTTATGTTTATATAAAAAAATAAAAAAAATTTAAATAAATAATTTATATAATATATTATATATATATATATATGGGTAACACTTCGGTACCCTGGGGTATCGGTACCTATCACACTAAAATACTACCATATTGGTGTTTTAACTTTGGAGTTTGAGGGATTTGGTATAGTATTGAGGGGTTAGGATACAGTGTTAGGAGTTTCGAGTTTATTTTTTGGGTTTATGATCTTTTAATTTGGACTTACCGTCAAATGTTAGAGTTTGGAATACGATTTAGAGTTTTGAGTCTATAATGTAGTGTTTGAGGGTTAAGATTTAGTATTTAGGGAGTTAGCATTATTAAGTAGCGCTCAGGGTTTATTGCAATAGGTTTAAGACTCATTATTTGAGTTTTAAAGTATAGAAATGTGAATTTTTATGCTAGCTAGGGTACCGTACCCACGGGCACCGAAGTGTGCACCAATATATATATATATATATATATATTATATAAAGATTTTATTAAAATATAAGTGATAAAATCATGTGGCAATTTTTTTTAATAAATAATGATGAATTATTGAATGATGAACATTTATATTTATATATATGTTAAATGTTGACCTACCTCCACCATGTCGGCCAAAGCCTCCTCCCCATATTCCATCTAGATTTTTGTTGAACTCACATCCAATAATTATCTTCTCAGGATATTTTCGTAAAATAACTCTTAAAGCCTATAACTTATTTTATTGACAAATCAACCCATGTCAGAAGACACTTTAACAAATAGAGTCGGAAAAGTGGAAAAACAACTAGGTGACTTACACCTAAGAATGACAAACGTATTAGAGGAAAATAATAAAATTTTAAAAGATATATTAAATCATCAAAATAATGAAAGACAAATAGAGTTATACACTGAATTAGAAATAGTAAGAACCATAATAAGTAAAGTGGTTAAAACTAAGAGTAAAAGCAGGAAAAATAATGAAGAACTCGAAGAAGAAATTAGGTTCGGAGAAATAATAACCAAACTTCAAGAAATAATAATTAAAATTGAAAATAGGAGATATATTACTTAGAGAATTATAGAATTAAAAAGTCAAGAGCGCTGAAAATAAACCCACCTTATAAAATAGCATGACAAATATAGACGAGCAAATTAATAAACTAAACGATCTTCTAGCAGCCATTTCTATTTCGGAACCAGAAGAGGATAATATCGAAAATGATAAAATAGTCTTAGATTATAGCAGTGATGAAAACCCTTACACAAATTATGTAAAAACGAGAAACCAGAAAGCTCTAGAAAACGTAATTTTAATAATTATTCAGATGGACAAATCTCTTTTGACGAATATTTATACAATAATTCATACACTCCTCGGAAAAATGGAGGATGGAATAAAATACCCCAATCATATATACCAAAGTATTCAGATAATAATAGCCCTGATGTACTAGATTTAGATTGTAGTACTGATCCACTAAGAGATATGGAAGATTGGAAAAACAGAATAGGAATATTAATTCAAACCAACGAAGATTTAAAAAACCTAGCACCAGCAGAAATATTTAATTTTATAATTTATAAAACAACCGGAATAGTCTATCATTACTTAGGTACCATGGACATTCCCGGTAAAACCCTTATATATGGAGATGATGCTTTAAAAACATTTGAAAAAATTATACAAGTTATAACCCAAGAATTTCTAGGAAGGTTTCCTCAAGAAACAAAACAGAATACGACACTAAGTCAACAAGCCATATGGCACTTAACTAATCTTAGAATATGTAATATGTGTTACTTAGAACCTTTCATATGTGAATTTAGAAAATATTATTATCAGGTTATAGAACCTGCTAGAAAAGACTTAGACAAACTAATATATGCAAAATTACCACCCATAGTAGCATCTAAGGTAGAAGCAACTTTCGAAGAAGAATTAAGAAAAGAAAGTATCCCTAACACTTTAGGAGGAAGAATTTTTATTCTTCAAGCATGGCATAAGCAAGCATGCAACGAAGAAAAACTAAAAGAACAAGCTAAAATAAAATTATGCTGTGAGCAATGCACGGATAAGATAGGAAAATATGGGTGTAAGGATGATAATAGGGTAAAATACTATGGAAAGAGACATAAAAAATACAGAAAGATTAGGAAAGTACCTTATAAGGAATATAAAAGAAACCAATATAAAAAACCTAATAGATATTTTAGAAATAGAAAACAATATAAACAAAAGAGTAAACAAACAGAATATTGTCCAAAAGGAAAAACCAACTGTCGATGTTGGTTGTGTAATGAAGAAGGACATTATGCTAATAAATGTCCAAAGAAAAATAGGAATGATAAAAAACAAGAAGTATTAAGGTTAGCCTATGACTATGGTTTCGAACCAATAGAGGATACAGATTGTGAACTATCAGACATCGAAATAGTCGAGTTTTATTCAGAATCATCATCGGATGAGTCCGAATAGAACTTTAGCCAAGGGAAATCCAAATGCAACATTTATAAAAATAACAATAGAAAAAAGAAATTACTTAGCATACATTGATACAGGGGCAACTCTCTGTTTTGCTAAGAAAACAACTATTAAAAATTGGGAAAAATTAGAAAAACCTTTAAAAATCATAGTTGCGGATAAATCAATACATGAAATATGGTATGCAAAAACTTATGTTCCAATTATTATAGAGCAATACACTTTTACTGCAAAAACCATATATCAACATGACTCCGGATTAGATCTAATAATAGGAAACAATTTCCTTAAACTTTATCAACCTTTCATTCAAAGAATAAAAAGTATTAGTTTAAAGGCCCCAAGAATGAAAAACCAGGAGTCTAGAATGATTACGACAAAAATAATAACAAAAAATGAAGCTTTAAAAATTGTTTTACAAAATATTAAAAATAGACTTGAATACATTCAAATAAGCCATGGAATCATCGAAGAAACTTTAGATGAAATATGTAGTGAACACCCACTAGATGTGGAGAAAAATAAAAACCTCGAATTAATAGAAATAAAATTAAAGGATCCAACAATAGAAGTTAATGATCCTAATAAAATTCAATACACTCAGAGAGATGTAGAAGAATTTCAAAAGGAATGCAAATAACTTCTAGATAAAGGAATCATCAGAGAAAGTATAAATCCACATAGTGAACCTGCATTTTATGTAGAAAATAATAATGAAATAAAAAGAGGTAAGAGACGTATGGTTATTAATTACAAAAAACTAAACGAAAACACCATAGGAGACAGTTATAAGTTACCACGAAAAGATTACATATTAGAAAGACTTGAGGGAAAAACATGGTTTAGTAGTTTAGATGCTAAATCAGGATATTGGCAGTTAAGATTGCATGAAAACACAAAACCTCTAACAGCTTTTTCTTGCCCACCTCATAAACATTATGAATGAATGTTTTACCTTTTGGATTAAAACAAGCACCAGCGATTTATCAACGATTTATGGATCACAATTTAGAAGGATTACAAGACTTTTGTCTTGCTTATATTGATGATATAATTGTTTTTACTAATCAAACTAAGGAAGACCATTGTGAAAAGCTTTTAACAGTTTTAAATCGAATTAAAGAAAAAGGCTTAATTATTTCAAAAAAGAAATCAAAACTCATTCGAGAAGAAATTGAATACCTTGGTATGAAAATAAACAATTTTGGTGAAATTGAACTATCACCAAATACTAAGGAAAAAATTGATAAATTTCCCAATCAACTTGAAAATAGAAAACAAATTCAACGTTTTCTTGGTTGTTTAAATTATATAAGTGAACAAGGATTTTTGAAGAACCTTGCAAAAGAAAGAAAGTATTTGCGGAAAAAGATTTCTGAAAAAACGCCCTGGTCATGAAATAATCAGGATACAAAAATAGTTTTATTAATGAAGGAGAAATGTCAGCATTTACCAAAATTATATAATCCATGTGAAAATGAAATTTTTTAATAATTCAGACAGATGCATCCAAAGATACATGGGCCGGATGCATGTTGGCCATACAAAATGGCAAGGAATTATTACATATGAACAATTTTGGTAATATTATTGAGCAAAATGAGGTTAATATTCTGGCAAAAAGCCTAAAGACTATCAGTCTTCGGACATAATTATTGAATCTTCGGATTCTCGGGTATCATCAATTCCGTTCAATAGTGATAAATATTCTAAGAAATTATGCAAATATATTTCTGGAACATTTACTACTACTGAACAGAATTATCCAATACATGAATTAGAGACACTAGCCTGTCTCAGAACATTAAAAAAATGGAAACTAGAATTATTATCAACAAGGTTTGAGCTCCAAACCGATTCTAAATATGTAACAGGTTTTTGGAGGTACAAACTACAAGCAGACTTCAACAAAGGACGTTTAATCCGGTGGCAACAACAACTCCACTATTACAATCCCTACTTGAAGTACATCAAATCAAGCAACAATCCATTCACGGATACACTAACGAGAGAATGGAAGGAATAATCAAATCATTGATGAACCAGCTCATGCAGAAAAAAGAGCGTCGACAGGCACTCGAAGCACAAGTCCTTCTCTGCAGGGGGAGGAAGAGGAATTACAGAGCACCATCAACATTCTGCAAAAACAACAACAACAAAATAAGCCTATGGAGGAACAAAAACAATCTTGCAACAACATCAAGGAAGTCAAGCAACAAGCCTCCACCAGCAAACCAACAAGATGGGCAGACATGGTGGAAAATGAAGAAAATGAAAAAGAAACAAAGGAAAAATATGAAAAAGACGAAAGGAAAAATAATAAATGGTACGTCATTTTCATCGGACCATTCAGAGGATTATACAACAGCTGGGCAATTGCGTCCCACCATATTACTGGAAAACCAGTTCAACATCAATCCTACAAGACGAAAGAAGAAGCAGAACGAGCACTTCAGCAATCATATAAGGCAATGGCCTTGAAAGAACGTCAGGACAACAGCAACAAATGCAACAAAAAATGGTAATGAAAATACCAAGCATCAGAAGTATTCAACAACACAAGAAAAAGAAGAAGCCAGGAAGCCAACGTTCCAAGGGTTCATAAACCATTGGAGCATGATAATAAATTACGAAGAAAAATTAGAGCAAAATACAACGATGGGATTTTATCCTGTCAACAGAGGTGGACCAAAAGCCGTAGCCACAGAAGAGGCAACACCAGAACTAATATTCGACCTACATCAGTATGGATTGATAGACACCATCTATACAACAACTTCAAAGGTATTCAAGTACTTTCCTCAAAAAATGAAGGCAATAATCCAGAGGTACTCAGAATCATTTGCAAAAGGAAGAGAGATCTTCCTTAAGTATACCAACAGTTATCCGATATTCAACGAAGAAGAAAAACTTCTACTAGGAACGAAAGCAATCATTCTCATGGGAGTATCAAATAATGATTATCCATCTAGGGATAATCTCAGGAATTATGAACGAAGGCCAGATCATCTGGTAAAAGGATTATTTGCAGTTTGCAGAGCACTAACAAACATCGAACCAGATAGTCCAACGAAAGTAAATTACAGTAGCTTGGACATAATCATCATCAGCAGGTCAAAAAACAAATTAATTGCTGAAGAATTAGAAGCCATAAACAGGATGACCAAGGACTTCACTGAAATAAGTGGAACCCTTGCGGAATTACCTGTACCAATCAAGAAACAATTGTGCAGATTATTAATTAATTACGAAGACCACTTTTGTGAGTGGTGCGGAGAAAGTACAGAAGAAAACAACGAAGAAAACAGCAAACAAGAAAAGTTGGCAATAGCAAGTGAAATGTCATCATCAGGAAACAAATAATGGCAAGCAGGAAAAGTTGGCAATAGCAATGACATCATCAGGAAACAAATAATGGAGGAGTTCCATTATCAAGACAAGACTCCATTATAAAAGATGTAATAAGAAAGAGTACAACGACGGGTTAGCCGACACCCGCTAAAAAAGTCGAGCAAATGTAATCTTTACTTTTTAGTTTTTGTCGTTTTCTTTTCTTGATGTAATGAATGACGCCCTCAGTGTCTTTCCTCCGCCTATATAAGGAGGATATAATTCATAAATAAAATTAGAGCAGTTTAGAGCAAAGGGAAGTCCCTTATAACTCTCTCGTTGGCTTGAACTCTTAAGTTCTGGAGGCCAAAAGTAAGATTGGAACTTAGTTCCTGGAGTCTTACAACGCAATATACAAAATACTAAACAATACAAAATCATCATTCATACACAAATCAACAACATAAAAGAGCACGAAGATCAGGCACAAGAGCAAATCAAGAGCAAACAACAACAGAGCCATTCATGTATGAAATCTTTGAGTAGAAAAGCTTCTTTTAATTAATGGCAGAAAACAGTGATAATGTGTTTGATTATATTCAAAGACACGAAGAAGATAACTATTTTCTAGACGGATTAATAGATGTTAAGAAAATAAAAGAAAGAACAAATTTTACATTATCAGAAACACAAAACTTTGTAACAAAATCCTTTTTATCAAAACTTTTTAATAGAGATAATATAATAAAATATGGTAAAATGATAGGAGAGGTAGCAATTCCTTTTAATCAAGCAAATGGAAATTTCTTAGTACAAATCATCAATAAAGAACAAATCAGGAAAAGATTAAGTAAACTAAAAGCAGAAGAACGAACAAAAATAGCATATATACATATTAGTACAATTCAAATCATAATTAAGTCCACCATGAAATTAGGGATTAACGCTCCCATCGAATTAGAAATTAGAGACGATAGAATTATAAACCAGGAAGAAAGTATCATCGGTAAAGGATCAGGAAATCTAAGTTGTGGAATAATAAAATTTGATATAAATCTACAACAAGGATTAAGCTTATCAGATGAAAACCTAGATTCATCTATAATAATAATATATGAATTAAAAAGAGATGATCTCATGAAAGAAAATAGTAAACCATTTTCAGTAACTTACCAAATAAATTATGCCTTAACAAATAGTCACCATAGTTTAACATTTAAAGACAAAGAAGTCATCACTATAGAAGATTTGTTTAAACCAATAATTCGTTTAGAAACACCGTTAAAAATAGTAAAAGCAGAACCCGGTAGAATATCTATTCAACAAGACCCTAGGAAAATCAGAGAAAACAGGATAGAGAGATTAACCCAATCGGAAAGATTTCAATCAAATGAATCAGAAAATCAAGACCAAGGAGAAGAAGATATAAAAAACATTACGATAATTCATCAAAATCAAGATAACAGTGAAATAGAAACATTAAAGCAAATGATCACAGATTTGAGTAATAAAATATAAAAATGGAAACTGATCTAAATAAAATAATCTTTTACTTCAGCAAACTTACTTATAAGATATACGCAAGATTAAAAGAAAACCCAGAGACTTGGAAAAATATTAAAAGGGAACTTTTTGAATATAAAGATTTTATAAATAATCAAAATGAAGAATTAAAGGAAGATCCCGATACCATGCCTGAGTATATTCGAGAAGATCAGTTTATGACAGATCTAATCGAACTAATCGAGAAGAACGTTATAGGACCTTACGGAGAGTACCCATTAGAATAAGAAAATACAAGAAATGAGCAGAAAACCAATTCGTAGTATTAGGAAAGCAAAAAGAGATAAAAAGAAAAATAAGGGTAAAACCTACAAATCAAGTTTGAAAGCGTTTTATGAAAATCAAAATGTAGGAAAAACCAATAAGGAAATAGTGATATATACTATTATATACATCATAATAAAAATAACTATTTTAGTTCTTATAATAAAATAAAAGATTAATTTAAAAACCAAGGCAAATAAGGAGAAGTCAAATATAGGGGTTTGAAAAAGAAAGGTAGACAAATTAAGTTATCAAAATTAGTTTGTCGGAAAAATTATAAAAAATGAATAAAAACAAAAAAAAAAAAGGATAAAAGCGGAATACTTCCGCTTAAAGAAAATTGGAGTAAAAGATTGTAAAGCATTTGGTATCAGAGCCGGGGAAAGACCAAAAGCCCATTTATGAAAAAAGGAAAATACTAAAAAACCTCTTACGAGCCTTAACGAGCTGGAAAAGCTCGGCTCATCAACACCCCTACTTCTAATATAGGGCGTTTTTTGTTTTGAAGTATATGACGTTGATTACTATAATTTAATAGGGAAAATAGCATTTTGGTCCCTCTACTTTGTCAACTTAACAAATATCTCTATACTATAAATTACTCTTTTTACCCTTTCTACTTTGGTCACTTTGCATTTTGGGTTCTTTCATTCCAACTATTATCTTCTTAACATTAAATTTGGACACGTCCACACATTGACGAAGAGAGATATTAGAGGTAGGAGACTAAGAGTTGGACATGGAGGTAAATTGGGGAGGTATCACGAAGAGTATGGTGAAATACAAAGGGTTTTAAAATCTCATGTTTTATTCGTCGAATTCATGTAATCATATATGCTTATATATTCTCAATTAAAAAATGCTTAGTAAGCTAATTGTTTCGCCACGAGAATTGGGCGTATAATGAGGTTCAACCTGGAGAGTTGGAGGATGAGTAGTTGTTCGTCTTGTTCCTGTGCACATCCGGAGTGTACCTCGCAAGGTGTACAAGAGACAATAGTAAGAGGATGAACATGTGTATTTGTGTGTGAGTGGAGGGGGTAAGGTCGTTTGAGAGAGAGAGAAGTACCAAGGTACCCCTTAGGATTTTGGGGAGCGGGCAGCCCCAAGCGTACTAGCCGGAGCCTACAGATTAAGGCGTGCCTTGTGAATATGTTGTGTCGACTTTGTCTTTGAGGGGTGATCTCTTTATAGTATTCGGAGTCTGAGTCCGTGTCAAGGAGTCATTCCCTTCGCCATCTTCTGGTGGGCCTAGGAGTCCGTAAGGCCTAAGTATGTAAGGTCCAAGTATCTTGTAAGGAACTTTCGATTTTGTATCGTGACTTGCAACTTGGGATTTTGTTTTGGGCATCAAATGTTAAAATAGGGATTGGAGATCTCCTTTGGGATTGCGTGTGGATTCATTCTTATTTGTATTCCCTTTCATAGCCCACTATGTTTCTAGATGTTATCAGCCTTGGCAATCTTCCAATCTATGAGTTAAAGTGAAGAACTAAATGATTGAAGGATAAATTAGGTAATGATCTATTAAACATAGATGATATATCGTGATTAATACAACATCGTTTCATATTGGATCGATACCTATTAAGTTAGGTATGAACCAGATACCTTTAAAATTATCCCCGCCCATTAGCCGCTCAAATTGGGTACATTATTTTGCCCATACCCATCAAATTTACCTGGTCAACGGATAGTCCCTACCCAAATAAATCAAATTTTGAGTTAGTGCCTAGTTCCAGCCTTCCAGGATACCAATTGTCAAGCCTTGTTATTACCCAAATGCATATCTTAATATCTATTTTGGTCATTAACGCTAGGGCTGGCAGTCGGCCCGGTTCGGTAAAAAACCGAACCGAATGGTCGGTTGACCGAAACTGAATTGTGGCCGAAAGTGAGACCGGCGACCGAACCGAAAGTGCCCAGTTTTTTAGCCGAGCTGAACTGACCGTTTCGGTTTATAACCGAACCGTGACCGAAAAATCGAAGCGGAGGCATTTGACCGAAATCCAAAAATAAGAACCGAACCAGAAACCGATATTTGGACCGAAAACCCGAATTTTGGACCAACCAAATTTTGCTAAAATTTTGGCAGCATAACCCTACAATTTCGGCAATTCAGTTCTTCGCAATAATACCTGAAACGAAAACAAAAGACCTCATACCACAAATCCATAATCAACCATCCATCATAAGTGTAACATCCCCGCCCAACCGAACGGTTTGGAACTTGAGTTTGGATGGTTTAGACATTGGAAACAATGTTCTTGAGGTTCCATCGAAGTTCGGGACGTTCATAGTTGAGTCGGGTCGAGTATACAAGAGAGTACGTGAAAAATTGTCAATGTGGGCAGACCACGATACACGGCCGTGTATTACATACACGCGTGTATCATGATACACGCCGTGTATCATGGTCAGACTATAAAAGGCTGATTTTACACGGAAATTCATAACTTCCCCTTCTTTCTCTTTCCCCGAAATTCGTTTTTGACGAACCAAAAACCCCTTAGCTTCAATCCTTGATTCCGGGAGTTGTAGAGCTCCGATTGACGATCCGTTTGTTGCTACGGGTTCGTGGCGACGAGAGGAAGAGATCGCTATTCATGGTTCTGGGTATTTCGAATCGAGGTGCTGTCAGTAGAAGAAGGAAGAGCTACGTTTTTGGGACTGAGCCAGAAATCTCCAAAAACTTCAAACCTCGATTCCGAGAGTTGTAGAGCTCCGATTGGCGATCCGTTTGTTGCTATGAGTTCGTGGTAATGAGAGGAAGAGATCGCACCTAGAGGTTCTGGATATTTCGGAGTAAGCTGCTGTCGGTGAAGAAAAGAATAGCTACGTTTTTGGTGTCTGAGAGCTTGGCTGTTCGGGTTTCTAGAAGAGTTTTAGAGCCTCGTCTTCTTGTCAGGTGAGGGTTTAGCGTACGATAGGTAGTCTTGTCGGTGTGAGGAGTTACAATTCAGACTTAGAAAAATGTAGGGCCTTGCATGAAATTGAAAGAGAGTAAAAGGGGAAAATTGTTCTGCAATTGATTGTTCTGTGAAATATGCTGTTTTGATGATTGTTGGATATTTGTTAATTGATGGATTGGTTGATGATTGATGGCTGTTTGTGATGAGTTTTATTGGAGAAATTGATTAACATGGATGATAAATTGATCGGAACTAGTAAAGAGTGATAGGAGGGACGGGTCTGTGAACATGAGAATTGTGTATATTATGCTATTGTCAGTCTGTGGTTGCAGGAGGGTGGTCCTGCCAATGTGGGGTCGCCCTTAATTGATGAACAGGTGGATGGCTCCACCAATGTGTGGTCATCCAATGAAGGACGTACAGGAGGGTAACCCTACGACTCATGACATGGCTTCCCCTGTACTTGCAGGTGGGGGTGGCCGGTGAGCTAGCCGTTTACCCTTAAACTGTTTGTGCCGTGGGAGGCGTTGAATGTCTTGTGATGTGTGGTTATGTGTGATGTGGGATTATTGAATGATTTGGATTGTGTGGGTTTACATGATGTTGGGATTGAGATGATGCTAGGTGTTGATGTATGAATTATGCAACGTGCCTTTTAGGTAGAATTGATGATGCGTGTGAAGGTGGTTGTTAATGTGTTTAGGGTGGTAGACTATGACTTAGAACTGGCTACTGGAATCGGTAGGGAATGTAGGTATGGAATTGGACAATAGAATCGGTACGTGGAATTGAGTAATGGAATTGGGTGGTGTGATTGCATGAACTAGTTGAACTGGGGTCGTATGATTGATTTGAATGAAATTGATGCTGTGTGTGATGGTGATTGATAGTGTGTCTTTTGGTTATCGTAGTAAGGTTGGAGTCTTGAATGTGGATTGGTAAATGGTAGAGAAGAATGAGGATGTCAGAATTGGTCGAATTGTGGCTAGGAATCGTGTTAGATGAATTATGTAAACTAGATAGATTATGTGGTTTAATCTAGTAATGCTCAATAGGAGAGTTGAAATGGTAAAATGATGCTGTCGTGATTGTTACTATTATGTGGTGTTGGGTGACTGGTGTGATTGTATGGTTGACTTGTGTGAGTGTATAGTTGACTAGGTGGCTAGAAATGGGAGTGCGGAGTTTAATAGACTTAGAACAGAATTAGGTCTTGCATGAACCTATGAGAGTAAAACTGAATAACTGTCTTGTGATTGACGTATGATGATTGTGCTGATCTATGTGTGATGTGGGGATTGGGATATAAGATGATAGCTAATGTATTTGATCTAGAAATGTGAGATGAGATGGGGTTGGATGCGATGAATTCTATGATTGTATCTATTATTGCCGGTTGTGGTTAGACTAGAATTATGTCCTAGAATTGGAACATAGAATTGGTGTTTGGAACTAGAACGTGGAATTGTGTGGTGGAATCATGGTGTGGATTTGTGATGTGGGTTTGTGTTGTGGTATTGTGATGTGGCATTGTGATGTGTAATATGTGTAGTGGATTTGTAAAGTGGAATTGGGAAGTGGGTTTGTAAAGTGGAATTAATTCACATGGAATTTAAATGATAGAACTGGAAGGAGCCAACGTTACCCCAAATGTGTTTCACCCACCGACGGACTGGTGGTTAGGGCCTACCGACGGACTGGTAGATTAGTCTCCCGACGGGGAGTGGAATTGTGGAATTGTGGAATTATGGAATTGTGGATATGTGACGTGTTCCCCATGCGGTAGGGGAGCACGAGGCCGGCGGGGTAGCGGGGGAATAACTCCTTATGGCGCCTAATGAACTCACCTAGATCAATGAATGTGTGGTATGTGTTAGTGATGAGAATGCTTGGTTATGTGCGGTGGTGTATGCGTGTTTGTGAGTGTGTGTGGAATAAGATGCATGTGTGATTCGTGTATGGTATGTGTATTGGAGGTGTTAGTGAGGTGCCTAGTGTTGTGTTGTGAATTATGTTGTTGTGATGAGATGTGAGATAGGAGTTGAATGGTCTAGGATTGATGATGATGATAAGTGTGAATTTGGGTAATGTGGGTGTTGTGGTTAATGTGTGGGTGTTGTGGTTGATGTGTGAGTGGAAGTGTTGTTAGTGATAGTGAGTTGTATGTGATGTAATGTTGAACTGTGCGCTACATGAGTTGGCTATATCGTGTACTTGTGAATGGATGACTTGGGTTACATTGTTGAGACTGTTAGTTGTGGGCAATGGACTGAGTAGTGCACCTGTGTGATCACCTAGAAAATATGAAGGAGAAATGGAGAGTAAATGTATGCGTGTGAAGGTGAATGTATGAGTATTGATTGAATTGGGGGACGAGTGGTTACATGATTTTGGTTATGTTTGTGCATGTGGTTTTCTCTGTTGCATAATGTGGAGTTGGATGCGGTGTAATGTTGAGCTTATGCATGTTAAACTCTTGTGGATGTTAATTGAGATTTTAGCTTATGTGATCACCTAGTA
This sequence comes from Linum lewisii, assembly GCA_034768395.1. Taxonomy (NCBI): domain Eukaryota; kingdom Viridiplantae; phylum Streptophyta; class Magnoliopsida; order Malpighiales; family Linaceae; genus Linum; species Linum lewisii. The sequence continues at coordinate 2,036,929 of CM068300.1, read as the reverse complement.
TCATGTTAGGAATTAAAATGAGGATGGTTGTGTCAGATTCCATTGTTGTTTGTGTGCGGAGTTGGGATCGCTCTTAGGCTAGGTTCGGCGCATAGTTAAACCCAGTGGGTTCGCTCAGTTTCATTAGGAAGCTGATCCCCCCCAGTTTCTCTTTTCAGGTGTTCGGTTGAGTTCGGAGGAGTTGCAGGTTGGAGTTGTGAAGTGAAGATTAGGAAGTTATTGTGGAGTGACCACTGTTTTAATTTTAGATTTCAGTTGACACCTTTGGTTGGGAATTTTGTAATCGTTTTGAGATTTGGTTTCGGATTTCAGATTTTATGTAATGAAGGCCTTCAGTTGATTTTGAACTTTTTAATGGAGAGTTGTTTCTGTTTCCGCTGCGTTTTACTCCTTTATTTAAATGCTGTATCTTCGAGTAGCACTCAAACCGGTTCGACCACGGGTAAACCCGGGTCGGTTTGGGACGGGTGTTACAATAAGTCTGAGTCATAACTCATAACCATAATTCCAAAGTCATCAACAACATCATAATTCAAACACCACACAAATTCAACATTAACAACATAAACAAATTCAGCATCCCAATTCGCAACATCTAAAAGCTAATCATCATCTGACGCGCCCGCCATACCACACATTTCATTTTCAAGTGCATCATCTTCATTGTAGTCATTGTCATCATCACTACCAATAGCATTGTCATTGTCATTGTCCGAGACTTAGTGAGCAGATGGAAAGGATGAGCTACAAAGTGTCTTTCCGTTCAACACTACAAAGCTGGAATCACAGTTGAAGGAGGAAGCTAAATTAGGAGACTGCAAGTTGAAGGAGGAAGTTAGGAGGCTGCAATGCAAGTTAGAAGTAGATGGCAATTCCATTTCTGATTGAAGTTCTATTCTGCTATCTAACCTAATTTCAACATCGCATACTAGAAGGAAAGAGGACTTACATTTCAACGATGGAAGGACGACTTCGATGGAGTGATGGGTCTGCGATTCGTCGGCGATAAGTGGTGTACAGTGAGGAGTTTCCGGCAGTGAGAGATTGGCGGTGCTGCAGCCTTCGGTGGTGGAAGAAACGATTGGACTCTGTTGGTGTCGCCGTCGGAGTTGGTCCCACCGTCGGTGTTGCAGCCGTCGAGTTTCTTCGCGGTCGCGAATGTGAGTGAGAGAGATAGAGAGGAGAACTTGGAATTCCCCGATAGAGAATAGATTAGGGATAGAAAGAATAGAAGTTTTCGGTCCCAAGTCAGTTTTTCAGGTTTTCTCGGTTTTTTACCAAAAACCGGAAAACCCCAAAAGATAGAACCGGCCGCCGAATCGAGTCGGTTTATTTTTGGCTCGGTTCTCTCGGTTTAGGTTCAATTTTCAGTTTAAACCGAAAAACCGGCAACCGACTGCCAGCCCTAGTTATGGCCACCAAAATCGTGCATATGATGATTTGGTGGTCTTAGTGGAGGTGGATGGCGAGGGGTTGTGAAGCCAGCGCCTTATCAGCTACATGTCATCATTATCTACTTTTGGATGTAAGTGAAAGAATATGTCACCGACGATAGTTATTTCAAATATATGTTATCTTTTTTATCTGTCATCTTCCCTATACTCAAGGGGTCATTTGTTGCCAAGAATTGGATCGAAGAGAATTGGGGTGGGTGATTACTATAGGTTTGAGAGATATGACTCCCATTTTATGGCTCCTACCCGCCAATCTCTCAGATGGATCTGAGAGATATGGCACTCAGTTCTATAGCCAATTCAACCCATGACTCTCAGCTCATATATAAGTGATCACTAATGTACTTAACCCATTTAAACGGTCAATCCATATAGTTTGGTATGTTAATAAATCAAAGGTCTAATGTAGTTGGAGAAGTGGTCTAATAAAAGTAAGCTTATGGTAAGGTTGGTGACGAGTCAAGTCGTTCGTGAGCTATTCGAGACTCGACTCGTAAAAACTTCTAAAAAAATTCACTTGAAACTTTGTCTGGTAGTAAATGAGCAGAGTTTGAGCCAACCATGGTTCAGACATATAGGCTCACGAGTCACGAGCTGGCTTGGTTCGTGGGCTTATTGAGCGTAGGTCGTAGGCCAGCTTATCTATGTCTCGTTAGTGGCTTGATAAGGGCTTCACTGATGAGTAGAAATTTGTAAATTTTAGGATAATGATAGAAATTTGTAAATTTTAGGATAATTTGTTCTGGAGCTCAATTCATTTTATATATATATATATTTTTTTTATCGTACCAACTTAAAGTTAAACTCAAATTATACTCGTTAGGGCATTTAAATCAGTGAAATTCGAGTTAAACACGAGCTCAACTATCACAAAATAATATATAAATAAACCAGACTCGAGTTTGACACGAGTTTCGAATTTCTAGCTCGAATCGGATCTCAAATTCGGATTAAAAGGTACAATGTATTATTATTGTCTTCTTTCACAACACGTTGTTTCTTATCCTTTAATCTGCAGTACATCACGTTCATTTCCCCGACTACAATTCCGGTGACAATGAGTTGCTTTTGTTGCATCCAATACAACAATCAATCCCCTCTCTTAGATCTAAATTATTTCATCTTGTGGTCTTAATTCATTATTTATAATTTCAAGTTATTTTAGTTTGTTGAAATTTCCTTACATTTTCTATCACTAAAAAGTTCTCGACGAATTTTTCGATCACCCAAGCCTCCGTTGGCAAAAAAAATTTCACCCACGTGATCGTCGTCATTAGATCTATGATTCTGGAAAAAAATTATTTTTTTGGAAAAAATTATTTTTCTTGACAAATTTCTTGTTGGGCTGTCTGTACAATTTGTATGCGGTCTATACACACTGTATACAAACTTTATACACTTTGTACGAGACTTGTGCACTCTGTATTTGTTGTTGTACACTCTGTAGGGGAACTGTATATATACACTTTGTACGTGAATTATACACTATGTATTTTTTTTGTACAATTTGTATACCAATAGTATATAGTTTGTACGAGAGTGGTACACTCTGTATTTATCTTTGTACAATTTGTTTTTTTCGTACATTAGGATTGTAAATAGGTCATACAAATTGTATACATTCTATATGAAATTCGTACACTTTATATGTCATTGTACAATCTGTATATGACATACACTCTGTATGAAATTCGTACAGACTGTAGAGACGAAAAAATTCAGTGTGTTATCATTGACGCTCCCATACATAAATGATGTCCTAAAAATTAGGATCTCTCCCGGCCAACTCGTTATTCGACCGAGAAAATAATTTGCCGAAAAGAGATCTCTTTATGAGATAAAAAGTTTAAAAAGAACAAGTAAAAAATATCAACCATTTGATTAAATGAAGGGTTGAGATTAATGCTGCCTTGGAGACAACATTATTATTGCTGTCTCCAGAATTGCGCTCCATTTCCCCTGTTCCCAATATCGAAAACCTCTGTTTCTGCCTTTCCACATTTCCCGGAGAAATGTCCGCCGTTCAGTCGAACCCGCCGGCCGCCGCCAACGGCGGCATCTGCCACATAGTGGCGATGCCTTATCCCGGTAGAGGACACATCAACCCAATGATGAACCTCTGCCACAGCCTCTTATCCAAACACCCAAACATCCTAATCACCTTCATCCTCACAGAAGAATGGCTAGATCTGATCGGCGGCTCAGATAACTCCGTAGTTGGATTCCGATTCGCCACGGTACCTAACGTCATCCCATCGGAGCTAGTCCGGGGTAAGGATTTCAAGGGATTCGTCGAAGCCGTATGCACTAAGCTGCAAGCTCCTTTTGAGAACATACTCGACGGGCTAACTTCGCCGGTGAACGCCATCGTCGCCGACACTTACTTGCCGTGGATGTGCGACGTCGGGAGCAGCCGTGGGATTCCCGTGGCGTCTCTGTGGACTATGTCGGCAACTGTTTTCTCAGTGTTCCTTCACTTTGACCTACTCCGTCAGCATCGCCATTTCCCATTCCCAGATTTCTCAGGTAAATGTCGATTTTAGAAACCCTAGAAATTAAATTAACCAAATTGGTCAAAATTTGACTGTAAAATTGTTCAGGGATTGAAGAAGAGACGGTGGATTACATACCTGGGCTTCCGCCAACGCGAATCCTGGATCTTCAACCATTCATCGGCGGACTTGTCGCGGAAGTTCTGGATTTCGCTCTGGAATCAGTTTCGCGAGTCTCCAAAGTCCAATATCTCCTCTTCACTTCTCCTTACGAGCTCGAACCGAAGCTCGTCGATGCTCTGAAGACCCATTTCCAGTTTCCCGTCTACCCAATTGGTCCCTCCATTCCACATCTAAAACTTCCGATGAACTCCTCCTCCACCGCCGCCGCCGCTGTCGCCGATGATGTTGAAGAGTACTTCAGCTGGCTAGATGCTCAGCCGAGAAACTCCGTACTCTACATCTCAATGGGAAGTTTCCTCTCTGCCTCAGAAACCCAAACCGAAGAAATCGTCGCCGGAGTTGTGGCAAGCGGCGTTCGTTTCCTTCTCGTGGCGCGAGGAGAGGCGATGGTTGCCGCCGCTATCGCCGCAGGCGACGGCGGCGGCGGGATGGTGGTTCCATGGTGTGACCAATTGAGGGTGCTCTGCCACGGCTCAATCGGTGGGTTCTGGACGCACTGCGGGATGAATTCGACGATGGAGGGTGAGTATGCCGGAGTTCCGATGCTGTGTTGGCCGTTGTTTATCGATCAATTCACTAACTGTAAGGCGATTGTGGAAGATTTGGGAGTTGGGTGGAGAGTGAGGAGGAAGAACAGAGGCGGAGGAGAAGAGTTTGTGAGGCGGGAGGAAGTTGCAGAGGTGGTGAAGAGGTTTATGGATGGTGACGAGAAGAACGGTGAAGTGATGGAAATGAGGAACAGGGCGTTGGAGCTCCGGGAGGTTAGCCGCGCGGCGGTGGCGGAAGGTGGGTCGTCGGATTTGAGCTTGGATTCGTTCGTTAAGGACATTTCCAAGCAGCTCCGAGCAAATTGAGCAATAATTTGTATTCTGTTTTATTATTTGGTAGCAAAAGATTGAACAAAATTAAGCTATGCAGAGTACTCACTATACAGAGTAACCTGCTCATCATCGTCGACAAGCAACCGGAGAACTTTCGGAATCGACGGCGATCCCACCTCCCAATTCCCTTCAAGAATCTGAACTACCCGACTCATCGTCGGCCGATCTTCCTCTCGATCCTGGATACACCAGCAAGCAATCTTACAAACCCTAACAATCTCTTCAACATCACCATTCCTATCTAGCATAGGATCCAACACTCTGAGCACATCCTCATTTTCGTTTATTACATTCATCGCTTCGATTGGGAAGAAACTCAAACTCCCGTCTCCCAACTTCCCCAGATTCCTCCTCCCCGATACGAGCTCGAACAGCACCATCCCGTAGCTGAACACATCTACCTTCGAAGTGACAGCCATCCCCGAAATCCATTCAGGAGCAAGGTACCCTCTTGTCCCTCTCATGGTTGTTAGCACCCGGCTGAAGTTCCTCCCCACGAGTTTAGCTAGCCCGAAATCGCCACTTTTGGGACATGTATGTGTCTAGTAAGATGTTCTCTGGCTTGATGTCGCAGTGGATGATGCAATCTCGACACTTCTCGTGTAGGTACGTTAGCCCTCTGGCTGTCCCGAGGGCAATGTTGTACCTCGTCTTCCAACTTAATAGCTTGGAAGATGAGGAAGAAGAAGATTTGTGATTATCATGATCATGAAAAAGATGGGTATCTAGAGATCCATTCGGCATGTGTTCGTATACCAACAACTTGTTGTGATCACCTTCGGAGCAGAATCCGATTAAGCGAACGAGGTTAACGTGCTGGATCGTTCCGATCGTGCTTACTTCTGACCGGAATTGCTTCTCTCCTTGACTCACACCTTCCAGCTTCTTCACCGCCACAACGCTTTTCGAATTCGTCAATACTCCTTTGTAAACAGAACCGAACCCTCCTCCTCCTAGCCTCTCCGAGAAATTCTTCGTCGCATTCTGCATCTCTCTGTATGTGAATGCCATTAGAGAACCTTCAACCGCAGGCTTCACTATCCGTGTCCTTCTCAGTACTAGCCAGGAAGCGACTGCAGCAGTAACTAGTATCGTAACAGACCCAACAACGGCCGCAATTAGTACAGTATTGCGGCCGTTGTGGTGTCTAGGCAATTCAGAAGGTGAAACCTTGATAAAGATTGTGTCACCATCAGTCACATCTTGCACCAAATTCAGAAGCTCTCCAAACCAAAGTAAGCATCTATTAGTACCACCATAGGAATAAGCGGTACAAGTACAATTTTTCAAGCAAGCTCCCCTGCATTCCTCTGCATTTTCGGACCTTATCGTCCGATGATCGCTAGGCAGTTTCATGCCACGATTCTCCAAGAATCCGCTCGAATTTCTGCTGCATTCGAGCTCAGTCCGCCTCTTGCATCCTCCGTAAAACACGTTGGACCCGTAGTCAGCCTCCGATTTCGGGATGAAACCTTTCAAGCATTTGCAGAAAGGTTGAGACCTCTGAGTACAGCTTCCAAACGGGCCGCAATAACCGTACACCTCGCACTGGACTCGTGGCTGATTCCAGTACTGAGTCCACTCATTGCTGGACCCAAGAATCCAAGACTGCTGCTGAATCTGCCCACCAACATCCATCCCGAATCGTGACACGAACGTTGAGCTGTTCAACGTGTACATCGCGTAGCTCTCGATCTCGTTATCGACGAACGTGTAGTTGTACACGTTCGCCAACTGGGGCGAGGAAAGGGCTCGCATTTCGGGGACCAAGCTGAAGATATGCGCAACAGGGTCCCACGGTCCGCTCCACCAGAACTCGGTCGAGTTGTACATAATTAAGTACTGATCCGTACCTTTCAAGTCCAACGAGACCGTGAATGGCCCTGGAGCCGGATCGTCCTTCGACTTCCATGACGTGAGGACCGTGTTCCGTTTCGTGATCTTGTTGAACCCAAGTCTTCCACCGGGCAGCCAGACATGGGCGGGGTGGTCAAAGCTCTGCCACAACGGGTCTACTGAACCCGACCCGTTGAGCAGAACAAGATTCCCCTCGTCGAGAACTGCAGCTTCTACAGAAGCTGCAGTTCTCGACAAGTTGGTTGACCAAACAGGGAGGCCGGACTCGTTGAAGAGGACCAGATTCCCATGGGAGATTCTGAGATGGGAAGAGAATCTGTTGGAGATTGGGGCTTCTCTGTTGGCCACCCAGACTATGGTCTGTAAAGGAATATGATTGTACCATATGCCTATGTAGTGGCTAGAACTGTTACCTGGGCTGAAAAACCCCATCACGAATTTCGAACCCGGGGAGACGATGGTCTGGTTGCCGGAGAGTGATTCGTTGGCCGAAGTGATTCGATCTAGCCCGTGGCATCGGAGATGGAGGAGGGTGATGAGGAGGAGAAGGTACAACATGTTAGTCTGTTACTGTACTAGTACTAGTATTTGCTCTGTGTAATATAAGGTGGAAAAGATTAGAGATTTCAACGACTGAATATGTCCGTCGTTGATTTTAGAATAAACTAATCATTCTATTAAGGGAATATAGCACTTTGCTCCCTCTACTTTTCCAAGTTAACAAATAGCCCCCCTATACTATAAATTGCCCTTTTTATCCCTCCTACTTTGACAACTTTGCATGTTGGGTCCTCCCATTTCAACTAGCGTTAAATCTGGACACATGTGCACACCGACAGAGAGAGATATCGAAGGTAGGACGCTAAGAGTTGGCTAGGAAGATAAATTGAGGAGGTATCGAGAAGAGTATGGTGAAATACGAAAGGTTTTAGAATCATACGTTTTATTCAATTAAAAAATACTTAGTAAGCTAATACATGGGTATTGGAGCTAACGTGATGTACATAATGCGTATCAATTAACTTTAATGAAGACGATAGTTGGAATGAAAGGATCCAAAATGCAAAGTGGCCAAAGTAGGAGGGGTAAAAAGAGCAATTTATAGTGTAGTGTGGGTATTTGTTAAGTTGGAAAAGTAGAGGGGGCGAAAGTGATATTTTTCCTTCTATTAAAGAGAATAGTCGTAATCAAATGAACGTTCTGAAGCGCAAAAGTCTTTCGAGGAGTATATAAATTCAACGAAAGCGAATATTTCAAATTAAAGAAAAAGTAATAAAATAAAAAAATATTATGAACCTTACCCGTTTTATCCTTTCACGTAGGAAGGTCAATTAGAGAGGTATCATGAGAGTATAGTAACATGAATTAAAGACTTTAAAATTAGATATTTTGTTTGTCGATTTTATTCGATTAAATTTTATATATTTAATATTTATCTTCTCACTTAAAAATACTATGTAAGCTAATACATGACTATTAGAGCTAACATGGTACCTGATAGGCCTCAGAGCCAGGACCGCTCTCGGGGTCCAGCGACGAGCCGCCCTGCCGGATGATTTGACAGACAAGACAGAAAGATGACCACCGCGCCTACTGGTGATGGCGACCCATCGCAGTCCAGTAAGGGCTAGACACGTGGCCCCCGCCACGTCCACTGGACCCTATAAATATAGGGTCCACCCATTCAGAAGAGGACAACACACACAATACACTCAGATCATTAGCATGACACTGCACGCTCATACGTTGCACGCTAAGGGCTGTGGTCATCCGCCCTATTCCAGAGCGCACGCCCGGGTACTTCTCTGTTATCCATTCCTTTCCTTATTCACCATATTCACACTAGCCCTCACTTTCCCTAACACCTGTCCCACGCTTCCAAGGTACACCCGACCGTGGGCAAGGCTGATCCAGGTGAAGCAGGTTTGACCATCCACGGTTGAACCCCAACAGTATTGAACGGCCCAACAGGGTGGATCAGTACCGAATGTACATCAATTAATGTTACAAAGGCTAAAGTTGGAACGAAAGGACCCAAAAGACAAAGTGATCGAAATAGGAGGGGTAGAAAGAGCCATTTATCGTATAGGGAACTATTTATTAAGTTAGCAAAATAAATGGGACACAAATTATATTTTCCCATGACTAATTTTTTAAGTCAAATTCTCATGACTAAATGTAACAAATGGTCCCCTTTTGCACAATTCCAATAAGTTGGGGGACCAAAAAGGCTAACTACCCAAAAGTATGGAGCTAGATCAAGGCGTGTCAAAATATTTAACATATTTAGCTACCCCCAAATCAAAGCGTGTCAAAACGACATTGACCCATTCAAAACGACACTGACCCATTCAAACCCTACTCAACCGGTTAGCCCACAAATCCCAATCAATGTAAGGATTAATTAGTAGTTAATTTCGGTTTGTAATTATATGTCTAATGATCATTAGCCTCAAGATTTTGTATGATAGCCAAGTCAATATTAGATAGACAACAAGATAACCTTAATTTTTTGTACGACAATCAAGCTAATAATTGAGTGATTATACATACATTATTATTGTTAATGTTGTGATAGCCTAATATCATTTTTGAAAATTAATATTATATTAGTATAACTTAAAAGAGTCCGTCAACCATATTAATATTAATATTAGATCTTTAGATAACAAATTAGAAAACAACTTTGTATAGGTTTGGTTTAAAGTGGACAACATGATACTTGTGTTATAATATTGGTGTCGGTGCAATCCTAACAAGCGGCATCAGAGTTTGATTGGTAAATAGGGAGATGGGCAGTAGAAAGTGGGCGTGTGGAAGACCGGCAAGTACGTACTTGCGAAAAAAAACATATATGGTAATTCCTTGTGCCGGAAATCTTTGTGTATCACATGAGCAAAAGACACAAAATGTGTGGAGTATCACATTGACAAAATGGATAAAAAAGTATGTCAACTATTCACTACAGAAAAATGAAAGCTTTGCTAACGAATTTCTGTCAATGAGTACTTAGAATCGTTGTTAGTAAATGTAAGACTTTCATCAACAATTCAAAAATTGTTGGTAAAGGTGAAACCTTCGGCAATACCATGATCTTGTAGGAGGTTATTTCAATGGTGTCTTTTGGCAACGGATTTTTAACAATTATAAAAATTAATTGCAAATTCATAATATCGAACCCAAGAGCTTAGAGCCAACGATTTTTTGGGTCTTTACCAACGATTTTTCTCGTTGGTAAAAGACTCATTTTTTGTAGTGCTAGTACGAATAAATCCATATGGCTGAAAAAATAAATCAATGTGAATTTGGCCTAAATTTAAAAAGTACTAAATTATCGTTGGATCCAATGATAAAACTAGAGGTTGTCCAACCTAGGCCACCACCCAGGGTCTCTTGTCCTAAAATGCTGAAATCCCATGTAACATATTCAAAATTGAATATTTTGCCTAAGTGTTTATATAACGTTAAGACTTGAAATTTATCCAGGATCTCTGATCATCCTGAATCTGCTATTTGGACCGGTGCAATTCAAAGAAGTTAGGGGTCGTTTGTGACAGAGAATTAGTTGGAGAGAATTCAATTCTCTAGAGAATTGAATTCTCTGAGAATTGGGCATTCTATGCTATTTCGAAAATCAACCGTTTGGATGAGTGAATGTATGAGATTCTTGGGGTGAAAAAAATAAATATAAATAAAATAATCAATGTGAAAAAGACCAAAATACCCAACTTTACCTTATCCTCTTTTACCTTCTTCCCCTTAAAAAGGGTATTATTGTCATTGCCTCTTAAATTCACCCTAGAATGTCAGATTCTAGGCTTTCCATCAGAGAATTGGGAAGGGGTCCGAATTCTAGGATGGGCCCACTCCTAGAATTCAATTCTAGGCAATTCCGGACACTTTTTTACGAAACAAGCGATGGAATTTATTGAATTCTAGGATGAGGCCCAATTCTAGGCAATTCTCACCCCCGAAGTCTCTGCCACAAACGACCCCTTAGTTCCTCAATTCGGGGAGCAATGACTATCAAAAGTTCAAAACCTTAATGCTGTACAAGAATGGTGAATGAACTCATTCAAGGTATGGAATTAAGAGCAATATAGTCAAAATCCCGATTTTAATCTTAAAATCTTACGGTTTTACGATTTCACTGGTCTCTAGCGATCTTGATTCCACGCAAAATCTATGGGTCGTAAAATCTAGTAAAATCTCGATCAAAATCTTAGAATCTTATAAAATCAACGATTTTTTTTTGTATTTTACGATTTTACTTTCTAGGGGAAATTACTAGTTTGTACAACTACATATAAGTCAGAACAGAGACAATTAAATTAAATTGATTTTTTAAAGATTTTGATTAATTAAGTCAGAAGTTATTACTAAAATATGTCTAAAATCTAATTATTACTTCCTCGAATGACCGCTTAAGAGCCGAGATTCTCTCTTTTTTCTTATCTAGACTTTTCAAAGTTGGGTAATGGTCCTCTTATTCTTAATATATTGTTGACTTAAATGTTTTGATAGTAGTTCATAAAATCTTACGATTTTACGATTAAAAACTACGATTCCGATTTCACCCATGTTTTCGATTTCACGTGGAATCACGATTTTGACTACATTCATTAGAGATTACCAAAACGTGTAGTGAAGAGAAAGGGTGTGTGGTAGTTGGTTTATGAGCGCGGATGACTATTATTACTTATTGATTGAACCTTTTATAGATTTTGGAATTAGAATAACACAAAAAGTTTGAGTAGAAAAGTAAAAGGGTGAGAGTGGTCAAGGTCAATCGAGGGAGTACTCTCTATGTAGGGTACGAGCGAGTAACAGAGAAGTACCAGAAGTGAGTTATATGAGCGTGAAACAAAGTTATTTAGCGTGCAACATAAGAGTGTACAGTATTGTGTGTATGGTTTGGTGTATGTGTGTCGTGTTCTTGTTGCATTAATGATCTGCTATTTATAGAGACACGGTGAAATGAGTTGGCGGTCCACGTGTCTCTTCATGAGTGTGGTGCCTTCTAGGAGGCATGATCTCTTTTTTTTAATGAATGGATGTGATATTATAAATCTGAAAATTACTTGCATGTGGATCAATGTGATCCAAACCGCTCCTCAAAATAGAGACAGCCAACCGCTATGGTCGAACAAAAACCTCATCACAGCGCCTCTGTCGAACCTAATCCCAAAATACACAAGGTTGTGGACCAAAAATCCACACTTGTAAAAGCAAACCTATACCTCCTTTGACGTCAAACCAAAAAAACCACGACTCAGCCAAGATCGTGGTCAGAATATCATAAAGACATCCACCTACGCAGGTCAAACTGAGAAACCAAGCCCGCCGCCATAAGCCAACGACCGATCAACATTGCAATCTTCCGAGCCAACGACCGATTTAAACTCTTCCTTATCCCTGAAAATCCTATTGTTTCTTTCGAGCCATATCGACCAGAAAATAGCATGTAACACCCTCCTCTTGTGAACCTGAAATCCACTCCTGGTCTTGGCTATCTTGTAGGTGGACAGTTGATGTCAAAACATGTTGAGGAGTATGTATTTGACTAGTCACTGACAGATTTGTATTGCGATGATTTCATCACTAAAAGGGTTGGACATTATTACTTTATACGTACCTTCAATTAATTTTACACGGTCCCCTAACTTTTTCAACGCGGTCTAACGGCTGTCTGAGTCACCCACAGCTTCTAATATATATATATATCCCGACAGAGTTACTAACCTCCCCCGCTACCATCTCCGTGTAATTCCGTTTTCCGACATCCAAACCGTTAAAAAATGGCTGCTGGTTCGTGGACGACCCGACAGACGGCGGCGGCGCCCCGATGGATACCGAAGCGGGGCAGAGTCCTAAAGAACTGTCTCAACAAGCTCTGTTCCTGCTTCGGTAGTAGCTCCCCTGCCGCCGGGAAGGGTTCCAGATCGGCGGCGGTGGTCCCCGTCGGCGGGAAAGCTTAGGCATTAATTGCTCCCGTGATCGGCCGGTCAAGACTCAAGACTAGGCCATGTAATGTATTTTAGTAGTTTGGTATAGTGTATTTTGTAACGATACCTATATTTCGTCACATGTCGCTCGAGATTTTGAGTCAGTTTTTGTGAAATAAACTAAATTTCTTGATTTAAGAGAAAGAAACACACAATCGGTTATTTATTAGTAATATTTATGTTAGTGAACAATATAAAATTCATTCAGCGGAACCCTCCTAACAACTCATGACAACTTAAACCATGACGTGAAGTTATGAGAAGATGTTTAAATCGAGTTGGTTCGGTACAAATCTGACTTATTCGAAACATAATGAATGTTATAGTTAGTGCACATTGGGCCAATATTGGTAAAAAGCAGTAGTTCAGTGACTATAGAGTGGAAAAGCATATAGATTTTTTTTGGTTAAGAAAAGCATATAGATAATTAAATGGGAAAATAGCACTTTGGCCCCCTCTAGTTTTCCGAATTAACAAATAACCCCATTGCTCTTTTTACCTTATCCTACTTTGACCATTTTGCCGTTTGGGTTATTCGTTATAAATTTTGTCTTCGTGACGTTAATTGATGCCATTTAATACACCATGTTAGCTCCAATAGCCATGTATTAGCTTACTAAGTGATGTTTAATTGGAAATATAAATATATATATATAATTAGATAGGATGATATCGATAAATAAAATGCGTGATTTTAAAACGTTTCGTATTTCACCATACTCTTCGTGGTAACCTCCTCAATTTACCTTATTGGACAACTCTTCGTCTCCTACTTCCGATGTCTCTCTCCGTTGGTTTGCGGATGCGTCCAAATTTAATGTTAAGTTGGAAGGAAAGGACCAAACGGAAAAGTAGTCTAAGTTGGAAAAATAGTGATTTGTAGTATAGGGGGCTATCTGTTAAGTTGGTAAAATAAAAGGGGCCAAAGTGCTATTTTCCTTAATTAAATGGAGTAATAAAATAAACTATACGGAAAATAGAATTGAGTGGTCATTTGTTTCACAATCATAAATAAACCAATTGGTTCATCGGTTCAACCTCACTATCAGTGTTTTCAAAATGCCGTATCCTGTCCTTTGGTTGGACCGGTCCGACCATAAACCAGCTAACTCTCTGACACCGATAAATTTCGGTTAAATCCCGATTCAACCTCCGTTCTGAAAACCTTGCTGCCTCTCGTCTCGCGATACCGGGAAGTTAGCGTTCTTCGAAGCTCAAATTCCTTCCGGCGGTCGTCGATCTCTTTCAATTCCGACGACTAGAAAAAATGTCGGAACGAAACCGCCAGCGTCGTCCTCACTCGCCACGCTCCAAGGACGACCACCATCGCCGTCCACGGGATCGCATCCCCCACTCCCTACCCTCCGCCACCGCGGCCACCGCCTCCGACCGTCGCCACACTTCGATCATCCTCGAGGACCGAATCACCATTCAGAACCGTGAAATTCAGGCTCTGCTCATCGACAACGAGCGCCTCGCCGCCGCTCACGTCGCGCTCAAGCAGGAGCTCGCCCTCGCGCAGCAGGATGTCCGGCTCTTGGTGAAGGCAGCAGGAGAAGTCAAGGCTGAGCGGGACGGCCAGGTGAGGGACGTATTCGAGCGATCGCTGACTATTGAGGCCGAGCTTCGAGCCACGGACTCGAGGACCGCCGAGCTGGCTCAGGTGAGGTCGGACTTGCCGAAGCTGGCGGCTGAGCGTATGGAGCTCGTGAAGGAGCTGGAAGCGATTAGCGGTGAATTGATGAAGGCCAAGAGAGATGCGGAGCTTGCTCCAGGTATGAAGGCCGAGATTCAGAAGTTACGGCAGGAGATTGAGAAAGGAAGGTCAGTTGAGCTTGTTGTCGCTTTTGAACTTCTATTTCAACTCTTACTTTGCGTTTACCAGTAAGTATATCATCATTCATTGAAATTTTTCATGCACAAGAACATTGAAGCAGCAAACAGGCTGATAAAAATGAACCTAATTACTCCGATAAGGAACAAAGTAACTGAATAATGGTCAATGCTTACCTATAGAGTTGTTTGGTTAAAGGAAATTGGAGCTCTTTGTTGTTTTCAGAACGAAGGAATTGGTGAAATAGGCTTTAATTAGGTTGTAATTGGGTGGAAAACATCTGCTTTTGAGGAGCATTGTACAGCAGGGATCAGTAATAGGTTATTCGCAACTCTAGCCACGAAAGATGTAGTGATGTATCTGTTGAGCAAAAATTCCGATAGCATCTCAACCGTGCTTAAAGATGGGTGTGCCAGCTTCGTTGAGAAATGTTACAAAGCAGCTGTTTTTGGAAAAGGCAATAAGTTATTAGAATGGAGAACTGACTGGTTATGTAATACTAGGCAGATAATCCTCTGTTAGAGATTGAGCAACTACAACAATTAGAACATGCTCATGTGACGGTGTGAGTAGGATTGAGCTTTCAGTACTCAGGCTAATGAATGGATGTAGTACAATCTAGACCATGGCATGCTAAGCTCTAGCTCTCGATAGCATTCACAAGTATAGAATTCTTTTGGCAAGGACTTGGATAGAGTGTGGGGTGTGGAGATTACTAGCATGTTGGTGTTTGTATCCAAATTTCAACATGGTAATCATATTGCACGCTGATTAATTAGAAACGAGGGAAAAAGAGAGAAGTAATAAAATCTTAAGTAACTTGGATCGTCTGACTAATTTTCTTCTTATTGTCTCAATTAATTTTTTTAAGTTTCACTAGTTACTGTTTGTTGGTCCCTGAAGAACTCACATGTACCCTAACTTAAGCATGTTTAAGTTAACTGAGAAGGACTCATATCATGTCAGGACAATCCTGAGTCAACCTAGTTGTGCTACTTTGGTTTTGTGATCTTCATTAAAGCTTCTCCATTGCATTCTGTCCTACCACTGCAATATGAAAGCCGCATGCAAGATAATTTCTTTGATTCTGCAGTGTTACCTAAGTATCTTCAAATCTGTTCTGGCATTTTGAAGTTTAAAAGTCTCTATGAAAAAGAAATACACACTCCTTTCAGCAAGTGTATTTGTCTTGATTGTGCCTGTACTAGTTATTCTTGTACTCCTTCACGTCATTCATACATTTAAGACACTCATGCAGCAGTGCCTTTATCAGTAACTGGTAATGTTGTACTACGAGGTGTTTAGTTTTGATAACCTACTATATACTCGATCTAGTGGTCTGGACAAGATAAAAAACACGAAAGATAAGGTGCAAGGCATTATTAGTAGAGAAACAGATAGTGCACTTAATATCCATAGAACTAGCTGTCTGGAAAAACATTTTAAGTCTACTCGTTTTCCCGTTTTTTGGTGCATCTAGGGCTGCAATCGACTGTGAGAAGAAGACTCGTGTCAGCAATCTTGAGCATGGTAAGACAATGGAGAGAAATAAGGTTCTTCTAGCTGATGAGATAGAAAGACTCGAGGTTGAGCTAGCGAAAGCACAGAAAAGAGTAAGATTAGAGCAGCAGCAGCAGCTGCTGCTGCTGCTGCATCAGGGAGTGCAACAACGAATCCAGGTACAAATGTATGTCACTGCCTTTCACATGGTTATTCTGATTGAGCTGTGCCTCTTCCGACATGCCAACTAACTCGTGATTCAAAAAATGGCAGATCCAGTTTACGCCAGTCGTGGAATAGAATACGGAGCCGGTCCTTATTCTGATCCATTCATTCTACCTCAGGTACTGAGCCTTAAATCTTTCTTAGTTCTTACGATTCCATCAGTCATTTCTTCCTGTACTGCATGTTTATTTGCACTGTCAAGACGGAAGAAGAATCTGCTACTTGCATGATGGCCTGCTAGATTAAAGAGCTGTAGATCAAATTATAACTGGAGCCATATTGTAGCCCCCCATGCTTCATTCAATGCACATATGGCCAATATCATTACAAACAATTCCTGTTGAATCCATTGCCTTAGATTCGACTCTTAGATTTCTCTATCATTGAATCTCGTGTCTGTTGATAATGCGATAACCTTTAGTATGTGCTCCGTTAAGCAAATCACTGTAAATGCCCAGTTCAACTTATATAATCGGACATAACTGGATCTCACAACCTAGGACCCTCATTGTCTCATCTTGAATTAGGTTTCCTTTAGACCAGAAGGCTAGAACCAACTAGAGATTTAGGGAGTCCAAAACAAAGCACTTTTCTCATTCTCTGCTGGGTTTCAAACCATGGCAGCATATCCATTTCAATCTCTGACATCAATGCTATCTTGTACGCTTGTTACCTTTCAGGCTCAAGGCGTTCCTGAGGCCATGCCTCCACAACATGTGTCAAGATCAACATCTCCGTACGACCTTCAGCCGAAAGAGCAAGCACATAGATAGCGGTATGAAATCTCTGACAATCTAATCAATGTATCTTTATGATTACAGCACATATTTAGAGAGGTCGTGGTCCCAGAGGAATCTGGGCTACTACTTTGACTATATTAGCTAGGCCCCATTTTATTTGTGAACACTAGTAGAACTTTTCATAGAACCCTAGTTGGAAAACAATTCGATTTTCCTAACAAAACTCCCTGACCTGATGACTAACTTATATTACGAAACTGGGTGCATCTGGAGATCTATTTGAGCTGGATAATTCAAGGAGGCTGCGTGACAAGCTAGGTGTCGCCATACTGAGAAATTATTCAAGAACTTCATGCATTTGCAGACTCTGT
This sequence comes from Linum lewisii, assembly GCA_034768395.1. NCBI lineage: Eukaryota > Viridiplantae > Streptophyta > Magnoliopsida > Malpighiales > Linaceae > Linum > Linum lewisii. The sequence continues at coordinate 2,019,387 of CM068300.1, read as the reverse complement.
TCGAAATATGAAGCACCATCCAAGATGCTGACCACATAACTAACTATATCTTGGCTTCGTAATTCTAGTTAATCAGAGAGAAGGATCACGTGTTCATCCATAAGCATATTGGTGAATGACTCGGTATCCGTGGCTTCTGGTTCGTGACTCTTCATTACAAGTGATTCACATGTCTGGTTGATGCTTTCCCGGTTGATTGAATGTTTTGACTGCTTGAGCTTTTGGGATTTCGGGAAGCTCTCATTCTCTATATACTTCGAGGATGCCAAGAGGTCACTATTGAATGTGTTGCCCAAACAATCGGCTACAACGAGTCACTTTCAGTTACATGGAATTTAGAAGGGGCAGATCTTGCGGCTTGTGAAGCTCAATCTGTGTTCCATTCTACGGTTTCGCCAGCTGGTTGGCTGCACAAGTATGATTATTCTTTATTTTCTCTTCATCTCTCTGTCTATCAGTCATGATATCGAGGGGAGAATTGACTCGTTCATGGCGCAAATGCTGCAAGCGGACGGCGCAGTTGAAGTTGAAAGGACTTATTGGGCTGTTGCGTCTGAACAGATAGAATGCTGGTGAAAAAGCAGACGCTTTCCATTGTTGCCCAGGGACCTATGCAATCTAAGGTGCACAACAGACGACATCTAGGCTTTCTATGCAATATCAGGTGACCCTGAACTTTGTCGTATCAGCAGCATGTAATGTGACTAGATGGACTTCAAGCTTGCCATGTAAAGCTCACATTGGAAAGACTGATTCTTCATTTGGCAGATACACTTCTCATGAAAGGGTAAACCATGCTGCAAATTAACTACCCGGGAGCACAATCTCAGCTACCGATCTGCAGATTTGCTGGCATCAATACATTCTCAGACATGTTTGCATCGTACGCTCCATTTTGTTCCGTACTTGGCCTATCGTATGGTCGATGGTCGATTTTGTTCCGTACTCAGACTATGTCAAATTTTGTATAATATATTTTCATTAAATTCTAATGTTGCTTATCCTATATTTATTACTCTATTATTCAACATATTCATACTTAAAATTTTCATTACTGAAGTGTGTACCAGGGTCACACCCATTGTTATTCCCGGTCGATGCGAAAAGAATATGCCAAAAATCGCAAATTGTTGATTGGCGACCGATCTCTTGCATAAACACTTTTGAGGGTCAGTGACCATGCAAGCTACAATCACGATCAATCGTAATCGTTTCAATATTAAATCGAGTTTTCAACGAGCTCCCACAGTATGCAGCTGAGGAATAAATTCACCGACCCAAAATACATTACATCAACTACCCAATCAGCAGTGAGACGAGACATTGCCGCAACCCTAGATTCGTAATCGGAGCACCGACAGTGAACTGGCTGATACTAGCCATCCAGTGTCTGCTCCTCTTAGCAGCAAGCATCTCAGCCATGTCCTGAATGAGTATTCACTAGGCACATTACGAGACCAAACAACAGCCAAATGGTAGCTTGTAATGGTTCAACAGTTAAATTTGAATGCTACTCATCTGTAACCTCAGATGAACTACTTTAATATCTAAACACCCAAGAACATAAAGGCTAGGGGTTTCAAACTCGATCCAGTAACGAGGAGTTGCAAACACCTTTAAAGCAGAGCCCCTCTTATTCAGCATGCCGAGCCCATCATCGGAGGACATGCATGCATTCAAGATATTAGATTAAGCATCACCAGTAAGCCAGATGATGCTTGAATATAGAAATAAACTGGACTCACCTGAATATTATCAACCTACCTTAGCAGAGCAAGCAATTTTTGAAGTTCTATCCACTTTTGCATCTATAAAAACAGACAAATTCACACAACTGAAAATCAATCAATCCTGTCCCTGAAGCAAGAGATTTTCATGTTCATCAAGGCATCAAAGGCTAATAATGTAAACTGAGAAATATGGCGTGATGCTCAAGTGCATGCAAGACAACCTACCTCTTCTTAGTCTCGAGTTAAGAACAACTCTAAGTAATGGAACATAGTAAAACCACTCTCAAGACACGATTCCATAGAGTACAAAATAAGCCTTCTAGAGCTGTGATACGAGAGATGCTCAGTATGGCCGCGAGCGGTTTCCACCATGCTGATTCCTGTCAGGGCCCGAACCATAATTATCCCTCCGCCGGTCTCCACCATATCCACCGCACCACCTCGGCCACCACCTCGGCCACCACCATGGCCTCCGCCTCTGCCACCACCTCTGTGGCACATCAAACCAAATCAAGATTGTAAATCAACTGATGTTGCACGTCTAATGGTAAATCTATCGGTGCAACCCAAACGAGCTAATTGCAAGTTAAGTCACATAAGCTCTAGTACAACATTCACGTCATATCTAGTTCCATTGAAACAACTGGAGGTAATGTCCTACTTAAAATGTAACACTGATCTGAACAAAACGTAAATGGCATGCAAAAAGACTGGAAGACCAAGGAGTTCAAGACATGATTAACCAATGTAAATGCAGAGCATGCAACTTATCTTAAGAACCAGCAATTTACAAAAGCATTCATATTGAAAAACAGACTAGAAAGCTTAAGAGAGAGAAAAAAAATAGAATTATAGCAGCTACCGGCTGGAAAAGAGAATAATCCATAGTCCATGAGGCGTAAACCTTAGAATACAAGCTATAACTATTGTGCATGAAATGTGCATGAAAATGAAGAGCATAAATGATCGAAGACAATACCCATCAGGAGCCCTCAAAGCTGTCTTCTCTGCCATCACAACACTAATTTTCTGACCTCTCATATCATAATCTGAAAGGAAGAGAATTCAAACGTATTCAGAAATTTTAATGGCAAACAAGTCCATGAGTCACGACATAAAAGGTTATAAAGTTGAGCACATACTGTTGTAAAAGCCTCCAGCAGAATGAGCAGCAGATGGATCCTCATAAGATAAAACTGCATCGCCTTTATTGTTGCCCTTTTCATCGGTGTATATCTTAATGTTCCAAGGCCATTGGTCCTTGTAGCCCCTCTTCTGCTTAATCTTTCCAACCTGGGAACACATCACAAATTTAGTAAGGACGTCCAATCTTGCACAAAACAGTCTAGAAAGACGATATTTTACTTCAAGAATACACAAGCCGGCATTGGCAGGACTAAGCACACCAAAGACAAGTATCATATTTGCAAACGCTACGGGAAAAAAAAGCCTCCATGTTAAGAATGTATTTCAACAGGAACACAAACTTTCAAGACAGTTCAGAAATCTCAAAACATATGAAAGCACAAAGAATTTATAAACAAATGTCTTGTCAAAGATCTCAAATCAGCGACTGTAAAATCTATGAAAATGCAAATTAACAAAGATTCGGAACTTACTTGTCCAATTCCACCGAATAGCTCTTGCAATTCTTCAACAGTCACATCAGCAGGCAAATTAGATATGTAGATTCTAGAGTTGTCACAGGTGTCATCACAATTCTCATCACATTGCTTAACAGCCGGAGGATCACCAGAGCCGGTACTAGCACCATAACCACCTCCTCCCTGACTCTTCGATCCACCACCATAACCACCTGGAGGACCACCTCGCCCACCAGCAGCTTCACCATAGCCACTCACAGGAGCACCATATGATGGAGGGTACGATGCAGGGCCGCCAGTATAGCTTGTAGGTGGCGGAATCGCACTGCCCCCATATGAGCTTGGGGGTGCGGCATAACTACCTCCAGCATTACCATAAGCGGGAGCTGCTGCAGGTGGAGGCACTTGATTATATGCATCATCATCTCCTCTTACTTGACTACCACCATAAGATCCACCTCTACTTCCACCACCACCGCCTCCTCCTCCGCTTCTACTGTCGTAACTCCCACCCCTACCACTACTATTGTAACTGCCACTTCTATTGCTTTCGTAACTTCCATCTCTACTCCCTCGAATACCAGAATAGCCACCTCCTCCTCTGTTGTAACCATTGCCGCTTTCACCACCGCGGTCGGTCTTGGCAGCAGTGGGACAAGGTGTGCTGCACTTGTTGCACTCGGTTCTTCTCGCAAAGTTCGAGTTCCCACAGCTACATACCCAAAATACCAACTTTAGATTAGAACAGTTTCCAATTGGAAGAAAAATACGGCCACAACTGACTAAACCCTACACTACACAACCCCTAATCCCCAATTGAGATTATTACAAGCATAACAGAGCTAGCTTTAAATACTGAGCAACAAGATTAAAGATTTAAAGATTACCTAGGATTAGGGCAAAGCCAATCACCATCTCTGCCACTACCGCGGCCACCGCCTCTACCGCCACGATCTCCTCCTCCACCTTGGTAGCCACCACCGCCACCTGTAACAACCGGATCTAATCAGACTCCATCCACTATCCAACCAACTTAACGAACAAAACAAACAGATGATATCACACCAGCTCAGACCTTAATTCATTCATTATTTCAAAAACCATACGAATAATTGAAAAATTAGATTACAACTTACCTCGACTTTGGTATCCTCCACCACCTCCTCTATCGCCACCGCGACCTCCTCTATCGCCACCATATCCGCCGTAGCCTCCTCCGCCACCACGCCGCTCCTCCGTATCCTCTCTCCGCCGTATCACCACCGCCGAGTAAGGCGCAGCGGCGGATTCGCCGTTGGCCGTACATACCGACATGATGCGGATGTCGTTCTCCGGATCTCCTCTCCGCATCTCAGTTTGTTCTGTGTTTTCTACGACTTTTATCTTTGTCGAGAAGGCGCGAAAACTACACGAATATTAGGTAACAATATGATAGGCTTCCGATGATATTTTTTTATTTCAACCGACTCTGGTTCCCCGGTTAAGTATTCGGTTCACCGGTTCAACTATTCAATAAATGGCCGAAACCCGTTTGTTGACCCATGACCATAAGCCCATCTATCATTAAGTCAATTGGATTAACCAGGTAACCGTGTCTCTAAAATTTCCTCTGAACTTCTGACTCGTAAAAGATGCGTTTTTAGTGTTTTTGTACTTTGATCTTTTGTAGTCGATTTTGAGGATGCAGAGCTATGACTACTGTGCAAGAGCTGATTGTATTGGGGTGTTGTTAGTCTTGATCAATTTTGTAGGTCGATTTTGAGGGGATGCAGAGCTAGTGACTACTGTGCCAAGAGACGATGACTTCCGTAGATCAATGGAGGGTGGTTGTTCAAGAAGCCTCTCAGTTGTTAGGTCCTTGCATCTCCCACCTTTGATCTTTTGTAGGTCGATTTTGAAGGGATGCAGAGCTAGTGACTATCGTGCCAAGAGACGATGACTTCCGTAGATCAATGGAGGGTGGTTGTTCAAGAAGTCTCTCAGTTGTTAGGCGCATCTCCCACCTTTGATCTTTGTAGGTCGATTTTGAGGGATGTGGAGCTAGTGACATCGTGCCAAGAGATAATGACTTTCGTAGATCAATGGAGGGTGGTTGTTCGAGAAGTCTAGCTCTCAGTTGTTAGGCGCATCTCCCACCTTTGATCTTTTGTAGGTCAATTTTGAGGGGATGTGGAGCTGGTGACTATCGTGCCAAGAGATAATGACTTTCGTAGATCAATGGAGGTTGGTTGTTCAAGAAGTCTAGCTCTCAATTGTTAGGCGCATCTCCCACCTTTAGGCTACGCTCAGTTCGTTCAGCTAATAGAGTCGCCCATTTAGTGGCATGTCTGGTTCTTAGATATCTCACAAGGGTGTTGTCAGTAATCCTCGCCCCTTGGATAAATTATAGATAATTTACCGTTATTTTGAGAGGATGTCTGGCTCTTAAATATCTCACAAGAAACTATCAATCCTCATAGTCATGACAATGCTTTACTATGAGACATTTGATTTTAATCAATTAAAATGGTAAATCTTATTTGAAAATTACTCACATATATGACGCATAATTCGTGCAAAATCTCGTCGTAGCTCAAGAATGCTGCTGATCCAAACTGCTATATCTAGCAAGTTCATGGAAAAGCCTACAAATTTACAACACAAAATTCCCCAAGACGATCGAATGATTCTACATCAGCATAAGAACTAGGCTGTTCATCATGGTTAACAGCAACAACACCACCAGATGAACAAGGAACCAGCATCAGCTCCAGAGGTGTTGATCTCAACAGAGAACCGGCAAGCACCAAACGAAGGATCAACACTCGTGACCAATCCCAACCCACCGAAATCACAGCTATCCCGCCTCTGATCATGCTGCTGATAGTAACTGTTAAACGCATACGATACATTACCAGGCCAGCTGAGGTTGTAACACGATCCACCGGGGGAGAGTGCAGTGCAGTCTGCAGCTGAACACGCATCCAAAGCTCTCGAGCTAGCGTTCGACATGTCCTTGTTGTTATTCACAACGCACCATTTCGGAGAAAGATAGTTAACGTTCTGTGCATTCACCAAACCCTTCTTACTCCCCTGTCCGAAGTCGATACGATACTTAGCCTGGCCATCAAACGTGAACATTCCCCAGTGCCTCTCGAACCCTCCACTCCCTGCTACGCTTCTCTGGTTCTCGTCCAGAAGGCTGAATATAAACGTCTCCACGGGTGGCCTCTTGGGTCTGAGAGGAGTCCCCAACTTGCCTCGTAGGTGTTCCATGAGTCCCTTCATGAACACCTCGGCAGTCTGTGAGGTGGCATTCGGTGCTCCATCAGTAGGCCAGCCTACTTTGGCAACGACGATGTCCATATCGGGGAACCCTGCAGCAGACAATGCAGACACCACGGAATCATAGCTCGTGTCGAAGCTGTTCTTGTACTTTTTGCGATTGTTGTTAGCTTCTTTGAACAATGCAAAGTTGAGGGAGACGTTCTTGTCCTGCTGGAAGCTGACAAAGGGGGAGATAGTCACGTAGAACGGCGAGTGATGTTTGTTGAGTAAAGCGAGGAGTTCGATCATCGTTTTGTTCAACTCGGGCCTGAAATGTGCCTTGGAGGGTGACCCGGATTCCGACTGGATGGAATCAGAACTGCAAGGAACCACCACTTTCATGGCATTTCCTAGGTTTGCTTTGGCCAAGGCTAATTCAATGTTGATAGCTGCTCCTATAACGTACGGATGGAATTGGTCACCATACATCTTGTGGAATGGTTCATCTCCCACTGCAATACACCTGTAAGTATAATAGCACAACTGAATCAATTAGTCTTGTTCTTTGGATTAACATAGCAACAATCAGTACAGATTGCTCCATTTCTAAGCTTTTACACAATGAAACTCATCTTCATAGCATTTCATAACAAGATCTTACTAGACGTAACTCGCAAGTGTTTCCTTTCACCTGTGTTCTGTTTCACGTTGAAGTTCTAATTCACAATGCGAAACCTAATTCATCCAATTGGAAACGAATTGGGAGAGAAAAATGAACAAACGAGCAGAAGCATTACTCAATACGGACGCCGGTTCGTCCGGCGGAGAAGTAGCGGGTGACATTGTCATGGACCCAGCTCTCGGCAGCTTTCTTGGAGGAGTTGAAGCTCCTGAGCATGGAATTGGGGATGCCGACGGTGACGCCGATGTTGGACCCGGAAAGAGCTTCGAGCACTTTCGGGTCGGAGTCGAAGAGGCGGACTCTGGTGATGCTGTTGGACTTCAAGAGCTCCACTACTTCCCGAGGCGGGAGAGGATGGGACGCCGCCGTGCCCCAGTTGACGCCAACGGCGTCAACCCTGTAGTAGACGGCGGTGGTGAGTAGGAGGAGGAAGATGAAGTTGGGAGTCGGAGGATGCATTTCGGATTTTTGTGGGTCTAACGGGTCGGAGCAAATGAAAAGACTGATGAGCAGCTAGCAGCGTAGCATTAGTATATTTCTATTTTGGTCACTAGTTTTAACAGTTGCTCACGAGTTCATCACTATAGTTATAAATTTCTAACGGATAGTGGCATTTTGGCCCCTCTACTTTATTACGTTAACAACCATGCACCTTTAATGTGAAAAATGCTGAATTTTTTTCTTCTTACTTCGACAATTAGCTCATTTTGTTAAAATTTTAGTCAACTTTTTGTCAAATTATGATGTAGGAGCATTTACTTCAGACCATATCAGAATGAGTTATTGTCGGAGGATCAACGAATGTTGACGGATTGAGAGTGACGATAAATTGGGTGTACGCGGGTTGTATGATATATGGGGCGAGTATTATGTAACTTTTATATGAATATATACCATATTTAGTAAATGTATTTTAACGAAAAAAAGTTAGTTGTCAAGTTTGCCAAAGTATAGGAGGGGGAGAATAAGTGTTTTATATTACATGAGTTTGTTTGTTAACGTAGTAAAGTAATGGGGAAAATTAGTGGCAAGAAAATAAAATTCGGTGAAGCTAATGGTTATCCACATGACCAAAATCAACAAAAAAATCAGCAAAATCATGGTTTCAAATCGTCAATATCAACTCAAAATTTCAAAGATTACATACCTAATGAAGACAACTAAGAGATAAAGATGAGTTAGGATTTGATATGAGTCATGAATCTTGGTTTCTAAATTCTATTGATAATATTAGAGTTGAAATTCCTAAGTCGTGAGTTCTCGATACATTCAGTTGATTATTGGGATTTCACGTGTAGTTTAAGAAAACAAAATATGTAGGCATTAGAAATACTACTTTTGTAAAAAAATCCTTGAGAGTTGATTTTTTTTTTTTTTTGAAACGTTGTGAGTTGAATTAGTTTAATTAATCGAGATGATTCCAAATTAAAGCATGGTTTCAGACGAGTTAAATTTTGCGATTTTGTGGTTAGTCACACAGATTTTGTGGTCAACCACAAATCATACCACAAGTAAGATTAGTGGTTACCCAAAAAAATTAGTATATTGACATGATATATGCTCATAAACATGATTTGCAAGTCACATATTAATATATTATTAATATGTAAAACTAAAAAACTATTTTACATTTTAAATTTAAATCAAGCTATACATATTATTGAGGTATCATCAAACGGGCTTTTAATGGGCCTATGGGCCTATGGGCCTTCTACCATTAACCGTGAAAATTAAACTGTTCCGCGGGAAATTAAAATTAATTTTTTTTCTTACAGCAAAACACTAAAACGGATAAATCGGGCCACGTGTTTGGACGCATTATCCTTCACCGCTAGAATCTCGAAACAAGCGGAGAGAACTCATCAGAAATCGGCGATGGAGCAGCGACGAGAATCTTCCAACGGCGGAGAATCCGTCTGCGTCACCGGCGGAAGCGGCTGCATTGGATCTTGGCTTGTCTCACTCCTTCTCGACCGCGGCTACACTGTTCACGCCACCGTCAAAAACCTCAGTTAGTTGTTTACTTCATAAATATCTTCACCAAACAGTCGTCTCCTCGTTTTCCCCTTCCTGATCTTTCAATTCCATTTCCATGTCTACTGCTAGATGACGAGAAGGAGACGAAGCATCTACTGGCATTAAAAGGAGCAGAGGCGCGTCTCCATTTACATCAGATCGACCTCCTCGACTACGATTCCATCGCCGCCGCAGTCGACGGCTGCGCCGGCGTATTCCACCTCGCGTCTCCTTGCATTGTTGATAAAGTCCATGATCCTGAGGTATGTTGAGCTGGATTTCGTTTCTGTCTTTTGAAATTTTAATCTGAATCGTGCAATTTTTTTCTCTCGATTAGAAGCAACTCCTGGATCCGGCAATCAAAGGGACGATGAACGTGCTGACGGCCTCGAAGGAGAAAGGCGTGAAGCGTGTGGTGGTGACTTCATCCATCTCCGCCATAACGCCGAGTCCGAATTGGCCGGCCGACGTTGTTAAGGCTGAGGATTGCTGGACTGACGTCGAGTACTGTAAGCAGAATGGAGTAAGTTCTTAGCTCTTGTAGTAATAGGAAACCTAATTTGTGGCGTTGAAGCTACAAATTCTACCTTTAGTTCAAATTCCAGCAGCTGAGTAAGCCATTTCCAATTGGATCATACCTTGCTTCCCATTTGAATCATTGTCTGTCTCTCCATTGGATGGAACTCTATAACCTGAAACCCTTATGATGTGTTGTGCCTTTTGTTGATAGTTGTGGTATCCGCTATCCAAGACACTAGCTGAGAAAGCTGCGTGGGAGTTCTCCAAGGAGAAGGGTTTGGATGTGGTAGTGGTGAATCCGGGTACCGTCATGGGTCCTGCTATCCCGCCTACTCTAAATGCTAGCATGCTGATGATTTTGCGGCTTCTCCAAGGTGATTTCTTTCGCAATTCCAATGCTTTTCTCGATCTAGGCATGGCTTGTCCTTTGGTTTATGTGTGGTGTAGTTCTTAGAGCATCAACTAGTTCACTAATGAACCTCATGCACTAAGATTCGCAACTGCCTGTGCTTCTGGATTATCGTTCCGAGGTGTATTAGGTCCTGCTTTAGCCTGATTTTGCTAATTGATGCTTGAAACTGAGATGTCTATCGCAACAGCCAATGAATCATTCTCTTTCTTTCTGTGAAATAAGTCCATTGTTTAACACAAGTGTAGTGGTCTTTGTTACAGTTCATATAGCACTTAAGCTCGAACCCTAAACAAACACTATGCTCTATACTACCATAGCACCATTTGTTGTGGAAAACCTGCATATAAGTATTGATTCAGAGGAAATGACTAGAAACTCGGTTCTCAGTTTCGACATACATGTCTTTCCTACCTTTGTTAGGAAGTGGCAAGATCAACATATGTTTTCCATATATGCAGGCTGCACGGAGACATACAAGGACTTCTTCATGGGATCAGTCCATTTCAAAGATGTAGCTCTGGCACACATCATGGTGTACGAGAACCCATCAGCCGCTGGTCGACACCTCTGCGTCGAAGCCATATCTCATTACGGAGACTTTGTGGCGAAGGTTGCCGAGCTATATCCCGAGTATAATGTGCCAAGGTGAAGAGCTATTAACCTTTCTTCGTCCCATCCCAAAGTTAAAAGCTCCGGTCTAACCGGCAGCTTCGTTCTTTTGGTGTCTTTTTTGTTGCAGCTTGCCTAAGGACACACAGCCTGGACTGCTGAGAACGAAGAACGGCGCTCAGAAGCTGATCGACATGGGTCTGGAGTTCATTCCCATGGAGCAAATTATCAAGGATTCTGTCGAGTATCTCAAAGAAAAGGGTTACTTATCCTAGGTTTGGACTGAATTAGTGCTTTAGATTTAGTGTGTGGATCTGATCGAATTGAGTGGTTGACGAGTCATCGACATTCGAAACTCGTTCGATACAGTATCGACCTAAGTATTCCTCGTATATAAACTGAAGACCTAGTAGCACACCATCGTGTTTAATTCGCTACGACGAATTTTCTGCCGATATGATGTTGTGATAGGTAGTATGTATGGGGAGTATGTGTTCACCTGTAATCATCATCAGTCATATTAACTATTAAGTGCATGGATGAATGGTCAGGTTGTTTCATTTTTGCTTACTTCACTGATTTGTGTACTTACTCATAGTTGGATGGCCAAATGTCATACGTCGTCTAATTTGCTGACCATTAATGCATTTTACCATTTTTGTATTTTTGTCGTCTCGAAAAAGAAAAGGAAAAGAGTTTATTAAAGAAATTAACGTGGCATGTCAGTCAACGAACACGTGGAGTAACTACTAACTAAACGTGGCGCGTACCGATATTAATATATTATTATCTTCTACCCAGAAAAAAGAGAAAAATCGCAGAAGCCAAGCACAGTCAGTTCACTCCTCGACCAAATTAGGCAAGCTTTTTCTCTGCTCCATTTCCATGGCTTCTCTCCTGCAATTGACCTCCGCGGTCTGCTTGCTTCTACTTCTTTCCTCGTTCACTTTCGCCGCTTCGTCTTCCGAGCTCCCCGCGCCTGCGGATTCCAGCGGCGGAAGTAATAAGGTCTCTCTGGCACTGTACTACGAGACTCTATGTCCGTACTGCGCCAATTTCATAGTGAACTACCTGGTTCGGGTCTTCGAAGACGACGAACTTTTCTCCATCGTCGATCTTTACCTATCTCCCTGGGGAAACGCCAAAATCAGATCCAATGAAACCTTCGTCTGCCAGGTTATTGATTATTCTTTCAATTTTTCTACCTTATCGCATCGCAATTAGGAAATTGGTTCTGATTCCGTTGAGAATTTTGTGTTTCCCTGGCTGCAGCACGGACCGGTTGAATGTTTACTCAACACTGTGGAAGCTTGCGCGATTCATGCTTGGCCGAAATTGGTGAGAGATTCTTTTGGTGTATTGATTGTTGGAAGATTTGGTTTTCTTTATCAGTTGAGATCTGAATTGGATATTTGGTGTCGTTCAGGAAAAGCATTTTCCATTCATCTATTGCGTTGAGAAGGTGGTCTCTGAAGGTAAGCCCGCGGAGTGGGAGTCTTGCTTTCGGGAACTGGCTTTGGATCAGCAACCTATTCTAGATTGCTTCGGCAGTGGATATGGCAAGCAGGTCAGTTTTGTTGCAAAATCTTCCTATCTTTTCTGTTTGTGAAATTTTTAATGCCGTAGGCCAAGAATTGAACGAGTTCCCAGTGATTTCTGCAGTTGAGAGTAGTGTTACAGGGCACTGGGATTGCATTTCTAAGCTCTACGCAGTTATTATGTCTGTTTCAGTACTACTGGTTTACTGTGCTTAGTTGTAAGGAGGCTTAAGTAGAGTAACTTCTCAGAAATTCTTATTATCCTTGGGTGATAGACTTGCTTGTTCTGGTCTCTGCCAAGGCCAGTGATTGATTCTATAGTTTCTAAAGTCGTGGAATTCATAAGAGTTCGATACAGTTACTAAAGTATTCCAGTCACCCTTCTGAAGAAGCTACTGAGTAAATCGATTTAGTCTATTTTCCTGCAAGAACAGAACAGATCCATTTCGCTGCCCTGGTTAGCATGTGTTGATGGGATTTTGAACATTAACAGAATAGGGTGATTTGAATTTATGGTCTTTCATCGAAGTTTTTATGCATAGTATATCATACATAGCAGAATGCCCTGATGCTACACGGAAGAGATGACTGAAAACTAGCATGAGATTGATCTCAATGAGTTAATCTAGGGGTCATCTGCTGTTTCAAGGCCGGGAATGCTCTTTGACTTTCAAGGCCAACGCCAACTGCTCCAACGTTATCATCAGAAACCTCGAGGCCTAGCCGTTTTAGATGTCCACTACGAACTCTTCTAACCACGTTCTGTTCCTAATCCTCCAATCTGAGCTAGCATCAATCTTATAGACCTCTACTCAGAGGATAGTAGGTTAACTTAATGAGTTCATCTATGAGGCTGTAGCTGCTCGAATTAAAAATTAACGAATACAATGGATTTTCCCCACCATTACGCGTTGATATATTGATAGATTCTTGATCTTTCTCCTGAATTGTAACTTTCCTTTCGAACTTTATCTAAGACGAGAAAGAACATTGCTGGCATCTATGAAACTTGAACCCTTGATGATTGTTCTGCAGCTGGAGCTCAACTATGCAGCTGAAACCAGTGCTCTCACACCTCCTCATCAATATGTTCCTTGGGTGGTCGTAGACGGTCAGCCACTTTACGAGGTTCGTTCCTTCCAACTTTCCCCATAGCTTATTCTGAACTGCTAAAATCTTCGGTTCACATTTTCATCTTGTGGAACTTCCCTGATATGCACGATACGCTATGCAAAGTGTTTATCTAGTTATTATTACTTATTACTAATCATAGACGGGTCCTGGGAGGGAGAGGTTGCTCCAGACCCGGGTCCAACCTCCCCTAGGACCAAAACAGTGATAATATTGGTGAATTTTGGTATTTCTATCTTGTGTTGTGTGAAGTCCATCTGAAAGAACTAAGCTACAATTATCAAAGAACAAAAATTTAGCCCAATATACACTTAGATCAATTAACTAATACATTCTTAACCAAACTATGAAAACTACAACACAACGCTTAAGAACTTTATTTTAACATAAATATTTTCACAAGATTTGTGTTCTAATGTCATTGATCTTTCTTGTTTTGATCTGAAGTAGTATCATTTTCAGTTCAAGATACGCCCATGTTACTAAGTTGCTGATGTAATTACCATGAACCGAGTAGTAATGAGTACTATGTTGTTCAATTCATGTATTGCAGGACTACGAAAACTTCATTAGTTACATCTGCAAGGCCTACAAAGGCACTGCTAACCCTAAAGCTTGCAGCGAGGCAAGTGTGATCCGGAACCAGAAACCAACTGCAACATCATCAGCTCCAGTCAGCTACAAGGACGACTACGTGAAGACGTCGAGACTATCAAATATAGTAAGATCGGCCGTATCAACATGGATACATGCAATGGATGGAGCCATGTAAGGATGTAAACTTATATGTCCCTCTGCTTTCGTGAGGAATCGAAGTATCAATCAGCAGTGTCATACATTAGCCAAGCTTTAAAAGCTAGTTAGTATTATGGTTGTAAGCTGCATCAGTGTCCTGTACTACCATTTGCATTACCTTTGTACTAGCTAGTTGGTATGCTGATGTTCATGTAATTGGTAGAAAAAAGGTTCATAAGATTAAAACACTAAAATCCTGTATGAGACGACCTTTTAGGCTATGGTATTACGAGGAATTGGCTTGGCATTGGTAAATACTGAACCGAAACCGTGAAGTTTTGAATCTCGAAAGACCACCAAGAGTCGTTATCGTGGTCGAAACGGTGTTAAGATTCAGATTTATTTTAACCGAGTATCGAAACTATATGATTGGGTTCTCCTTGTTCGTGTGTTATTTAGGTGTTATTCACTTGTTATACATAAGGTATTTGTGGATTAAACTACACTTGAATAACGACTAACACAAATAGCACATGAATAATACATTATTATTCACGCGTTATACATATGTTATTTGTAGATTTGTGAGTATAATACTACACGTGAATAACATACGAATAAAATTTAATACTTTTGGGCGTTAAACTGAAGCAATTTAATTCGTCAGCACAAAATTTCTCTCAATCATATCTAGCCTCCTCAAACAAAAACTCAATGCACGCAAACAAAAACAACAAGTCAATATGTCCGAGTGGTTAAGGAGACAGACTCGAAATCTGTTGGGCTTTGCCTGCGCAGGTTCGAATCCTGCTGTTGACGTTTCTTTTTTCCCTTTTTTTCTTATATTATCCACTCTGCTACTTATCAGCTGTATCCTTAATCACACTCTCCACCCATCATTAATCCAGAAATCACTGATAAGAACAAGTATGCACCAGTTGTTTAAACACACTATACCCCATCTTCGCCACAATTATATCGAACCACGACATGCGACACAAACTTCGCAACCATCACCGTCAATAACAGTCCTCGAAATTCAACAACCCCACGAGCTCCAAAACATTCTCTGCTTTCTCAAACTCCATAAAATTCAAAGTTAAATGGGTGCTGCAAAGTAGCAAAAGTCTGAACACAACTTTACTGGGATCCAAAGAACCCTAATACCCTGATTGATTGAAAGGGTGACCAATCTGGAATGTAGTGAAAAATACAGTGATGATGTGACCAAAAGTCAATACCCAATTGTCCAATTCGATGATCCCCTCCATTTAGGGGTGGAAGTTTGGGCATGGGATTTGGGAATTCTCATTCCCAAATTTAAATTCCCAAATTATTTAGGGAATTGGGAGCCCATATCCCAAATTTAAAATGTAAAATTGGGTTTGGGTTTATCAAAATGGGAATGGGAATTTGGGTTTGGGTATGGGAAAGCCCAAATACGAAAATATTGGAAAATAGGGTTATTGTTCTCCCTCAACAATCTGACTCCTGCGAGTGGCGACCGACTCGACGACGGCGACTTATCGCTGCCTGCTGTGCTCGTCGGTTGGCCGCTGCTCAAGCTCGCCGGTCCGCCGCTTCTCAAGCTCGTCGGTCCGCCTTACGGTAAGCCTCCGTCTCCCTCCCTTCATTTTATAATCCATCTTCGTCTTCTTCCGTCCTCACAGTCATTCGATCTTTGTTTCTTTCTGTTTTTCTTCTTCTTACCAGGTTAGTTCCTCTATAAGACTATAACAAAGAGATCAGTGGATAAACTTACTCTAGTTGGTCTCATCAGGTTAGTTCACGTAATCCTAATGTCTGCGAGTATTTTGTGTTCTAGTGTCACAGGAGAGGTTAAAATTCAGTTTTCTTTTCCTGGAATTGCTTGTTCCCTCATTGTTTCCAGTGTAACCCTACATGATAAATATTCTGGTAGGATTATGGAAGGTAATTTTATTTATTGTGGTTTGTTATCTATGACAGGAAGGAAGTGCATTGGTGTGTCTTTGTTCAACGGGAGTCAGTCATCTGACATCAAAGGCGTTGCTGGTAAGCATGGTCTAGGACCTGTTGCTCTGTTGATTGATATCAGCTGAGTTACCATTATGAAATCCTTGCTTATACATGGCAAGTTGAGTTACCAACACACTCACACTCTCTCTCTTGTACTTGTCGTCTTCCTGTTTCAATTTCTACAGGCAGGCATCACAATTGATTGTCTTACGAAGCACCGAATACCAAACGCTACATCAAAAGATATTCTTCCATTTGCCTCGAATCTGTCTCTTGTAAGTTAGGTTCTAATAGTTAAATGGTTGTGTCCATGTTTACTAAGCTTTTAACCTTAGGAGCTAGTTCATAATGCTCGATTGAGAATTGGAATACTGAGATGCATAGCACTTGCTTATTTTTATACTACTGCTAAAGAAGTTTGTGAAATCCCAGAAATCAAATTCAGCTCCAATCTTATGCTAAAGAAGTTTGCTTGTTCATTTGGGTTTATTGCTTCATCTGTGATAGAACCAAAGACCCTTTCTTTTGCTCTTAAATTTGGTGGAATCCATTTCAGTGTTTCTGGAGAAGTTTAATTTTGATACCAGTCAAACTTCTGATAGTGGTCTGAGTATTCGAATTCTGAATGTGCATTGGATTGTTTCAGTCATATCGTGCTCGAGTGTGCTGGTCTGTTGCTAGTTTGTTACTGAATATTTTCTCAGCTGAAAATGGTCTGTTCACAAGAAGCAATCAGTTTGTGCCGAGCTCACCTGATTTGTTTGTCATTTATTTTAATGTTTTTCCAATGCTGTTCATGGGTTCTCTGCATTTCTTTTCTGAAAAGGGATGAAACTAAAAGAACTATGAACTTCAACTTATGCACTAATCTAGAACCATATCAAGGAAACTTGTACATGTGTTATTTGAAAGAGAACACCACTTCTAGTTTGTGTATACTCAGCTCTCTCTTGTTTAAGATGCATATGTTTAGACGTCAGTGACTTAGTGGTGGTCTTGTTGTTTGCAGAGGGAGCCAGGAAGGAGATGGACTGTTGTGCAATTGTTGAATCTGATTGACAGATGTTTTAGAGTAGTTTGCCAAATTTGTTGGACAGTAGTTTGCCAAATTTGTTGCATGTTTATGTAGGATGTGGATAGTATCCACTGGATACATCTGGAAAGATTGAATAGCAGCTGATCTAGTATTTAGGTCATCTTTATTACTCTCAAACTGCATGAATCTTATTCTATCTTTTGAATTGTTGGATTCAATCTGCATGAATGAATATCAACTGTCATGATGGTCCTCTGTATGCGTGTGTTTCCTTGTGTCGACTAGCAGCAGCATAAGCTGATATTTAAGCAGTCGCTGAAACGCAACATGCATCAGAGCAGAGCAGAGCAGTGTCTATTTGGTTAGTTGCAATTGTGGACTCTTGTTCTTGTTTTCATATCACGTTTTTTATATAACAAATACACAATTATAATAAAATAATAAAAAGAATTCGGGAATTTGGGATCCCGATTCCCAAATTAGAATTCCCGTTCCCGAATAAAAATTCCCAAATTAATTCGGGATTGGGATTGGGATTCCTAATTTGGGAATTGGGAATTGGGATTTTGGAAATATGGGAATGGGCTCCCAATTCCCTCCCAATTTCCACCCCTACCTCCATTTCCCACTATGAACAAATCATTGCACCATTTAGGACAGACACATCATCCCATCCTTTTACGACGACGTTTTCACCTTAAGGATCCACTCTTGGGACTGCTCTCTCTATATGTCTGTCTGTCCTTTTGCAATTCCTGAATGAGAGAAAAAAAGGGTGATGGTAAAGTTTCACAACCTGATGATTCAGTGCACGATCATGACTGGTTCAGATATGATTATGACTCGTTTCAGACCGACCGACTCTGTTTTCGGAGGGGGTCGAGGTTGAATTGTGTGATCGGTTTTGAGAGACTCGTAATCGATGACGGGATGTAGATTGAGAGGATATTGATTTCAGTGGCGTAGAAAGAAATTGTTTGTATCAATATAGTAACGGGCAAGAACCTGCCGTTGGGAGGGGAACGAGAGCTGGAAACGGCTGTAGGCTGAGGAGCAAAAGGAGGAATCCACCGTATCGAATAAATGTTTAAATTATAACATTTAAAGAATAATGTAATTGTCTGAATGAAAGTGTACGTCATTAGAATGAGTGATCTTCTGGGAAGCACAATTTTTAGTCAAAAAAATGTGATGACTCGAATGGATAATATCGCACGACACCTTCTCGAGTGGTTGAGCACTGAGTGACAGATTGACTTGGGGACCTACACTCGAAGTTCGACTTCCTAGTTTAGGGGCTGATGTGTGGTAGAGGAGGACATGACACTCTTGCGGTCTCAGCCCATTTCTGGCCTAATTATTGGTGCTATTAATTTCTCCTTAGACGACATTTTCATGGAATTCTTGTTATGTTTTGGATGGTTCTGTACGAGTTTCGTTCCTCCTCGGCATTTGGGTCATTTTACATGTTTTTTATTCATTTCAAGTGATGTACGGTGATCGATATCGAATTAAGGCGAACTTACTTTTAAAACATTCTCGCACGAACTCTTTTCCTATAACAAAACCAAAATTTACCTAGTTAAAAAAACTTATTTCAAAATATGCTAGAAAAATATGGATAATTAGCATCTTGACTAGCATTGTAATAGACAAAGATATGCTAATCTTGATTAGATCCTATGGTAATTAATTATATCAATTTAGAGAGAGGATCTAATTCCCATGAAAATCTGATATTGTTCTCTTTTGTTAATTTCCTCTCCTTGACTTTTGTTTAGTTGATGTTTAAAGTTACAACCTTTAATTCTGAAATAAAAATAAATAAATAAATAAAATAAAAACAAATTCAAATAAACAAAGTAATCCAATTATAAAGGATGGGTGCTCCCTTGGCCTTCTGCAATATTATTAATAAACAAATCCCACCAATTAATTTTTTATTATATAAAAATCAGCATTAAATCCCTATTTTAGTGAATCCAATGAAAGGAGAGGAGCCTCTCAAGAAAATAACAAAAGAAAATTTATATTATTTTTTATTTTGAAACAATATATATCATGTGCTATTATTGCAGGTCGAGTTAAGAGCTGTTGTGATGAATATTTGAATATTTGAGTAGATTGTGAATAGGGTTATTGGTCCATATAACCGTGAATGGATTTGAAAAATGTGATGCGTATTATTAAGAAAGGCGATGCCTCTGAAGTTATTCTTAAAGTATTAAGGCGTATTATTGTTAGAATTAGTTGGAAGATGTTAGATTACCTTATTTAGTATTCATATTTAGTAGAGAAAAGAGATGTACATGGAAGACAATAAGATCTATTGTTATGTTCGGAAAAAATGTCAAAATTTATAAAGGGAAGCATTTCTTAGAATACACAAAACATATACAACTGAAAACTACGTGCTTCTGAAGTACACAAACTAAACTCAACACCTATACCACTAAACACTGCAAAATTTCTTCGATAACAAATTGTCAAGAACCGTCAACTCCAATAACTAAAGTTGTTGGGAGTGATTTCAGATTGATTGACCCCCTTAGACATGTTAAACCAAGTCTGAATGTGAATGAAGGATATAACGACGTAGAGGCCTACCGGAAAAAAGAAATAACATATTGGGTGGAGCAATAAATGATGTATGCTTTAATTGGATGATTGGTGTTGGTTGCAATTTAATTTTATTAATAAAAAATAAATAATGATTCTTGATTAACTTTTTGTTTGGGAGTGAAATGGGTGGTCTATTGTGTTATGATTGAGAAAAATAAGAATATGATAACAAAGGAAGAGAGTGTATAGATAACATTTTTTGCAATAGAATGGAAATTAGGGTTGGCTACTTGTCCTTTTCATACTTAGGTGGTGGCTACCCTAATTATATACTAAAAAAATTATATAATATCAACAATTAATGGCCACTTAATTATAATTAGAGTAGCTTAATTAATCACTTATTTTCCATTTGAATGTATAATGTAATTCTTGCCAAGTATAGATTGGGGTTTATCGGGACCAATGCTATGAGTTACTGGAGAATGGGATTTTCGTAACGTGGATCATTATAAGTTTTACTGTGAATTTGATTGTGAAGTTTCGTGACAAAAGGAGGGAGATTCATTAGCTCGTTATTTAGTCCAAATTGATGAGATGGTTTGTGGCAAATCTCACACCGACAAAGCACGGGAGAGATCCATGGGCTATGAGGAATAGTTCCACATTTACTGACATGACGTGTTTTGGGGTGTAATGGAGGGAGCACTACAAGATGGGTGACCTCCTGGGAAGTCACCATAATGCACCCCAAAAGCAAATCTGTGAGGGTCTAGGCCCAAAACAGATAATATCTTGTTGGAAAAGGTTGGGATGTTACATGGTTGAATCCATAAAAAAAATATCCAACTAGCGTTGGATGACTTCTGTAACTGTAAGGTCCCAAAATTTGAACCAAACTTGAAGTAATATCGAGTTAAGCTACTATATATACCGAGACCAGACTTGGGAGCTCCCCCTAGTTGAACTCATATACTTATTTTAGGGTGTTTCATACACTAATAATCTTGTTTTGGTACTTGTTCAACGTGTTGATTCTCGTACATATGTATTTTCATACACATAAACACTTACAATTTTGCTGGTATCTAGAATTAGTCTCGTTACATATGAACACAAGGTAGGTGTTCTCACCAGATGAGATATCGTGTATAAAAAATCTATATATGTAAGTTAATATTTCAATTTGGTCATGTATATTTAATGAATTGTTACCATCTCACACAAGGAGATGTTGTTTTCAATATGGGGGCATCCTTGCTTATGTGTTACTGACAATGAAAGCATTAGATGATGAGAGAGATCGACCCCCTCCCCCACAAGGCATATTCATTCTCTCATAAAATCCAAAATCATACTCAAATTATTGAATTTTTTTAAAAACCAAAAGAAAAGTTCAACAAAATTTCGGTCACGACATAATTTTGATCGTTAAATACTCTTACGGGTTGGTTTGATGTGAGGAATGAGAATTAGAGAAAGTAGGAGAATAGGGAAGCAGTAGAAAACTGTTTGTTAAATCTTGGTGGATGTTAAATTATATGTTTGATACGTATATTTAGCAAAGAAAAATAGCTAGCTGGTGGAAGGCAATGTGACTCACAACTCAATTTGACAGAAGTCTGAATTTTTAATAAAAGTTAAAAAATGTTGTAATACACGTTACAACTTACAATGACAATTACAAACTTTAGGTATCTAAAATAGAAAAAATTCAGGCTTTGGTGACACTGTGTCCGAGAGGAGGTTCGGGTATTTTGGGTTTGGCTTGCTGCTTTTTTGTCATGTTTCTTTGTACATAACCGGTTGTACAATGTGTTTTTTTAATATATTTTATCGACTATCATTTACAAAAAATAAAAATTAGATCAATCAGTTAGATAGTAAACAAGCCGAAAGATATCTCTTATCTCTTAACAAATCCAACGACCACCATAATATCTCCATATCAAATGTCTCCCTAATAAAAATAGTTGGAGACATTTCAAACCATTTTCGACAATAGTAAAGTATTTCGTACATTATTCGAGATTTATAGATTCGTAAAGATTCTCGTCGAAAAGACCACACATGAAACATGTGATAGGGTGGAGAAGGCTTTATAAGAAGAGATGTTGTGTTTAGGTGAAAATGGGATGAATGCTGTTTAGTTGCACGTGTGAGTACAAAGTTTGAACTCTCTGAACAGATGAACTCAATCATGGCTTTAGATTTACCCTAGCTTGAAATTGGGGACCATATAGTCATAATGTTTTTTTGGTTTTCTCCCCATCCAAGTTAGGGTATTATACAAATTGATCACTATTATATAACATATTTACATAACTACACTTTTGCTTAGGGTCTCATTCTTCCTCAAGAGATGTTTGTTATATATCAATGGGAAAGTGAGTTTGTAGAGGGTTGGTTCTCTCTAGGTTTTATCGTTTCGATTTAATCAGTGTAGAGTCTGGTTTACAACATATATGCTAATGATCTGGTGAACGAAATAGTCTTCTGAAAGATCAATATTGGATATCCAACTAGTGACCATGTCGACTGTCCTTATAAGAAGTGTCTTGATTGACATGGTCTTCCTCTCATACACGCATTTAAGGTTAAACCTAAGTGCATAAACATCAGTCTCTTGTGAACCATGGTATAGATTATGTCGATGTTCACCGAGTACTAATATCACACTAATGACTTTTTAATTAAGAACTTCTTAATTACTCCTTATTATTTCCGTAGTTGTCCATATGTTGGCATGCATAACTCACCTTCTTCGTGATATGCTCATATAATTAGTCCTTACAAAACAAACCAACTGAAAAATAGACTCATCCACACCGAGTAATCGAACGCTTTCAGTCTAATTAGAGACCCTCCCACTACGTCTCACCACCCATTCTAAGCAACACAAGTATCTCCGAGTTACAAAAACCCTAACCTTCGAAAACCAAACTTCACTACTATACATTATATACCATCGAACATGATTAACCATTCATACCGAAAAAAACCATCTCGAAAAGAGAGGATTACATGACTCAACCCTACACACATTATAAATACCCACCAACTTCATAATTACATAATAAAATGCCACTAGTGGGATCAATATCCCACTATTGGGTAAAGTAAAGTAAAGTAAAGTTTGAAAATTGAGAGAGAAAAAAAGGAAAATCAAAAGAAAACGCTGAATGGAGTAGCGAGTTTAGTTGTTATAAGTGTTCCCAACAAGCCTGCAGTCGGCTAAGGGAGAAGAGATCTTTTTGTTATAAAAGAAAGAAAACAATGCTACAAACAACAAACACTACACTACAGAAAGCGACTCCTTACACGTGTCAACTACTTATTGGTTGGTGTTTTGTTTGTTTATATAATTAGATTTATTTTTAATAGTTGATTATAATTAAATGATTAGTGTGATCGATATTGAGCATATCCACTAATTATATATTAATCCCAAATTTCTACTCATTTTGAGTTAGTAGATGGTGGAGAAGATCGGTGCATGACTCTTGAAAAATCGAGTTGATTCTATACAATTATAAGATCATGATCGTGATTTTATGTGATTTCGCGAGCCACTGATTTATTTGCAGAATATAAGATCGTCGAAAATCAATGCTTTAAAATTAAAGTTGTAATTTTGACTACAATACATGTCTCGTTAGTGATTGTAACAATGTGGTTAAACACTAAACATATTAATCACTTTCATGTGTTTTGTGCACTAACATTTAAACAAATTATTTGTTAAAAGTTTGTACACTAAATGTGCAATTATTAGGGTTCAATGGTTAAATGTGTTTGCTGATATCTTATTTTAGATTTGGTGAGATTGAATATTTGTGGGTCCCCACCTTTTTGGATAAACCTTATTCACGGTGAAGCACTTTCTTTGGTTAGCTTCCATGGCCGTCTCCTCACAAATAGCGAACGCCTCCGCAGACATTTGGCCCAAGATGCTAGTTGTGCGTTCTGCAATCATCCCGATGAATCCTTTCCCATGTTCTGCGGGAATGTCTGTTTGCCAGAAACGTTTGGAGCAAGATTACTTCAGCTGACCTATCCTCCCTGTCTGGACAGAACCGATCTCGAACTGGATTTCATACCTTCTGCGCCATGATGATAGCTTGCTTCTTACCACTGCAGCTTGGTCACTTTGGAAGGAACGAAATAGCCGGATTTTTTCAGACTCTAAAAGAACAGCCTCTGCAGTGGCGGCTCACATTGGCTGTTGGTCACAGATTGTGAAGGAGACTTTTGAAAGGGATCTCCTTCTTTTGTCGTCTCATGCCCCAATTCGCAGGAACTGTTTGGTTAATTGGGATCCGAGTCCAGCTAATTGGATGGTCGTCAACACAGATGGAGCAGTGAACCTTCAATCTGGGAAAGCAGCGGCTGGGTGGTCTTATCAGAGATGAGTTCGGACACTGCTTCAAGGCTTTTTCCATCAACCTTGGGGCTTGTTCGATTACTCGAGCAGAGATGAGAGGGGCCGTTGCTGGACTTCGATTTGCTTGGGATCTGGGGTTCCGTAGGGTTGAGCTTCAAATGGATTCTATGGCGGCGATAAACCTTTTCTCTCAGGAAGACGAGGTTACTCATCAACATGGTTTAGAGGTTCTTGACTTTCGCGAGCTGCGAAGTCGTGCCTGGTCTATTTCGATTCGACACATTTATCGAGAAGGTAATCACGCTGCGGAATCACCTTGCTGGCAGAGGTTTTTCTCTTCCGTTGGGATGTCATGTTATTTCTAGTTCGGATTGTGATCTTGGATATTTTCTTCGATATGACTCTTTGGCATTTCAGAGTCTCGGAATATTATTATTAATGAGTAGGGCGTAACGCCGCTTTTCCCAAAAAAAAAAAAAAAAAAAAAAAAAAAAACCACTAACCGTGATTCAGTGATACTTATTTTAGCACAATTAGGAATGATAATTTAGAATCATTTTGTTTGGGTTGATCTGACCCACCTGTTTTAGGATAAATACCTTATTCACGATAGGTATGAGACAAGTTTGAACATTGCTTATACATCACCTCACCCTGACCCACCTCATTATCGACCCATTCTATGTAAAATTTGTGATAATATTTTTAAAATTATATCATTTCAGGTACTCATCCTCCCCGTCCCCGAGCCATGGCCATTCATTTGCACAATTAACAAAGTTAATTAGGATGTTAATTTTCTTATTACGAGTACTGAGTACACCCAATTCTGATATGGCTATCCTTTTGGGAGTCACTGTTTTCTGGTTTCTAGTAGTAGCCTTGGATATTTTTTATGATATAATTGTATGGATATTACTGAACAACGATCGATTCTGATTAATGATTAAGGCGCTTAACGCGACTTTGAAAAAAAAGTAACGGATTTATATGAATATCCGATTGACTGACCACATGACTGTTAATTATTCATGGCCTCCAAAGTCCAAATCTTTTCCCGTGCATTCCTCCATAATCTTTTCTGCTAAAAGTATTCAACGTTTGATTTCTAATTTTTGTGGATTTTCATAATAAACTATCACTGATATAATTTTTTTTACGAAAGATCCAGATCAATCTTGTATATAGTTGCTAGAATCGGCTAGAAATTATAGGCCAAATCGTGAAAATTGCGGGGTTGTACTTTCGATTTCTGCTAGCTAGTGTGGATTGAGTAAAGGAGCTCTTGTAATTCTTCGCTAAATACTAGTCGATGAGCTAGCTAGTGATCACACTTGAGGAGAAAAATCATCATAACTTTTGTTATTGAATTATATGTAGACATGTTGTTCTAGATTATTAAACGTCTATCTTATTTTCATCGCCAGAGGATATCTTTTAAACTCGATACTAAACTAGGAAGTACAATCATAGGTAAAGAAAAACGATGTATAGTGACATTGAATTTGACAAATATTAATGCAACTAATTCTTTCCAGACTCACGGTATACACTTTCGTGTACTAGCTAAAGCGTTCATATGTCTAGTGAAGATCATATTCACCCAGATACCGTCGTAGTATGTATACTTAAACGTGATAAACTATTCTTGTCTTGAACAAGACCTTCTTCCCACACTATTACCAATACAAAAGCTTCATTCTTTGGCTCATTTTGCATGAATTCCAAATCATTCTTTAGCAATCATAATATTATGCTTTAATTTCTTGTTCCCATTTTCAGCACAAAGTAACTCTTTACGGTAAAAATTGACACTTGTTGGCTGGTTTATGGTATATTTAGGGCTTTTTTTCTATTTTTAAAAGCAACAACAAAGTTCCTTAACCATTAATCAAAAAATACTAATAATACTAGGGGTTTTGTAATTTTGTAGTAAAAAATTACGTACTGACGGTAATATATATATACATTGTTCACTTATATATAGGCAATGGTGATACGTGGGTAGGCTACCACCTTCACTAATATATCATAATATTTGCCTTAATTATTAAGGCCTAGTCAGGGCCCTCGCTACCCTTATGTCACCATTGCCTATTTTCAAATATAAGTGAACAATGTGTCACAATTCACAAACAGTATATTATTACGTTATTTTAACTAGAAAACTACAAAACCTCCCAAAACTAGCAAGGTATGAGGCTCATTACTTGCACTTATATATAGTTACATGTTATTCTCAGTTATGTACCAAGCGATCACAAATATACTTTCCACATGTATTATCTCCGGTATACTTTTGGACTAGTGAGACTTGAAAGATGTATAATTTTATTCTCGGTAAGTAGAAGCTCAATTTACGTTTCTTTTAGCCACTGTATAATTACTTGATAAACACTATTGGCTAATTAATAAGAATGAGTAAAACAAGATTAATCAATCAATAAACACCAAAATTCAACACTCTCCAAATACATTTCACATTACTATCTTAATTAATCAATTTTTCATTATAAAAAAATTGAAAATGAGTCCAACTTAGCATAAAATCAATTATCAAGCCCTTAGGATGAATCGATCACATTTCCTTCACTTGCCCAAAGCAGAAGGAAAGCATCTAGAAATTATTTCCCCCAGTTTTCTTTTACATTAAAAAATAATAATATATATATTCATAGAAGAGAGCTCATCATAAGTCATAATCACAGTTAATTAAACAAAAATACCCAAAAACTAATAATAATAATAATAATAATAAAAGAAAAAAAGAAAATAAAAAACCTATACTGTCGTAGACCCGCCGCCAGTAACGACCAAACCCGCACCACCACCACCGCCGCCGGGCGGCGGATCAGCTTCCGGAACAGTCTGCGTGGGGGCCACCGACACACTCACAACACTACTCCCAGCTTCACCCGAAACGACCTGTCGTTTCCGTTTCTTCTTCTTCTCATAAGGGACCCCACGTGCCTTAGCCTGCCCTTCCTTAACCTCCCTCAAGTAAATCCGAACCGCCCGAGCCCCAAACGGGTTGGACTCGGGTCGGCCCCCGCTCTCCTCGTAAGCCGCCCGGAGCCGACCGATGAGCGCGTCGAGGCTGCCCCACGCCTGCCTAAGCGGGCAGACGCACGGGGCAGGCGGGTTCGGGTGTCCGAAGTACGGGCAGCCCGTGGCGTGGACTTTGGTCTTCCCGAACTGGTCTAGATATTTGAGGAACTCGATCACGTGGGCCCCACTGCAGCGCGCCAAGGTCAAAGGCGGCTTGTGGTTCTTCAGATACTGTAGGAACGTGTTCCAGTCGCGCCGCTTCTGTGACTCGTAGCGGCTCGGCTGAGCCGGGCGGGATGATTCTGCGGCGGCGGGTGGAGGAGATGGGTCGGGTGCGAGGCCGGATGATGACGTGGAGGCCATGAGGTGACGTGGATTTGTGGAGGAGCTTGGGTTTGAGAGAATAGGGAGGTGAAGGAAGGAGAAGAGAAGAGAGGAGAAATGATGGAAGGGAGGGAAATATTTTATTTATTTATTTAATTAATATAATAAAAAAAGGGAAAATAATAATGGGAATAATATTAATATTTTTGGGGAGGTTGATGGGACGTAAAAGAGAAGTGATTGATGAATGATATGATATGCCCACCAAAAATATAATAAATAAAGTTTATTGGACAAAAATGGGATATAGGCTCTTGAATTCAAAAGTGTTGAAATTAATAAGATTTTGATTAAGGGGAAAAAAATCGATTTGGTTCGATGTTTGATTTAGATGATTGATTGGGTTGAGTATCACACGATGTGTCAAGTAGTATTTGTTACTGTAAATTACTACATGAAATAGTGATTGCCGCTACTACATTTTCATGCCGTTGTAATTTTGCGGTAGCTAAATGTAGATTTTTTGTAGTATGAATAAAGAGTATCTAGTAAGCATTTGATGATATGAAGCTTGAAAGAGATAAACGAATTGAATTAGGGTTAGGGAATGGAAAGAGAGACGAAGAAGTATAGGAGTTTGTAGTCGATATAGGTGAAGCCTGGTCGTATATACTATAAAGCTTACGGACCCTAGGCATATGTAATAGGTGGATATTAGGTTCATCAATGTTAGGGTCACTTTGTCATTTATATATAGTGTTTTGAGATACAAACCAGATCGTTATGTATCACTAGTTGATTGGTGATTATACTGAAGTCGTGGTCATAAGTCGTAACGCAACATGGAGCCAAGATCACCCTCGACGAAAACCATAGGCGTGTAGTGTGATTGTCGAGCTGCAAGCACATTTGCATGGTGGGCCTTCGAGACCTATTTCATAGGACTATGGGTGAACTATTTTTTTGGCTCTTAGTATTTATGAATTGTACCAGCACTGAACTCGTGAAATACGATATGATTTGATTTGTCTTCCAAAACATATATCATCTCTTTTTGTACAAAAAAAAAAAAGATGTCGTTAGTAGGATAACGTGATCGAGCAAGCATATCCTTACTCTACCCTGATAATATTACTTAAACTTTTTCAAATATCGTGATACATCTACTCTTATGCGATCAACACAGGTGACTACCCGGTTTGACCGAATAGGAAAGAACAAGGGTAAACACACATGTATAGTTAAATTTGTCAAGTCCACGGTACTTTTTTCACATATGTATTACTCTGTGTGTGTGGATCGAAATGTTTCTTTCAAAGAGTCGTATGAGTAAAATGTTTGTTTGTAGCTATTTACCCTTGTTTTCACACTTTTGGAAAAACATAATGATCGTGACTTTCAATCTTGTACCTTTTTTTTGCCTTGTAATGTCTCATAGAAGAAACTTTCATTAATTTACTGATCAAATAGTCACATTTCGAAACATTGAGGGCATTAAGTTCACAATTTGGTCGAGGTTGGCTCTTTGGCCCTTGGGCTATACGAGGGCCCAGCCCACATAATGTGATTTTTACTACATCTGCGCTAGGGCCTGGCCCATAATAACAACAGTAATATAAATCATCGGGAAAAAAATGCATGTTGGGAAAATATTCTAAATGGATCTTACATTATTTACTAACACGACATGTCGTGAATAAGCCTGAAGTTTGCAAATTTTCAATAGACTTGTGCAATAAATTGGGAGTCACGAATGCTTGAATAAAGCTTTTATGCACATGTTGGTAGTTACTAGTATTCGAAACCATGTCATAAACACCGTTATATCTCAATAACTCGCTAACTCAAGTTATTGGAAAATGGTTATTAACAGTATGAACTTTGAAATGAATGATTCAAGGATCGCAGCCATGCAAATCTTAACGTGTTCTCTGATTTTTTTTTTTTTTTTGACGAAGATAGCTCCGAGGGGAGAATCAAGACAGTAAGCAGTAAATCATCTACAATCTACCCAGGGAGTGAAGACTATCGGCAACACCCTTGGGAGATCAGTCGGAGAAGGAAGATTAGAAGGCAAGTAAGGGGGGAAGCAAAGCCAGACCGAAGTCGCTTATAAACCAACGCATCAAGCGAGGAGCACTGATGAACCGCTAAATCCCAAAAGAGGATCTATTGGTAATTGCATGTAGTTTGGCGGTTCCTTACAAGAGGCAAACCACTTGCAAATCACAAGGATCAGAGTGAGTAAGAGATAAACCTTCGGCCGGAAAATAGCAGGAGAAATCGGAGAGATGAAGCAACGGTAGGCGAAACCACTGTTCAAAGAAGAACATATGAAACAGGGGAGGGATGACTGTTGTTCTTCAATCTGATTCCTTGAATGATATCATGAATAAAAAAACTCTAAACACTGTAATAATTGGGACAGGCACTATTATGAAGCTAGCCCTAATTCTGTGTCTGGTTTTAGCAGATGGGTAAAGAGTTAAGAGTCTTGGGCTGGACTATGTAACCTGTCAGTTTAAAGATGCAGAGGACCACTCTCTGGTTATATAATCAGAGCTAGACCCATTGAAGTTTAAGGTTTTCCTATGTTGTCCTGAGTTTCATTTCTTCCACCTGCACCATTAGCCATGATTCTGGTGTCTGCACAATCAGAACCAGTAGCTGAATGCAGGTGACAAACTCTGCAAAGGAGCCATGTTGTTCAATTTCACAGTAGAAGCTATTCTAAGTTGTTCAATTACCACCACAATCAACCATCAAAATCTGGTTCATTAGCCTTCTTAAAATACCTGAACCTGAAATCAGTTTCAACCTTCTCATTCATAAGATAATTACCTTCAACAATTTGCAGAAACATAACAGATTAACAAAGACCCTATCTGGTGTCTGCACAATCAGAACCAGTAGCTGAATGCAAGTGACAAAGTCTACAAAGGAGCCATGTTTTTCAATTTCATAGTAGAAGCTATTCTAAGTTGCTCAATTACCACCACAATCAACCATCAAAATCTGGTTCATTTGCCTTAAAAGTTAAAATACCTGAACCGGAATTCAGTTTCAAAATTCTCATTCATAGGATAGTTACCCTCAGCAATCTGCAGAAATATGACAGATTAACAAAGACCCTATGAAACCAATAGTTGCAGGATCACACCAATTTGAGAATAATTCCATCAGACAGCTTCAGATATTGGAGAATGAACCAGCTTCAATTAGGTAAAACTTATAACTGCATCACTCCATATTCGTCGAAGACTTGACAGTCATAAGATTACCACTGCATAAACTATGCAAAGAATGAAACTTTAGTCTACTACTGAATCACTGATATACACATATAGATCTGAGACGAAACCCAGAGACAAAATGAAAGCTTTTGTTTAGAACTGTGAACAAAAAATTGTGGGGGCAAGTCCGCCGCTCCGGCAGCAAAAGACTAGTACAGCGAAGCGACCAGTTAACTCCTCGCCGGCGAGCCATTTTCAGGCCGGCCTAGCGGATTACTGTGAGCCCATCACACTAACGTGCGCCACAAATTGAAACCTTTTCTCGTGGAATACCACGCCACCACTGCCTTAAGTGATAAAGCGCTCGGCCTAGGGCTGTCTCTGATTCAAACAATAGCTAGTAATTTCAATTCAGGGAAACATTAACTCAAAATTCCTTTCATCTATGGCAGAACTAAATAAAGAAATCCTCACTGTACTGCATTTGAGTTAGCTAGTCAAGCAAATAGATTCAGTAGGCAATATCTTGAACCAGCCACTCGAATGCAATCATCCAACGATCCGTGTTCTCCAGGTCCAATACCTACGAAATGCACGAAACAGAACCGGCTTCAAGGCACGCGATTCAGCTAGTCAAGCACATAGATTCGAGAGGCGATGTCCTGAACCAGCCAGTCGAACGCATCGAGCAGCCCTTCACCCGTATAAGCGCTACATCCAACGATATTCCAATGTCTGGTTCTATCCATGTTCTCCAGATTCAGTACCTATGGAAAACATACAAAGCAAAACCGTTCCAGAGCATATGATTTGATGTAATTGTAGGGTTTCACAGAACACTCTCAGAATATGGATATACATTCATTGTAAAGACTAGGGTTCTTAGTACCTTGGCGATTTCATCAGGTGTAAGAGCCCCCTTTATGTCTTGCTTATTAGCAAGTATCAGCAAAGAAGCTCCAGATAACCTCTGCCAATTTTCGAACCAGTTAACGACGAATGAATCCAGAACGAACCGATAATTTGAAATGGAAACTGTATATACCTCTTCCTTCAACAGATTGTCAAGCTCCATCTTGCAATCACCTAACCTCCTGAGATCGGAACTGTCAACAACCCATACCAGCCCATCAGTCTGCTCAAAGTAGTTTCTCCAATACGATCTTATCGTTCTTTGCCCACCAACGTCCCATATGTTCAACATATACCTTTCCCAGACACATCAATTTAGGGAAATTAGACCAAAATTCAAAGAAAGCGGGAAAATTGAAATTAGGGTTTCCTAGTTTTGGAATTATTACTTGTGGTAAGAGATGGTTTTGATGTTGAAGCCGAGTGTTGGGCTGATGACGCTGGTGTCTTCCCCGTTGATCTTGAGAACGATCGTCGTCTTGCCGGAGTTGTCCAGGCCGCTGCAAAAACGACAGTCGGAGATCAGATTCAAGGTTGTTAGACGGTAAATCGAGAGGGAAATGAGAGAGAGAGAGATACCCACACCATAAGTATACGCATTTCCTTCTCTTTTCTCTTGATTTTGCGGATGATGCTGAGGAGCCCCATAGCTGAGCTGAACTCCGGCGAACTAACTGCTCGATAAACTGGATCGGCGGTCTGTTATACTGGAGCTCAATGTTATCAATGCCGGATCGGGCCGGCCGGTCGGACCGCGAGTCGGCACTCCCACCGAAAACGGCCGAGCGGTCTGCTGACAGGGATTCAGACCGGGCACTTGACCGGTTCAACCCAGAAACCGGCCGGTCCGATCCGGAAAAAATCACCCGGTCGGCCCTTACTGTGTGTTTTGATGTTATAAAAAAAAAATTTTAAATCCCAATTAACACCGGCGCCTCCTCTCTCCTTCAATCGACGCCGTCGCCGCCACCTTCACTTGTTAGGTGCTATTGGGCCTTCTCATCCCCAAAAACTAGCTCATAGGGTGAGGACTTTCCCTCACACTTATATAGTGCACCGTGCCCCTTTCACTTTCCGATGTGGGATAACCCAACACCTCAACTCTGCCGTCGCCGCCGGAACCTTCAATCAACTCCACCGCAAATGGTCCAATCCTCCCATTCGAACCCTTGACCTTGCCCCCTGTCCGGTTCTGAAAACCAGCTTGTATGGAAGACCTGGGATTGACCCGAGATCCGAAGGTCTGAACCGATTAGCGTAGCGGAAACTCGAAAACAAAAAAGTAATCGGAAAAAAACGATGTCGCATTACCTCGGTCTATTTAAAATGGGTCAAATACTGTAGTGGTCATCAAAGATTTTATTGTGTTGTTACGGTTACTAAACTTTGAACTCGCTCGATTCAGTCACTTAATTTTGAGTCTGGTGTCAGCTCAGTAACTTGAACTGATTTCTTGAAAATTTCAGTTAAAATCGATATGTTGACCGTGTTAGAGATATGTTGATTTTGAATTGAATGAACTAAATTGATTTTGGTTGGAAAGATTAGCATATAGATTATAATTTTGATTTGCTATTAGTAATTTAGTATATTTGCCCTTACTACATTGATTTTTCATTTTTGATCGAGTTAAAAATTTAAGGGACTGAGCTAACACAGGATTCAAAATTAAGGGACTGAGCTAACACAAGATTCAAAATTGAGGGACTGATTGAAGCATGACATAAAAAGACAAGATAGAATCGAAAGTAAAGAAGAGCCACAGGCTGCGTTAATCAAGCAGTGTAATTAATTATTAATTAATCAACTCTTCTATCTAATCATTACAATTAAGGTATAATATTGTGTTCAAAAATCATTAATTTACTATAACTAAACTCCTAAATCGGAACTTACTCCCGAGCCGCCGCCGCCTTCAGCGACCCCCGGGCGACGACGATGAACGCAATTCTCCCGACGAGTCCGTGGCGGCGGCGCGGCGCAGGCAGGGGATGACGAAGAGGATCACGAGGAAGAAGATTGAGAAGATTCCGAGAGCAATCAGCAAGAGGATTTTACCGTGGAGACCGTAGAGCTTGTCGTGAGAGAAGAGCGGCGCCGCCTCATCCGGCGTCGGCGCCGGCGTGTGCATCTTGGGATTTGGGATTTCTTGGGAGTTGGGTATTTTGGAAAGGAGTGAATGGTGGATTAAGGTAAGGGGAAGATTGAGAGAGACAGCAGGGCGGCCATTTCTGTGTGCAAGTTGGAACCAATGAGGAAGCAATGTGTGAGGACAGCTAAGTGAGGTAGAGACAGAGTTCTGCTCAAATTTGGCAACTATCAATTCTATCAATCTCAACGTGTGGAAATTTTGGATTGGATTGTTAATACGACGGTCTATTATTATGTGGTTCGTCATGTCCGTCAATACTTTCAAAATCAGAATTTGGTTGTAAATCTATCGAGTTGAGTGCGCGTTTTTTCTTCTTATCTTTTGTAAGAGCTATTTTTTAGAGCGAAAAAAAAATCATATCATGGTCCTAAGTCCTAACCAATGTCGACAAACAGGATTGGGAGGTGTTGTCGGTGTATTGAATTTGTAACCTTGGGACTTAAGGTCGATGATGATGAATCTATCACTATGACAGCACTGTCAACCGAATTGGCGGATTCACTTAGACTTATGGATTTCTAGAAAACGGTTATTTTTCTCCTTCATTTTCTTCTAGCTACTGTATAGAGTTTGATTATTGTTAATTTTCTTGAGAATGGAACATGTTGGGTCTTAGCTTGGTGGTGGATATGAGAATCATGCAATCTGAGTGATTTTCAACTGCTTCTGGTTCTCCCTTTTATACTCCACAGCTATTATGTTCATGATACCGAGCAACACTCCCTCATTGCTTGAGACCCCTACCAACCATCGATTCCACCTCGCCCATTTACATGGAGTCCCTTAGTATCCGGTCGCTTGAAGATAATTGTCGACAAAGCGATCTCCACCCCCATTAATGGGACGATTGACTTGGTACTCGACCTAACTTTCTTGAGAATGGACCATGTTGGGTCCTGGCTTGGTGGTGGATATGAGAATCATGCAATTTGAGTGGTCTTCAACTGCTTCCGGTTCTCCCTTTTATCCTCCACCGCTATTATGCCCATGATACCGACCAACACTCTCTCATTGCTTGACACCCCACCAACCATCGATTTCACCTCGCCCGTTGACATGGAGTCCCCTAGTATCCGGTCACTTGAAGATAGACACATGATCGACCTTTTTTTTGTTGGCATAGACACATGATCGACCTTTTTTTTTTGTTGGCATAGACACATGATCAACAGAGCAATTTCGACCCCATTGACGTGACAATTAATCTCTTGCTCTCAAAGAAGCGCATGCCTGCAAAGTCGTTATTTTTTATGGTCAGCAATACATGACGAGGATGATGCTGCTCGAGTTACATTCCTAGCAAACTATAGGTGTTTTCTCACCTTGGAGGGAGACCTAATCACTGCAGACACCTGGTCGTTCTTGGATTCTTGACCAAGTCTTCGTCTTTGATTAGTACCTCGACATACAATCAGTGCGACCTATTATATAGCTCAACATCTCTCAAGTTAAAAATTGATAAATCTCTCGACTTGGATCCCCATCACGACTACCTATCTTACCATCTTTAAAAAATTCTGTGTTATGTCTTTTAGCGGGTGGTGAATGACCGCCATGGCTGACACTCTCCCCTGTTTCCCACTAAAACACAGCCACCCAAATCCTCAATTGTAGCCTTTCGCTTTCTCCCACCTCCCACCTCAAACTAATTTTCCGCCATTGATTTCTTCGTTCCTTACATTAGATTTTATCCCTTTCTCCCCCACACTCTGTTCTTTTTCTCACAACCTGGGGTCGAACCAATTCCAAATACTTGGATTTAATCTGCAACTAGCCAGATATCTTCCTTCCTCACCAAACCCATCTCCTCTAACGCAAAATTGGATGGTTCTAATGAATCAAATCTCTTTCGGTTTCCCATTTCTCCAGACGTCGAAGCCAAGCAATCCTTAAAGAGGTTAGAAACTCCCTTTCTCATCAATCCCAGGTATGGCGTCCACTGTTCACAATTCCTTAGCTTCCATGGCCAATTTCTGGCCATCGTACCGGAAAAGTCGACTTCTTGTTGCTCAGCCTTGTCAATTTTCGTGTATGAATCCATGCCCTAGGGTTTCCACCGTAATAACATGTAGCAACCAAAACCCTAAGAACCCTAATTTCTCCGTCCCGAAGCCGAGTGGCAAACCGGGAATTCGTGAGTTCCGACTCTACGGTTCCGTAGAATTGGATAGATTCGTGACGAGCGATGACGAGGAGGAAATGAGCGAAGGGTTCTTCGAGGCGATAGAGGAGCTGGAGAGAATGACCAGAGAGCCATCTGATATTCTTGAGGAAATGAATGATAGGTTATCGGCTAGGGAATTGCAGTTGGTCCTTGTGTACTTCTCCCAGGAAGGGAGGGATTCGTGGTGTGCGCTCGAGGTTTTCGAATGGCTAAGGAAGGAGAATCGAGTCGATGAGGAGACGATGGAGCTTATGGTGGCGATAATGTGTGGCTGGGTTAGGAAGCTGATTGAAGGGAACCATGATGTTGGGGATGTGGTTGATTTACTTGTTGATATGGATTGTGTTGGGTTGAAGCCGAGCTTCAGTATGATGGAGAAGGTGATATCTTTGTATTGGGAGATGGGGATGAAGGATAGAGCTGTCTCGTTCGTGACCGAGGTTCTTAGGCGTGGGATCGATTGCTCGGATGGTGATGGGAAGGGTCAGAAGGGCGGTCCGACTGGCTACCTTGCTTGGAAGATGATGGTAAGTGTGGTTATTGGTTAATGAGATTGTACTTCTTGTGTAGTTAATATTGTGTAAGAGAATTGTGCTTCGATGTAGATTCTGTATTGTCTTGATGTTGATTATGCGAGTTTGTGTTTCGAGTTCATGATCGATTATGTTAGAAGTAGTGGTACAATCAAGAATGCAGTATAGGTTAGTGAATGCTTAATGCTACTGCTGTTCTTAGTTATGGTTGTTGATGTTGCGATTCTTGACTTAATTATTCTACAGTTGGTTCTTCATATCGATTAATCTGAATTACCATGAATATCATCAATGAGAGTGCTTCACCAGAGGTTCTTGATGTAGATTATGCGAGTTTGTGTTTCGAGTTCATGATCGATTGTGTTAGAAGTAGTGGCACATCAAGAATGCAGTATAGATTAGTGAATGCTAAATGCTACAGTTGGTTGTTCTTAGCTATATTTGTTGATGCTGTGATTCTTGATTTGATTATGCTGCAGTTTATGGATCTTAGAATTAAAATTTTGAAATCTGTTTTATCCCAGGTTGATGGAAACTACAGAGAAGCAGTGAAAATGGTCATCAATCTGAAACAATCCGGATTAAACCCAGAGGTATACGCCTACCTAATTGCAATGACAGCCGTAGTTAAAGAGCTAAACGAATTCGCCAAAGCATTACGCAAACTAAAAGCCCTAGCAAGGTCCGGCTCAGTATCCGACCTCAACCCAGAAAGCGTGGAACTCATCGAGAGATATCAATCAGAGCTTCTACAAGACGGGGTCAGCTTATCTCAATGGGTAATCAAAGATGCCGATTCCTCCCTCTCCGGTGTAGTCCACGAGCGGCTTCTTGCAATGTATATATGCGCCGGTCGTGGACTCGAAGCAGAGAAACAGCTGTGGGAAATGAAACTCGTTGGCAAAGAGGCCGATGCAGACCTCTACGACATGGTCTTAGCAATCTGCGCATCCAGAAAGGAAGAAGGCGCCATATCACGATTGGTCTCGAGGATCGAGGTTATGAGCTCTCAGCGTAAGAAGAAGTCTCTGTCGTGGCTGTTGAAAGGCTACGTTAAGGGAGGATACTACGACGAAGCTGCAGATGCTCTAACAAGGATGCTCGATCTGGGTTTGTGTCCGGAATATATAGACCGGGTAGCGGTCATGCAGGGGCTAAGGAAGAGGATCAAGAGATGGGATGATGTCGACTCGTATATGAAGCTGTGCAAGAGGCTGTCGGATGCTGGATTGATCGGGCCGGCTCTTGTGTATCTGTATGTGAAGAAGCACAAGCTCTGGGTTTTGAAGATGCTGTGAGTAAAGTCTGTGTTTTTATGTTTTGGTAATCTGGGTTTTGTATGTAAGTAAGTTCTGTATAGATTTGAAGAACTTTCAGATGGAGGGGAAGAACAGAAGAAAGTAAATCTGAGTTCTTGAGGGAGGCGTTTATACGTATGAAGTTGTTACTGTAAATCGAAGCTTATGTATATGGGTATAACCTTGTAAGTACTGCAAATTTACTATGACTCAAATACTTGATACTTCTGCAATTCGTCGTAAAATTTTAATATGTACTATGAAACGGTTACGGAATATTCCTACTGACATTGATGGTATTGATGGTGTACTTTTTTCGGTCATTTGCCACGTAACTAACTCACACTTCATACTTCATCACTAATATCCATGCTCTTCCTTGAAGTATCTGGTGAGACTTTACAGATACGAACATTCCTCTCGTTTTGTTTAGTGGAATCTCCTTGGAGATATGAATGAGTAGCTTGC
The DNA here is from genome assembly GCA_034768395.1 of Linum lewisii. Classification (NCBI taxonomy): domain Eukaryota; kingdom Viridiplantae; phylum Streptophyta; class Magnoliopsida; order Malpighiales; family Linaceae; genus Linum; species Linum lewisii. Next base: position 1,981,053 of record CM068300.1, on the reverse strand, counting down.
ACCATTTGTGATAGTACTGTCGCTGGACCGGTACTTGGCGCCGCACGAGCAACATATAGACTAAGGTATTGGTATCATCATCAATATGCATTCTATACGATGTTAGCAACAAGTAAAAGGAATAAAGATCGTTGAACATTTTGTTTGCGAAATTATAAGAGTCATTTTTTGGCTTGGGTCTAGGAGGCGAAATTGAGCAATTTCGCCGCATTTTCGAATTCATTGTTCTTCATCTCTATTTATTTGTCCAATATCTCATAAATTGAATTCCACTCTCCCCTCAAATCCATCTCTAGTCCGAATTTGAAATTCCTATCGATAAGAAAGAAATTATTAATTCTCATCCAGTTTCATATAGTCATTACGTAGAAAAACAAAAAAAAAAAATCAACAGAATTACTAATTCTTCCGACAATCAAATTTCATTGAAATTATTAATTTGCAGGGCAACCCATTTTCACGCTCTACCACTAATTTTTTGTACCGTAAACATCGTACAAAACAAATGTGACGATGTGATATGGGCTTAAAAACATAAGCCCATATCTCAAAGCCCACTCATTTGGTCCAATAGCTGTAGATTGGGAGCCGCCGGGAGAAAAAAAAACCCTATCATCTAATCAACAGCTCTATAAAAGCTTCCTCAAGCTCATAGCTTAGAAATCACATCACTCGCCGCGCCGATCCTCCTAAACAAAGATCTAATTTACTTTAGCTATTTGTTTTCGATTCTGTTTGTTTTCACAGCTTCTGAATTACTTCATCCTTGTTTCTTATTCGATTCTTCTGTTTCAATCTCTGTTTTTTCGAATCTCTGTTTCCGACGACGAGCGATGATGAGTCAGTATACAGACCTGTAATGATTTGCGGCAATGATCGCATTCAATTTGAACATCTAAGGGACTGAGCTCGTCGTCTTCAATCAAATTTTTAAGTTCGATTTCAAACAGGGGCTTCTGCAAAAAAATTCGTATTCATGTGGGCTGCTTCAGAAATATGAACAGTCTGCAAATTGGAAGAAAGAAGCCCCGAAACAGAAGGTTCCCCTCGCTATCCGATGCTTCTTTCTATGTGTTGCATTTGGACGTCGGGGTACTACATTCTTGTTCTGTGTTCTTCATTTGTTTTTAGCAGTTCATTGTGTTTTCTTTACGAACGATGATGAGTCAGTATACAGACCTGTAATGATTTGCGGCCATGATCGCATTCAATTTGAACATCTAAGGGACTGAGTTCGTTGATTTTTGTATAGTTTCTTCATTGCCTGTTTCAAGTTTTGATTTAAAGTATCATCCTTTGTCAATATCTGAAGCTGCTTGATGAAATTCAGAACTCAGCTGACTGAAATCCAGAATTAAACCAGCTGCTTTGTATGGATTATCTTTCTAATGAAGTTTTCTGCAGAACTACCATGGTGGAACAAGGTGGTCCAATTTGGGAAACTGACTGAAATCATATATTTTCAAGTTTTGAAAGCTTCAATTTTGATTATTAATATTCACACCAGTGCTCTGTTACAAAGCGGATGATTCTAAATTGAATATGATCACTGGACAGATAGCCGAAACACCATTGATGGAAGTGTTGATCAAATTGAACGAATGTTAGCAAGTGCTTCTGCAACTACTGAAAAGTATCAAACACTACACAAGCAACGAGATGAGTTTCCAGTACTACATGCTTGGATCCATGTGTTTTCAGTTCTAGAATGAAATGAAACTTTTCTGCAGATTGTTTTGCAGAGCCAATGATATTCGTTTATGATTCTATCACCATTGTTAACCTCATCAACAGACTCCATGGCTTGTAATTGCTGTGCAATAGTGGATGTGATTCTTCGAATTTCTCAAGATTGTACTTGTATCCATGTTGTTTTCATGATGAGAAACAGTAGTTGATTTGCGTATATTGCTCCCCTTCCTGGGTTTCAAACAACCATCTTTACTCTATACAGAACTTGATCTGCTCTTGTTGACCATGTCTGTTCTTGAGTTCTTCACTGTAGATTCATTCCATTGAAACATCCGCTCTACCAAGTCAAAATCCATGAACGATTGGTTTCCCAAGTCGGCTGCTTCACTCAAATACAAACATCCTTCAGCACTTGGTCAATATTGCAGTCTTGTTCTTATTCAAACCCAGCAAAGGCCAAAGCTTGCAAATAGTCAGTCAGTAAAGTCTCCATTCATTGATGATCATCACCTCACAAATTGCAGTTCCATTACAACCAATAATCAACCTGGGCAACTCAAAGAATCGTTCTTTAATAAATTATAACCTCTAAAACAGTTAAACAGTCTATATCTTAATCTACCCATTAGATGTATCCTCCTAGCTGTATGATCATCACTGTAACATCGTCGTTAGATCCTTTGTAGATTGACAGTTCAACAAGCTTCTTGCACGCCAACAATGGCTGATTCCGCTTCATATCGGCCAACGCTATGTTCACAGCTTCTTGATTGCTCACCTTGTCCCACAACCCGTCAGACCCCATGATCAAGAACTCGTCTGAATTCGGCTGGATTTTGAGGATTTGAGTATCGGGTTCTGCAATCACCCATTGCTTCAAATGCCTGTCTCCGATCGCTCTCGATACTGCTAATGTTCCTTGAATGCGCCATGTCCCGCTGATCATGTCCACATATCCTCCCTGCATTATTGAATGAACAACATTACTCAATTTGACAGTCGAAATTGATCTTCTTGTTGTAAAACCAATGTATACAATTACGATTTGGGGTTTTGATATGAACTACAATACTACATTACTCACCGTGGATTCAATTCTGTGGCGTTCATCTTCCCTGCCAGGCCGGTGGTCGAAAGTGAGAGCCTCAGCGACGCCGCCTCTGCTGACGACGGCGCGGCAATCGCCAGCGTTGGAGACAATCAACTTTCCTTCACGGATCAAGGCCGTCACGCAGCAAGATCCGCCTCTGGTTTCTTCATTCATGAACTGGGAATCCGTGTCTAGATATCCTTGCTTAATTGCGTCCTCAATTTCCTCTTCTCCGCTCGAGATCCGCTTCAGAATGTTCTTCCCCAAATTCTTCGCCGCGTATTTCGCCGCCTTCGCCCCGCCGTGCCCATCGAAAACGCCGAAGAAAGCCTGAAAACAAGAAAAATCGAATTCAGCTTACGGAAATTCCTAATTCGGAACTAAATTGAGATTTGAAATCGACAATTCTAGGTTTTTATCGGAATTCAGCCACGGGAAATTCTTGATTCGGAACGAAATTGAGATTCAAAATTGTCAATTCTAGATTTCTAGGGTTTGTACCTGTTTGGGATCTCCGTGAATATCAACAACGGCGGAGAACCGATCCTCCATCGATTTCCTCTTCCTCTTCCCTCTCTTACTGAAAACAGCGTACCCATCCCCTTCTCTCTCCACCTCCTCCTCCTCAGCAGCTGCAACCTCATCACATCCGCCAAATCCCATCGCTGGGACCGGAATCGCGAGCCTCGGCGGCCGTTTCCTCCTCGATCCATCAGCAGAGGAAGAAGAAGCAATCTCTGGCGACGGCGACAACGACGACGACGTAGTCCTGAACCGGAGAGGCGATGAAGGGGAGCGGGAGGAGGAATTGAAGTGGCTGGTCGGAGACTTGGGGATGGAAACGCCGACGCCGGCGGAGGATGGCTTGTTGAGGAAGAGGGATGAAGAAGGGGAGAAGACCGGGGAATTGACCACCGCAACGGACATATTGGTCGGCCGGAGAATTGGGTATTTTTTTCTTTTTGGGAAAGGGTGAATTTTGTTTTTGGAATTGGTGAATTTGTCCGGTTTATATATGTAAGAAGGGACGGTGGTGGTTGATTGGTGGGCGGCGGAGGAAGGTACCGTATTCCGTGTGCCGGTGATGACAGGGGAGAAGAAAACGAGATTTGATTCTTTAAATCGTTTACTGCCTGTTTGACCAGATCCTAGATTCGAGAATCAGTTTTTGGATTTCCTTAATGGTTAAACAATTATATTTGAACGTCTTTGTTTCGATCGGTCGAGTCTCTGGTTCGATCGGGTAAAATCGTGCTAATGATTTGATCGGTCTGTATGGTTTTTTTTGGCATAGATAAGACAAAAGATAGCAAACACACAAAGAAAGGAAAGTCAAGTTTCAACCTAGTAAGTCAAGTCTACCTCCATGACTCCTACTCTCCTAGGAGGTTAGATAGGGGTATACGTGCCACGTAATGGGCGACACTGTTACATGAATGGTTGAGTTGTTTGATTGTTTGAGCGGTTAGTATCATCACTTATGATACATCTTGATAGAGTTGATGGATCTTTTTCATCACTATCAACTGTCTTAGAAGTGTTTGACAGATTTGCGTCGCAACGTAGAAGGTAAAATGACGAGTAAGTGTATGTTGTATGGGAAAGATTTAGAGAAGTGATGAATTAGGCACTTAGGCAATGTTTTCAACGAGAATTGGACCCGATTATGGTCGCTCGTTCAATCTGTCAGATACGTTTTTTGAACGATAATTGTTTGTGGGTCCATATATTTACTGAAATTTGCATTCAATCCCAATTTCGTCTAGTCTGGAACGAAATTGAACGATTGAAATGGGAAAACATTTTTCTTAGACTGCAGTAGGCAATATTGTAGGTGGATGTATGTTGTATCGTGAATCCTCTGTGACAGTACAACAGAACCATATTAACATTAACCATCTCGAGACATATGCCAACTGTATACTTGACGAAATTAGAGTCTAAATCCTTTAAATCGTTCCGTCGAAGACAATAAATGAAAATTTCGATCCAAATTATCAAATTAGATATAAATTCCAAAAAAAATACTATTAAACTCAACAATCCAATTAACTTATTGATTTAAGTATTTATTCAACTACAAATTAAACCCAATGGTTTGATTTGATTATTTCAAGTTGAGACTAAATCAATAAATTATAAAATTACCACCAGTGCGAAATGACAACTATGCCCTTTAAAAAATGTGACGTTGAACGAGTGAACGGCGGATGTTTGTTGTTGTTGTTATCAACGATGCCAAATGGATTGGGCCGGAATTGGTTTTCTGACTTGGCACTCCTTATTAGTTGAAAAATTGTTTAATTAATATTTTTTTTAATTAATAAAAAGAAAAAAGAAAAAAGAAATTTGCCCTTTTCTTGTCTTCCAAGCTGCATCCAACCACACGCTGCCAGCTGTGTACAGTTGGATCCTTGACCATTGACCACCGCCCCTTTTTTGGCCGGAAGTTCATGCAATTTTTGTTTCTTCCGTTTTTATTTAGTTGATAATAAATTATCCTACATTTTTAATAATTTATATTCCGTCTATGCGATTATCGTATTACAATCCTAAACTTAAGTGACTGCCAATGTTTTTTTACCTATTTATTTTGTGATATTGGTCGCTTAATCCACTATTCGATTTTAAGACCATTACGTTGTAAATGCTCTTTCGAACATCTACATACTAGTAAGGAAGTTCATGCACAGGGACCTGCTATCTACGGTTACCTAGTTACCTCTAAGTTGTTGTAATTGTAATGATTTGGAGTTAGTAGATCACGTTACGTACGAGATAACTTTTGTAACATATAATTATCTCACCTAACAGTTATAAATGATGGCTTACATAATAGCCTTTGATCTTACGTAACAATGTTATTTTTTACGTATTATGTAAGAACTATATTCTTCATTACATAAGACTTAAGATTGTTATGTATGGCTTACGTAACAAGGTTAATTTTATAGGTTACGTAAGAAATAATTTCGTTGCATACATCTTACATATTGTACGTAACAATCTTAATTTGACATGTTACATAACAAATATTACTTATTATGTAAAATTTTACGTATAGCACTAGCAGATGATTATCTTACGTAACAAACTTTTACGCGTTTTATGTTGATTGAGGATAACAATTTATTTTTTTTAAAATTAATAAATAGTATCATATACTGTTGAAGAAGGAGATAGGAAAGGAAGACTGAAAAAGAGAGTGTGTGAAATGTGTGTTTATGGATAACCAAATATGTGTTGACTTAGATTCCTTGGATTATGAAACGTAACATGTGTGTTTGGTAATCAGTGTGGGCCCGTCCTTGCCCGACACTTACCCGGCCCACAAACCGAGTTGGTCAGTACATCACATAGCCATTTGTTGAGGGAATTTTTATCGAACAACACACTACAAAAAAGTTCGTCTTTAACTACTAAAAATTACAATAACATGAAAATGCAGTAACAAATAGTTGATGTTACGCAACGATAAATCACTATTTTTTTTCCTATAGTGATTTGTTGTAGCAAATACTATTTGCGACACTCAGCATCTATGACCAACTCTTCATCTCCTACTTCCGATATCCCTCTTCGTCAATGTGTGGATGTGTCCATATTTAATGTTAAGAAGGCGATAATTGTAACAGAAGGACCTAAAATGCAAAGTTGTCAAAATAGGAAGAGGTAGAAACAACGATTTATAGTATATGGACTATATGTTAAGTTGAAAACGTAGAGCGGGCAAAAGTGATATTTTTCCCAATAAATTATTAATATTGATGGGAAGTATATAGCTAATCTTCTACTAACTTCGTTTTGTAATAGAGCACTCATCTATGTTTAAACAAAGTAATCGAGCAATTATTCTGATAACTTTTGATGACAATTTTGACCAAATTGACAACTAAAAATCCAAAATCATCAAACATAATATTTTTTTAATCTCTCTGATCAACTCGGTTGAACCCTCAAAATAAATTGATCCAACTCAAAAACCAAATCAATACCCTAAAAAATGGGCAACCCAAACATAGATGAGTGCTCTGTTACAAAAAAAAAAGTTAAGTGACCACACTAGTATAGTACCCAAACTTAGGTGACCACTAATATTTTTTACCCGTTGAAAAAATAAAGAGGAAAAAATGTTATTTTTCATTTATTTTGGATTAAAGACACCGGTTACCGGAAGGTCATAAATAAGACAAATCTAACAAAATTTCAAATCCAACTTAACGCCGTCAGTCCTTTTCAACTTGTTTGTTAAAAACTAAAACTTTATGTCTACGTGGCAAACTGAACTGATGACGTGGCTAACCCAAGTCCATGTCATCTTCCAATCTCATATGCTATCTGAAACTTCCAAGTACTGTGAATGAGAAGCAGCCAACAATGCTGCACCGATCCCAGATCCATCATTCGAGCGCTCCACACTCACATTCTTCGAAACTTGCTCTCCCAGAAGCTCCTCTAGAGTGCTCTTCAAACACTCTCTGAACTTTGTGTAATGCTCAAACAACGCACCATCTAATGCTATCACTGATTTCTTCGAATCCTCGACTCTGTCGACTCTTCCAACTTTCTTCAGGATTCCCAGAATCCCAGCTGCAGATAGCCGAGCTCCCCTGGTTGTGATGATGTTGCAGAGCTCAATGATTACTTGTCGCGTCTGTAGGGAGGTGCTTGATATCTGAACAAACATCGAAAACTGGTGTGAAATCGTTATCGTAATCGATTTAAGATCAAAATCGAGATTTTGACTACATCAGTAGGTACCTGAAAGACTTCACGTAGTTTACTCTCGACGACTGTCAAATCTGAGGATGTGTCGTGATGCATTGCTGACATGACCGGGGTTCTCAAGACGAACGGAGTCCTTAACTTTTGGGGGACGATGTTGCCAAATAAGGCTGCTTCTTCAGCCATCTTTAGTAGTACTCTGCGCAGGATTTCTCCTAAATACATTCCAGAGATTACCTTCTCGAATATCTGAACACAAGAAAGGAAGCATAACATAAGTCTGCTGCTGTTTTCCTTGTGAAGAACATATATAGTGGAACAGAAGAGATAGTCTGACCTGATCTCCAGGATTCAAGGACTCAATATCCAAAGCTTTATCATATTCTGTCAATGGAAGATGTGAGGACTGGAAATTACCCCATTCCATGTTGATAACCTGTGTAATTTAGCTGAATAAGTAGTCTGTGAAATCACATACTTGAGCTGGAAGTTTATAAAGCTTTACAGACCATTTCTCCAGACTTTGGCAGAGGACCTTCCCATTTTGGAATAGCATCTGCTCTCTCTACATATGCTGCATTTGTTCCTGTACCTAAGATCACAGCTGCATTACATCCCGGTTATTGTATCTTCCTCCGGCCAATGTTCCAATCGTGTCATTGATCTACATCAGCAAGGAACTGCAGTTAATATCAATGGCAAGAAACAATATGATCAGTTGCAGACTTGCAGAAACATTCCAGCCTCGAAAAAACATGTATCATGTACCAATGCTGCCACTCGCATGTCAAGGTCGATTCTTTTCATTGCTTTCGTCAGTTCTTCAACCACATCTTGTCCAATCTATGCAAGAATTTGGGGATAAAAGAAAAAAGATCATACCTAATTGCAGAAGAACAACTCAACTCAACTCCATAACCATATGCAAATATATTCAAATAGAGCTCAGTATTAGCATTACAGCATCATGAATGGAGAACCCTTTTGTCCAATTCATAAGAAGCCCTGAAGAAATCGACGTCTGATTGACTGGAAATGAGAAGGTAAAACCCAGTTCCCTCTGTTTCCCAATTGAAGGATTCAAATCTTCGCTTTCCGTTTCAACAAACTTCTTCAGAGATTGAGCTATGAAATCGAACAGTTCCTGAAAAAGTAATTCAATTTCAGATATTGAACAATGGAATTAGAAATTGGGGGTTTAGGGTTTTGCTCACCTCTGAAGTTCCAGTCATGACTTGAGGAGGAATCGAGACTTTCACTGATTCTTGTTTGACTACACCTTCTTCTTCTCCGCCCAGCATCACCCTCATCACACGGAAGTTCGTACCGCCGAGATCCAATGCGTAGAACAGCCCTTTCTCATCTCTGATTTCATCCATGAACAGAGATTAGAGAGCTTCTAAAACGGCTGAGATTTGACTGTTAATCAAATAAATCTGTTTTACTGTTTACCCGGTGGGGAGATTGTCGACGTAGCTAATAAGCATCTTCAGTTTACTACCGCCGTGCTGCGAAAGTCCGGCGTGCATCTCGGCGGTCATGGCGTCGGCCTGCTGCAGCAGCTTCTCTATCGGCGTGGCGCACTTTTGTTGGAGTGATTCCATGATTGCTCTTGCCTTCTCCAGCTGACTCTGCCTCTTCCGGTGGACGGCCACCGCCATGGTCGCCGCCGCCGCCGCTGCGGCGCCGGCGACTACTGCTGCTGCTACGACCGTTGATGACTTCATCTGCCGCCCAAGCTTCCTGTGAATAATATGTATCAAATGTTTCTATATATATAAAGATTTATTTGGATTAATGGATTATTATACGCATTTTTTCCGACAGTTTTGAAATGGAATCAGAGAAAAAAAAAACTCAATTTACCGGTGGTGGTGGGTATAAAATATTATATAGAAAATATCACTTTTCATCCTCCACTTTGTCACCTTAACATATGGGTCAAATACTTAAAACATCCCAAAACGGTAGGATGGGTTACAAACTCGTCCTACAACTTTAATCAATTATAGAGTGATCCTATTACTATGTAACGGGTTACAGAGTAATCCTAATGACATCATCAGTGTACTTTTTCAGCCATGTTGTCATGTCACCGTTGACATGTCATAAAAAACATAATTCAAAATTTAACAATATGAATCTAAACTCATCTACCTTATAAACTTTTGTTCAAAACTAAATCTAATGAGTTAGATTGATATAATTTAAGATGAATTTTAAATTATATTTTCGATGACATGTCAATGGTGACGTGACAAAATGATTGAAAAGGTACTCCGATGATGTCATTAGAACTACTTGGTAACTCATTTCATAGTAATAAGACTACTCTGTAACGATTTAAAGTTTTAGGACGAATTTGTAACTCGCCTTATAGTTTCGGGACGTTTTAAGTATTTGAACTCTTAACATATAACTTCTTGTACTATAAAAAGCTCTTATTGGCACCTCCTACTTCGACCACTTTATATTTTGGGTCCTTCCATTTCGTTAGGAAGAGACATATGATATTGGAATTGACTGCGGTTGATTTTATGCTAGCTAGCTAGGAAATGATCAGTTGATGAATATTTAAATGGTTGATTTTGATGGGTTAGAGCTTAGGGTTCGTTTGGTACATGGATATCTTTGTTTGTTTATCATCTAATGAAGTCGAAGTCTTTTTATTGCACACGAATGTATATTGTGAGAATTTATTAGTAATTTCGAGTTTTTTCCGAATAGACAATTTGTCTCATTATCTTTTATGGGCCCCAACCTACCGATCATGAATCACTGGAAAGTCCACCTGGTGGATAGTCAATGATTCTGGCAATTCGTTGACTACGACTACAAGTGGACCACCCTAAGGAAGGCCCAATAAGGCTTGGAAGGCCCATCATCGGTCTTCAGCGACCTTCGAAGGGAGCAGCTGTCATACGTCGACATCACGTCAAGCCACCACGGGCGATCACGATCGTCCCTACGACCCATACCAATCACAGGCAGGCATGACACCAAGGAGGCAGACTATAAAATACGGCATTGACCCATTGGCAAAAGGACAGACACTATTCACACATGGATTATTCCCTCGCCTATTTCACTCACCACATTCCTTGTTATCGCATGAATCGCCCGTGAACTTACTACTATCCCCTCTTACTTACTACCTGCGTGGTACACCTCTCACTGAAAACTAGGCGACCAACTTTCTCTCTATTGGACCAGACGACTAAGCTGAAACAGTTTTTTTTTACCAAATATACATACGGAACAAGATAATCTAACATTATTCAAATTTTAACAATGACTTTTTTCCACTATTCTCAAATTTCATTGGCATTGCTCATTTAGGCAGTATTGTTGATGGTTTCCAGCAATTTGAAGATGCTCGACTTCTTAATATAAATACAAATTAAGAACAAAACAACATAATGGATTATTAACAGCATAGTTAATTACTTTCTAATTAAGAAGACTAATTAGCTAAATCTTGCTTTCAACCAAGTTGTCATAATTCTTCACTAGCTTTTGTACCTACCGCCTATGACGGTGTATTATTTTATTATATTTATATATCATATGTAAGGATAATCAATTTAAATATTGATAAGGTAGTGATTTTATTATAAATAAAAAATTAATATCTAACTATATATCTGACATACTATCAATTCTATTTTATTATTATTAATTTAATCGTACAATCTTATCATTTCTTCAATGAATTATAATTAAAATATTAACTTGTATTCATTTTTAGTTAGTCTTAGTGTGGAAAACCTTATAATATATGATCCTTTATTTTATTATAATTAATTTTAATTAATTACATACATCATTTATTGTAGGTAGTTTTATATTTCAAATGTATATGTTCTTTCAATTTTGAAAAATATAAATAACTAAACAAATATGTAGACTTTATGATGATATATTTTAATTGGTAAATTGATATAAATAAATTAAGGTTTAATAATAAAAATTCACTCGATTATAAAAATAAGCCCCAAATAGGATAATATTGCATTATATATTATATGATAATCTAAAAAATGTATATAATAAATTATTAACTCAAAGTGTTGTTGATAATCTACGAAATGTATCTAATTAAATTACTCCATTTATTAGTTGTTAAAAACATAACTCAAAGATAAGTCCTCTAAAATAACCTAGTACATGTCCAACTCATGGCTCAATGAATCACAACATTTGACCTATGATATGATTGATCGTTGCCCAATTAGCAAGCATGCAGCTTGATTAATTTAGCCCATTTAATAATTTGATTGACTTGAATGTTATACATAGTCACATACATTTTTCTTTCACAGACTGATCATTAGATAATTATAGATGTATGCAAACTAAATCATTGATCCCTATGACACCAACCATGATTCGATAAATCAATACATGTCTGACCTATGATATGAATGATCGTAGCCTAATCACCCCCAACTCAGTGAGCATAACTCATCAAACTCAAATGACTTGTATATCATAAAAATAATTTAAAATTTATGCTAATCGATTAGTGGTGATCCTATTCTGATCTTGGATTGTCAAGAAACTCATAATTATATGAACCAAATATTCAAATCATATATAACTTGATAAACTTAACATATCAAGTGCATAACATGCCAAATTATTAGTATTCACGTGAACGATCTATAGTATATGAATAAAATTTTATTATATATATAGAGTCTAACCTACTAAAAAATCATCATACTTATACTTAAAATAATAGTAAACATAAATTTTATGGCATGACATTTTTTTTATTAATTTACTATTTTTTAATAATCCTACATGGTATTTGTGTTAGTTTTATCTCCTAAAGCTATATCATAATACATTTATATTATTTCATATTAATTATTAAGTTTGTAAACATATTTAGTTTGGTATTGGATTCTCGTTATGATATAGTAATATAAAAAATTAGAATAAATTAAAAATCACATAACTTTGTAAATAGTATATAAATTATTTAATTTTAATAATCAAATTATAAAGAATAATATATAGTATAAAATTTATACTTATAATTCTAGGTACTAAATAAACATTGAGTGAGAGTTAGAAATAAGTACATATATGCAATTAATAGGACATTTAATAAGAAAAATAAATTATAAATTTTGATATAAAAAATTAATCATGATGAGGAAATTTGAGAGAAGGGCTACATCCTATGTGGCAAAAAATTACTCAAGATCTACCATAGTATAATTCCATATTTTGACAAATCTAGTCCAGGTTTTGACAAATCTAGTCCAGGTTTTGACAAATCTAGTCCACTTTTGACCAATGTAGTCCAAAATTTTGAGAAATTTAGTCTAGTTTTTGTCAAATCTAGTCTAGTTTTTGTCAAATCTAGTCCAAATTTTGATAAATCTAGTCCAAAATTATGACAAATCTAGTCCAAAATTTTAAAAAATTTATTCCAAAATTTTAAAAAATTTAGTCCAAAATTTTGACAAATCTAGACCGGAATTTGGACAAATTTAGTCCAAGATTTTGACAAATCTAGCCCAATTTTTGACAAATCTAGTCCAGAATTTTGACAAATCTTGTCCAGAATTTTGAAAAATCTATTCCAATTTTTGACAAATCTAGTCCAAAATTTTGAGAAATCGAGTCCAAATTTGACAAATCCAATGCAGAATTTTGACAAATCTAGTACAATTTTTATAAATCTAGTCCAAATTTTTGACAAATCTAGTCCATTATTTGATAAATCTAGTCCATAATTTCATAAATCTAGTCCATAATTTTGACAAATCTAGTCCAATTTTTGACAAATCTAGTCCAAAATTTGACAAATCTAGTCTAGTTTTTGACAAATCTAAGTCCAATATTTTGACAAATATAGTCCATAATTTTGACAAATCTATTCTAAAATTTTGACAAATCTAGTCTAGTTTTTGACAAATATAATTTAAAATTTTGACAAATCTATCACATTTTGGGACAAATCTAGCGCATTTTGGGACAAATCTAGCGCATTTGTGGGACAAATCTAGCGCATTTGTTGGGACAAATCTAGCGCATTTTGGGACAAATCTAGCGCATTGTTGGACAAATCTAGTGCATTTTTGAACAAATCTAGCGTATTTTTTTGGACAAATCTAGCGCATTTTTTGGGATAAATCTAGCGCATTTTGGGACAAATCTAGCGCATTTTGGGACAAATCTAGCGCATTGTTGGACAAATCTAGTGCATTTTTGAACAAATCTAGCGTATTTTTTGGGACAAATCTAGCGCATTTTTTGGGATAAATCTAGCGCATTTTGGGACAAATCTAGCGCATTTTTGGGACAAATCAAGCACATTTTGGGACAAATCTAGCGAATTTTTGAGACAAATCTAGCGCATTTTGGGACAAATCTAGCGCATTTTTGGACAAATCTAGCGCATTTTAGGACAAATCTAGCGCATTTTGGGACAAATCTAGCGCATTTTTGGGACAAATCTTGCGCATTTTTGGGACAAATCTTGCGCATTTTGGGACAAATCTAGCGCATTTTGGGACAAATCTAGCACATTTTTGGATAAATCTAGCGCATTTTAGGGACAAATCTAGCGCATTTTGGACAAATCTAGCGCATTTTTGGACAAATCTAGCGCATTTTAGGGACAAATCTAGCGCATTTTAGGGACAAATCTAGCGCATTTTGGAAAAATCAGCTCATTTTGGGACAAATCTAGCGCATTTTGGACAAATCTAGCACATTTTAGGACAAATCTAGCGCATATTTTGGACAAATCTAACGTATTTTGAGACAAATTAGCGCATTTTTTGGACAAATCTAGCGCATTTTTAGGACAAATCTAGCGCATTTTTAGGATAAATCCAGCACATTTTGGGAAAAATCTAGCACATTTTGGGACAAATATCTAGCGCATTTTGGGACAAATCTAGTCAATTTTGACAAATCTAGTCAAAATTTTGACAGCTTTAGTCCAGAATTTTGACATATAAAGTCAAGATTTTGACAAATCGAGTCCAAAGCTTGACAAATCTAGTCCAAAATTTTGACAAATCTAGTCCATTTTTGACGAATCTAGTCCAAGATTTTGAATAATCTATACACTTTTTAACTAATCGAGTACACTTTTTTTACTAATCTAGTACACTTTTTGACAAATCTACTCTAGAATCTAGCGCATTTTTTGGGCAAATCTAGCGCATTTTGTGGCCAAATCTAGAGCACTTTGGAAAAATCTAGCGCAATTTTGGGCCAAATCTAGCGCTTTTTGGGACAAATGTAGCGTACTTTATGCCAAATCTAGCGCATTTTATGCAAATCTATCACATTTTTTAGCCAAATCTAGCGCAGTTTGGGACAAATTAAGCTCATTTTGGGACAAATCTAGCTCATTTTAGGACAAGTCTAGCGCATTTTTTGGGTGAAATCTAGCGCACTTTGTGCCAAATCTAGCGCATTTTTGGCCAAATCTAGCGCTCATTTTGGACAAATCTAGCGCATTTTGGGAAAATCTAGCGCAATTTTGGACAAATCTAGCCATTTTTGGGCCAAATCTAGCGCATTTTTGGGCAAATCTAGCGCATTGGGACAATCTACGCATTTTGGGCCAAATCTAGCGCATTTTGGGACAAATCTAGCGCATTTTTTGCCAAATCTAGCGCATTTTGGGACAAATCTAGCGCATTTTTTTGGCCAAATCTAGCGCATTTTTGGGACAAATGTAGCGCACTTTGGCCAAATCTAGGCATTTTGGGCCAAATCTAGCGCATTTTTGTGCCAAATCTAGCGCATTTTGGCCAAATCTAGCGCATTTAGGAAAAATCTAGCGCATTTTGGCCAAATCTAGCGTTTTTGGGACAAATGTAGCGTACTTTTACCAAATCTAGCGCATTTTATGGCCAAATCTAGCGCATTTTTTAGCCAAATCTAGAGAGTTTGGGACAAATTAAGCGCATTTTTGGACAAATCTAGCGCATTTTTGGCCAAATCTAGCGCATTTTTAGGCCAAATCTAGAGGAGTTTGGGACAAATTAAGCGCATTTTGGACAAATCTAGCGCATTTTTTGGCCAAATCTAGCGCATTTTTGGGCCAAATCTATGGCACTTTAGGACAAATATAGCGCATTTTGGGATAAATCTAGCGCATTGTTTGGCCAAATCTAGCGCTTTTGGACAAATGTAGCGCACTTAGTGCCAAATCTAGCGCATTTTGTGCCAAATCTAGCGCATTTTATGCCAAATCTAGCGCACTTTGGGACAAATTAGCGCATTTTGGACAAATCTAGCCATTTTGGGACAATCTAGCGCATTTTTGGCCAAATCTAGCGCACTTTTGGCCAAATCTAGCGCATTCTTTGGCCAAATTTAGCGCACTTTGGAAAAATCTAGCAGCATTGCTTTTGGCCAAATTTAGCGCACTTTTTGGAAAAATCTAGCGCAATTTTTTGGGACAAATCTAGCGCATTTTTGGGCCAAATCTAGCGCATTTTTGGCCAAATCTAGCGCATTTGGGAAAATCTAACGCATTTTGGGACAAATCTAGCGCATTTTGAGCAAATCTAGCGCATTTTTGGCCAAATCTAGCGCATTTGGGACAAATCTAGCGCTTTTTTGGCCAAATCTAGCGCTTTTGTTGGACAAATTAGCGCACTTTTGGCCAAATCTAGCGCATTTTGGCAAATCTAGCGCATTTGGAAAATCTAGCGCATTTTGGACAAATCTAGCGCATTTTTGGCCAAATCTAGCGCATTTGTGACAATCTAGCGCATTTTGTGCCAAATCTAACGCATTTTGGCAAATCTAGCGCATTTTTTGGCCAAATCTAGCGCATTTTGGGAAAATCTAGCGCAATTTTGGACAAATCTAGCGCATTTTTTGGGCCAAATCTAGCGCAATTTGTGACAAATCTAGCGCATTTTTGGCCAAATCTAGCGCATTTTTGTGCCAAATCTAGCGCATTTTGTGGCCAAATCTAGCGCACTTTGGAAAAATCTAGCGCAATTTTGGAAAAATCTAGCGCATTTTTTGGGACAAATCTAGCGCATTTTGGCCAAATCTAGAGCACTTTGGGAAAAATCTAGCGCAATTTTGGACAAATCTAGCGCATTTTGAGACAAATCTAGCGCATTTTTGGACAAATCTAGCGTATTTTAGGGACAAATCTAGCGCATTTAGGGACAAATCTAGCGCATTTTTGGTAAAATCAAGCTCATTTTGGGACAAATCTAGCCATTTTAGGAAAATCTGCTCATTTTGGGACAAATCTAGCGCATTTTGGGACAAATCTAGCACATTTTGGGACAAATCAAGCGCATTTGGGGACAAATCTAGCGCATTTTTGGACAAATCTAAATATTTTGAGACAAATCTAGCTCATTTTGGATAAATCTAGCGCATTTTTGGACAAATCTAGCACATTTTGGGACAAATCTTGCGCATTTTTGGGACAAATCTAGCGCATTTTGGGACAAATCTAGCGCAATTTTGGGACTAAGCTAGCCCATTTTTTGACAAATCTAGCACATTTTTGGACAAATCTAGCACATTTTGAGACAAATCTAGGCATTTTGGGACAAATCTAGCGCATTTTGGGACAAATTTAGCGCATTTTTGGACAAATCTAGCGCATTTTGGACAAATCTAGTGCATTTTGGGACAAATCTAAATATTTTGAGACAAATCTAGCTCATTTTTCGACAAATCTAGTGCATTTTTAGAACAAATCTTGCGCATTTTTAGGAAAATATCTAGCACATTTTGGGACTAAGATCTAGCGCAATTTGGAACAAATCTAGCGCATTTTGGACAAATCTAGCGCATTTTTGGACAAATCTAGCGTATTCTGAGACAAATCTTGCCCATTTTTGGGACAAATCTAGCGCATTTTGGACAAATCTAGCATATTTTTGAACAAATCTAGCGAATTTTTTGACAAATCTAGCGCATTTTTGGGACAAATATAGCGCATTTTGGGACAAATGTAGTGCGTTTTGGGATAAATCTAGCTCATTTTGGGACAAATCTAGCGCATTTTGGGACAAATTTAGCACATTTTTGGACAAATCTAGTGCATTTTGGAACAAATCTAGAGCATTTTTGGAAAAATCTAGCATATTTTGGAACAAATCTAGCGCATTTTTGGTACAAATCTAGCACATTTTAGGACAAATTTAGCGCATATTTTGGACAAATCTAACGTATTTTGGACTAAATCTAACGCATTTTTTGGATAAATATAGCGCATTTTTAGGACAAATCTAGCGCATTTTTAGGACAAATCCAGCACATTTTGGGAAAAATCTAACGCATTTTGGACAAATCTAGTCCAAAATTTGACAAATCTAGTCCAAAATTTTGACAAATCCAATGCAGAATTTGACAAATCTACTCAATTTTTGACAAATCTAGTCCAAATTTTGACAAATCTAGTCCAAATTTTGACAAATCTAGTCCAAATTTTGACAAATCTAACCAGAATTTAATAAATCTAGTCCAAATTTTGACAAATCTAGTCAAATTTTTTACAAATTCAGTCAAGAATTTGACAAATCTAGTCCAAAATTTGACAAATGTAGTCTATAATTTTGACAAATCTAGTCCAAATTTTGACAAATCTAGTCTAGTTTTTACAAATCTAGTCCAAATTTTAACAAATCTAATCCAGAATTTGATAAATCTAGTCCAAATTTTGACAATTCTAGTCAAATTTTTACAAATCTAGTCCAGAATTTGATAAACAAATCTATTCCAAAATTTGACAAATCTAGTCTATAATTTTGACAAATCTAGTCAAATATTTAACAATTCTTGTCCAGCTTTTTGCAAATCTAGTCCAGGATTTTGACAAATCTGGTCCAAAATTTGACAAATCTAGTCCAATTTTGACAAATCTTGTCTAAAATTTGACAAATCTACTCCAAAATTTTGACAAATCTTAATCTAGAATTTGATAAATCTAGTCCATTTGTCGACAAATCTAGTGTAGTGTTTGACAAATGTAGTCCAAAATTTTGTTAAATCTGTCCAAAATTTTGACATATCTAGTCCAAAATTTTGACAAATCTAGTCCAAAATTTGACATATCTAGTCAAGAATTTGACAAATCTAGTCCAAAATTTTGACAAATCTAGTCCAAAATTGACAAATCTGGTCCAAAATTTGACAAATCTAGTCCATAATTTTGACAAATCTAGTCCAGTTTTTTACAAATCTAGTCCAGGATTTTGACAAATCTAGTCCAGAATTTTGACAAATCTAGTCCATGTTTTGACAAATCTATTCCAAAATTTGACAAATCTAGTCCAAAATTTTGACAAATCTAATCTAGAATTTGATAAATTTAGTCCAAATTTTAACAAATCTAGTCCATTTTTATAAATCTAGTCCAGAATTTGACAAATCTAGTCAAGAATTTGACAAATCTAGTCTAGTGTTTGACAAATCTAGTCAAGAATTTGACATATCTAGTCCATAACTTTTACAAATCTATGCCAAAATTTTGATAAATCTAGTCCAAAATTTTGACAAATCTAGTCTAGTTTTTAACAAATCTAGTCCAAAATTTTAACAAATCTAGTCCAAAATTTTGACAAATCTAGTCCAAAATTTGATAAATCTATCCAAAATTTTGACAAATCTAATCCAAATTTTGATAAATCTAGTCTAGTTTTTTACATATCTAGTCTAGAACTTTGACAAATGTAGTCCAGATTTTGTCAAATTTAGTCCAAACATTAGACAAATCTAGTCCAGTTTTTATGAACCAAATATCTTTAGGAGCTATAATTTATAAATAATTATATAGTATAAAATTTATACTTATAATTCTACGGTACTAAATAAACATTGAGTGAGAGTTAGAAATAAGTAATATGTGCATTTAATAGGACATTTAATAAGGAAGATAAATTATAAATTTTGATATAAAAAATTAAGTATGATGTGGAAATTTGAGAGAAGGGCTACATCCTATGTGACAAAAATTTTCTCAAGATCTACCATAATATATTTTAAGATAGAAAAAGGGAAAATACAGCCACATAGCTTTTTTTGGGGGGGAACTGATTTCATTAATCAGGCCAAAGCCGTAACAACAAAAGTGAGAGTTTCAAACAGAACTCAACAGCAAACAAAAGGCCAGCAGTAGAAAAAACAAACAAAACAGAGACTGATAGAAAAGCTAAAGGCCAATCACTGAACGCCAATTTCTTGGGAGGAGTTGTTGCAGGAGCTTTGAGCAAGCCAGTCCGCTTCTTGAAGTTCATTCCTGCGTCTGAAAACGACATGACACCCGCACGAGTCCATAATCACTCGGATAGAAGCTATAGTTGCACTACAGGAAATGGGCCATTCAGAGTGATTCTTAGAGAGGGCTTTAACCAGGGTTTTACAATCTGAGATTATGCAAACCCTTTCCTGAAAGGAAGAAGCTAAAGAAGCTGCAATCGACAAGGCCGAGGCCTCAGGCACAAAGGGTTACGATAGGGGATATTCTCAACTCGACCGTCAACTATCTGTCCTGCAGCATTCTTAACAATAATGTCGATTCCTGCCTTCCGGACGTCATCTTTAAATGAGGCGTCACACATAATAACTTTGTCGTAAATTCTCGGCAGCGAATCAGGATGTTGAGGGTGATCCCTAGGTTGAGACGGGTGTGAATTTCGGTGGAAAGATGTAATCTGTTATTAACTTAATGGAGCAGTATATATACAAGAAGATGAAGAGATAACAGAAAAAGGTAAAGTGCAATCCAGCTAAGCAAAGTCAATAGCAAAGTCAAAGTGGTTATAACAGAATTGGAAACGGTTTGTATAAGCACTCCTAACACCCCCCCTCAAGCTGGGGAGTATAAAGAACGAAAGCCCAGCTTGGACATCAACATTTGCAGACGAGGAGCAGGTAAGCCTTTGGTGAAGAGATCCGCGAGCTGTAGATCAGTAGGAACATGATGCAAACTAATCAGACCCGCCTGAAGACGCTCCCGAACGACATGGCAGTCAATCTCGATATGCTTAGTTCATTCGTGGAAAACCGGATTCCGAGCAATATGAATGGCGGACTGATTATCACAGAACAGAGGAACAGCCTGAGGATGAGCACACCAAAATCTTTGAGCAAGCCGATCAACCATTGAATCTCGCAGCAGAGCTGAGCCAAAGCTCTGTATTCGCCTCCGAAGATGAACGAGAGACAGTGCCCTGTTTCTTAGATTTCCAAGACAGAAGAGAGGTGCCCAGAAACACGCAGTACCCAGATGTAGAGCACCGACTATCAGGGCAGGAGGCCCAATCAGAATCGTAATAACCCCGCAGCTGGACAGCAATGACTTAGGAAAGAAAATGCCAAGTCCTGGAGACCCTTTCACATAACGAATGACTTTGTGAGCAGCCTGAAGATGCAAATCAGTAGGCTGAGCCTGAAATTGAGAAAGCTGCTGAACAGCGTAACATATATCAGGTCGAGTAATGGTCAGTAGTGTAAACGCCGACGAGCTGACGAAATTCACTGCCATCGGAGAGAGGAGTACCACCAGTAGAGGTCAACTTGACCTTGTAATCAACAGGAGTCTTAGTGGGTTTAGCATCCAAGAACCCTGCATCAGCAATTAGCTCCAAACAATATTTGCGTTGACAGAGATTAATGCCAGCAGAAGTTCGAGCAATCTCTAAACCTAGAAATACTTCAGAATGCCCAGATCCTTGACCTTGAAATGACGTTGCAATTTCCCTTTGACGTCCTGAATGAGTGCCAAATCATTCCCAGCCAGTATAATGTCATCCACATAAACCAGCAGAATGACCGTGGCTGAACCAGTGGATAGCATGAACACGGAATGATCAGCAGAAGACTGAGTAAAACCCTCAATACGTAGAGCATCAGTGAGTTTAACAAACCAACGACGACTAGCCTGTTTGAGACCATATAAAGATTTGTGTAACCGACAGACCTGAAGAGAATGAGCAGCAGAAAACACAGGAGGCAACATCATGTAAACCTCTTCTTCAAGGTCGCCGTGAAGGAAAGCATTGCTCACACCATCTGATGCAAATGCCAATCATGAATTGCAGCTACAGCTAGGAAGCTTTAACAGATGTAATCTTAGCAACGGGAGAGAACGTGTCAGTAAAATCGAGACCATATACTTGTGTAAACCCCTTGGCCACCAACGACTTTGTATCGATCCACACTGCCACGGAATGTACTTAACCCTATGACCACTTGCAACCATAGGCGTTTTCCTGTGGTAAATCAGTCCAGCCAAGTACCATTCTCCTCAAGAGCTTGTAATTCAGCCTGCATAGCCTTTTGCCAACAGGGGAAAGTGGCTTGCTTGTAAGTGTGAGGCTCAGGGATGGTAGAAAGGGCATGGCAAAACGTTTGTAGATGAGAAAGCAAATCATATGAAGTAATGTGGTAAAGAGAATTTATGAGAAGATGAAGGTATGATAGGAGGTGTAACAACAGATTACAATGGTAATCGCCAGGTTGAAGGAGTTTTGATGACACAGTGGACCTACGTTGGCAGGAGTATATCACACGTGCAAAATAAGAGGACAAATAAGGGTGTAGGGTCATGATAGAAGAGGGAGAAGGCTGAGGAGAATCAATGCGGAGTATCTGTAGAAGCAGGAGGAGGATTATTGACAGGGGCATCAGTGAGACAGAAGGTACAAGGGTAGAGAACAATTCAGGGGAGTGTCATCCCAAGAGACAAGGTAGGAGAAGGAGAGGAACAGATTGTGATGTGGAAGGGAGGGAACTGGTTCTAATAGAGAAACTTTGTAAGGAAGGATATTTCATGAAACAAGACATTCGAGAAGTGAAAATCGTTTGGTAACAAGATCAAAAAGCTTGTAACCTTTCAGACCAGTTTGAAAACCTATGAAAATGGACGGGTGGAGCGAGGTTCGAATTGGATCGCCATGAGAAAGGGTATTGGCATAGCACAACAACCAAATACACGCAATGAAGATAGCTAGGAATGTCATTATGAAGAAGTTCATAAGGAATTGTTTTGAAGAAGGGTGAAGGAATACGATTAATCAAATAACAGCATGTGAAACACCAATCTCCCAAAAAGAAAGAGGGAGACCGCTTTGAAAACGCAATGCACAGCAACAGCCAACAAATGCTGATGCTTCCTCTTAACGCCCGTTCTGTTGGGCTGTGGCAACAACAACTGAGCTGATCAGGATGCCATTTCAGCAAGAATGAGGTCATGGAAAACTCAGAACCCTGGTCTGTGCGAATTGTTTTGACAAATGATTGAATTGATTCGAGACAAAAAGAACAGAAAGAGTGAATCAAAGGACGAGTATCACTTTTATTCTTCATGAGATACAACCAAACACAGCGTGTATGATCATCAAGAACATAAGAAAGTAAGAAAAACCATCATGAGTGGCAGTGTTTAAGGGCCCCCAAATATCCATATGAACAGTTCAAAAGGAACAAAAGAAACGAAAGAACTACGAGAAAAAGGCAAGCACGCGTTTAGACAATGACATGTGCTGCAGTGGAAGGTGTGGATGTAGGAACAGGAGAATGCAGGCGATGAATTAAACTGCAAACGAGAATCAAGGGATGACCAAGACGATGATGCCAAAGACCAGATCCTGAGGCTGAAAGTTTAAGGTAACTGCAGCAACAGAACTATGAATAAAGAAAAGAAAAGAGGAAGAAAGGAGCAGAAGTAAGGATAGAGACTTGAAACTATGGACTAAACCAATCCTCAGTTGTGATGATTGTCCTGAATGTGGCATTGAGAACCAGAGAACACGAAAGAAATGGACATATCAGAAGTTAGCTTACTGACGAAAGGAATTGAATGAAAAATTTGGAATATAGAGACATTAGAAAGAGGTAAGGCCACAAGCCAAGGACACAGTTCCAATAGGTGGCTGAAGCACAATCACCAGTGGAAGGGTAACTGGACAACAGGTAGAGGTTTATATGTAGAAAAATTTTGTAAGCTACAACTGATATGATCACTAGCCCCTGTATCAATTATCCAATGATTTGACAAATTAGAAAAGGAAGGTAAGAAGATAGAGCAAAGGTACCAGTGTGAGAGGTAGAGGGATCGAAATAGGTGGTGAGGGGAAGGAATAGCACTTTCAGCTGTTGCAGTAACATTTCGCAGACGTGCCAACTCTTCAGCAGAAAGAGATGATACTGGCTGACCACAATACCACCATTAGAAGCCCTAACGGTTCAGTAAGAGCTACAGGTTGAGATGAGTAGTGGACGACATAATCTGACCGTACAAGTCCACAAAAACAGATGTGAACCAGAGATGCACCAGCAGCAGCTTCCGTGGCCTTCTTGTTCTTCAATCTTATGCAATTTTCAATCACATGATTCTCTTTTCTTACAATATCGCAGAATAGAGTCACGTTTTTACCAGAATTGGATCTAGGCCTAGACTGATATCCAGTAGCCATAGCCATAGATTCAATTGACCGATTGGGAACTCCTCCTCCCATCTGCCTTTCTAGCTGTATGCACACTTTAAAATCGTCGATGAAGAAATCTTGTTTTTGTCTCGAGAGCCACACTCAACGACGACTCCATAGATGATAAATGTCATTCCTTGAGTTTTGACAGTTACAATCGGAGCTGATAGATTCTCTCCCGGAGATAGTAAAAAGGATTCGAGTAATGATCGGTGAACGACAAAGGAGAAGAGGTGAGAATGTGAATCGGAATGAGAGCTGAATCGGAAGCCATTAGAGAAGAAAAGAGGAAAAGGAAAGCTTGATTTTCGAGAGGAATGGATGAGCGATTAAGCTCTGATACCATGTGAATTTCGGTGGAAAGATGTAACTGTTATTTAACTTAATGGAGCAGTATATATACAAAAAGATGAAGAGATAACAGAAAAAGGAAAGTGCAATCCACTAAGCAAAGTCAATAGCAAGTCAATGCAAAGTCAAAGTGGTTATAACGAATTGGAAACGGTTCGTATAAGCACCCTAACAAGGGGGGCCAAAGAGGATCTTTGATAAGGGAAGAAAGCCAATCTCTTACTCACTTTTGATTGTGAAGGCGTAGTCGAAGGGTGATTAGATCCTCTTGGAAGATGAAGTTGTTTCTTCGCTTCCAGATATGCCACCCCAAAAGAAGCGATTCGCTGCATCTTGGGAGGAGAGGCAGTCGACGGCGGGGGGGTTAACCCACCATTGTTGCTCCGCCATCGCCAAGACCGGCGGCTGCTCCTCTTCAGTTGAACCGATTAGGTTAGTGGTTAGTTCATATTTACGAAACCATCTAATCAGGTCGGACCAGTCTTCCGTCATGTTAGGTGCAGACCTTGGGAAGAGAGCCCAAATTTCAGCAGCCTTCGGGCAAGAGCGAAGAAGATGATCTGTGGTTTCCTGCAAACCTGGGCAGAATGGACAATCTGTAGAAGGGGAGCATCTGCGTTTCCAGAGATTCATCTTCGTAGCCAGGGCGTTACGAGCTCCCCTCCATAGAAACATCTTAATCTTTGATGGAAGGGTAAAGCTCCAAAGCCACTTCCAAAGATCTGTATTTGCCTCTTGATTGTCATTTGTTGGGTTTCTGTCTTTAAAGATCATGTGGTAAGCTGATTTTACCGAGAGTTTTCCCTTGTTGTCATGTTTCCAAACCCATTTATCGTCGAAGCCAGTCGGACCGATTGGTATACGGATGATGGAGTTGACCGTGTCAGTGGAGAAGTACTCATTAAGTAGGGGGATGTTCCAAGTTTGTTGCGGGAGGATGATGAAGTCACAGACTCTTCTATTGCCAAGAGCTTCACTTCGGTGTTGCGAGTCCAGATAATCGGGAATCCACGGGTCGTCGATCCAAGTGCTTTCCCCGTCACCAATGTTCCTTCTTAACCCTTTTTTCAACTCTTCTTTACCTTCCTGGATGCTTGACCATATCCATGAAGCCGAAGCTCCTTTCTTCGAGTTTAGGAAGTTGGTATGTGGGAAGTAGCATCCTTTAAGGACCTTAAACCAAAGAGTGTCCTGATTTGAAAGAGCCTGCCAAGCCATCTTTGCAAGCATGGCTCGGTTGAAGCAGTCAAAGTCCCTAAAACCGAGTCCTCCCCACATCTTTGCCGTTGCCAGAACTTTCTTATTTGTCCAGTGAATGCTTCTCTTGTCTTTGTTTCCTCCTTACCAAAACCTATTCACAATGGAGTTGAAGCGCTTTAGGATCTTTTTTGGGAGTAAAAAGCAAGAAAAGATGTAAGTTGGAACCCGCCTGGAGCACAGCCTTGATCATGACTTCTCTTCCCCCAACCGATAAGATGTTACTCTTCCACGTCTGAGCTCGATTCTCCATCCGAGACACTAGATAGCTGAAAGTGGTGGATTTTGAAGAACCCCATTCAGCTGGAACTCCCAAATAAGATAGGGCATTTGAAAATAGTGTGAATGGAGTCTCGGATACCTTCAGGGGTATTTGTTGAGAAGAGGAGGGCAGATTTTTCCGGGTTTATAGCTTGACCTGTGATGTTACAATAATCTTCGAATATTTGTACAAGTCTCTCCGCTTCAGGAATAGAAGCCTTTCCGAATATTACTGTATCATCGGCGAAGAGGACATGAGAGAGCTGAGGACTTCGCTGGTTGATCTGAATGCCTTTAAGCAGACCCCTCTGCATATCTTGGCAAAGCAGGTAAGAAAGAGCGTATGAGACCATTATGAAGAGGTATAGCTGACAGATTGTAAAACAGTGGTATCAAATACTACCCCACAAAAGTAGGATAGATTGTATTCCGCGGGTCTCTTCTTCACGTTTACTCAAAGAAATCGATAACTATAAGTAGGTAATATTGCATGTCTGCATTAGAGCATTGACTATTGTGCAACTTACCGTCTACCACGTTCTACATTGTATTACTTGACCTTCAAACATTTCAAGTCGATTTTTGTGGTTTATTGACTCAACTCAAATGTGAAACGATAAATTTGTTGTATGGCCTATAAATGTTATTACTCTTAACAATTCATGTTCGAACCTCGATGGTCAGTCATCAACAAATGAGTTCACTAAGATTGATTACGACTCTAACAACAATCTTTGCATGCCTTTCGATGGAAAAAAAAACTTAAAATAGCTAATATTCTCTTGGATGGTAGTAAACCGTATGTAATATATACCCAACCACGTTTGACCTTGAAATTTAGTGAAAATCTAGTCATTTAAGCCATAATACCGCAATTTTCATTTTTGGCCATTTCGGTGATGGTTAGCCTATGAAAAATTGAAAAGAAAACTCAAAATGGCTAATATTCTTCTGGATTGTAGTAAACTGTCTGAAATATCTGCCCAACCAAGTTCGGCCTCGAAATTTGGAGAAAATCTAGGCAATTAAGCCATAATACCGCAATTTTTCAGTTTTTGGCCATTTCGGTGATGGTTAGCCTATAAAAATTGAAAAAAAAAATTCAAAATGGCTAATACTCTCATGAATGGCGGTAAACTGTCTGTAATATATATCCAACCACGTTCGACCTCGAAATTTGGAGAAAATCTAGGCATTTAAGCTACGTTTATTTTCTTCTTCTAATACTAGATAATTTTTTCAGCCTGTTGGCCAAGTTTTACCGTGAGCCTATCAAAAAATTGTTACCCAAGCAATGATGGATATCGCATGAAAGTGATAATCCGATGAAAAAGTTATATATACACAAAAGGTTTTTTTTGGTAGAACATACATCACAAAAGTTAGTTCAACACAAACGGAAAAGTTAATAACAACTCTCTTGAAACATATGTAAACAAACATAGTTTAAAGAAAAAAAAACAATCTCTGTAAAAAAAATCTCTTTTTTACGAATAATTAAACGTAATAAAAATTAAAACTTCAATGAGCCCGTTAAAGTAATTATGAAAGAATGATGATATATCAAATATATTTGGGAAAAGGGTACTTTGCCCACCTCTACTTTGCCAAGTTAACAAACAGCCCCCTATACTATGAAATGATCAATTTACCCCCTCCTACTATGCCAACCTAACAAATAGCCCCTTCCATCTAAAATTTCGTTAAGTGATGATTCACCAATATGATTCATCCATAATTAATGATGGTACATTGCCACATCATTAATGACAGTACATTTTTAGTACAAACGACAATAAAAGTATTAATTTTAAATTTATACATTAAAAAGTATTTATTTAATTTTTATGGATTTTTATTTTTAAAGTTTTCAATTAAATATTTTGTATTTAACATTTTCAAAAATATTTTTAGAAAAAAATGTTATTTCATTTTTAATATTAAAATTCATAAACGAAATTTTTGGAAAAATTATTTTTTTATTTATAAATTTAATTTAATTCTTTTTATAATTTTTTTTCTCAATTTAATTTAGTTGAGATGGATGAAAGTCGTTGATGTGGCAATGTACAGTCATTAATTGTGGATGAGTCATCACTTAACGGAATTTTGGATGGAAATTTGGATGAAAGGGGCTGTTTGTTAGGTTGGCATTGTAGGAGGGGTAAATTGATCATTTCATAGTATAGGGGGCTGTTTGTTAACTTGGCAAAGTAGAGGGGCCAAAACACCATTTTCCCAATATATTTAGATTTGATGGATGTTCCAATTAATCTGGATCTACACTCTATTAGTATTCCGAACTTGTCAAGAGTACTAGAAAAATTAGCAGTCGTGAAAAAACTAATTTTGGTGAATCATTAAACTTGTTTAAGGCCAAATACACAAATCTAATAAATCTTTTCGGTTTATGTTAAATTTAGCCACTTATTTTCTACTGGCACAAAATAGGTTAAACCTTTAATTATTGTGTCAGTTGGAAAAAAAAAACTTTAATTATTGTGTCAAATTTATCCAGTTGACCGTTAACGACGACGTCGTTTATGACAGATCAATTACGTCTGTTTGTGGGAGTGTCATTTCATCTAATCGGCCCGGTCCGCTAAAAAAGCCTCCCAATCTAATATCATTGAACTCTTGAGACATTTCAAACCAATTTTTGTGGTTCATTGACTCAAATCAAAATGAAAAATGAAACTATGATTTGTTGTATGAACTATGAATGTTATTACTCTTAACAATTCATGTTCGAACCCCGATTAACAACAATGAGTTCACTAAGATTGATTACGACTCCAATGACGATCTTCGAATGCCTTTTGATGTACCCACAAGACCGAAACCAACGTTCTCAATCGATCTCGGTGAATCGTGTTTAAGTTTGAGCTCAACTGTAATAAGCTGATCATGAAAAAAATTAAAAACAGAACTAATTCCCCAATTAATCTACAATCTCATCTAAAGACCTCTCTAGCTAGCAGAAACGTTTCTTATCTCAAAAGTATGAATCTAACCTCCAAACCAGAACACTACAACTGAGGGACACATTGTACATTGTCTCGCCGATCATCACCCTCCGACGAACGTCCACTAGCACTACTAATCAACACCGAAACCTCCTCCTCCTCCTCCGCCACGTCACCATCTCCGGCAGCCTTGCTATCAGCCGCCACAGGAGGCAGAGGAAGAGGCAGAGGAGCAGCAGGAGCAGCAGGAGATCTGCAAATTGGACAGTTAGAATGTGAAAGAAGCCACATATCTATACACTCAACATGAAACCCATGTCCACACACACTCAAACATCTCCCAATTTCCCCATCTCCAAACCCACTCAAGCAAATCACACACTGATGCTGCTGCTGCTCCTGATGCTGCTGCAGAACTACAGCATTCTTCTTGCTGTCCTCGTCCCTTTCGCCACCATTGCTAGGACGACGAATGTAAACAAAAAGCGGGATCGAAGCAATGACAGAAGGATGAAGCCCGCTACTCCCCTGATCCGAATCCGCAGAATGCTCAATATCAGAATGTGTATGGAAATGGTACCGGTAGTTAATCACAGACGACGAAGAGGGCTGGAGAGTGAGAGATGAGGTGATGACAGTAGTGGTCCTCATCCGACGAGAGAGGTACCATTTCGCGTAGATGTGGAGTAGCAACACGAAGAGGATGACCAACAACAGAGAGATGAACGCAGCCAGCAGTAGATTGCTGCTGCTGTCGTAAGAAGACGACGACATGCTGTTTAGGAGATCACTCATTTGTGACTACAGTGAGGGGGGAAACTTGCAACTTGCAAGGTTTTCAGAGTTCATATATGGAGAGGTTGCGTGGAGATGAAGGTAAGTTGTGAGCACGGAGTCAAAGGGACAGAGTTTGCTGAATTGAAGGGGAAGCAAAGGGTGAGTGAGATGATGAAATTAAGGAAATGGCCGCCAAATTGAATGACTCGTGAAGGCGACGGCAAAGTCTGATTCTTTCTTTCTGGGTTCTTGTGCTTTTTTTCTAATGCTGTTTAAATGATCTTGCTTTCTGGGAAGCAGCTGCATAGAAAAAAGGGTGTTGCGGAATTTCATGCAGCAAACTATGGTATGTGGGCTATGCTGCTGCTATTATTATATGATGATGATGATTATAATATTGTAATGCAGAAGAACTTGTAGCAACTACCAGGTATGGTTCATAAGGGTCACGGGAAATATTAATGCATGATGTCTCATTAGAGTATGTATGAGACTAACTAAGAGTCACATGTTGATTTCTAGAGCTGTCAAACGAACGGATTGGACGGATTAAGGGTTGGGTGGATAACGGGTTGACTGAATTGTGGATCAATAAGGGTTTCGGATTGGCCACGTCACATGTTAAATTTGTGGGTTGATCTGATTACAGGTGGGTGGATAACGGGTTGTTGACTTTTGGTCAATTTGAGTTACTGGTCGAGTTGGGTTGGGATTAGGCCTGGTTAGTTGGTCATGTTACATAAATTTTAACGGTTTTTACAAATTTGTAAAAGAAATATGTTTAAATTTGTATAAAAGTTTGGGTCACACGGGTCGGATCAAATGGTCAAAGCAAATCGGTACATGAGTCAAAACATGTTGTCCATTCATCGAGCCGTGTGTTCAACAAAACATGGGTTGCATAGGTCAAGAATCATCTTGACATGGGGCTAGGTTAAGCAAGCAACCTCGACGAGTCGAGTCAGCTTTTGACAGCGGAAGGGTTCGAATAACATAAAGCTCAAATCCAACCTTATTAACGGGTAAACCAGGTTAAAACCGAACCGACTCAAGTGGCCACAAGAGGACAAGGGAACAAAGGGTCCCATGTTAATTTGCACAATAACCGGAACCCTAAATCCAGCTTTCTTCCTCCTGTTGACTGAGTCTGGGAATCAAAACAAAAAGGAGAACTCTTTTTGGCACTTGGGATAGAAGAAGCAGCCCTACTTGTACTTGGCCACTCACGAGTTCTAGGGTTTAGGCATAAAGCATCGGTCAAAGCTTCTACAGCCTCCTAAGACTGAGACTGACCCTATCACAAGGGCAGTATCTATCTCTTATAGCCTGTGACACTTCAATGCTTTCTATGATCCTATCCATCTACACGGACTTCACGCATCTATCACAAGCAAATGAGAAGCAAGGTTGAAGAAATGAAGAATAGGACTTACCGAAATGGCAGCTTCATCAGCGATCAGCGATGTTAGCGAGAGATGTTTACCTGCGAGAATGCTCTGTGATCGGCTCTGTGATTATTAGATTACAGTTTGTACTAATTTATTTAAATAACATGATCGTATTCGCGTACAGCGTATCGAACGTTTCAGTACAGGCGTTGTTGTAAAATTTGCAGGAGCAATTACAGAGGCAAGAGTTACCCGTATGTGGTTGAGTGAGTTATTACTCTAGAGACATCGTTTAGTCCATGAGTTTGTATCTTTTCTCTTGCACGCCAGTGACTCCCATTTGTATCTCGATGATTGTATGAAGCGGCATCTGAATCATTCAGCCAGAGATTTAGTGAATAGCGCATGTAATGAACACCCGTATCACGGTATCAACATAACTGCTGAGAATATGATCTGTTTGTAGAAGTTTCATAAGATTTACCTCTATGTGTGGAATTTCTTTCAGGGGTCTATCAGCAAAATAAGCATACAGAGCCCTCAATACTGCCTACAGAAGAAACAAAGAGCCGGCTTTTCCTAAGAATTTACAAGCTAGTTATCGAGGTATACTAAAGTTTTGAAGGTAAGAATGTGTTACCTGGTGGGAGATAACCACAACAGGTGCTCTTTGTCTCTCTAGTTCAATGATTACTGGCTCCAGCCTGTGGTGCGAGAACTGGTTTCGTTAGTTGTTTTCAACAAAAGATGAGTCGAAGTGATGAGAAGTGAGAGGAGTCAAAGGTTAAAAGAACATAAACCTCTGGATGACGTCCAGATACGATTCTCCGCGAGGATACCTGTACCTCAGCTTATCCTTCTTACGGGACCTAATAATGGCGATGAATATAAGAGTACAATTCAGCCATCCACATTATTCAAGTAAGCAAGTCGAAAATATTAAAATGAACTTACTCGTACTCATCTGGCATGTTCTTCTTTATTTCCTCGTATGTCATTCCATCACAAACTCCGGCATTGATCTCGTCCAGGGCACGCCATTGGATCTACGTGAATAAAAAAAGTGGGATGTAGAGTTGAAGCCATGTTCCTAACTGGAATCAGGCACACAAGTGATGATGCGTGCAGTTACAAAGCTGGAAAATGGATACCTTAGGAAAGTCGGCAAGTGGACCAGCTGTTAGGATTGTCCTCTGCAGTGTACTAGTCCATATCTGAATCACAATCAAATAGTGCAAGTTTCATCAAATTCAAAACCCTTCATCTTGAGAAATATTAGCTTAGAATTTTAATTGTGAAAGAACAATTGATAATCGCCTAAGGTCCAAATGACAAGACATAGATTTGTAGCAGTAAGTGAATAGAAAAATATAGGCAGTAAGTACTGGCAATGGTTAGTTAGAAATTCTATGGTAATTTCAGACAAGTAAATATTCTTTATCAGTAACATTTCATGCATGTAAATATTAAATCCACTAACTTTCAAGGAATTCTATGGTAATTTCAGACTTACAGAAGCTGCTTTCTCAGATTTTAGTCGCTTTTCGACAAAGTTGGAAAGCTTCTTGGCATATATTTCTCCAGAATCACTGCAAGAAAGAAAAGTCAAAAGTAATTTCAATTACTAGGGAGCACCAATAGCTAAATGAAATTGGCCCAGTAGTTTGGAAAAAAATGCAGACGGTGAGGAAATGTACCTCAATAAAGAATCACCTCCGATTCTGCCTCTTAAGTTATCCTGACTCTCTCCGTGCCTCGTAAGTAAAATTGGACGTGGAGTGAGATGTGTATTCACCTGCAAAGATGATTTGGATCCAGAATTTAAAATCCTTTTGACAATTACCATAAGAAGATGCATAACCTTCGTTCATTATCACGTTAAAGCGTAATTCAAAAACATAAATTGTACTTGAAAGACTTGGAATCAAAGATCCCACGCCATCTCGTAATATATACCTTCGGGACAAAAAAATTGATGCAAAAGAAAAGTTTGAAGCAGAAAATACCAGGAAGAAAACAATGCGCCCTGGAAGGTAGCCACTTATATTGTTCACCTGCAAAAAATGGGAAGCTAATAAGAGAATCTGATAATCTGATTCAATGAGAACATTGACCACAAAAATTTCTGAACATATATAATTCCACTTATATATTTGGATCAACGAAACTATCGATTTGTTAATTACCCCCAAGTTGAGTTAACAGTTCGTAACAAAATGTTAAACGACTGGTTTTTAGTATCCATAACTTAAGCGACCAATAACGCAATTGACCATGACTGCATAGAAAGGAGACATTATGATATAGCATTACCTGAATTTGCCCACCACTACCAGTGACCATGTCTATCATCTTAATGTAGGAACCTTCTTCAACTGGCTCGTAGACCTAACAAGTTAACATAAACATTCATATGTATGTATTCATAAACAAACTTTTATAACGCATTTTATATACAGTAAATCAAAACAATAACAAAAATGTACAGATATTTAGCAGCACAAAAGAATCACCTTTTCATAATTTTCTAGCCGGCTTTTGAAGTCTTCATATCCAGCTTCGAAATCTGGCCTGCCAAGTCACCAGTTTTTAAGTTAACATTCTCAGTTGGGATAATATGTCAATTATCTCACGTAGTAAACATAACATACTGTTCAGCATAGTCGGGACTTTGCTGGATCTTAAGACGTATGTTTCTCTCAATAATGCGCCTATCGTTACATAATGTTTCCAAAAATATAATCTGCAGTGAGAAAGCCCTTGTGAGAAGATTAGAAGGATTGTCAATTAATTTCAAGAAATTTGGATGTTCTCAAAGATTTAGGTAACACCAGTAACATTAAAGAGACAAGCAGGAAAAAGAAGAAACCAAATATTTTCGCATCAAACATTTAAATCGTGTGATCCCTGTACCTTGCATTTCCCTTCAGCCATGTTCATCAGCATGTTCCTTCTTTGCCTGGTGCTATTTGTGGCATCAAATATTCCTACCTACAAGAGAACAGCTGAGTTGATGGCAAATTATAATCCAGGGAAAATTCTTACAGTCTGAAACGAAATCGCAAACCTGCCCACCCTCTTGCATCCAGGCAATCATGTCTTCCATTGCAAGAGCTGCTACCTAGTGGCACGTGATACATTAAAACTATGTACAAAGGAGAAGGTTAATATGGTTGTAATTTCCAAATATTACAGGAAATTGAAACTCGGTTCAATTGAAAAAATTATCTTTTTCACCCAACACAATTGCAATTTTTGAAAAATAACGTTGTATGAACTCAAGATCATTGACATGGAAGGTTGAAATATGTAATGGTGCTATACATTATGAAACATATCCACATATCAGGAGCATACAATTTACGAGTGAATCTGTCAACACTCGATGGTCATTTTTCTTTCTATGTAAAAGCTAACCAAATATCCTCGATGTCTGATCAGTTAATCAGTTTTTCATACAAAGGAGAAAGGACCAAGATCTATGCATATCTAGCTCGGGACTGAAAAACATTGATTGGAAACTGTTTCCACTATTCTACAGAACAGCTAGGAAAAGTCGAACCATATCCAGGATAGCGAGCAAGTCTAAGGTAGCACAGAAAGTAAAGAGTGTATGTCGTTCTGTTTGTCAACTAGCTACAGGTGAAGATAGCCCAGGTTGTGACGTTGAACAAGTTGTATGAAAAAATAAATCAAGCTGCAGAATGCAGAGAGAAATAGGATAATAGGCATTTACCTCATTACGTGCTTCCACACCTTCAGAGTTGTCTCCTCGGAAAAAGTCAGCACACTGCACAAGCAAAAAGCTTCTAAGAAATTTCTGATAATATTGATTAACAAACAGCAGCAAAGAAAACTTGTCCACCATTGTTTGGAATATATTTCAGTTAAAACAAATACTAAAGATGGAAAAAGCTCAGCCTCGCTAAGTTTAGTGAGCATTATACTGTCTTTCCGAAAGTAAAAACGCTAGAGAGCAATTGAGCAGAAGAAAATATACCTGATTAACTCCATGCTTAAGACGCCGGTACTGCAAAACACAAAGTATCAACTAAATATGTATGTCCAGTTAAAAAAGACAGAAAGGTTTTAATTTAAACAAAACTGACCTTGCCAACATTGAAATGTTTTGTATCATGACCCAACCAGCGAAGATAACGAGTAAGCTTAGCTGCAGTAAAAGTTTTTCCCCGAGCTGGAAGACCGACCTAAAGTAATTGAAAATGTAGACAATTAACTGATATGATTTCTTAACCAATATTTAAGAGCCATAGCACTTAAGAGGCATAACAAAATGATGAGCAGAATCGGGAATCCCATTTTGAAAGTTCTTCATATGATATATTGATAACCTAGCCTTTCCAAAAATTCAAATTAAACAGTAAACAAGAACATCTACAAATCTACCGATCTAAGCAATTGGTTCTGTCAGACAATACCAGAACAATTGCTAAATGTCTGTCTTCCTTTGGACCAAGCATCCGGTCTGCTATAGCAGCAGCGAAAACAGCTCCTGCAGCTGCTGGCATCGAGTTCTGAAAGTACGGACAAACAAGAAATCAGGATAAGTTCATGTCTTATTGGGAAACAAACAGTAAACCTTTGGTCACTACAAAGAGCGCATCGGCTACTGGTGCAAACCTTGGTTCCTGCATCTTGTTTAAGATCAAATGTATATGTACTTGAACTTGGTGATTTAGCCAGTCTAGGAGATCCTACACCCCGGTCCACAAGGACACCTTTGTGGCTATCTTGCTTTTGCGGGGGTGAAAAAGCCCCCATTGACTTTGATTCCAGCACTTCAGAACCAGGATGCACTTTGGGAGGATCTGGGATGGCAACCTCAATGCCCTAGAGATATATTAGCCCAGCTCATCAAATTATAAACAGCAGAACATGAATTTTAGGAATGGAAATAGATAGCCAGACCCCTTGCAAATCTCTAAGGCCAATACTTCAATTTAACATCAAACTGCAGATACAACATGAAATAATTTGAAGTCCATCCAAACCAAAGAGAATCCACAAGTCTATATTAACATCATGCAGGCCACCAAGTCAAGACAACTGTCAGAAACTTAGAACAGACACACAAGGCTACACTAAATAAAAATCTGCAAGAAAGTGTTAACAGCAGAACAAGCTAAGAAAATGCAAAATTAAAGAGGGGTTACCAAGATGAACCTTAAAAGCTGTCTGCCGATCAGAGGAAGCCCCAGCACCTTTGTTTGATTGAGAATTATACCTTGACACATCAGTAGTTCTGAGCCTTGGATTCTCTGCATTGTTAGCTGCATAAACTGACCCTGAGTTTGCAGAGGTTGATGGAGCTGGAACTTCATAGTGTTCAAGATCAAGCTCCAAACTAGCAGGAGATTCATTCTGGAGTCAAGCACAGACCTTTACTTCAGCCCAGGAACAGAAATTATTCACAGAAATAAACCTAATATCAATGCTCTCACACGCATACGAACGCAAAAAACTGAAGACAATAGAAAGTATAATGAGGCTGACTAGCTTTTATTAAGGAGTTATCATGTTTCCAAAATAAACACACCTCGGCTTCTGCATTTAGTTCAGAATCAATACTAACATCAGGAACCCCACGAACAGTCGAAGGCCTAAAGTTCTCCCGGTATCCCCTCCAACTAGCAGCGAGATCAAACGGAGAAATTTGATCAGCCTTTATGAGAACTCTATATTCCAAGATATCATCACCGTTCCTAAAGATAGCCAGCCTCGATTCTCCTTGCAATGCACCCTTTGAGAGA
This sequence comes from Linum lewisii, assembly GCA_034768395.1. Lineage (NCBI taxonomy): Eukaryota > Viridiplantae > Streptophyta > Magnoliopsida > Malpighiales > Linaceae > Linum > Linum lewisii. Next base: position 1,944,327 of record CM068300.1, on the reverse strand, counting down.
AGCCGGTTTGGACCCTCCTCGACCACACAAGGAGTTTTGCCGCCGTACTTTGGTTTCAGAAGGAACTTGAAATCAAGAGTTTCTACATTGAATACAGAGTAAAACATACACAAGTCACTAAACACACAATATCAAAGGATAACAACACAGAGAAAATACTCAACTCTAAGGACCTAATTCAATTATAATTCTGGCACTTCAAAAACTAGCAAGCAAATCAACACAATGAAGTGTTCAGATACTCAATTCTGATGGCACTAAGACGAATTTGATCTTCAATTGATACAATTTCTCATCCACAAGACCACAACATAGCTCAACAGAAACACAATTAGAGGAAAAAGAAGAAATTCTGCGGATTGAGATAAAGAAGAACACCAAATTACCGTGATTATGAGGAACAACGAAACTGAGCTCCCACATTGAAGCCGATTCCCGCTCCATGGACATCTACACGAAAACCTCCATAAACAATTACAATCCAACCAAACCTTCACTGAACACTAAAAAAGATAATAGAAGCGACCAAAAGACTCACAGCCTTAGATGGATCCCAAGAGCCGATAATCGAGGCAGAGCCGTAGACGTGAGGGATAATCTCGCCATTAGGATTGAAATTCTCCATTTTCAGAGAGACAAACAGCTGTCCGCCGGCGTGGTCGAGACTTCCGTCCCTGGCTTCCCCGCCGCCGCCGTCGGCAGCATCCTTGGACGTTCCCGTCCCCATTGGTGGGTGAACAAACCAAGAGACGAAGGAGCGAAGTGGTGAGTGATGAATTGAATGATGATGGTGTGAAATGGATAAGGAGGAAAGAGGAATTTGAAAGTGGGTGAGTGAATATTCGTTGGCCGTTGCTATCAGTGACGAACTGAGAGAAGTCGATGATCAGAGAATTTAGATTTCATGAATTAATTTGAAAGTTTTACTCAGCAGTAGATTATTAAAGAAAGAATCAAACTTTTTTTCTAATGTTGATTTGGAACTTTGGATCAAAAGGGCTATAAGGAAATGTATTGAATCCCTCTTCTATGAAAATATCCAGGCCACGTTTTCCTGCTTAATGGGACAATTCCGCCGAAATTAACCATTCCGTCGAAATTAGATTCAAGTAGGATTCCGGTTAGTAATTCCATGTTTTCCTGCAAAAATAACCTTCTAGAATTGAAACTTAACTCACTGTGAAATGACATAACTATCCCTATCCTATGACTTCTTCTTCTTCGACTTCTTCCATGTTTCACTGTTCCAGACAAAACAAAGAAGAAGACTTCATCTCTGTTCTTCTTCTTCTTCCCCAACACTCTCCAATTAGCTCCTCCTTCTGTGCATGGATTCGGTTTTCTCTCTACACCACTCGTCGCCATTAATCTCTTCCTCCTCTCGCCGCCTCTCTGTTTCCGCCACTCTCTCTCGTTTTTCCCTCAGCTTCACTCCTCCTTCAAATTTCTGCTCCGTTTCCCCGCTACGACTCATGTCTCAGAAATCCACCGCTGGTAACGGCCTCACCACGCCGAAGATCATCAACGGCGAGTACGGCTATGTGCTTGAAGATGTCCCTCATTTGACCGATTACCTTTCTGATCTTCCAGTACGTTCTTCTGGCTTCTTGATCTGCTTCGACTTCGATCTGGGTCGGCGGAGGCATCTGCTTCGACTTCAATCTGGGTCGGCGGAGGCGGCTGGTCGGTCGGCTGGTCGGCGGATCCGATCTGGGAGGCAGAGAACAGAGGCGGTGGTCGAGTACAGATAGAAGAGATAGAAGGGGAGGGGGCAAATTGGGTAATTAACACACAATTCCAACGGAATCGTCAAATTCCGTCCAATTTAGGTCGGAATCATAAAACACTATTGAGCTGGAATTAGGCCCCAAATTCCGTCGGAATTGGGCCGCAACGAAATGCGAGGAAAACAAGGAATTTGTTGTTTCCGCCGGAATTGGTTGATTCCGGCCTCGAAATCCTTGGAGGAAAACGTGGCCCCAATCTCTTAGGTCCAAGAAAGAAAAAAATCTTGTCCAAGGCTCGGTGGGCTAACGACATTATTAACTTTTTTTTTCTCTCGTATGAGAGCATTACCCCTTTTGAGGGTTTAGGGTTTTTGTCTTTCGCCGCCATTGTCTCCTGAGCTGCTGCAGTCGTCTCCTTCTGTCAACTCGAATCTATCTACGCCAGTTCTCCCTGCTCGATCGATCTCCGTGTCTCGTGGAGTTTTTGATCGTGGCCCCTTGATCTACTCCTATAGTTGTGCTACGGTTGAGTGGTTTATCTAGGGCAAGGGTTGAGAACATAGTTGGGAGATCTCTCGGAGTTAATCTAGTTTCACGAAGCGACTTGACGATGTCGGATAACCCAAGGGACACAATGGCACGTGAGCTTGAGGCGTTGCGATTGTTGGCCGAAGAAGATGAAGGTTTGCTATTACCGGAGGAAAACGCCTTGGATGACACCTGGCTATATGATCACTGTTTGATCGGCTTTGTGTTGTCACGCAAGCAGTACAACTTCAATATTCTCAAAAGCCGCATGGCTTCGATTTGGCAACCAGGACGGGAGTGAGTATACAGGAAATCCATAGTAATGTGGAGGACAGAATGCTATTGTTTCGTTTTTATCATGCTAAGGATGTCCGATGGGTGGCCGAAAACGGGCCCTGGACGTTTGATGGGAACTTAATCGTTCTTCATGAGCTGAAAAGAGGGGAGCACCCGGCGAATGTGGCTCTTAAAACAACCGAGTTTTGGGTACAGGTCCATAATCTCAGTAATGGTTTCTTCTCAGGCTCGTTGCTAAGGCACTCGGAAACTTTGTGGGGGAGTTTGTAAGCTATGATGAGTGCGGTACGATGACCTCAATAGACATGGTGATGCGCATCCGGGTACGTCTTGATATCCGAGAACCACTGAAGCGAGAGAAGAAACTTAAACGATCAAGTGGATTAGAGGTGGTGGCCAAATTCCGCTATGAAAAACTCCCTACCTTCTGTTTTATATGTGGCCGGCTGGGGCACATAGATAGACACTGTGAGGTGTACTTCCGTTTGCCAGATGACCAAATAGTCAGATTGTGGAACTTATCCTTGAAGGCGCCGGCCAGGAGGGGAAGTAATCTGGGAGGCGAGAAGTGGCTGGTGGAGGAAGCAGTTGAGGAGGTAGGTGGTACGGTCCTTCGTGAAAAGTCTCTGAATCAGGGAGCTCAACCACCGCGGCCTCGTAGCAATTTCTTGGCGAACCTGCGAGCGATGAAGTTCACGCAGGACTTGGCACTAGAGGGCATCCAAAGCGGTATGAAGGAAAACGGGAAGGAGATGATTGTTTCGGATGAGCGGAAAAGGCCACGGTCTTCGATAGCATGCCCCACAGATGATGATGTTATGGAGGTCGATGCTAGGAGTGGAGCGGAAGCTGCTAAGGTGACGAACGGGATCCAGGAACCCGACAAACCTGGCAACGACAGGACTGCAGAATGGCAGGACCTGTCCGAAACAATGATCATCTTAAGCTGGAACTGCCGGGGACTTGGCCAGCCTCGTGCGGTTAATGTTTTGGGTGATCTCGTTCGAGAACACCGGCCGTGTGTGATTTTACTTTTTGAAACTTTGGTTGTAGACAAATAATGGAAAGCATTCGAACCCAGTTGAAGTTTGATGGTTGCTTTACAGTGGATGTCGTGGGCGTAGTGGAGGAGTTAGTGTTTTGTGGAAGAATGAAATAAATGTGGCTTTAATCTCGTACTCGCGCACGTTCATTAATCTGAGTGTTACTGATGATAGCTCGAATCCTTTTCGTTTGACAGCTTTTTATGGTCTGCCCGAAAGAAGTAGAAGAAGAGAGTCGTGGTCTTTACTCCGAGAGATTGCAAGTACCAGAAACGATGCTTGGCTTTGTATGGGAGATTACAACGATATCTTGAGTACCGAGGATAAAAGAGGGTTGCATGATCACCCCAACTGGCTACTAGCTGGTTTTCGCGAGACTATCATTGACTGCGGCTTGAGTGATATACCCCTACAAGGATATCCGTTCACGTGGAGTAGAGGTAGAGGAACTCCGGAGTTTGTCGAAGAGAGCCTTGATCATGCAATGGCTACACGTCTTTGGCATGATATGTACCCATCGGCTACGCTAAAAAATCTTATTGCCTCAATCTCAGATCATAGCCCCATACTCCTTGACACAGTGGGGGTTGTGGAAGAACGATTTATTAAGCCTTTCAGATTCGAAAATGCTTGGCTTTTGGAACCCTCCTTTCAGAAAATGTTTGAAGCTTGCTGGCGGAAATTGGGGAATATGAATATCGTGGTTAAGCTTGAAAGATGTGCCGAAATTTTAAAAGAGTGGGGTCGAGACTATGCTCGTCGCTTCAGAAAAGGGATTAAGGTTGGACAAGAGTGTTTAAAGCAGCTGAGAGAGTGTAATACAAGGGAAGCTGCAGCTGAGTACACCGAAAAGCAGAAGGAGGTTACAAATCTCTTGGAAATTGAGCACAACTATTGGCGTCAGAGGGCGAAAAAGATGTGGTACCGGGACGGAGATCGTAATACGCGGTACTTTCACGCCACGACATCGGCGAGGAAGAAAAAGAAGGAGTTGCACACGCTTGTAGACGATGATGGTCGGGTATATGAAGGTAATGTCGAGCTGGGAGAAGTGGCAGTAAATTATTTTAAACAGCTTTTTGAAGCCGGTACCTGTGAGGTTGATCCGATTTTGGAATGTCTGAGAACAAAGGTCACCGATTCTGATAATGGCGAGCTCGACCGACCTTTTACTGCAGAGGAAGTTAGGGTGGCTGTTTTTAGTATGGGTAAAGATAAGGCGCCGGGACCGGACGGGTTCAATCCAGGCTTCTTCCAGCACTTCTGGGGAATTATTGGGGATGAAGTAACAGATGCTTGCATTCGCTGGATGGAAGCTGGCTCGTTGCCTGGGGGTATTCACGACACTACGATTGTTCTTATTCCCAAGATAGATAACCCAAGCTCAATGAAGGATTTGCGACCCATTTCGTTGTGCAATGTGCTTTATAGAATCGTGCCAAAGTGATGGCAAACAGAATCAGAAGGGTCATCTCAAAACTTATCACTCACGAGCAGTCCACCTTCATCAAAGGCAGATCCATTGTGGATAACATCATGATCACGTTCGAGGCAATACACAGTATGAAGAGGCGTCCTAATGTCAAACTGGGTGAACTTGCTCTAAAGATTGATATTTCTAAGGCCTATGACAGAGTAGAATGGATCTATCTAGAAGGCGTCATGAGGAAATTCGGTTTCTCGGAAAAGTGGATCTGTTTGGTGATGAACTGTGTTAAATCGGTGGAGTATCGGGTAAACATTAACTCGAAGCTCACAGACAGATTTCGGCCATTCCGGGGTTTGCGACAGGGCTGCCCCTTGTCCCCTTTTTTGTTCATTTTGTGTGCCGAGGGGCTATCTGCTCTGCTAGAACATGAGACGGCGAGGCAGAACATCCAGGGATGTAAAATCAGTGGTGGCGCGCCAAGGGTGTCCCATCTTTTGTTTGCAGACGACTGCCTGCTGTTCTGCCGAGCTACAATAGCCGAAGCAAGGATGATGCGCAGCATCTTGGACAGATATGCCAGAGCGTCAGGCCCGGTTATAAACTACGAGAAATCAGGTATGCTATTAACCAAGAGTACAGATACCTTGTTGGAAGATGGTATTAGGCATATTCTTGGAGTTTTTGGGGAGTTTGACACAGACAGGTACCTGGGTATGCCTGCAATGGTAGGGGCGAAGAAGCGGAAAACGTTTGCTTTCATGCGTGAACGGCTGGCAGCGGATCAGATCATGGTTGGGACGGTGTATGTCCAAAGGAGGTAAAGAAATTATGATTAAAGCTGTAGCACAATCTCTTCCTGTATACTGTATGAACGTTTTCAAGATCCCTGTAACTCTGGCTGCGGAGTTAGAGCGGATGATTAACTCCTTCTGGTGCGGTATGAAAGGTGATCGGAGAAGAGGGATGAACTGGCTGAAATGGGAAAAATTAGTTAGTAGTAAGCTTCGAGTTAATGTTGGAGAGCTGATGTTTCTGGCAGTTCCCTCTTAGCCAAAGTTAGTAGTAAGCTTCGTGTCCTGAAGGAGGATCTTAAAAAGTTGAACAAAGAGAGGTATTCGGATATTCGAGAACGAGTTAAGGTGGCAGAGCTGAATCTTACTTGTGCTCAATCCTGCTATCTTAATAGTGCTAATCCTGCGGATTTTGAACAAGTAAAGAGGTATCATACTATTTGGCAGGATTTATTGAAAGCTGAGGAGATTTTTCTTAAGCAGAAATCGTGCAGTAGATGGGTGAACTGTGGAGATCAAAATTCTACTTACTTTCATCGTTCCCTGGTGGTTAGAAAGTCCTATAACACAATTACTAGGTTGATTGCAGAGGATGGAACTGCTCTTATGGATTCAGAGGGGATTGGTAAAGAAGCAGTTGATTTTTATAAGAAGCTGCTGGGGACTCCTGATAACAATCTCATGAGGCAGAATGTAGCATATTACTCTGAGTTGCTGATAAACAAGTTGTCTAATGCTGAGAGTCTTTCCTTGTGTGAGCCTGTTTCTGATAAGGAAATTAGGGATGCTCTCTTTTCGATTGGTGATGATAAGAGTCCAGGTCCTGATGGCTACTCTGCTTTCTTTTTCAAGGACTCTTGGAATGTTATTGGTCGGAGGTCACTAGTGCAGTTAGGGGTTTTTTTGCCTCTAGGGAGCTTCACCCGGGATTAAATTCAACAATTATTGCTTTGATTCCGAAGGTGCCGAATGCTGACAGAATGAAACTTTTAGGCCTATTTCTTGTTGTAACGTGCTTTACAAGTGCATTACAAAAGTCATGGCCAATCGGTTGAGTAGGGTTCTCCCAAGGTTAATCAGTAAAAGTCAGTCGCATTTGTTAAAGGGAGATTAATTAGTGATAACATCCTTCTAGCTCATGAGTTAGTAAGTGCTTATCATAAAAGTCAAACCTCTCCTCGTTGTGTTTTGAAGGTTGACATCATGAAGGCTTTTGACTCGGTGGATTGGGACTTTGTTCTCACAGTTCTTGAAGGTATGAATCTCCCTCAGCAGTTTATTGATTGGATCAGGCAGTGTTTGGTAACCTCTCGTTTCAGTGTTAATATTAATGGCTCCTCGGTTGGTTACTTTGCTGGGAGGAAGGGGCTTCGTCAAGGGGACCCCTTATCTCCTCTTCTTTTCGTCATTAGTATGGAGGTTCTGCATTGTTTGTTGAATAGAGTGGCAATGCTTAATTTATATCCTTTCCATCCGAGGTGCAAGAAGCTAGGTATTACTCATCTATGCTTCGCGGATGATCTCCTCATCTTTGCTAATGGTAGTGTGGATGGTATCAGGAAGATTTCAAAAATCCTTGATTCTTTTTACCTATTATCTGGTCTGAAGATCAATCCGGGAAAGACTGATTTGTTCTGCTCTACCTCTGTCTCTCCTATAGTTCGGGACACTATAATGAATCAAATGGGCTTTAACATAGGTGAGCTTCCAGTCAGATATCTTGGCGTCCCTCTAATCAGTGGTAAGCTTTTGAATGCTGATTGCCAGGTTCTTATAGATAAGATTGTTGCTAGAATCTCTTCTTGGACAGCAAGGACCCTTTTCTATGCGGGGCGTTTGCAGTTGGTAAAATCAGTCTTGCTGAGCATTTCTCATTATTGGATGAACATATTCTTACTGCCTGGTATGGTTATTAAAGAGATAGAGAGAGTTTGTAACAGATTCTTGTGGAATGTGGATGGAGTTGCTAGAAAGAAGGTGAAGTGTTTTTGGGCAAGGATGGTTGTCCCGTTCGAACAGGGGGGCTTGACCTCCCAAATCTTGCTCTTTGGAATACAGCATGTATAGCAAGGCATCTTTGGTCAATCATTATGAAGGGTGAGTCACTTTGGATTGCTTGGATTCACACTTATAGGATTCAAAAACTGATATTGGAGCTGTACAACTAGTACTAATGCGTCCTGGATTTGGAAACGGATTCTGAAGGCTAGAGAGAAAATATTCCCTTATTTTACTCTTGACTTGGACGGAGCCTTGCTTTGGGATGGTCATCCAGTAGGTAAGTTTAAGGTGAGTACCATTCTCCATACTATTCGTGGTACTAGTGATTGTGTTGGGTGGTCTGACTTAGTATGGAAGTGCCCTATGATCCCTAGCCATTGTTTCCTTACTTGGATGGTGATGAGTCGAAATACTACTACAAAGGACAAGCTTTGCAAATGGGGGGTGATTTCTGATGATGAATGTGTCCTTTGTAATGGTTCTTCTGAGGACTTCGAGCACATCTTTATACACTGTGTTTATAGTAGAGCTGTGATGCTAAAGCTGTTTGAAAAGTTCCGGCCGGAAATCAATGTGGTCAGCTCCACTTGGGGGGATCTTTGTAGTTGGGCTTCAACCTTTACTGGGGGGAGTGGTAGGGATATTGCTGGAAGGCTCTTATGGAGGGCGTATTGTTCAAGTGTTTGGAAGGAAAGATGTGCTAGAGCATACGGTACGAGGAAGAAATCAGTGGAGGAGTTGGTATCTTCAGCGAAGCTGCTTTTGAGTCTCTTAGCTATTCGTACAAACCCGAGTGATGTAGCTAGTTATTTTTGAGAGTTTTGTTTCTCTTCTTTCCCCTTGTAATTATTTTCTTTTGATTGTTCTAGCTCTTAACATTTCTCTCAATCTCTCTTTTTCTTGGGATTGAGATTACCTTACTTTTGATGAAATGAAATTACGACATTCATAAAAAAAAGGAGGGATGGGGTTTCGTAACCTTCATGGGTTTAATATGGCGTTGCTAGCAAAGCAGGGTTGGAATCTATTAACCAACCCAGATGCTCTTGTCTCTAAAGTTTTCAAAGCTAAATATTACCATAAGGGAGATTTTTTATCGGCTGAACGTGGTTCAAATCCGAGTGTTGTGGTGGCAAAGCATCTGTCAAGCAAAGCCTATTATCCAGGGGGGTTGCGGTGGAGAATTGGTGATGGTAGGTCAATCAATGTTTGGAATGATCCCTGGCTTACGGATGACGGAAGCAGGTATGTGCAAACGCCTTGTATTGACGGCTTGGAGAATTTAAGAGTTCAAGATTTATTTATCCCAGAAATTCACCAATGGGATGTTGAACTTCTTGAAGAGTTATTTATACCTCGTGACGTCGAAGCAATTCTGAAGATCCCTTTGAGAAGGCAGGTGGGGGGTGACGAAGCTGTGTGGCATTTCGGGAAGAAAGGCAGCTATTCAGTTAGCTCGGGCTATAGATGGTGGGTTGATCATGTAAGCCGTATTAATAATCATGTGCAGGAAGGCTCGTGGAGGAATCTTTGGGCAACAAATGTTCCTCCAAGATTTAAGATTATGACCTGGCGACTTGCGAAAGATATAGTCCCCACGAGAGATGTGTTGACACGGCGGCACATTGAGGTTCCCCAGGACTGCGGACTTTGCAGACAAGGAGTTGAGACAAATCAGCATCTCTTTCTTGAATGCCCTTTTGCCCGAGACTGTTGGAGGGAGGCAGGGTTGGAGGCTTCAAGGAGTCAATAGCGGTTAATAATTCCTCTTTCCAAGAGTGGATACATTCGATGCTTAATCATGGATCGCAGGAGATGATTGAGAAAGGCATGGCTCTACTTTGGAGTCTCGGAGGGAGAGGAATGCATGGGTTTGGAGGAATGAGACTAAACCGGCGTTCGTTGTGTCTCATTGGCAATTGAGGGACTGACGGACTGGAAGTTGGCGCGTCAGCCGATCCTCTCATCTCAGCCAGGAGCGTCGGTGACCAGGTGTGTGAAATGGCATCCCCCGATGCAGGTACCTTAAAATGCAATGTGGATTGGGCGTTTTTCCCAGATTTGAGATTGTCAGGAATTGGAGCTTGCCTTCGGGATTCGACGGGGCGCTTGATGAATTTTGTAATGCTGACCCAGCAGGGATGCTCGCCGGCCAAGGATGGAGAGGCTAATGCACTGTTCGAAGCAATGCTATGGCTTCATTATATGGGGGTCTCAAATGTCATAATTGAGACAGACTCTCAAAGTGTTGCAAATGGTTTCAATGGCAGAGAGGCTGACAGGACGGAATTTGGCATGACTATTGAGGCTTGCAGACGACTCCAACCCCAGAATTCCCAGGTGGTCTTTGTACGGAGGGATAGGAATGAGTTACAATGTTTTAGCTAGACACTCTCGTTTCTTTGCGTCACCCACTCTGGTAACGCCCCTCTTGATTGGATGGATCAGGCTTTGAGTAATATTTGCTCAAACCCTTGTTGATGAATGAAATTGATGATAATTTCCCTAAAAAAAAAAAAGGCTCGGTGGGCTAACTGGGTCCGCAGACGGCACACACTAGTAAACTAAAGTTGGCGTCTTATCTGTTTCCTTTTCCACCTCTCCTTCTTCTTCCCAGTTTCAGTCTCTGAGAAAAAGGAGAAAGAAATGGCTGCCCTCCTCCCAAAGTTTCCATCTTCCTTCGTTTCACGACATGCCAGAGCCATTCCTTCTCTGGTAGCTCAACCTCGCAATTGGGTTCAACAGTCTGCAGCGTTTTCACTACAGGTACCGCCTGCTTCCTTCCAGATTAATAAGCCCCTAATTGACTGAAATAGTGAAATTCACTTAGTTGTTTCCAGGAAGATTGGTTGCAGAAGATAGGCATGGCAGTCTCTCTTTGAGGAGGCAAAGATCGACCTTTGTGGTTTCTGCTTCTGAAAGTAGTTCCTCTTCCAGCTCTGATGGGAATAGTGAAGACGGTAGCTTAGATAAAGGCAAGGCATGTATATGGGAGAAAGATTGGTTGCTTGATTATTACTGGAATTAGCTTCCTTGATTGCATTTTGAAGTTATCCTCTGTAGGGTTTTTGCTCTAGTCTGGTAGGATTAGGCTGTCAGTGTTGAGAATCTTGGAACCTAAAGTTATGTATGGAACTTGATGCATTTAGGTTGTAAATTCAGGAGCAAAAACATGGTGGAATAGAGTTAAAGGCCTTGTTAGGTACATGAATTGATAATTAGAGGGTGTGTCAGGATAAGTATTTGTTAGAAGTCGGAGAACGTTAGATTACCTTGTTGGATATTCGGTAGCAAAAGAGTAGTGGAAGACGGTAAGATCCACTGGGCAATTGAAAACTCTATACTTCTGAATACAGAGTTTTTAACCAACATCACACAAATTGCTTCTATACCAAACAACTACATAGACTGGATTCATGTTGAATGTTTCGCGTAAGCTGATCTCTCTTTAGTCCAAATTGTACTCCAGATGAGAGATAGAACATAAGAATATGGATAGTATTGCTCAAAATCCTGCAATCCGATACTGAATGAATCAGAATTCTTATACTGTTTGCTGATAGTTTTCTTTTCTCTCTTGGTTTATGTGTTTGTGTTGTGGCTTCAAAAGCAGACTCCATTTGGGTACACCAGGAAGGATGTTATATTGATTGGAGTTGGACTGATTCTTCTTGGCTATGGCATGAAAAGTGGACTAGAGGTATCTTGTCTTTCACTGTTAACTCATAATTTTTGCCTCAAATACGTATATCTTGCTCTGATCGTTTGGTGGCCTCTTTACATTGGTGTCTATTTTGCAGTTGATTGGATTCGATAACTTCCAAGCAGGGAATATTGTTGAAGTAATACTGGTTCTGGGCCTAACTGTTGGATGGATATACAGCTATATCTTCAGAGTCTCCAACAAGGAAATGACATATGCTCAGCAGCTGCGAGACTACGAGTACAAAGTCATGGAGGTATGAATCGATATATATATACATTAGCGTTATCGAACAACGTATACTTGCCCTAACTTCATACCCCAAGTAGCATAAAGGTCTTCAATGCTGCATTATAAGAAAACCTGATCTGAAGTCCCAAGATTGAGCCTGAAATATCCAATATAGTTTGGCTCCATCTTGGAATCGGTATTCCCTACCTTCTGAACACTGAAGATGTTGAGTTTCATTCTTTGTCTTCAGTTGGAATCAATCCTCTCCACAGTTGAGTGCTAATGATCTTGGGTTTATGCTTTTGCTTGGCTTTTGTATGCAAGTAAGCCAACTTTACATGTGATGCTAGTGTGGAGAATCATTACATTCCAATAACCCAATAACTCGAGTTGTTAGAGGAAAGGCTCATAATTGGTTTTATATATAACATTACTTAGCACATACCCTCAGACGAAAGCTCATAGAAGGGGAGTGAAGTTTGCACATGTACTTCGATACTCTGATACCATGTTGAGAACCATTATATCTCAATAACTCGAATTGTTTAGAGAGATTCAGAATTGGTTTATATAACGTTTCTTAGCATGCTTCCTCAAACAAAAGCTCGTAAAATGTGATAGTAGTTTGCACAGGTCTACCAAGCCATGTGCAAGTGAATTGATTGGTTATGTTTGGTACTAACATGATTCTATATCGTGATCTTCCGGTCAAAGACTATGATACCACGTGGAGAACTATTACATCCCAATCAATAGCTCGAGTTGTTGAGAGGCTCAAAATTTAGTTTATATGGCATTTGTTAATAGTTGTGTCTAAAGTGTTGGGACAACTTCGATATACGAGTCTGTTACTACTTCTGCGCTCAACTCTTAACGAAACCGACATTTCTATGCTGTGCAGAAACGGTTCGAGAGCTTGACAGAAGCAGAGATAGCAGCACTGATGGAACAAGTCGAAGAGGAGAAGAGGCGCATTAGTGACAAGGATAAGGTTGTCTAGGCTTATACCGGCCGGGTTGAACAATGGGTAAAACATTCACTAGTATAGGAAAAGGAAATGTTATGTTTGCTGTATATAGCATAAGTAAAACCATGGTACAGAGATTTCTGAAGCTTGAAACCTGTAATGCTCTGTTGTAAGCCATATCTGTAATCTGCAAACTGCATCTGTTCAATGATAGTGTTGAGTCAAGATTGTAACTTTAGTTATCAACTTTGTTTGATTTGCTAAAACACGAATCAAACAAGGGCTAAAATACTTAAAAGGTCCCGAAACTATAGGGTGAGTTACAAATTCGTTCTAAAACTTTAATCTGTTACAGAGTGGTCCTATTACTATGAAACATGTTACAGAGTAGTCCTAGTGACGTCATAAGTGTATTTTTTTCCAGCCATTTTGCCACGTCATAAAGTAGATGAGTTAAGATTTAGATTTGAAACATATTGTTGAATTTTGAGTTATCTTTTAGATGACATGAAAAAATGGCTGAAAAAGTACACTTATGACGTCACTAGGACTACTCTGACATATTTCATAGTAATAGGACCTGATGGGCCCTTGAGTTGTATCCGCCCTCGCACATGATGAGGGCGGTCCATCACTCCAAGCGTTCGAAACAGTTCCATAGTATCGCCTCGAGGCTGTAAGGGGCTCGAGGCGATACTGGGGGCAATTGATGGGCCCGAGTTGAATCCGCCCTCGAACATGGCTAGGGCGGTCCGTCACTCCAGGGCGGTCCTCTGTCCGCCTCAGCCAAGGGATCACCTGTCATGTCTACAGGAGGCCACCGCCCATTACTGTTGACGGTGACCCGCTGCGGCCCACTCAGAGCAGGACACGTGGACCTGCCAGACCAATGGGACCTATAAATAACAGGGTCCCCCATTCAGAAGAAAAGGGACAGACCTGGGACCATACGCCTGATACTACGAGCTTTCGCGCTGTACGCTAAAGGCTATCGGTTCCGCCCACACAAAAGGGCTCTCGCCCGGTACTTCTCTGTAACCCATTCTCCCTACATTATCCACATACTTGCCACCTTACACATACTAACCCCTTGCACGTCCACCCTGCAAGGTACCATCCGCCGAGACACTCCGAGGACGGATTCATCGCCTCATCTCCAAAGAACCACAGTATTGATCCACCGGTCCAACTATCTGAATCAGGACCACTCTATAACATATTAAAATTTTAGGACGAGTTTGTAACTCGTCCTACAGTTTCGGACTTTTTAAGTATTTGAACAAGTATAAAATACATAGGCAGCTTCGCAAAATTTGTATTTTTTAATGAATTTTGACTTTAGAGCTCCTTGATTAATTAATTAATTCCTTTTTTTGTATATTTAAAATTTGGAAAATCAATGCTTTATCACTTGATTGAATGAAAACTCGTGAAAGAAAGTGAAGTTTACATAGTTTTTGAAGAAGTTTTTCATTTCCATTTTTTTTTATATATGGAAATCAATGATTTATCACTTGAATGAAAGCGAAATTGCATAGTTTTGGTCAGTTTTGTGTAACAAATTGTCAAGATTTGAAATTCAATTTTTTTTCTTTGTTAAAGACTCTGAGTTGTGAGCAATTACTTTCCAATAATTCGAGTTTTTTTTTCTTCCAATGTTATATTAAATTCAACCCGATACATTTTAAAAATGAACTCATGAATAATATCAAAGGGATCGAGTCATTAGCCTCAAATTCCCCACACCAAAAATGCGTAAACCAAATCGCTAATTACGCCATTTAGCGATTAGTATACCTTGCGAATCACTCAACCGACACGTGGCCGTTGGTTTGCATGGGAGTCAAGGAACAACTTATAGTGCTGAAGTTTCACACTCTAATATTTTCGGGAGTCAAGTCAGAAAAAGAGTACTGTACTGACTGTTTGACTTCCTCATCGGGAATTGAGCCGCGGATGAGTTCTACTGAGTCAGCAACATGGAATTCTGACTGTGATTTACTCCCAAAGTGGATAGGAATTTGGATAAATCCTGCAAACCGCCATGAAAGCTGGAAAACAATTTAACGTACGTACACGTCACCAACCCAATTCCGGCCAATTCAACTGGGCAACCAGCACGTGGAACCATGTTCGTTCTGTATAGATACGCAAATTATTTGAAGAAAATAATAATATAATAAGATTATAAGAATATGACGTGGATATTCTCTATTTTGAACTTGGTTCTTATCTATTTGTTTTCTAAAATTCTTACAAATTGATTTTTGACTAGGGGATAATCTCAACATATCAAAATGTGTAATCTTAATATTTCTTAATATTTCTCAACGTGTTTTGTCGATGTAAAATTTGTGTAAGGCGTTGAAAATGATATATCATAATGTGATTATAATCGACAATCTTATGTCATACAAAGTATGAGTTTAAATGAGATTATATCTGTTTCTATTTGGTCGCCCAGAACAATGAGATTTTTCTTTGCTCGGAATGAGTGGGCTGCCTGATTGATTCAAATGAGTATTTCTCGCAAGATAGTGAGTTTAGTGGTGTCGTAGATCGGTAGGTGATAACATAATAATAATAATGAGAGGGGGTTTAGTATGTACCAAACCAATATATTCCTGCAAGGAGTGTCGGTCCGTCCTTTTACGATGAGACTGGTGCCATATTTACTATGGAGGTTGTGGGAATCTGGGTAATCCCTCATTTGATGGGGGTAAACTGTCTAGATCTTACCACGTAGCTATGTTAAGCGAAACATTAGTCGTTTAGAGTTTCACATGCGCCCTTCCTCAGAGCAAACAACTATGCAGCTAAGCGTCAGGCCGATGAGCCTTTTTAATGAACTTTAGACGAGTTAAGCGATTCAGGTGATCTACCCAACCGGAATCCGAAACCCATCAATATCTTACCAAATCATATAAAAAAAAGAATTATAATTGATATTTGATACACGTGAATGACTGTATGTTGTTATCTATACTAAAACGTGGGAGAAGAGAGGAGTCGACGCCGCGTGAGAACATGGCCGATGGGCCCATGAAGAAAATGGGGGATTTTTTCCAGAAATGGGCATTGGTCCCAAAATTAATTCCCAAAATAGGCTCCATGTACGGTTAATTCTCAAAATAGGCTTGGTTTTGCTGACTGGGCATGTATGTCGCCAAAATAAATGACGATCATGTTTATCGCCAAAAATATTGACGATTTTCACCATCTGACACAACACCAGCAAAATCGCCACTTATACTGGCGATTTCAGCATGAAAATCGCCATTATAAGTGGCGATTTTATGCTGACTTTGTCAGACAAAAATCGCCACTTATAGTGGCATTTTCACAGTACTTTTCCATTCTCCTTTTTGTCTGACACTTTTATTTCAAATATAGTAAAATAGCATTTTAGCCTTTCTACTTTGTTAACTTAACAAATAGCCCCTTATTGTATAAATCGCTATTTTTATCTCTCATGCTTTGACCAATTTGTATTTTGGATCCTTCCATTTCAACTATAAGAAGGATCCACTATAAGTATGAAAGATAAAAATTTCAACTACAAGAAGGATCCACTATAAGTATGAAAGATAAAAATGACGATTTATACAATAGGGGCTATTTATTAAGTTAACAGAGTAGAAAGACCAAAATGCTATTTTAGTATATTTGAAATCAAAGTGTCTGACACTTTTATTTAAATATAGTAAAATAGCATTTTGGCCTTTCTACTTTATGAACTTAACAAATAGCCCCCTATTGTATAAACCGCCATTTTTATCTCTCATACGTTGACCAATTTGTATTTTGGATCCTTCCATTTCAACTATAAGAAGGATCAACTATAAGTATGAGAGATAAAAATAGCGGTTTATACAATAAGGGGCTATTTGTTAAGTTGACAAAGTAGAAAGACCAAAATGCTATTTTACTATATTTGAAATAAAAGTGTCAGACAAAAGGAGAATGGAAAAGTACTGTGAAAATCCCCATTTGAAGTGGCGATTTTTGTCTGACAAAGTTAGCATAAAATCGCCACTTATAATGGCGATTTTCATGCTGAAATTGCCAGTATAAGTGGCGATTTTGCTGGTGTTGGTGAAAATCGCCAATATTTTTGGCGATAAACAATGATCGCCATTTATTTTGGCGACATACATGCCCAGTTAGCAAAACCAAGCCTATTTTGGGAATTAACCGTACATGGAGCCTATTTTGGGAATTGATTTTGGGACCAACCCATTTCTGGAAAAAATCCGAAAATGGGCCGCTTTAATAAATGGATAAGGTTTTGTCGGGAAGTGGACCCCACTCACTTGCCTATAAAAACGTGGCGGATCGGGGACAAACAGAGCACACACCACAACTCCGTTAGTTAACGTGTTCAATTCTCCGTCCATCTCTCTCTACCCGCCATAATTAACAGTCTTTTAAACTTCCCCTGCCGTCCCCTTTTCCTAATTTCCCGTCCTTAATAATTATTTTCCACTACGACTCTGTTTCTTTCTTTTTCCTTTTCCTTCTTTCTGAACATTACTTCGAACAGAGCACAAGAAAAAGTTGAAAAAAATTCAAAAAAAAGATAAGATGTGTGGGATACTAGCAGTTCTGGGTTGCTCCGACGATTCTCAGACCAAAAGGGTTCGAGTCCTCGAGCTCTCCCGCAGGTGAAAATTCTCCTTCCTCTGTTTTCAATTCGTGCTCTGTTTTTTGCTCTTTAATGGCGGAAATGATCATACTGTAATACTGTATGTACTCAACAGGTTGAAGCACCGTGGTCCGGACTGGAGCGGGCTGTATCAGCACGGAGACTGTTACTTGGCCCACCAACGCCTCGCAATCATCGACCCTGCCTCCGGCGACCAGCCTCTGTTCAACGAGAATAAGGCAATTGTGGTCACCGTCAACGGCGAGATCTACAACCACGAGGAGCTTCGTAAGCGCTTGCCTACCCACAAGTTTCGTACCGGAAGCGACTGTGATGTCATTGCTCACCTGGTAAATTTTAATCAGCCCTATTAGAAAAAAAACTCAATTTCTCTGAATCGAAACTCCATTAATTTATCCCCTTTTGGTGTGGAATTGATGTTTGTAGTATGAGGAATATGGAGAGGATTTCGTCAATTTGCTGGACGGGATGTTCTCGTTCGTGCTGCTTGATACTCGCGACAATAGCTTCATCGTTGCTCGTGATGGGACTGGGATTACCTCGCTCTACATCGGATGGGGGCTCGATGGTAATGTTCTCCGCAAAATTCGAACATAGTTATTGCGAGCTTAGTCATGGAATGAACAAATTCAGACCGTGAAGCTACGGATGTATCCCTAATCCCTTTATATACTTTTGTTAGATAAAAGGTCAATGCGAGCTCTGCAGGTTGTTTTCAATGATTCATGATAACTCGAGAGATCGCTAACGAGTATGGATATGTGCAGGATCGATTTGGATTTCTTCCGAGCTGAAAGGATTGAACGACGATTGCGAGCATTTCGAGTGTTTCCCACCTGGCCATCTCTACTCGAGCAAATCGGGTGGATTGAAGCGATGGTACAATCCGCCATGGTTCAACGAGTCTATTCCTTCTACGCCGTATGACCCACTTGCTCTCCGACGAGCATTCGAGAATGTAATCATCTTTGTTAGGTCATCTTGTTTGGTATTGTACATTGTACTAGTACTCAAGTTTCTAGTTCTTTGATAACAGGCTGTGATAAAGAGATTGATGACTGATGTCCCATTCGGCGTCCTGCTCTCCGGTGGGCTCGATTCCTCCTTGGTAGCTTCCATCACGGCCAGACACTTGGCCGGAACTCGAGCTGCAAAGCAATGGGGGTCCCAGCTCCATTCCTTCTGTGTCGGCCTCGAGGGCTCCCCAGACTTGAAAGCTGCAAAAGAAGTTGCAGACTACCTAGGAACCGTCCACCACGAGTTCACCTTCACAGTTCAGGATGGCATTGACGCAATCGAGGACGTGATTTACCACATCGAGACGTACGACGTCACCACCATCAGAGCGAGCACGCCCATGTTCTTGATGTCTCGAAAGATCAAGTCTTTGGGTGTGAAGATGGTCCTCTCTGGGGAAGGATCTGATGAGGTGTTTGGTGGGTATTTGTACTTCCACAAGGCACCTAACAAGGAAGAGTTCCATCGCGAGACTTGTCGAAAGATCAAAGCTTTGCATCAGTATGATTGCTTGAGAGCCAACAAGGCTACTTCCGCTTGGGGGTTGGAAGCTCGAGTTCCGTTCCTGGACAAGGAGTTCATCAATGTCGCTATGTCTATCGATCCTCAATGGAAGATGGTATGTTTAAAGTCTCGGTTTCTGTGTGTTGTGTTCTTTGACTGACAAGACGTGTTTTGGAGTAACAGAGGTTACAATTAGTTACTTGAATGTTTTTGTGTTTCCTTGCAGATCAAACCAGAGGAAGGGAGGATAGAGAAATGGGTTCTTAGGAAAGCCTTCGATGACGAAGAACACCCGTATCTACCTAAGGTTGGTTGAATGGTGTTCTTACTACCATCTGTTTAGCATGTCAGTAAACAATATAAGATGCAACGCAATACGATTCAGACGGAAGAATTTCAAAAGTTCAAAGCTGATCCCATTTGGGTTTCCTTTCTGCAGCATATTCTGTACAGACAGAAAGAGCAATTCAGTGATGGTGTAGGCTACAGCTGGATTGATGGCCTCAAAGCTCATGCCTCTCAACATGTATGCTGCATAATCAAAACACATTTCAACCCTATGTTTTGGTCGAAATCGAGTTTAAGCTGATCCGGATTTTATTCGTGTTTCAGGTGACTGATAAAATGATGCGAAATGCTGTGCATATCTTCCCACACAACACCCCAAACACCAAAGAAGCTTACTACTACAGAATGATCTTTGAGAGATTCTTCCCCCAGGTGAACTTACTGCAATTAATTCTTAACTCCCTCTTTCAAGTTCAATACCTCATCTAACTATGTTTTCGATCGGTGTTTTTGATACAGAACTCGGCCAGTCTGACTGTTCCAGGAGGAGCAAGCGTGGCGTGCAGCACAGCGAAAGCAGTAGAATGGGATGCTTCATGGTCAGGCAATATGGACCCTTCTGGTAGAGCTGCATTGGGAGTTCATCTCTCGGCCTATACTTCTGCCGCAAATTCTGGGATCATGCCTCAGCCGAAGAGGATCAACAGCATGTCGCGGATGATTGAAACGAATACTGCCAAGGAACTGGCAATCCAAAGCTGATGAATTTCTGTGTATATGTATCCAACTTAGTTTAGCAGCTAAAACTTGGATGGCATGGTTTTTTGGTTGCCTTTAGAAAGGGATGAAATCTGTGTTCTCCAAACGATGTCGTTTGTTTGGTTTGGGGACTTTGTTGTACTATTGTTGTTGGAATGTATGCTTCTGTAATATTGTGTTTGCATCTGTTGTTTAAGGTTTTCTGTAATGTCTGTCAGTAAATATGAAAGAAAGCTCCTTTTTGTATATGTACCAGTTCGGCATTCAGTTTTCGACTTTCGATTCTGTATAATGATCTCATAGTTCTTTCGACAAACTCTGCTTTCGCAGCAAATCGATATAAGATTAGTATCTGGTCAATCATTATGTACATCTCTGCAACTGGATATGAACAATATCGATATCATGTTCTAAAACGAATTTGAATGAATCAGTAGCAATGATTACCTCGAGGTAGTTATCGGTCTTCTGAAATGCTAACGGTCGAGAACATCAGCCATAGCTAGTTTTCGCATCAGCTTGAAGCTACCCAGGCACTCATTTCAGTCTCTGAATATTCTAGCTTTTCATCCCTTTCCATGTGACGGTAGAGATGTCCGCGGTGGACAGTATCCTCTGCAAAGAACATCGTGACACGGTTATCAATGTCAATCCAGCTACATCCAGGACTCTTCCTCATGCTCAACTCCTTCATCTTTAACCTCATGGTGCGCATATCCTTCCATTTGCTTGAAGAAGCATACATGTTCGACAATGAAACATAAGTCGATGGATCATCGGAACCCTTTTCAAGAAGTAGCTTTGCGATTTCTTCTCTCAATTCAACTTCCTTGTGCAAGCCACAAGCTGAGAATATTGTGCTCAACAGCTCAACATCGTCTCTAATATCTGGATTTGATTGAAGAAGGTGATAAGCTTCACGCACCTTCCCAATGCGCCCAAGAAGATCGATCACGCATGAGTAATGTTCATGTTTGGGTTGCAGATTGTATTCATTGATCATTCTTCCGAAATAATAACAACCTTCGTCGACCAATCCTGCGTGGCTGCAGGCTGATAGAACTGCAAGGAAAGTAACTCCATCTGGCTTCACATTAGCCGACTCCATTTTGTTGAAGAGCTTCAGAGCCTCTCTAGCTTGCCCATTTGAACCATATGCAGTAATCATAGACGTCCAAGATATCAGGTCCCTGACCGGCAACTTGCGGAATATGTTGAAAGCTTCGTTTATTTCGCTACATTTGGCGTACATATCCAACAGAGCCCCCATAACTACTTCATTGTTTTCCAGTTCATTCTCGGCGACCGATCTGTGGATATCTTTGCCCTGTTCCAAGGCTGCTAACTGCGCACAAGCTGATAAAGTGCTGGAAAATGTCATAGCATCTGGCTTCATTCCTGCCACTTTCATTCGACTGTAAATACTAAGAGCATCGAAGTACCTGCCAACCATTACATATCCGGAAATCATCACGTTCCAGTGAACTATTTCCGGCCTTGGGATGAACCTGAATACATTTTCAGCTAAGTGAGGTCTTCCACATTTGAAATACAGATCAATAAGGGCACTATTGATGAACTCATCACCAACGATTCTGTTCCGTAATATGTACCCATGGATAAATCCTCCGAGTCGAAGTTGTGAAGATCTCGAACAGGCCATCAATATGGTACTCAAAGTGGTCAGAGTAGGTCTAGTACCTTCCTCAATCATCACCCTGAGAAGTGAAATACATTGATTACAGTCACCGGTCAAGCCATAAGCCGAAATCAACGAATTCCAAGCAACTACGGTCTTCTTCGGCATCTGCTGAAAAACAGTTTCGGCCATCTCCAAGCAACCACATTTTCCATACAACTCAACAAGAGCAGAGCTAACCAAATCATCAAACACAAACCCAGTTCTCATCAATTCCATATGAATCCGCTTCCCCATTCCCAAGTCTAGAAGTCTAGCACAAGCAGAAACAACGATTGTTAACGTAACAGAGTTCGGCTCAAATCCAAGTCCTCTCATCTTCTCAAACAAATCCAACGCCTTCTTAGCATTACCATCCTGATAATAACAAGATATAACAGTGTTCCAACTCGCCACATCTCTGTCAGGCATTTCATCGAACAGCTGAACTGCATACTTGAAAACCCCACATTTCGCATACAACCTCACAAGAGAACTTGCAATCACAACGTCAAACACATACCCAGATTTCACAAAATGGCAATGCATCGCTCTCCCAGGAAGAATCCAATTCAACGCACCGCAGGCCTTCAACACATTGGGGTAAGTAAAACAATCGGGCTTCAAATGTGGATACTGCAGCAAGCTTTTGAAGAGCTCCACAGCTTCAATGTACATGTGATTTTTCGTGTACGCTGCCATGAGGCTATTCCACAAGGAGATGTCCAATGGGTTTTCAACACTTCGGAAAACAAGTCCGGCAAAGCCATGACAGGAGCAAGAAGAATAGACATTGATGAGGCTTTTACACAGAGGAATGTTGTCCTGCAAGCCTAAGGTCACGATCTTTTGGTGAATGAGTTTAGCTTGTAGGAGAGATTTTGAACCACTGCAATTTCTCAACAGAGAGATTAACTTCGGGATGGTCATTCATGAAGGATTGATGCTCTCTCAACGATGAATTCTAGCCCGTCCGACTCTAATATTACCAATGCGGGTGATCTGATCTGCTTGTGGCTTCTTCCAGTAGCGTTGGACCAAGTGAATTGATAAACCCAGTCTTGGTATGCATCAAACTATGGAGCTGGAAGTCAACCAAGTATGGCGGATGATTCATTGACAGAGAAGAACCTGCAACCCTAATCAACCTGGTAATGAGACGGTTTGACCCGGCCGGGCCCGGCCCATTGACTTTGGGTTAATTAATTATTTACTAGATTGATGCCCATCTTAGTTAAATATATGATTTTTATATGAGAAAATATCATTTTGGCCCCTGTACTTTCTCAACTTAACAAATAGCTCTATATACTATAAATCGCTCTTTTATCCCTCCTACTTCGACAACTTTTCCGTTTGGGTCATGTTTGTCTTCGTGACGAAAAGAAGGGCAACCCTATCACTATTCACCATGACTAGTTAAGAGTTGACATAGTAAACAGTGGTAATCTTTCATATCGGTATGATTTTGAAAATACTTCGACTAACATGGAACTGAATGTCGGTTAATTCGGTCATCAATCGACCAAAATCGGTTAACTCAATAAACTTTGACTTGTAACTTACACACAAAAACCGACCAAAATTTGGTAACAAAAAATTAACCGTTCTGACCAAAATAATTTGCCCAGTTTTAATTGAATCCTACCAATTTAATCGATTATGTCCGATATGATCAATTTTATCATTTTTTACCAATTTTGACCAATTTAAATTACTTTATATAGAATAAATCCCAAATCATACTCCATGTGATTAAGCACTCATTATTCCACTATTGTTTCAGTCAAGGTCAATTAACCGTTGGTTAACTACTATTTGGCCGTTGACCAACTTATTGAAAAGTGCTTAACCAATCTTCGACCCGACCATTTCAATCGATTAATAGTTGGTTAACCCATTTTAATCGATTAATCAGTTCTATCCATTAACCCAAACCGAATCGCCAGAGTAATCACAATCCACAATCTGTCATCTTCCTCTGCACTTTCCGAAACTCAGTAAGAACAGGGTATATATTCTCAAACGCCTCATAAGTCTCATCTCTCTTCTTAGCTCCAGTAATCACAATCTTCCCCGAAACGAAGATCAACAGCACGATCTTCGGCTGCTTCATTCTATAAATCAAACCCGGAAACAGCTCAGGTTCATAGCTCGAGAACTGATAATGTGACGACCCAGCAAGACCCTCCAGCCTAATGGGGAACTTCACATCACAAGACCCGACTATGTTCTGGATCTTGAAATCCTTGAATTTGGCCGCGAACCCGAGCTTCTGCACGATTCGGGCGTACTTTCTAGCCGCGAGCTTCGAGTCGTTCTCGCTTTTCGCTCCCGTGACTACCATCTTCCCCGAGGCGAAGATGAGCGCGGTGGTTTTCGGGTCCCTGATTCGCATAATGACGGCGGAGAATCGCTTGGGGTTGTACTCGGCGTTGCGGGCTTGGAGAGCGATGTGCTTGAGGTCTAGCTTGCAGTCTAGGTTTACTGTGGAGACGATGTTCTGGAGTGTGGGGATGATTCCGGATGGATTGACGGGGAGAGTAGCTTCCAATTGTTCCGCCATTGTTGTTTGAGAAAAAGCTAGGGTTTTGGAAGACGCGGAATCGGAAATTCGATCGGTGAAATCGTGGGGAGATCTGTGAATCTGTGATTGGGAGGGAAAGGAAATTCAAATTGATTGATCTTCAATCTTTTATAGGTTTTGAAGGATTTGTTGAATGAGAGATTGGGGATTTGGAGCAGAGAGCTCTGGTTCTAGGGATTTTCCGAGAGGGGGGCGGGAGAGTCAAAGGGAGGAATTAAGGATTCCCCGTGTCCCTCCCTTATTTATAGTTTACTGAGATGTGTGATAAATGTCAGTTTAGTACCTCAAATAATTATATTTATACTTTAGTTTGATTACTTTTCCAGTCCTTCTTTCGGAGATAGCAATATAGGAAGTAGTAAATTATCTACGATCTACCTAGGGAATGAGGATTACCGGAGTAAGTGCCAGGAATAACAATGAATGGGCGACTCTATTTGCTGAACGACGCACGAGAGACGAACGGATGGTGTCGTTGTCATCATCTAAGGGGACTCTTGGACAATCATTCCTCATCGCTCTCTATGTCAGAGTGCAAGGGACCCGAAAACTAGCATCAAACAACATCCCTACATGCCAGTAGTGTTGGAATTTTGGATTCCATGAAATAAGTCACATGGATGACACCAATTTTTCACACATCTCCATCTCCTCTCAAAGATCTCAAAGGCTCTTCAATTTCATAAGTCTTGATTTTGAAGGTGTTAGTAGTTTTATCCCATAAAGGAATTCCTTGTAACCCTAGACTTTGGAAAAGGGTAGGAATGTTCTTTACGGAAAGTGAGTTCGTTCACGACTCTACTATAATCCGAGTCACAACTTGGTTCAAGTTGATTACAAGCCAAAGCCTCTACTTTTCGACTAGAGTGTCGTAAGAGAGCGAATTCTAAGGTTGAAGGGACTTAAGTGATCATGCGATCCCCCTTTTCAATCTGGGTACACGAACTCACGTCGTGTATTGTCAACAAGAATTCGGTCTCAGGAAAGTCCTCACTTTCCATACTCGGTAAATCGAAGCGTAGGTTCCAACAAGTAGTTCACAAAGGAATGGATAGGAAATACCTGGATACGACGTTTCAAAAACATGAAGCACTGCCAAGACCCCTCCACTTCTTCACTTTTTTCGATGATGAATCAACTCCTTATGACGTTCATGTTGATCATTATGTGTTTAAGAGTTACGTGAGTCGTTGATGGGTCATGGGTTGGACCGATCAAAACTCGTGTTATTGTTTGATAGAGGTTTCTGAGTACTTTGCATGGAAGAATCATCGGTTGAGCGGGCCACAACTTGAGTTATCATGTCGAACAACTTTTCGAGTCTTGGTTTGTTGATTTGCTTAGGTGTTAAGTAGATTCATTAATGGGGTGAATTCGTTAAGGAACATAGGTTGGATGGGTCATAACTCAAACGTAAAAGTAGTGGTTCATCGAGTCACATGTTATCGTACCTATAACAGTAGTTGAATCGTGATTATATTGGAGTTATACCGTAACACTTAACTGAGTGGTTCATGGTCTAACTGATTGGACCAATACGGTTTTGAATACACTGTTATCTAATCTCTTGAATGATTAAAAACAATTACTTTAAACTCTCAACTGCACAAATCATGTACTTCAAATGGTGAGGTTTTCCTGAATGGGAAGAAATGACCCAAAAGCATTAACATTCTCCTGAATGGCTATGGATGATCCACAGATGTTGAGATTCTTCTGCATAGGTATGTAAGATCCCAGTATATTCCCACCAACATCTGGGAAACTCGAGCATCCTGGAAGCGGCCCGATCTTCCCTGTTCGATCGACCTCAACTGGGTATTTCAACAGATGACCTTTCATCTCTGTCACTGTTTCTCCTGCAAATTCCTTCCAGTTCTCTTCTCCAATCATCCTTACCCTCCTCACACATTCCACGCTCTCCGGCCTCTCGAAACAGTCCTCGATGAATCCTATGTGTTCTTCCCACAGCGAGTTTCTGTACCCGTGCACCTGCAGTTTTCGAACATTTCATCAATCAGACAAGGTGGGTTATGGTAATTTTTACTCCCTATCTAATATGCCAAAACAAACTCCTTGCACTATGAAACTTGTGATCTAACCGTTTTTTAAGCTCATGTTAGAGAGGACCATAGATCGTGCACCATCCTAAGCGTTTTATGAATGAATTACCTGGCCATGTGGGCGTTTGGCATTTCCTAAGGTATGTCTGGGCTGAAATGCACCCATGGCGATCTCACTGTCTCGGGTGCCTTCCATTGATCTTTGGTTGATGTTTGCAGACCCTATGATTACGTATTCGTCGTCAACTATCATTCCTTTGGAGTGGACATAGATCATGAACCTTCTGTTCTTCTGACTCAGTGCCTGCAATTTTTATCAAATGAGCAGCTTGAAAGTTGGAAAAAAGATTGGAACTTGCTGATACAGGGGAAGCAATGTATACCTGAGGAGTATTTGTTGCTGCTGTTTCTGGATAAGCTGCCACTTCTCGATCCAATGTTGAAGCCTCCTCCCGGTTTCCGAGGCAGAAGAAGTTGAGGTAGTCTTGTGGCTCGTAAGTCTTGTCAAGTCCAACTTCCACCAATGCCTTGTAGATTGTCTCATACATCATTTGCATTGTCTTTTGCTGTAACACAAAATGGAAATAACAGTTATAGCAACCAATGTTTGAATAATAATTCAGGATGTGACGAATGTGGTATTGTTGGCCGCTCACCTGCCAGAACAGAATTCGTTGTGTTGCGGCGCCAGTAGGGACACCTTCGGGCCACATGGGGACAAGAATGTATGCAGCAAACCTTTCGTTTGCCCTGATCTTGGTCACAATTTTCAGCGCGATTTCCATTGGTATCAAGTTGTTGGCGCCCAAGTTGTTGTAGGAATCCCAGGCGTATGATGATCCGAGGAAGTACTGGTTCTCGATGTAGATGAAATGCTTCGCGGATCGAATTGCCTTCACGTAGGCTGCGTGGATGCTCATGTCTATCAGGATGTTCTTCCCACAGTGCAAGTTCTGCAGTTTTTGATTGTGCAATTGAAATTGTTATATTGGAGATTAATGAGATTCAGAATCAAGACTTCTCTCAGTTAAATTGGACTGTGAGAAGGGCTTTGATACCACATAGGAACCGTTACATCCCACAACTCGAGTTCTTGAGGAGAGGGTTCATAATTCGTTTATATTCCTTAACATAAGAGTGAGCTGAAGAGAGTGAAAGACTTCAACTTTACCTTGCTAGTTGCATGTCTAGGATCCTCAGGAAACCCTTTGACAGAAGTCGAATCAATCGAACGAAAGACCTGAACATGCCAAGCTTCAGGATCTTTGTCAGCCAGACTAGCAACCTCTGAGATCCCAAGGATCTCAGGGATTCTTTCCAGCTTCAGCAATGCATCATCCAGTGATGATGTCAGCTTATGAATTCCTCGAGGCTTCGAAGCCTTGGACCAACGCTCTTCGAAGTTGGTCAGGACATCATACGCAGCTGGACCTTCAATCTTGCTGTGCAAGTCGTGCCATGGCTCCCTCGGACAGCCACCAGCATTTGGCACAGAGAATGTCGGGTTGTGGAAGTCGTCCTTGTGGACTGTCTGTGATGTCCTGAAGAGGGAGTGTTTTTGAGTATCGTAACGGCCATTGCACAAGTCAAGGCCTCCTACGAATGCTACGATCTTCCTTCTGTTTCGTCCTGCATCTGCATCTGCTATCACTGTTTTCTGATGGTGGGTGTAGATTGTTCCAACTTCCTGAAACAAAACACAAGAGATTGAAGAGCTTAGTTGGCATGACACAGAAAACACTAAACAGAACACAACAAGATGAAGCAATGATTATGTTATATAGAGTCTTCTTACCCGGTTCTTGATGAAACTGTGTCCTTGGTCAGGAGACCTTGGACATAGTAACACTTGGACTGAAGAGTTCTTGAAGTATCCCCTTGTTTCCTCATCTCCTGTGCCCATAATCCCATCCTACAATTTCGAACAAATCAATACTGTTATAATTAGGGCTGCATATGAGTCGCGTCGAGCCCAATCAAGCTTATCCCATCTCAAATTTGGCTCGTTGAGTTAACTCGCTAACAATCTTAGAACACCAAGTCCTAGTTGAAATCAAACACATAAGCACAAGTCAAAATCAAAATGTGGAACAAGAAAAAGAAGGGTTCTTTAAGTTCTTACATGGTTATGCCCTAAAATGCTCCCAGAAGTAGGATCATCCCACACAAGAAGCAACACTCTAACACCTTCTTGAGACTTAGCCTTCAGAAGCTCTCCCAATGTACAATCCATCCTCCCTCCATCCCTAACCAATCTAACATTGTAATTCACAGACCACCCCGTAATGTACACGAGCCTCCGAGCCTCGCTGATCACCCGAAACACATCGGTCCAGCAGCTCCAACGCTCGTAATCGAAGCTACCGATCTGATGTCCATCTTCAACATGTGCATCCTGGTAAAGGGTAACCTTACCCCCCTTTCGAAGAGGAAAGTAAGTACCAGGAACTCCATTAGTACTAGCACCACTCTCCATTGGTTTGAACTGAATCGACAAGCTCAATCCAGCTCCACCATTACACGGACTTCCATTAGCACCCAAAATCGGAAACCAACCTTCAATCCTCTCTTTCAAAACCAGCTCCTCAACCGGTAACCCTACAATCCCAATAACCTCAGAACCCACCACGTCATTATCCTTCACAATGAAGTGAATCTCCGACGCAGAATGCGCCACCGGCACTTCAAATTGCTGATTCCAGACTGGGTTCTCGCTGTTCTCGATCACGAATGTCCTCGCGACCACTGCCCCTGATACTGACACAGTCACGTAAGGGTCGGAGGTGGTTATCTTGCTCTCGATTTTGTTGGTGAGCTTGGAGAACATCTGGCCGAATGACTTGGTGAGAGCATCCATGTTTGGAAGGTTTACAGCCTGCTTTACGCAAATGTTCAGATTGCCGTGTAAGAGAAGGACCTTGAGGTTCTTACCTTGGTTGGTGCTGTAAGGGATATGGATTTGACCTTGGCCGTGAACTGATCCGCTGAATGAGCTCAAGTGATCGATTGGTTGAGTGTGACCCATTGTTGAGTGAAAAAAAACTGAAAATGGGTTGTGGGTTTGGGGAGAGATTGAAGTTTGAATCTGGTGAGATTGTGGTTTAAAAAGGGAATGAAGAACTGGGTTTTTCCAGGAAAGTTCAATGGCGGCTTTGAAAACAGGGGAGGAATGGAGGTCGTTGACGACGACGGAATCAAAGAAATGGAAAGAGACATGATTCAACTTGGCAAGTGGGAGAAGAAGAAATCAGCTGAGGAGCAGATTGTGGATTTTGGATCGTTAAATTATGGGCTCATGATAGGGTTCATACAAGTAAGATTTCTTGACTCTCTTAAGTAAACTCTTTCCATTGGATCTGATTAAATTTCTGTTATTTACTTCATCGGATAATATCACATTATTTGTTGAAATTTAACTGCCACAAGATCTTGGTTCTCGCGAACTTCGTCGTCGTAGTTGAAGTCATCGTTTTCGTTGTTGCAATGCAAGGCGTTCATCGCCTACATGCACGATCGATAACATAACTAACTAGATTACCTGTAATTACTTACTTTGTTGGTCCATGATTATAACAAAGGAGACTGACAGTTGACTCTTCTGATCGATAGTTGGTTTGACAATTAAAGAAAAGAAGACTGAGATATGCTTACACACCATTAGAGACGAACATCCCTGATACTAATATAATTCTTTGCTATGCATTAAGCACAAGTATTTAGGATAACAACTCCTAAACAAAGCGTCAATGAAACCGCCTTTGCCATCCATTCTTGAAAGGTTGAACTCGAATTCGAGGTTATCAATCATTGGAATAGGTGAGTCGTCGTGGTTCCAGTCAACTACATCTGCATATGCCATAAGAACAACTGTCAGACACACAGTAAATACACAATTAGTCGACCATGTACTTAAGCTTATAATTACCCCATGAAACTATAGGGGTATTCCTTGACGTTGAGACTGAGTTGATCAAATCGGAACTGCTGCCTTAACTTTGCCAGAAAGTCCTTCAACTCAATAAAATCGTCAATCTTGCTGACAAAAGTGCTACCAAGGTACAAGTACACAGTAAATGTGCATAGCTGAGCTTCTCGAAGATTAGCAGAGCGAGTAATTGTTGGCAGCCAACACACAGATCCATAGTAATGAACATCAACCAATCTCGGAGCATCAATGTGAATCCTCAATCTCACTTCAGGAGAAAGGTTATCCAACTTCAGTTGCTGGAGGGTGTTGCTTCGAATCTCGAGTTCTTTAACTTTCCGAATGTGGTAAAGATTAAGTGACTGTAGAGACGGCAAGTTAGCGATCATGTTATTAATAAATTCGCCGGTCAACTTGTGAGCATAGTTGATCTTTAGTGATTTGAGGCTTGTCAATTGCGAGGGAGAAAAATCCAGATCAATAAATCTTAATGACATCGTTTCCAATGATTTTGTTGTCCCTGCAATCTGAATTAATTCCCAAATAGTGCAATCTTCAAGCTGTAGAATTTTCAGGTTGGGATTGTTGCAGATATGAAGCTTCCAAATTCTTTTCATAGGGTGACTCAGTTTCAATTCTTCTAACAGAGGGGAAGCAGCAATCAAGCAATTCAGAGGTCGTTCGTCAATTCTGAAGTCTTCGAGACGGAGTACACGGAGATTAATCATCCCCATATCAAGATGATTGGTGTCTGGAAATTCCCAGAATTTGCAGCAGCACAGGTCGAGGATTCTGAGTCTGGGGTTGTTAATTAGCTGTGTAGGGAATAATTGATACGACAGATTCCAATGGTATTTAACAAAAATCTCTTCTGGTTCTCTGTTTACAATCAAATCCAACACATCGCCAATGAAATCAGAGCATCTGTCACACAGCAATATAAGAATTCAGTCCGATTTTGAAACTTAGATATTAGAATTGATTTCCAGAGTAAGTTGAAGTACGTACTTGGAAGAAATCCTGAGAGCTTTGATGCGGCTGTGTTGGGAAGACGATAACTTTCTGGCGGCGGCGGCGACAAACGACTGTAGCTTAGCTGAGTAATTAAAATCTTCGTTACAGTGAAACTCGAGGATTGGGTAAGAGAGCCAGATCTGCATCCATCTTCTCGACAGTAATAATATGGCTTGGGGTATTTCAGCCGTTCCAGAATCTCATGGATGGTCTCATCTGGTAGCTCTGATATTCGGTCTCATCATCTGTCTGCAATCCATGGGGTCATTCTCTGGCTTATTATGCGTTCGTTTTTAGCTACATGTACAGCTTCACCTCTATTGTCCACCTCTATTGTCCATGGGTTATTCGTTGGCTTCTAATGCGTTCTCTTTTAGCTACGTGTACAACTTCACTTATAATCAAACATAATTAGTTAATTTCGTTAAGAAGCTGATTTGGTGGCTATAATGACCTTAGACGTGCATGATGCTATTATCAAACCTTTTATTTCAAAGCTTACAAAATGTTTTAACAAAGTTGCTTTAAGTAAGTATAGATTGCTTAGTAACGAAGTTGCTTTCACAGCTTACTAAAATTAGAGTATAATCATACATTGAAACGTTTTTTTTTTCGCAATCAATGGAAATTACATGGCAAAACAAATACTATAGGAATTGTGCTCACAATATTGTGCCCGTCTTTACGGGTTACCAACCCAGGAACCGCAGCGTAGCTCGGGCCAACTTAACTAGTAACTAACAAAGGCACAGTGTTACAAGTTACAACCAAAACGAAAGGTGTAGAAATCAGCAAAATGTTATTGCTCGGTGCTACATCGATTGGAGCAGCAAGAGTCTCCATCGATCGGTGTTATTTGCTATCTGAAACTTTAAACACTGTCCTTTATAGTGATGAGTATGCATCTTCTTCTGCTATGGCTGGCCAAGAGGGGTGATTCCCTCAGCTGCTTCTTGTTTTAGCCTTCTCAGCCTCGAGTCGTCTCAATGTCGAGGAACTCAGTTTTTCTCCGGTAGACCCTTCTGAAACCAGGTCCACAACTTCAACCTGGGAAGAAAGTTAAAAGATGGAGTGATCATCTGTTCATCTGTATCAAATGGAAAAGAACATAAGGAAAAGGCTAAACCTTGAGCTGTGTAAGTCCTTTCTCAGCTCTCTTCCTGTTGACCGCTAGACCACCTGGTACAGTCTCTTTGCTGCCACCGAATCAGTGCGAGATAAGAATGAACAAATGGGAAAACACGAGACAAACTTGAACTTCTGCAGATGGAACAACTCACGAATGAGTATTACCTAACAACTATAGCTTCCAGATCTTTGAGAACAATTGAAGGTCCGTATGGATCCGTAATTGGTTCAGCTTGCACTATGAGCTCTGGTTTAATAGACTGCACAAGACATGGATCATGCTAAGTAAAACAGCAAAGCGTTGTCCTCTCAAGGTGCAGCCATAGGGGAAAGCTTTCTCCACAGATCATCACAAGTTTCAGGTAAACTTAACTGCTCAATATTACATTCTGTACATCTAATCATTTCAGAGATCACAATTTACCTTGATGTAGTTGTCAACGTTCTGCATCCTGTAATCTACAAGCTCAATCAGGTCTCGAAACTGAAACAAACGGAACCAGATTCTCAATCATCAAAGTCTGAGGAAGAGGGAGTAGTGAAAAATCAACAAAGCAAGATGATTAGATGAACCCTAAACCTGTTTGTTGGCAAGCATAGCGCCATCGCAAACTCCAACGACGACTCTCTCCCTGGCAAGCTCAGCCGCTGCCTATTGATTTCACCCAAATCAAATTCCGACGCCAAACAACAGAATCGATAGAAGAAAGGGGGGGATGGAGAGTTATACCTTCAGAAAAAGGCGGTGGCCGTCGTGCAGCCGATCAAAAGTGCCGCCGAGCACCACCGCTCCGTACGTGTCCGGCGGCGAGATGGTGTAGTTGATCGCCGATTCATCCTGCTCAGCCATTTTTCCTTAGCTGCAGAAGATTAACAAAAGGGGATTCGAAAATTTGACAGCTGAAGAAGACCAAACTTGGAATAGATCGTTGATGGAGAATGGAGAATCAAACAAACCACAGTCTGCAACAGCAACAAAAATTACAGATGAGGATTAGAGAGAGAAATTCGGTGTTTACGGGTTGGTCGACAAGGTCTAATTCCAGCTGTGACGGCGGCCGGAACTCATTCACCGTGGATTCAACAACACCGGCGATCGGCAGGTGTTTTATCTGGAAATATGAGCTAAGCTTGACTTTACAGTATGCAACTTTCATTTCTCTGTTTATGAGCCAAGCTTGACTTCACAATTCGTTCAGTTGTATGAATTCGTTACTGCTTAGTGGCTATATATCAGCATAAGCATGAGCTTTAAGAAATCTATCTATATCTTATATAAGTACTTGTGTTTCATCAGAAAAGAATACAATCATTTGTAAGCAAGGCGATGAATCTGATCTCGGATCGTTCTAACAAATTCGAAGATGGCATCGAGATGGTGAAATGAGTTATCAATAAAGAACAATTAAATTGGTTTCAACAACTAGAGTTATCTTAATGAGTTACCAATAAAGCTTCTAGGTCTACCTAGAAATGGACATTTATCAACAACAAGAAGCATAGTAAATTATGCAGACATAGACTGACAGTTTTAAACCAGTTATTACATCCACAAAAGGACAGTCAATTGAAGTTCAAGCACAGTATGAATCAATTCCATCGCAGTGAAACAGAGAGAAATGAACACAATCCGGATCCAGCTTTTCCACACTTACTTCCTCTAAATCATCGAACACAGAGGAAACAAACAACCTAATTTTCAACTATTTTCACAAAATAGATCCAAACGTCGACTGTGACCACGGTTACATCAATACATCACCAACCTACGCTTATAAAACTGGACTTAACGATAGAGGAAAGCTTCCGATTCATAAACAGGAACATGTAAAAATCGAACAGCTCAAATCGCAGATAAACCTAAGCACCGTCGTTAAACTCAACTCAGCTAAGCTTCAACGATTCGACGACACATGAAACTGAAAAATCCGAATAGCAAGTAGGTTACGTACCGTCAGGAACACGAATTCAATTCATTACAGAAATTTCGAGAAACTCTCAAGAATCAGAAAACAAAGAGGCCGTAAATGACAATTTCAAGAAGACGAAATGCAAGCTCGAGATTCACAACCTAGAATCCGATTCCATCAAGCAAACAGAGATTCCTTAGAAACAAATGGAAAGGGAAGAAGAAGAATACCTGGAGAAGGAAGAGCAGAACGGAAAGCCCTAACTGAGGAGGCCGGAGAGGCGGGAGGCGGAAATGGCGATTGGAATTGAGGATCGAATAGAACAGCGTGAATTTACGAATTAAGACACACGAAGTCTTCTTTTTCTTCGACCTTGTTCTTTGCCAACGTCAGAGGAGAAGAGGAAAAGAAAAAGGAAAAAAGGAAATTCGATTTCTTCAAGCTTTGAACCGGGGACTCCCGGCTTCGTCTACTTGAACGCTTGTTTATCGTCGTTCAATTTTTTAATATGGGAAAATACCATATATTGGCCCCTATACTTTTTTCCAATTTTAACATGATAGCCCCCCCATTACTATAAATATGGTCTGTTTACGTCTTCTTACTTCGACCACTTTGTTGTTTGGATCCGTCTGTTCTAACTTTCGTCTTTGTAACATTATTTGACGCGCATTCAGTGCACTACGTTAGCTCTAATAGCCATGTATTAGCTTATGAAGGGTTTTTAATTGAAATATGAATATATAGAATTAGATAAGATGAAATCGACGAATAAAATGCGTGGTTGTAAAACCCTTCGTGTTTCACTATACTGTTAGTGATACCTCCTCAAATTTCCCTCCCTAATCACCAACTCTTCGTATCCTAACGGCAAAGTGGTATAAGTAAGAGGTATAAAAAGAATAATTTCTTAGTATAGGGGCTATCTGTTAATTTGGAAAAGTAGATGGTGGCAAACTGATATTTTCCCTTCTCTTTATCTCTTTTTTTTCTATTTCGGGGCATTTAATATTGATAAAAAAACCGAAATAAAAGGGTTGTTTACTTTCTTGGTTGCTTAACACGTTCAGAGGGTCCTATTACTTTGAAATGGGTTATAGAGTAGTCCTAATGACGTCATCAATGTACTTTTCCAGCCATTTTGCCACATCAACATTGACACATCATCAAAAATATAATTTAAAATTTATCTTAAACTGATTAAAATTTAAAATTAAATCAATCTAACTCACTAGATTTAGTTTTGAATCAAATTTTATAAGTTAGATGAATTTAAATTTAGATTTGAATTAGATTGTTGAATTTTAAATTATGTTTTTGATGACATGTCAACGGTGATGTGGTGAAATGACTGAAAAAGTACATTGATGACGTCATCAGGACTAATCTGTAACACATTTCATAGTAATAGGACCACTCTGTAACGAATTAAAGTTTTAGGACGAGTTTGTAACCCACCCTATAGTTTCAGGACGTTTTGAGTATTTGAGCCTTTTTTTTCCTAGTTTCGAGGGCATTTATAATTGATAAAAGAAAACGATAAATAAAAGTGTTTTTTCTTTTTTCTTGGTTTGCTTAGGGCACACGTCAGCGGAGGATTCTGGCGGGTGAGGGTTAAAATCGTGATTTTGTAGGTGGCGGGAATTGCGTGGACATGGGTTTCTCGTGCAGGCTTTTTTTGCTTGGTCGTGGGCCGTGGGCCCGGGTCTGGAATTTAAAAATTAGTGAAAGTGACAAATGTTTTTAAATGATAGAAGACTTTTAATAAAAAGAGGAGCACATAAAATATTTGGGCAAAAAATTTCTAAAATGGTACCAAAATATTATAAAATGACAATTATGTGTATCACTTTTTTGTTATGTTTGAAGTGGTACAACTTATTAGGTGAAAGTTTTCACATGACATGTCGTGTCACGAATGTACCTTTTTATTAAAAATGATATCGATCTTTGAAGAGTTGCGATGACGGTAGTTTAGTCGTCAGAGATGATGGTCGACAAGAGGACACTGAAGCCTAATCATTCAAGAGGAGTAGCAAATTCATAATTAGTTAAGGTATTGAGCCGAACTTTATATCGCAGATAAAAAAGTTATTAATTTTTTTTTGTGTGTAAATGAATAAAAAGGACAAAAGATAACAAATAAAGGGAGTAAATAAAACAATCTACACAGAAGCATCAAATTGGCTTAATAGTAAATTAACGAAAACAAGAATTAGATATGCTTACGCACCGTGAGAGATGAACCACCTCGATATAATTCTTTGATAGACGTTAAACAGAAGTATCTAGGATGACAAATCAAAAAAAACTGTCAATCAAACTGTCAATCGAACTGTCTTTGTCATCATGCATTGTTGAAAAGTCGAACTCGAATTCGACACTGTCAATCATTGGAATAGGTGAGCTGTAGTCACAAGCAACTGCATCCTACATATGCAATAAGAACAACTGTCAGACACACAGTAAATACACAATTAGTCGGCGATGGCGATGAACTTAAGTTTATCATTACCCCAGAAAACGCAAGGAGGTTGAAACGGAGATGAACAGATCGGAACTGCTGCGTTAACTTCCCTAGAAAGTCCTAAGCTTAAAAAAATTGTTCATCCTGAAGAGAGCTTTGTCAGAGTCTAAGGAAACACTAAATGTGCATAGCTGAGCTTCCTGAAGATTAGCAGGATGAGTAATTGCTGGCAGCCAATGCAACCAACCGTGGTAATGAACATCAACCAATCTCGGAGCATCGATGTAAAGCCGCCTCATTCGGTTACAACAATGCTTCAACTCCAGTTTTTCGAGGGTGTCGCTTCGAATCTTGAGTTCTTCTGTTTTTCCCATGTAGGAAAGACAAAGTGACTGTAGAGACGGCGAGTTGGCGATCAGGTTGTTAATGTCTTTGCCCGTCAACTTGTAAGCATCCTCGATCTTTAGTGATTTGAGGCTTGTCAATCGCGAGGGAGAAATATCCAGATCACCACATTTTAATGAGCGTTGAATGGACATTATTTCCAATGATTTTGTTGTCCCTGCAATCTGAATAAATTCCTCAACTTTGCAATTTTGAAGCTGTAGAATTTTCAGATTGGGATTGCTGCAGATGTTAAGCCTCCCAATTGTTTCCTCAAGGAGACTCAATTTCAATTCTTCTAACAGTGGGGAAGCAGCAATCAAGCAATTCAGAAGTCGTTCGTCGATTATGAAGTATTCGAGACGGAGTACACGGAGATTAATCATCCTCATATCAAGATGATTGGTGTCTGGAAATTCCCAGAATTTGCAGCAGCGTAGGTTGAGGATTCTGAGCCTGGGTTGTTAATTACCTCGGTAGCGAATAATTGATACGATCGATTAGTATAGCATTCAACAACAATCTCTTCTGGTTCTCTGTTTACAATCAAATCCAACACATCGCGAATGAAATCAGAGCATCTGTCACACAGCAATATATTAGATCAGTTAGTAGTATGTAGTTCTAATTGATTTCCAGATTAAGTTGAAGTACGTACTTGGAAGAAATCCTGAGGGCTTTGATGCGGTTGTGATGGGAAGAAGATAACTTTCTGGTGGCGGCGGCGACAAACGACTGTAGCTTAGCTGAGTAATGATAATCCGCATCACAATGAAACTCGAGGATTGGGTATGAGAGCCAGATCTGCATCCATCTTCTTGACAATGCTAAGGTGATTTGGGAATATTTGAGCCGTTCCAGAATGTCGTGGATGATATAATCTGGTAACTCCGATATTCGGTCGGCTTCCTTGCTCCGGCCGCCGGCGAGGTAAGCAGGCTCCATTGTTACCCTGCTCCGATATTTGTTTCCAAGTCGTCAGCTTATATGCAGGAAGGACTAAGGTTAGGGCTATTGAAAGATAACAAACAGATCCCTCTACTATTAATTGCATTAAACAAGTCCCTCTACTTAGAACATATAACAAACAAGTCATTTCGTTACAAATGTGACAAACGACGTTACTGAAGGGTTTGTTTGTTATATGTTCTAAGTAGAGGGGTTTGTTTAGTGGAATTAATAGTAGGAGGGCATGTTTGTTATCTTTCAATAGTATAGGGACCTCCTGGCCTTAGATTGTCATTTACGCATACACAACTATAATTAATAGAGTGAACATTTCGATAAAAAAAATTGAACATTAATTTAAAATAAAATTACTTAGTAATAAATAACTTGGATAAAATGTGAATTTTTTTTAACTATTGTTACATCTACCATAGACAACATTAGTGTAAAATCTTGCATAATATGATTGTTGAGGATGAATACATCGAAGATGAACACCACAATGAATCGTACGACTACGAGACTGATCACAATTCTTCTTATGTGTATTATCGTGATAAACCAACTTTAATTTGGTTACGAGACTATGATCAGAGATGATCTAAATTCTTTATTTTTTTCATTTTTTGTAGCTTCTAGGATGATTCACGAATTCCGGTTCGAAAATCTGTCATAGTCATTAACAACCTTCCCATTTCCAATGGCTGACCGTACAATTCCACGTGTAAAGAATCACTCACTCACTCACTCACTCCATGCTATTCTGTTCTTCATTTTGGTTCAGTCCCATCCTCCAATTCCTGATTCGCAATTTCTCTGCAAATGTCCGCTTCTTACGAGGAAGATGATCATTCCGCCGCAATGAAGAAACCCTCTGCAAATCTGATTCCTCTCCACCAGAAAGTCGAGGTCTGTGCGAAAAAGATCAATGCCCTTTTGTTCTTCTTTCTGATTTCTGCTTACCCTTTTGCTTTCAGTCCGGAAAGACTCCTCCTTTTCTGTTGTTTCGATCATCATAGCTTCTCTAACGTGTTAATTTTGATTCAATTTGTGGAGTTTCTGATCTGGGTTTTTGGCTGCATTTTGATGAGAAATTGATGCTGCATGCAAGGGTTTTAGTTTTAGGCTTTTAGTTCATGTGTATGATTGATCAGTTTAGAATCCATGGATTTGTGTATGATGTTGTAAGCTGATTACAGGTGAGAAGAAGAGAGGAAGATGGGTTCATAGGGCCATGGCAGCAAGGAACAGTGGTTGCATTTTGCGGAGAAGGCTGGGAAGCTAAGTATGATGTCAAGTTTGATCACATTGACAAGTCTGATTCGCTCGTTGGTTCGATCCGTGTTCCTCTCTCTGTAGATGATGATGATGATGATGATTAGTTATGATTGCATTAGGCCATTTCCGCCAGAACTCGATTGCAACGAGTTGGTTCTGCACTATGGATTGTGTGTGGATGTGAACTGCAATGAAGGTTGGTGGGAAGGTGTTATATTCGACCACGGGTATGGATCCGGTGAAAGGAAAAGGAACGTGTTTTTCCCTGATTCGGGTGACGAAATGTTGGTCCCTCTTGATGCAATGAGGGTCTCTCAGGACTGGGATCGATTCACCGGGGAGTGGAATCGTCGTGGGATGTGGATGTTTCTCGACCTGATTGGTGAGTATGAACAAGAGCATCGTTATCTTCCTGTTTCTGTTCAGCAAGTTTGGGATGACTTGCGGAGCAAGGAAGGGTTTAAGAAGCTTGGGAGGTGGAATTCGTGTTCAAGAACTACTTGGGAAGAGTTGCTCTTGAGCACGATCGAGGACAATCTGAAAGCTGTGCTGAACTATCTTTTCCAGGAGATTAGCCTTCCAGAAGGTGTTATCAAGTTGTCTGAGTTTGTCAAATCAGATTGGAATCCTAGTACTGTCGTAAATTGTGAAACCGCATTATCTTCTCCGAAGAATGACGATTCGATTAAGAGCCTACATTGTCATGAAAATGGTGATTCTGTAACAGCTCCTGCAAGTAGCTTCTTCATCTTTGATGAAGCAATTTCAAGGTCCAGTCCCGAGAAGTTCACAATTACTTTCGCGAGTCCTCCACGAATCAAAAGTCCATCAGAGAAATATGATCGTACTCAAGCTGTTGACGATTCGTATGTTCATATCGAGCCTAAGCATTGCCCTCAAGCAGTTGTGGACTGGTATACCTTCAGCGGTTATGGCCGGTTAAGGAAAAGAGAGGCTACAAAAGGAGAAAACTTTCACTTGTTGGCGAAAAGAGCAAGGAATCACCTTGCAGCTATGGGATGGAAGTTTGTCTATGCATATTATCACGGTAAACGTGATATGAAACATATATCGCCATCCGGGAAATCATACTATTCACTTCGAAGGTGTTGCAAAATATGTATGGAAGACAGTGGCATAGGCATAGGAAAAGGCGTTCCTTCCAAACCCGTGGAGCTTCACAACGTAGCAGATATTACTCGAGATGCTAAAAGAGGCCAAGATGGAAGTTCCGTTAAGCAAAAAACCGACACGAAAGTTACTGATCAACTGGCAGATCTTCGTCCTAGTAAAAGAGTGCGGAACAACAATCTCGTGCCTAAGCCACCACACAAGAATACTCGAACCGTGCTGTCTTGGTTGTTGGAGAACAATGCTGTGTTGTCAAGGGCAAAAGTGTATTACTACCGTAGTGCCTTGGGGGACCGGTCGATCGCAGAAGGACGAATAACTCGTGATGGGATCAAGTGTAATTGCTGCAAGAAAATTTACTCTCTTGGTAAGTTTCAAGAACATCATGGTGGTGGTAAACGTGTCATCAGCAGCCATCGTGGACCGGCTTCCAACATATTTCTGAAAGACGGGAGGTCTCTGCTAGACTGTCAAGTGCAAGTAATGCACGATGCTAAGATGAGATTGCGAAGTTTAAGATTTGGACAACAACCTGGGATGATGCTACAGGGAAGGAAACAAGGGGAGAATGATTGCGTATGTTCTGCTTGTCGGTATGGAGGAGACCTCATTTTGTGTGACCTTTGTCCATCTTCTTACCATCAAGGTTGCCTAAATTTGACGGTAAGTAAGCGAATTTGCTTACTCTACAAGTTATTATGCAATTGAAATTGCGAATTATTACACCATTTTTTGGTTAGGTTGTTCCGGATGGAGACTGGTTCTGCCCGTGTTGCTGCTGTAGAATTTGTTGCCAAAGAGGGTTACAAGAGAGCGGTGAATGTGTTGCGGATGAACATATGCTCAATTGTGGCCAGTGTGAACGTAAATGTAAGTCGAAAGTCGATCTCTTTAACTACCCGAGTCGATGTTTTTAACCGCCTCTTATGTGTTCCTTAACTATTTGGTGTAGATCACATTTCATGCTTGAGGAACAAGGGAATAGATGGCTTGGAACATCATCCTAAAACAAACTGGTTTTGCAGCAGGAACTGTGAATCGGTACTTCGAAACTTTACCAATTCGAAAAAACAAACATGCTTGAAAACAGGTTTTATGAAAAACACATGGTGACACTTATCTTATACCTTTCGTTATCAATGAGTTCTTGCTACCCGGTATCGTTATCCACAGATTTGGTTCAGTACCTGGTGCATATTCATAATCAAGTAGTCTAACAAGATCTCGAATGAACAAAAACTAAACTCAGAACGAATGATCCTTGTAATAATTTGTTTACATGATGGATTCTCAGCTTATGGATTGCGATCATGGTTGCAGATATCCCGTTCTCTCGCTGCACTTCTAGGGAAACCGATCCCGGTTGGCGTTGAGAATCTTACTTGGACAATGCTAAAACTGTGGAGTCTGACAGCATTACATTTGTTAGTTCATGTTCGAGTATCGAGCTCGAGATTCAGGCTCAGAGCTACAGCAAGCTTAATATTGCGCTTCAAGTGATGCATGAGTGTTTCGATCCACTGGAAGAACCACACACAAAGAGAGACATTATTAGAGATATTATTTTCAGCAAAAGGTCATGTTTCTGGTTCCAAGATTTGAACTTTACGTGCTCGATGAACAGTTCGGTTCTCAGAAATTTGAGCGTTTATCAATCTAACTTCACAGGTCGGAGCTGAGACGTTTGGACTTCCGAGGGTTTTATACAGTAATACTGGAGAAAGATGATGAAGTGATTAGTGTGGCTGCTGTAAGGTTAGTACTTCTATCTGAAGAACAAAGGTTCCAATCCAATGTTCCATGGACTCGAATAAGAACCATGTGGCACTGTCCTTTTGCTAGGGTTTTCGGAGAGGAAGTTGCAGAAGTACCACTCATTGGGACTGCTCTTCAACATCGTCGACGTGGAATGTGTCGCGTGTTAATGAATGTGATTGAGAAGGTATGATGCATTTCCCAGACATTTCACTTTTACATGATTAAAAGTGCAGAGTATGAAATGATTTTTGTT
This sequence comes from Linum lewisii, assembly GCA_034768395.1. Classification (NCBI taxonomy): domain Eukaryota; kingdom Viridiplantae; phylum Streptophyta; class Magnoliopsida; order Malpighiales; family Linaceae; genus Linum; species Linum lewisii. The sequence goes on along the minus strand of CM068300.1, from coordinate 1,901,852 downwards.
AAGATTTTCCGTTTCTTTCTGTCCTTTAGAAGCTCGTCGAGTTAGGAGTACAACGGCTAGTTCTACCCGCTGTTCCCAGCATGTTGAACAAATGGACCGGCTCGTTTGGGTTTTCGAGGATGACAAAGGACGAAAGGCTACTCTTCGTAGATTGCACCTTCGTCGAGTTTCAAGAAACCATCATGTGTCACAAGCAATTAACTGCAGCAGGCACTCCTTCAGAACCAGGTTCCATTCGAGGCTCTGCAAATTTTGATGCTATTCAGGAGAAGTTAAACCACTGATGAACTCACTGAAAGATCTTCCCTTTCTCTGATATGGCTGTTTGATTAGAAATCCAACCAGTGGCTCAGACTCCTATCTGCGTGATTAGTGACGATGATGACGATGATGATATTGATTTATCAACTCCTATCTCTGAAGTCGTTCAAGAATATCGGGCGGAGGAAGAAGTAATGGAACAGTGTCGATAATAATCGTAAGGAATTTCAATCATCCAAGAGACTAGGTAACTCTGCGTACAACATGTGTTTGCTTCTTCTGGGAGGCTCTAGCTAACTGTTTGTTGATTCCAGACTTCCATCAATGAACCAGCTGAAGCATCCCGAGGATCATGAACAATTTGGACCGAATGTTCGACTGATGCGTCCAATGGTTCTTCGAGCGTGGTGGCGATTTTAAGCACTGTAAATCTGTAATGCTAGTTGTGTGTATTTACAAGTAATTGCAGAGTTTGTAGAATGCCTAGTTTGAAGTTGGTTTGTACTAGTACCAATGTATCATTATAACTGAGATCCGGATGAAGATTGGTTCCGGTTCTAATGACGAGCCACGTAATGGACTGTCGTATTTGTTGTCCGAGACACTTCGGCGAGACATAACCGTCAAGGAAGAAGCAAAAATGTCAGAAAGAATACTGTCACAATCCCTTGAAAAGACTTCACGAATTGAGACCTTGGCCAGAACCTGAGCTGTGACGTCATCTTTGATATTCGTTGTCGTCCAATTGAGTTGTCGACAAAGAGCACAAACATCCCTAAAAGTCAAGAGCTCAGTAACGAAGGTGTTAAGTATACCTTGATGATAGATACTTGTAGCGAAGAGGATGACCGTTGTGAAATCTTGACCTCATCTACATTAATCTGGCCAATAGCGAAACTGGGAGCGGGCCAACCTAAATCACCACCCAAAATCTCGTCATTAACTTGGCAAAGTAGAGAGGCAAAATACAAAATTTCCAATATATATATTATCATTCTCAAATCCCCTGTATTTAAGTCAAACAATGAAGGATTAGTCAAAAGAATTGTTAACCATAGAGTCAAGGATCGTGTCCTTGCGAAAGAAAAAAAGCACAGATTAAACAATTCCGATCGAAACCGTGTCTGCTCCGGCCACCGTCCATCCGTCAATCACGATGCATTTTCATAAAACCTCTTTCAAATCTCTCATCCTCAGTTCACTCAAACCAATAATTCCCAAAATCCCCAATCAATTATCAACCCTAATTCTCTCGCCGCCGTCGCCGGAAAAAATGGACCGCCGTCGATCCCCAATTCTACTCCTCCTAATAACAATCTCCACATTCCCCCACCTCACCAACATCCGCCGCCACCTTCCAATGCAACTCCTCCCCTTCCAAATGCAACTCCCTAATCGACTACATCTCGCCGGGAAACACCACCGCCACATTCGCCGCCGTCCAAACCATCTACTCAATCCCCGACATCCGCTCCCTATTCGGAGCCAACAACCTCCCTCTCTCAACTCCACCAAACCAGACCATCCCGCCGAAGCAGAGCATCAAGATCCCCTTCCCCTGCCGCTGCCGCGGCGGCTACGGCGTGTCCGACCGGGTGCGGTTTACACGATGAGAGGCGACGTGCTGGATGACGTGGCGGCGAGGTGTTCTCGAGTGGTGATGCTGAAGAGATCGTGGCGTTAATATGTGCCGGTAAGGATCTGATCTCGGTGGAGAGCTGTAGGTCCCACTGCCGTGTAATTGTGATGACGTGGACGGTCGTAAAGTGGTCCATTATGGACACTTGGCGGAATCTGGGAGCTCCGTTGAGGGGATTGCGGAAAGGTTCGGGAGTAGCGTGGAGGCTTTGATGAGTGTTAATGGGTTGAAGAACGGGTCGGGTTTGGTTGCGGGTCAAGTTCTCGATGTTCCTCTAAGAGGTAAAAAGGCTTGGGCCTTTTTTTATGAATAAGTCTTGGGCTTTTTTTACGCAGACTTGGGCTTTTTTTTACGCAGGCTTGGGCTTCTATTATCGTTGTTTAAAGATTGGATCTTTGATCAAATCGTTATAGGTTATGTTAGTTTGGTTACGGGTCATTTATTAATCGAGTTGTGAGTTTACTAATTGGATTACGAGTTAAACGAGTTATGGGTTAATTGGGTTACGAGTTACTTATTAATTTTTTTTTGGTTAAGAGTTACTTATTAATTGTGAATTGATATATGATTACTCGAAACGATGAAATTAATAGTTTAATTTTGAACGATTTGCAGCTTGTAATTCGTCAATTCGACCAGATTCAGAAGACTCGCAACTGGCATTAGCTAACGGGACTTACGCCTTCACCGCTCACAATTGTGTCCAATGCAATTGCGATGCCTCAAACAATTGGACGTAAGTTCGGTTTGTAACTCAATAACTCGAGTTGATTGACTTACTAGGTATTCAATGAAGAACTGTTGCACTTTAATGACTCGAGTTGACCATGTTATACATACAGGTTACAATGCCATCCATCTGGGGTTAAACCGTCGAACTGGTCAACTTGCCCTAATATGCAATGTGGAGGAGATAAAACCCTAATGTTAGGGAATTCAACCGGTTTGGATTGCGACGAAACCACTTGCTCGTATGCCGGTTTCTCTTCCAACCGAACCATCTTCACCTCCCTTGATAGTACTTGCCATGTCGCCCCCTCTGGTAGCCCTAGTAAGTCTCATTTCCAATCTCGACTAGAGAGTGATACATATCAGTCATTTGACGGAATCTAAAGGATCAAGAGGTATAGGGTGCAATATAGTTTCGAGTATGGATAATAACCATCCTAAATAGTATTTCGGGGAATAAGATGTATACTGTGTTGGTTTTAGGGCAAATTTTTGTTATCACCATATGCTAAATTTTAAGGAACAACAAATCATGAACTCGTTGTCCAACACTTAAACCATAAAAATACTCAATCAACTTGAGGCAATTTTGAACAACTCGAGTTATTGGATTGAACCGGCTCGTAACTTAGTATACTCATGAATGCTTGATTCTTTGTTTCTTATTGGGGTTTTTGTGTGTGCAGTAAATGGTAATTCTGGTGGGAGGATGATTGGTTCAACGTGGTGGAATTTCGGTTTGGTTGGGTTGGTTATTGTATCGTGTTAATTATGTGTAATTTGAAAATTATTTTGTGAGTTCTTTTTGTCGAGAAATAAAATAAGTTGAGTTATGTGATGGTGCTTCTGAATTCGCGGTTATTTGTGGATTTCAAAATTATTATGTACTTAAGTTAAAAAGTTATCTTTTTTCGTGAAGTTTCTATCTGTCGTTATTCATTAGTGTGTCGCTTATTTTTCGTCCATTTCGTCAGTCAAGAAAAAAATATAAATTTTATAAGTACATTAAAATTTAAGATTAATTTATTCAGGAGGTTCAATTTATAGCATAATTACAAAGAAATTTACCGATAATTACAAGACGAAAAAATGTTAATTAGCCTAGATAAGTCTGTTGTAGCTTTGTTTTACGACGAGGGAGCCTTATGAGGCAAATCACGAACAAAACACATCGAGATCGCTCACTGTACTAGGCTACTAGTGTCGAGTTAATGTGCTAGCTAGGTTAACGGTGTAACAGAGATCAAATCGATGAAACTTATATGTTCATAACATAATGAAATAAAAATTAAATAACAACAAATTGGCCTAAAGAGGGGAGGCCAACTATCCAATCCACCAAACCAAACCCTAAAACTAAGAACATTACAAGAAATTGAAGAAAAAAATACAAAGAACCCAAAGTTAGATATTAATTAACAAAAAAAAAAGAGATGTTTAAAATATCAAAATAATTAAACACTTCCTTTTGTAATTCATTTTTATTGTGAAATCTTGCTTGTATGTGTTGATCATTCTTTCTTAGTCAAAAGTCAAATCAAATAATCAAACCCATTAATTATAATCCCATGATTAATTAATTAATTAATCAACAAATCATTCTGTAAATGTGGTGGTGTTAGCACTGACTTGGTGATGATGTTGGTGGTGATGATTACGATGAACACGAGGCTGATAAGTAACTTCATCTCCTCCTTCGTTCACTGACGATGACCAGGGATCATCGTCAGTGATGAACTGCATCCACGAGTTATCATCAACATCCTTCTCATCGTCCTCCAGGCAAGACGACGAAGAGGCGTTGATGGGGATGTCAGGTGACATGGTGTCGTTGTAGTGATCAATCATGTGAGAATGATTAATGTTGTTGTTGTTGAAGTTATTATCGTGCATGGCCCCCTCTGGCGAGGTCTCCATTATCGCCGACGAGGAGGATGAGGACATTCTGTTTCTTCTTGTAGTCGTCGTAGAGGTGCTAGTCATGTTGTAGAGTTGAGATTGTTGGATTTCTTGTTCTATTGTCTCTGTGCATATTCCGTTCTTCTTGAACACTCTGCATAGTGCGTACGAATCCTGTAATTCAAAACACACAGTATGATCAGTCTATCGTACCCCGAAAGAAGAAAAGTTGAACAAGAAAAGAAACAATCAAGTGTGTGTTCACATAACTTTAGCCCATCATCAAAAACTATATATTCTTGATGATCAAATTTTGAATCTTTTTTTTTTTTGTGTGTGTATCAAATTTCCAGCAAAGAGTGTGATGGCAACACAAGAAAAAGTGAATTAAAAATAAAGGAAAAGGGGGAGAAAATTGAGCTTGTGAGTAAAGGGATGCCCTTCTGTATTATTTTATGAAAAAAAGGATCCATTTTTAAATGAATAAAATTGAAATAAAGGAGAAAAAAAGAATACTAAAATTTATAAAATAATCATGTTGTTTATGGCATATGCAAAATGAGTTTGTAAACAATAGTTTCAGAAATAATTACACTATTATTTTTTTTATCTGAATATGTGTATGTATATATATAATAAAACAACCATCTTCCCCCCAAAGGAGGATTAGACGGCTGGGAGTCCACCCAAAACAATTACAGCGAGATGGGAAAACAAATCAAAGCTAGCTGAGAGGAAGAAAGTCTTCAGAGAACAAAACACAACCGCCCTCCAGCCCTATCCGAGAAGACGACACCCTTCTCAGATACGCCGGAGTCAGCCACCAATGACCGCAAACCACATAAACCAAGCTCCCCAAGATTACTCAAAACCAATAAGCCCGGATCGAAGATGATCCTATGCCATCTATGCAAGTAATCCAGCCCCCATAGAATAATTACACTATTATTTGTATGATGATTTAATGTTGATTATCATTACTTCATTGTTAGCAAAATTAATAAACAATGAGAGTGATGAATGATATCAAGTTAATTGGTATAGGTGAAATATTGTTGAAATTTTTGTATTTTGAGAAAAAAATTTAGTTTATTTTTCGATAATGACAGTAACTGCTCAACTCCAGGTAGTGTACTCTGGAGCGGGAATTTCTAATTTTATTAGAATTTTTTACTTCCCCAAACAAAGTCAAGGAACTCACTATTTTTTTTTTACTTTTTTTTTGTGCAAATATGCACACTAAAAAGGTAATTTAACATTTTGTAACTTTTAAAATTTAACAAAATATTTTCCACTATTCTTCCATTCTCATACTTCATCTAATTCTCAATTCCCTGCTCCAAAATCCAAACGAATCCTAAACAATATGGACATAAATACTTAACATTCTAATGCTAAAAATATTAAATTGCACTTTTCAATTTCAAAAGACATGATAATATAGTGAAAAGTAAAGTTATTATTTAATAAACAAGGATAAAAATGACAAAAATTATGTTAGCATTTATATATAAGATAAAAAAAAACATTAAAATGAATATTAATTATAACTACAAATTTTGAATAGAGTAGGACAAAAACGAAATATGTCAGAACAAGTAGACCAATATGTAGGGTTGGATCGGGGAGTGGGCTCCCCCTAGCCACGACCCAACCCACTTTCGATTTCAAAATTCTAATAATATGTAAATTCATGTATATTAGTAAAAAAGAATTATATATTTTAAATTCTTTACATTTTGACCTAATATCTTAACTCATCCTAAATGCAACCTTCAAGATTCATGTCCATAGTAAATCAATCATATTCATTTCAAAGTAGGTAGGATTTGATAAATTATTTTTTGGAAAAACTGTACGTAAAATTGAATATTGGACCCCCCCACTTGGACTTGATCGAAACTCGAAGAACCTAATAATATAATATAGCATATAATCTACTTTGAGTATGGAACCCAAATGATTATAATAATATTAATATACAAAGGGAATAAAGAGCAAAAGCATGCAGCAGCAAGCAAGCAGATGTTCTTCTTCTTCTTCTTATGCATTGTTTTCCAGAGTGTAAAAGTAAGAGCGACTGGCCAAGACTGTCCCCTTGCTTTAGGGATCAGTATTGCTATTTTAAGGCTTCCAAGAGAGGTCCAGAGTCGAATCTAGACTATCTCCTCTTTGACAACATAATGCCAAAAAGATAAAGCGGATCGAAGAAGAAGAATCTGTAGGTTATTAATTAGAACAGAGAAATCCGCAAAGGGTGCGGATAAAGAAAGAAGAAGATATATAGATAAGTGAGTGGGGACATCATGGGGAAAGCTTTTGTCTCATTTAGATAACAAAAGGACAGATCTCAACACTCTCTCTATGGTATGATGTTGTCAAAGAGAGAAAGAAAAGACAAACCCTTTCTTCACTCTTCCAATGGCGATCTATGTGTAAACTCTATTCTCCAAGGAACGAATATATGTCAGTATATACAATTGGGAGAGATGGGTTGGGGTGGAGTTCGATGGATTACGTTAGTAAACGATATAAGATTCATTATCAGCTTGAGTTAATGGTTCTTGACATGGTACTAGAGTCTTTGACTAACAAGAGGTCTCTGGTCAAAGTTATGAATCCCGATAACCACCAGTCTGTGTATAAAGGGGTTTATTGAAGCCTATGTGGCTCTCAGTCAGTTGCATAAGTCTTATCGAAGTTGTGCAAACTTTGGAGTGTGTGTTAGTAAACAATATAATTAAGATTTATTCAGAACTCTCTCTAAACAACTCGAGTTATTGGGATGCAATGGTTCTTGGCATGTATGAAAAAAGTTTGTGAAAAATGGTTTGATCCACTTTCATGATCTTTGAGATTAGGAGATTGGGTTTGATGGGATTGTAAAAGGAAATTTGTGGAAGATGGGCTTTGTTGTTGTTATAGTTAGCTCTAGTATGAGAAGAAGAGATAGCAATACATTTAGAGAAGGGTATCTACCCAGTTCGAGAAGTTTATCAAACTCCGACTCAGAAGAAAGCAAAGAGCATGTCGAGATCTACTGCGAAATTATTTGTAGGCGTATATCTGAGTAGGAGTCAACGTGAACATGACAAAATTACCATAAAAATATATTGTAAACGTCATTAGAACTACTCTGTAGTCCTAACAATACTTACATTTGGTCTAACCATGAGTTTGGAGGACTACGTTTTAAGCTTTGGTATAGAGATAGATAATATAATTAAACACCCAAAAACAGGGGCGGAGCCAGGAGGCTCCAAGCGGGTTCGCCGAACCCCACTTCACAAATGATTTTTTGAAAAAAATGTATGTAAAAGTGTAACATAAATGCTTATAATTGAATACTGGACCCCACTTGGACTTGATCGAAACTCTTACATTTCGATCATTTTACTGATTTTTTTTTAATGGACCCCACTTGGCAGAAGTTCTGGCTACGCCACTGCCAAAAAAGAAAAGAATGATGACATGTGTATTTTTCTATCTATATATACTATTTCTCTCTTTTCCCTTTTTTTTTTAACTGTATGCATGAGATTAGTAGTTTCATCGCCACGTAAAGATAACCCTATCTTCTTCTTTTACTTTTGTTTTTTGGCTTTTTTTTTTTCATATTTTGTTGATCGATCTCAGAAATACCGTTTTATTTACCGATTGATTCAAACCCCACAAAACATTTATAAAAAAAAAAGTAAAAAAGTAAAAATTAAAGGGTTAAAACTTAAACCTTAAAGGGTAATTAATTAATTTAAGATGGTTAGGTTCTGTTTGATCTTAAGTACGTCTAAATTTTAGTTAAGTCTGTTGAATAATTTTATCGGTTTGATATCATTGAACTATTACATATTCTTCAGAAAAATTATCATCTTTCGTGTTAATTTTCGTAATTTATTATATGACCTATGAATATGAAATATATTGAAATACTAAGATTGTTATGTTATTGTGAGGATATGGAGAAAATATGTTATAAGAAACAACAAAAATGGAGAAAATGTGACTAATTTTATTAAATAGTTGATTTTCTATAGTAATAATGTGACCGATTTTTTGAACGATGATTAAAATTTCTGACTGCATTGGAAACTCTAATCTTTAACTCTTATTCAACGCCTGATTCAATACCGATAACATTTGTAATTATAGCTAATCGCAAAAGATCTAATCCAGAAGGACCAACAAGTGAATCAGATTACCTCTAACACACTCTTTATTTTTTAAAATCAAACTTTTTAATTACTCACTTTCACTTTTAAAACCAATTCACACACGCTGTCCACCCACATAAACGAGTACTCATTACTATAGTATTTTGTAGTTTTATGGACAAAAACTGATAACAAATTACACCCGATAACACAGTCCGATACAATACCCAAAATCGCATCAATGTGACACCCGTCAGGGGTGAACCAGACAACAGTTACGCCATCTAGTGTTTCTCTCAGCCACCTGAGCGCCACACAGCTAACCAGCATGGCGCCAGCGTGTTTTGGACATAGTATCGAAATGTGTCACAAGATGCAATTTGTTATCAATTTTCGACCCCAAAACTACAAAACTCCGTCCGTTATCATATTTCCGACGGTAAAAAAAAAACACGAAAACTCTAACTCAATCTCGAATCCAAAAACTCAAACCAATCAAACAATGCAAGCAACAATCAAAAAAACCCTACATACCTGCAACCCAGAAGTATCCTCACAATCCTTATCATCAACCCTATACTCATGCATAACCCAATCAGTCCTCATCCCTTGAGGAGCTCTTCCTCTGTAGTAAACCAGAGTCTTCTTCATCCCAATCACCCGACTCTGGCTCACGACCCGACGATCCTTACCGGTCGACTTCCAGTACCCGGCCCGGGTGGCCCTGTTCGTCCTGAACCCGTTCGGGTACTTCCGGTCACGAGGACCGAAGAAGTACCACTCGGGGTCCTTGCTTGGCAAGAAAGACTTCTCCGAGAGCTCCCAGGGCTCGCATTTGTAGAGGTCGACTTCGGGGATGATGTCGAGCTCGATCTCTTGGCCGTTGATTTTTCGTTTGAGGTAGTAGTTTACTAGCTCCTCGTCGGTCGGGTGGAACCGGAAGCCCGGCGGGAGTCCGACCGGCGACATTGTGGGAAATTGGGGGATTTTGGGTAATGGGAGAAATGGGTTGGTTTTTTTATATATATAAAAGATTATTGGGTTTGGGTTTTTTTATTTGGGATAATAGGCCGGGAGGTCCCTGTATTATTGAAAGATAATAAACAGGTCCTCCTACTATTAATTGCATCAAACAAGCTCCTCTACTTAGAATATATAACAAATAAGCCCTGTCATTACAAATGTGACAAACAGCGTTACTAAATTGTTGACACAGTTGACCCGTAGGTTGTTAGAGTTTACACGTCAGCCGATTGGAATGTCAGCAACCCTAAATGGCGTCGTTTTTTACTATTTTGATTATCTGTTGCTAATAACCCTGAGTCAAAACGGAGCTGTTTAGGGTTGCTAACATTCCAATTGGCTGACGTGTAAACTTTAACAACCTACGTGTTAGTGACGTGTCAATTGTGTCAATAATTTAGTAACGCCGTTTGTCACATTTGTAATGAAAGGGCTTATTTGTTATATGTTCTAAGTAGAGGAACCTGTTTGGTGCAATTAAAAGTATAAGGGTCTGTTTGTTATCTTTCAATAATACAAGGGCCTCCCGGCCTATTATCCTTTTGATTTTTTGCTTTTGCTTTAGAGATTCTTTGGACAATCGTTTTTGGGAAGGCTTTCATCATTCTTTCATTCTTCTCTTTCAAGTTCTTGTCTTTATGTTCTCTTTCTATTATGTTTTGTGTTTATATTGTTATAGATGGTTCCGACGGATACAGAGAGATAGCAAATACGGGTTGAGAGAAAAATTAAGTCTAGCGTTGTGATTTTCGGGAGGTTATGCGTGTGGCGTAATGGGTGGTCTTGTTACTTGAATGAAAAACTGGGTTAAAGTGTCGTGTAGGAGTATGAGTCTTTACTGTTTATGTGAAGGATTTTTTGCGGTAATAGCTCGTCATGGGATGCAAGTGACTTGTACAACTTGAAGGCGGAAAAAAAAAACTAGCTTTGCATCTCATTCTGTGTCAACATGGATAAGTGGGTTCTATAGGATCGCACCGCCGCCAATAGCCAACACTAGTATGATATTGTCCACTTTGGGTCAAACCTGCACGTATTTATTTTTTGGGTTCCTTCCCAAAAGGCTTGATACTCGTGTAGTTTGTGGACTCGTTTAAGTTAGGCAAACCTACCCGAATTTGGTAATGTGATACTTGGTATGGTACCCCCAACAATTTCGACTGCCTTTAGAAGAGTTCCAGAATACCCAACTAGTTGCTCCACCAACTCCTGACCAGATGGGGTCCATATGTGTTATTATCAGTGTTGTTAGCATTGGACTCGAGTCGAATTGGGTGAGCAGAATGTTCGAGAATTAGTGGTTTAATCGAGATGAAATCGTTCGAATAACTGGTCTATTGTCGACCTCTTTGGACTTGGTGCTCCGTGGTGAGCCATTAGTAGTGTATTTGTATTATGGATTTCGTACCACCACGTCGTTAAATTGCTAATTCAACTACTCATATCGTTAATTAAATCCTCATTAGCAAACACTTTAAATACCAACCCAAGACTTAGCTAACATCAGATAAGATGACGTCATATGCTGACGTCAACCCATGCACAGCTGAACCTTGACCTACAAGTTACTACTGACAACTCTCAAGTCTGTGAGCTGCAGTTTCGCTCTTTTCTTTTCTCCCCTTTGTTTTCCACAAGAGCTCGGAACTTGCAACAGGTATGCCTCGGTATCGTTACTTCGTGTGCATCTGAACTGGCCGACACTACCAATTCTCATGCATCGTGAAATTCGGCGTGTATTTGTAGTGCGCAAAACCATACCTGTCTATGTCCAGCAGTATGGGGAATGGATGAATGAAACTGGTAGCTCCATCGATCTGACGTGTCGACGGTTCATAATGTTGACTCTCTATGTTGGATTACAGTCTTTGTTGTGGTCTGTATGTGCGGGTGAGACGAATCTGTAAGGAAGAAAAGTAGACAAGGGTTCCCTTTCAGAATCAGAACTAATGGAGAGACCTGTGCTCTTCGACTAAAGCAGTTAATGGATGATTTTCGTGTTTCCTTGAACTAGTTTTAGACAGCCAAGTCAAAGAAAGCATCATCAAGAATCGAACTACGAGCTGAGCCCGAGTTTGGCAAAAGCTCAGCTTGGCTCGGCTCATGAACGACCCTATGGTCAACTATGTTGATATGTGCTCTATAGTATCATTTTGTTAATGACAAAATGCTGGGACGGTTTCCTGTCAGAACGATTTTTCGTAACAAAGTTGTGGTGCAGTGGTTTACCTACAGTGATAACTTCTCATATTTGATGATCTAGACAGAATGAAACAAAGAGAGATACCTGAGCAAATGCATATACGGCTCTGAGGACTCTGGCATAATCCGTGCCAAGCATCTGAATGACCACATCTGCTAGTAATGTCCCCCACATCCTGGATAAGACACCATTGCAAATTAGATCGATGGAATGAAACATTCTCACGTTTCTCTTGTTCCAACAAACCATGATGCTCGTTTGAAAAAATAAACCCATGATGACATATGGATGTTGTATATTGATATAGTAGGGATTGTGCATTTCGAAATGGCATTAAATCAAGATGTTTGAAGATCAGCAATAGCTTTCGTCACCGGTTTCTACCAGAGTCACTAAGAGAGTCTTTCTTCTTACAAAATTAGTTAAAGCTGACGAACAAATACCAATTACTGGAACTTTGTCACATACATTGGGCCAAGGAATGACATCGCGGTTCTAAGACCCATATACTTTGATGCAGCGCCAGCCAAACCCTGTCAATGGTCACATCAGATTGTGAAGATGCTATGAACAGGGCCAAGAAATTACCTCTTGGGTAAATCAATTCGACGATTAACGTAACATTTTGTTAGTCTAGTCACCATAGATGGTAAAGATAAACAATGCAATTTAAGGAACTACATGCAACTGCTGTCACCTGCTTTGCTGCAATCAAGGCTGCTCTAGCTTCTAAATTCATGGCAGCTAATTGTCCACCCTGAGAATCAAGAACAGGGCAGGCAACCTTATTAGTTTCTTATCCTCGACTAGCATCTCATGTTGAAAAAAGAAAAGGGTCTAACTTGTAGCATGATATGAAGCAAACTGCTAAAACAGATCATAACTTAATAGATATTTATATGTAACTCAGTCAAGTAACATGAACCAGCATATTCTAATTGTTAACATGCTTCAAAGTCATTAAAACTCCGAACATACCTTCTTCACGATTTCCTTTTTTATTTGGTAGTTGGCAGCATCACGAACCACCTTGCCCATTAATTTCCTAGCTAACTAGCACAAAGAAAAGTAGTTAAGAGTCTAACTAACGCCAAGGATGCCACTAGGAGAAGAACAGCTGATATCTTACCAATTCATAAACTTTTGACAGTGTAAGAGCACTACTACCCTGCCCAATGATAAATAAAAGGTGTGAAGAAGTATTGAGGGGAGACTTTAACAGAAGAGCCAAAACAAGAACAATTCAACTGTAGAACAAATGCACAAAACTGAAGGACCTTCAAAATAATTGGCTGGAGTTCTTCTACTACTTCTTTCAGTGCACCAAGGCCTTGTAACTTCCATTTACTTAATCCGAGTTCTAGACCCCCTTCTCCATCAATTGACTTGGAGGATTCCCATAAACCCGGGAAAGTCCCTGTCTCTTCACTGCACTCACCAACCAGAAATTCAGATTATTAAGCTCTCTCGCATCCAATTTCTTGTAAACCCAGCAATCTGTGATTCACTGCTATGACCAGTTCTCTCCTTATCTAAATTTCCATAAACTTGGTGAATTAGTATGGCATATCCCACTTTGAACTTTCAATTGAATGACTACTTGTACCAGATAAATAATTCCTTGGTTCCTTAAATGCAAAAGTCTTACCTTGCGAAATCGTTAACCAGATGAAGAAAAACTTCTGCTTCTAGGTCTTCAGTTGACAACTTGGTTGAGCAAGAAATACTCAACTTCTTCCTAACAGTAAGCAACACATCTCTGTATGAAGGCCTCCAACCCCTTCCACAAGAACACCAATCCAAGCAGAATATAATGTCAAAAGATAAAATCAGCTCTGCAACTGTCTACTACAGAGCAAGATAATCACGTGAAGCAGTCGTATGTTACTGTCCCTGTTAGGCAGGATTAGTAGTAGATGGAATAACTCGGAACAAAAAGTCGAATACATGGTCATCACTAATACAGTCCTAATGTTAGAATCTAAAGCAAGGTAGTAGCTAAGACCATGATCTTTGCCTATGTAACTATGTCATAATCAACACTCAATGGCACTGGAGCTTTTCAAGCTCAAATTACCTTAACGTAGACCGTGCATCAGCTGCTAGGAACAAAAACCGGGATTCAAGTGCAGCAATGAAATCCTCCCGCTCCTCAAGATCCTCCTCAATCATAACATAATCAACTTCAGCTCTTTTCGCCACAGACTTCAGCAGAGGACTGAAGTAACTGCCGTATCCAAAACGAATCAAAATCAGACTTCAGTCCAGCTTGAACAAAAAAGGAAACAGTCGAACCAAACTGAAATCAGGAAACGACCTAGGACCGAATAAAATATCATCCAGCTCGCGCAACTCGGAGTGCGTAGCGAGCTCAAGCACCGATCGAAGCTCAGGATCATACGCTCCTGAAAAATTAGAACCAAATTTCAACCTTAGGCTGAACAAAGTGTACAAACCTTGCAGTATTTCACAGAGGAGGAGAACTGCAATGTACCTTGGCCTTGCGCTGGTGACATTGCAGCATGACTACGAATCGCTAACCCTAGCCTGTTTCTGCGGCGAGGGGAGCAAAGAACGTGCGATTTCGCCGGAATTGAGGTGAATAACGACGAGGCGGAAGTGTGGCTGTGAGCGACGGGTGGACAGGAGGCGTAATGAAACGGAGAAGAGCAAGATGTGGTGGAAGAAAGAAGAGCGGTAGCCATTTCTGCTCCTCGAAGCAGTCGGCCGCTCTTTTTTTTTTCTTGTTGCTCAGATTTATCAGAACAAACTGTAATTCTGTTTTGTACGTTGTCGCTATTCGTTGGTTCTTTTCCACGCTAGTTGGCCGATTTTAAACCAGGGATTTGCAATACCACGCATTTCATCAATTCCTATGCTTTTATGTTCATAACTTATGACACAAATACATGCTATTGGCATGCTCAAATACATGGGGAGAGGGATTTTGAAATCTTACCTATATAGGTAAGATTTCAAAATCCCTCTTCCCATGTATTTGCCCACACCATTAATGACCCAAACTTTCTCCACTTTACCTTACCTTCATCCACTAAACTTCTCAACATCTCCTCTTTGCTGTCTTTTTCTGTGAAAAAATTTGTAATTCCTACTTGTCAAATTGTTCCGTAGGGATAATTTTGGTGAGTATTGAACGAATACTTGATGAGTATTTTGGTGACTCGTACTTGCCGAGTATTGAACAAATACTTGATGAGTATTTTGGTGATTCCTACTTTTGACCGTGTCACTTTAAGACTGTGGGGTTAAACAACACACAATTGAGTACTTGTTGAGTATTCAGTTAATATTGAATGAATACATGGTGAGTATTTTGGCGATTCCTACTTGTCAAAGTGTTCCGTAGGGATAATTTGGGTGTTTCACACATATTCCTTTTCTGTAATTCAAGTAATGAAGAATAGAAATTCCTTGGTACCAAACTATTGATTTGTCAAAATCCAAATTCTCAATCCCTTGCATTTGTAAAACCATGCTATTTAAACAATGCATGTTATTTGAAAAATCCCTTCACCAAACATGGCCTAACTTGAGTATTCGGTAGGTGTTTGATCCAATACCACCCAACCCGTATTGTGATACGGGTTGGACTGGTTATAATTTACCCATTTAGGTAAAACAATTTCACCTGTTATAGTTCCCGCTATCACTCAAATTAACCGCTTTTAAGTAAAATCTTTGCCTAAGATGTACGAGAGAGGAGAGAGATTGAGCGGGTGGTAAGAGGAGGGGGACTTCTACCTCCGGCTGATCAGCGGAAATTTTGCAGAGATGTCGGGCATCTCGTTCCTGTGTCGGGTGTGTGGCATCTTAGTGAGCTGGTCGGGTGTCCGGCCGGTTGTTCGGACGGGTGTTGACATCACGGTGTGGTGTCGGGTGTTTGGCATCATGGACCGATGTCAAGTGTTTGGTATCTCGGTCCGATGTTGGGTTTCCGGCATCTCGGGCCGATGCAGGGTGTCCGACATAAGGGCGGTAAGAGGAGCGGCCTATGGTCTTTCTTCTGGGATTTGGTTCAAGGCTTTGAGCCTTGGACCTCCGTCATGAATCCTTCGATCAAACTATCGAAAAGAGCGAGAGCAACAAGAGGAAAGGGAGTAGGAATTGCTAAGACAAGAAAGACAAGATAAAGTTTTCATTGCCTGTCCCACATAGAAGACGAGCAAAGACCACATAAGGAAGGATAACAATTCGAGTATTATGGTCGATAATGGGTATGGGTAGGACAAATCATTTATTTTAGATTGAACAGGTAACATGCATTAAACCCATCCAAATAGAGAGTACCCATACCGCCCATACCGCCATAAAAGACGAGCAAAGAAAATACCACAAAAGGAAGGCAAACAATTCAGGGACTTTTTCGATCGATAACAAGTATGGGTAGGACAGATCATTTCTTTTGAGTTCAACGTGTAAAATGCATTATACCCGTCCAGGTAGCAGGTACCCATTCAACCGACATTGAGCAACGGGTACTCAAACCCGGGTCAGGTACGGGTAATCCATATACCCAAACAGGATTCAACACTAGATTTAGAACAGAATTCAACTTTATATTGCAGGAGAGTCCAAAGATATAATATGAGAGGATACAAACTTTCTGATATAGTAACCAAATGACAAATACTTTAAACCCTAACTGAAACCAAAGTTCACTAAACAGCAGACAACAACAACGAATGAATCTGCTGCTTTTGATTTCTTCATACAAAGAGGGAGGAGATCACTACACCAAAACCTAAAACCCCATTCTGACCAAAATCTTCTCTCTACATATTCGTTGCGGCCCCTCTTTCCAGTCGTTGGACATAGACATTACCCGAAGGTCCGTCGTTCCCAACTACTAACCCTCCTTTCCAGCTTCTACTCGCACTTGATCGATCGGTAGATGTGACGGACGAAAAGTAACGCGGCACGGAATCCTATGCTCCCGAGCATGAGGAAGAAGCCGTAGCAGATGCAGGCCATGTAGCCGAAGAAGAAGGATGTTTGCATGAAGCCAGACATGTCGGACCGGGCGTAGTAGTAGTAGAGGCAGTATGCGTAGATGAATAGTCCCGTTGATCCACCGCATAGGAATGACCTAATCAACGAAAGGAAAACGATGATAGTTAGAACCAAGATAGAAAACAGAATAACCAGATGCACTAGCAGAAAACTGTAAGTGAACAGATCAAAACAGATCTTAAAGAGCCCTGAAAAGAAATGCCGGCAAAACTCCGATGTTTGTTCTTAGGTTGCATCATTAAAAGATATAAGTACGCTTTCTTCCCTCGGTGACCAAGTGTGGTCAAGTTTCGATGCATCATGTCAGTAGAAAACGAACACGAAAGATATCACTCTGGCAAGCCCATTGATTAATTACATGAACGATACAATAAGAGCATATTAAAAGATAATTATACGAGTTCTGTGGGAGAATGGTTAAAATGATAAAGATGAAAGAAACACTGTACCTCCACCACCATTCATGATCCTCAGCAGCGAGTTGGAAATAGGTCAACGCCACAGTAATGAAAGCAGTGACTATGAGGAGAATGATGAAGACGATGAACAAGATGCTGTAGATAGTGTAGATTCTGTGACCCCACACACTGGCAAAGATGTAGTAGAGCTCGATGTAGATAGCACTGAACGGCAGAAATCCAGCCATGGCCATCTGCGGTATGGCTCCCCTGTACCATGGCAATGGAGGAATCTCCCTGGGATATTTGGTAGTGCGGCAAGGAGCTTGGAACTCAGCCTTGCTGTTCTTACCAGCAATTCCTCCCAAAACAAGTAGTGGAGAAGTCACAAGTGTCCATATGAGCACAATCACAACAATGGTGCCGAAAGGAAGAGCGGCAGTGGCGGTGTAGACAATTGCAACGGTGTTGAGGAAGCAGAAGGTGAAGAAAAGAGGCCCACAGAAGAGGCATCCAGTCAACAGCAGATTCCTGACCTGTTACATGATTTCAAGTACAAAATTAGACAATGAAACCAAGCAGATTCCTTTCCAGACAAACTCCATCATGGAGAGAAAGGTTAGAAATGCTCACCCAGTTAGTTCCTTCAAGCTGACAGTAAAAGGAAGTTGCAGTGTATCCTGCAATTCCTGATGTGAGAGCATATATGACGACCAATGCAGTGAACAGGGCTCCACGGTTGTATGGATAGAACACCCCAACCAATGCCAGTAAGAAGATGAATGTAGTCCTACAACCGATAGGTTAAAAGAGCGAAATTAAGATTATGAGAAGCAAGAACTGAGCATACACAACACCCAATGCCACTTACAGAGTGAATAATTGGGTTCCAGAACCGAGAGATGCAGCAAACAGGGACTTGTATTTTGGATATCTGAACACATCCCCGTGAATATACTTCCAACCTGTCTCTTCCTGGTCTTCAGCAGCTTCCTCATCATGGGCGTATCTACATTTACAAGATTATGAGTTGATACAAGAAGGAAACAGTACAAATGACTTGGTAATAAAAGGACTTGAAAGAGAGCTGCCATTACTTCACAAAATCATTCTTAAGCACTCGCATCAGAATTGTAGCCAAAAAGCCGGTAAGGAGTAGAACTGTCACACAAGAATTTATGATTGAGAACCAGTGAATCTCCAAATGATGAGGCAATGAAGAAGACTGAGAGTATTTGTCCATCCTTTTTTCAAAAGGAGTGTTCGTTTCCTTCCACTTCACAGTATATGCGAACTCCACATCAACCTCATTATCCTCAGTAACATCCACCAGTGCATTAGGATCAGTTCGGACATTGATTTCAATCACACGGTCCTTGTTGTGAAAGATATCAAAGTGAATATGCTTGAAAAGATAATATTTATAGTCACTGGGATCTTTGCCTTCCTTGTCAACCTTCCCTATGAATCCCCAGATAGGTAAGTCATCATAATACATCTGAAAATAGTAATCTTTCCTAACAGCAGCTCTGAACTGGGCCGCTTCTTCCTTCGAAAGCCTCTTCTTGCAAACAACTTCAGAGTCCTTCTCACGGAGGAAGTCAAGTTGGTATGGAGCACTTACTAAGCGATCCCCATTGAGTACTTCGCCAAGAGCCTCCTTTTTCTCCTTCATATGAGCTGTCAATGAGACACCACAACCATTCATTAACTTAAAAGAAAATTTCACAGCTAAGTATCAGATAATTACAGCAGGACTGAAATTAACAAGGTCAGATACAAACCTGGGAAGCAGAATGGAAGGTCAAAATAACGGTATGTTTCACTGTAACAAAAATACGAATACATTAATTCCAAGAAGTCCATTCATTAGAGAGAACAAGCCATTTGGGATCAGGAACCCCTTAAAATGAAAGAAAACTATAATTATACAAAGTCCATGCATTATGAGGACAAGGTATTCATGAAACCCTTAAAACGTCGAATAATCATCATACTAACAATCAGCTTAAACAACCTAGGTATTGCATTTCTTCCATCTTTTCGATGAAATGACAGAATGGTAATGAATCAAGGGTAACAGTTACATATCATTTTTCACACAATAACGAATGAATAGAAATGACAAGAACAAACAGAAGCAAAGAAAACATCAAAGAACCAAAGTAACATTGCATTTCTTATCCTAATGGAAACTGAATGAAGGAGTTTCATATTTCTTCTGAAGACAAGCTGGAAATGAATTATGAGCACCACGCAAACAAAATCCACATCTCATAATGAGTTCCAGACTTTCATACTTCCAGTCAATGCATGACATCTAGTATCCAGTCCGACTGTAGATAATTTTCTATGTGCATATCTTAAAATCTAATGTAACCAGATCGATCAACAGTTACATTCCACAAAATCCACATAGATCCAGAGCTCACCGTTCCACAATTCCCTATTCTCAACATTTCCACAAAAAAATTCAAATCGACGCCACTCAGTTTCAAATCAGCAACAAAACACTACTCAAATTCAAGAGCAACAACAGCCGATTCAACTACCACAGCTGATTCCTCGTCCAATTCAGCTTAATCACGTACAATCACACTCGGATCCAAACATCCAAAAAACGACACCACGTAAAGCCCTACCAAAAATAAAACGAAAACGGACAGAGATCGGAACAAGTATCGTTTCTCACCTCGGGTTGTGAAACGGTCCAACCTTGTTAGCATAGAGAGGAACCTGATCTCCGTCTTTGTACCGGTGATCGGATGCGTCAGATCTCGCCTGATCCGCTCCGTAGACGACCACCAAGACGGCGACGAAGAGGAGCGCCACCATCTTCTTCCCCGCCATTACTGTTACACAGAAGGACTGCCGCCGTTGTCGGCTACCGGTACCACCGACGATAGAAGAAGAAAAGAGCCGATGAAATGGAACAGAGAGAGCGGAGCTATAGAGCGAGATTTGGAATTTGTTTGTTTTTGCTTCTCTTTATCGGTAAGGAGGAATTTTTTTTTTTTTTTTTTGAGTATATTGGAAGGGAGGTTGTTAATTAATTAAAAATAAAAACGAAAAATAATTAAATAGGGATTGAGATGGGTAGCCACTCGCCAGCCGGTTTAAGAGTTAATAAGCGGTTGGTTTGTGGCTATGTGACCGAAACAAACCGTAAATCGGTTGGGTCTGGTTGATTTAAGCGATTCTCGATGGGTTACGAGTTATTGCAAGTTGGGTATTCAGGTAACATATTATTATCGTTAAAAATAAAAAGGATTAATACGTACTACAATGCAAAGTTAACAAACATGCTCTATTGTTCCTCAACCAAATTAAATTCCTCTACTTTAACACGTTTAACAAATGTGCCATTCCGTTAACGTATCCGCTCATTTCCACCAAAAATCAGCTATGAACACCGAGAAAAGGGAATACTCTGGTTTTTACTTACCAAAGAAGGGATCCATTAGTTTAGCAGAAACAAATCAATTATTCAGGAATATCAATAAACCCAATATAAAGCAGTGAAACGAAAACCCAAGAAGAAGGAGGATATGATCAAATCTCAAAACATTGATGGAAGGAATGACGAAACGTGCATTCAACTGAATTAGTAGAAGGCTTGATTGGTAGGCGTGAGTAGAAACTTGTAAATTCTAGATAAAATTGATAAAAAAAAGGGAGAATTTGTTCGAGACTTCTAAAGCTCAAATCATTTTTTATATGTTTTATTGTATAAAGTTGAACTCAAATTGTACTCGTCGGAGCATTTAACTTACAGAAGTCCAAATTAAGCTCGAGATTAGCTCATCAAGAATAATTAATGAGCCAAACTCGAGTTGCCTCGAGTTTGACACGAGCTTCGAATTTCTAGCTCAAGTTAGTCTAAAAAGTAGCAAGCCAAACTTGAGCTCGGTGAAGTTTAACTCGATTCCGCTCGTAAACAACCCTAATAGCAACTAGTTTCAAATAATGAACATCTTTAATTCAACCATACAATGACAACAAATCAACAATGTAATCTAGACATGAATTTTACTATTATCAATTGTACACTTTGAATCAAATTCCTTGGTATGGAAAATGAAGAAAACTATATTGCAGAAGAGTCCCAAGATATAATGTGAGGATACAATCTTTTTAACCAAATGACACATACTTGTAACCTACTAAACCAAAGTTCTCTAGAGACAATAAACGACTCTCAGCTTTTGATTTCTTCGTACAAAGAAGAAGGGGGTGTTACTACAACAAACCCTAGAACACATTCCGAATCAAAATCTTCTCTCTACACGTTCGTTGCAGGTCCCCTCTTTCGAGTTAACAATAAGCGTGGGACAGACGTACATTACCCCCCGCCTCCCGAACTACCAACTCTCCTTTTCGACCTCTATTCGCACTTGATTGATCGATAGATGTGACGGACGAAAAGTAGGGCAGCGCGGAAGCCTACGCTTCCGAGCATGAGGAAGAAGCCGTAGCAGATGCAGGCCATGTACCCGAAGAAGAAGGATGTTTGCATGAAACCGGACATGTCGGAGCGTGCGTAGTAGTAGTACAGGCAGTATGCGTAGATAAATAGCCCTGTGGATCCACCGCATAGGAAGGACCTGATCAATGGACCGAAAAAAAGACGATAGTTAGGACCAAGAAAGAAAACCATGATAACCACAGGCACTACCAAGGAGAACTGTAATTGTAAACACCAATGTTTGTTCTTAGGCTTGCATCATTTTGTATTCATTTCCGTTTCTTCCCTCGATGAACAAGAATCGAGAAGTTCCGATTCATCACATCATCCGTACAAACTAACAACAGATATCAGTATATAATTCTGGTCTCCGGTAACACAGACGATTAATCACAGATTACGATTCTATTTAGTACTTAGGGATTCCACAACTAAAAATTAAAGACGGTTTCTTCCCTCGACTAGCAAGATTCGATAAGTTTCAATGCATTGAATCACCCGTACAAACTAACACTGCAGATATCACTCTGGTAACCCGTCAATTGATTAACCACATGCATGATACAATAATAGCAAATTATAAGCTAAATTCGTATATGAGTTATGGGGGATAAAGAATGATCAAACTGATATAGAGGAAAGCGGCAAGAATGAAATCGAAGGATAAGTTATAATTTGCATATTAAAAAGAAGACAGGGTAGAAGAACTGCGTACCTCCACCACCATTCATGATCCTCAGCAGCGAGTTGGAAATAGGTCAATGCCACAGTAATGAAAGCAGTGACTATGAGGAGAATGATGAAGACGATGAACAAGATGCTGTAGATAGTGTAGATCCTGTGACCCCACACACTGGCAAAGATGTAGTAGAGCTCAATGTAGATAGCACTGAACGGCAGGAATCCAGCCATGGCCATCTGCGGGATGGCTCCCCTGTACCATGGCAACGGAGGAATCTCTCTGGGATATTTGGTAGTGCGGCAAGGAGCTTGGAACTCAGCCTTGCTATTCTTACCAGCAATTCCTCCCAAAACTAGTAGTGGAGAAGTCACAAGTGTCCATATGAGAACAATCACAACAATTGTGCCAAAAGGAAGAGCGGCAGTGGCGGTGTAGACGATTGCAACAGTGTTAAGGAAACAGAAGGTGAGGAAAAGAGGCCCGCAGAAGAGGCATCCAGTCAACAGCAGATTCCTAACCTGTTACATGATTTCAAGTACATAATTAGATAACAAACCAGGCAGGTTATTTTCATGAACCCCAGCATGGAAAAGACAATTTAGAAAAGCTTACCCAGTTAGTTCCTTCAAGCTGACAGTAAAAGGAAGTTGCAGTGTATCCTGCGATTCCTGATGTCAGAGCATATATGACAACCAATGCTGTGAACAGGGCTCCGCGGTTGTATGGATAAAACACCCCAACCAATGACAGTACAAAGATGAATATAGTCCTGTGTGAATATCAACATGAGAAAGATGCATATAGTCCTTGGGCCTTTAGGTTAAAAGAACGAAATGAAGAGAAGGGGAAGCAGCAACTGAGCATACAAATCCCCAATGCCAACTTCGGCACATGGAGAGCACCCAACAGCTGGCATCAACAATAGACTTACAGAGTAAATAATTGGGTACCAGAACCGAGGGATGCAGCAAATAGGGATTTGTATTTTGGATATCTAAACACGTCTCCGTGAATATACTTCCAACCTGTCTCTTCCTGGTCTTCAGCAGCTTCCTCATCATGGGCATACCTACATTTATAAGATGACATGAGTTGAACATCAATACAAAGAAACAGTACAATGAACTTGGTAGTAAAATGACTTGAAGGGGAGCTAGCATTACTTGACGAAATCATTCTTAAGCACTCGCATGAGAATCGTAGCCAAAAATCCAGTAAGAAGCAGAACTGTCACACAAGAATTTATGATTGAGAACCAGTGAATCTCCAAATGATGGGGCAATGAAGATGACTGAGAGTACTTGTCCATCCTTTTATCAAAAGGAGTGTTGGTTTCCTTCCACTTCACAGTATATAAGAACTCCACATCAACTTCCTTATCCTCAGTAACATCCACCAGTGCATTAGGATCCGTTCGGACATTGATTTCAATCACACGGTCCTTGTTGTGAAAGATATCAAAGTGAATATGCTTGAAAAGGTAGTGTTTATAGTCACTGGGATCTTTGCCTTCCTTGTCAACCTTCCCTATGAATCCCCAGATAGGTAAGTCATCATAATACATCTGGAAATAGTAATCTTTCTTAACAGCAGCCCTGAATTGGGCCACTTCTTCCTTTGAAAGCCTCTTCTTGCAAACAACTTCAGAGTCTTTCTCACGGAGGAAGTCAAGCTGGTACGGAGCACTTACTAAGCGATCCCCATTGAGTACTTCACCGAGAGCCTCCTTTTTCTCCTTCATATGTGCTGTCAATGAGACCCAACCATTCATTAACATCAAGAAAATTGAACAGCCATGTACTAGATAATTACAGCAACACTGAAATCAACAAGGTCAGAAGCAAAACCTGGAAAGCAGAATGGAAGGTCAAAATAACGGTATGTTTCGCTGTAAGAGAACAAGAAAGCATTAGATATAATAAAATGTCATTCGGCTAACTACTCGTTGCTAATTATAATAATCTTCATCAGCTGAATCAACCTGAGATTTCCATTTCTTCCTTCTATCCACGAAATGAAAAATGATAATGAATCAACGGTAACTGTTATATTTCTTTGTTTCATATAATATCGAATCTGACGAATAGAAGCAGAAGCTAAGACAACATCAAAGTAACATTACATTTCTTATGTAAACAGAAACTGCTTGAAGAAGGAGGTTCAAATCTATGACAAGCTCAAAATGCATTAATCAGCACGACGCAAACAGAATCCAAATCACATAACGCGTTCCAGACAATGCAGGAAATCTAGTATCCAGTCAGACTGTAGTTAATTTTCTACAATCAGAAATGAGGTGATTATCTTAAATTCTAATCAAACCAGATCCATTACCAGTTACATTACACAATTGCCTAGTTTCCACATTGTTACAAAAACATAGAATGTATCCAGAAACATTCACATCAACGCCACTCAGTTTCAAATCAACCACGAAACAGTATTCAAATTCAAGAGCAACAACAGCCGATTCAACTTCCACAGCTAATTCTTTCGTCAATTGAGCTTAAGCATGCACAATCACACTCGGATCCAGCTAACAAAACGTCAAAATCGACACCACGTAAGCCCTACAAAATGCCAAAAAAAACGGACGGAGATCGAGACAAGTATCATTTCTCACCTCGGATTGTGAAACGGTCCAACCTTATTAGCGTAGAGAGGAACCTGATCTCCGTCCTTGTAGCGGTGATCGGAGGCGTCAGATCTCGCCTGATCCGCTCCGACGACCACCAAGACGGCGACGAAGAGAAGCGCCACCATCTTCTTCCCCGGCATTACTGCTCAGACCACACGATACACTGAAGGATTTCCACCGTTGTCCGCCACCGCCACCGACGGGGAGATTGAACAGAGAGTAAGAGTACGAAGAGGATAAAGCGAGAGAGAGAGAGGGAGCGGAGCTATAGAGCGAGATTTGGTTTTTGTTGTTTTGCTCTCTTTATTGGTAATTTTGAGTAATTTGGAAGGGAGGGTTGTTAAATTAAATTTAAATTAAAATTAAAATTAAAATTAATTAAATAGGGACGAAGACGGGTCGCCCGCCCGTTTAAGCGTTGGTTATTTATGATGCGTCACCTACGGGTCAAGTTAGTGGTTGTGTCACCGACGTCTCACCGACGCTAATAGTAATTAATTAGTAATTACCCTCTTTGGTAAATTATTTATATGGCGATCAAAGTTTGGTCCAATGACAAAATCATCATTCATGTTTTTCTCAGATGTTGAAGAGACTTATCCATGCAATCAAATAAGATAGTGAAAGGTCTCTTATTCATTATGGTATAATTCGGTGATGTGTGACGAGCTTTAACTTCAACCATGATCAAAGATTGACAAATAAACTAGTTAAAATGCATCTAGTTTAGACAATTTTTTCACAGTTACTCGAAAAGACCACGCAATATTTCATGTCTTGTAAATAATTAGAGGATGATAAATATTTTGAATTTTCACAAATGTTTTTGACGATGACAATGGGGGACTCGAACGAGGAAGAATGGAGAATACAATTTTTTTGTCTACAAATGAATTTTCAAGTCGTTTTATTATAGCTTATAAAAGCTTGATGTAATATTCTCCCGCTACTCGAAAGAGTTTTGAAATTCTTCAAATATAGATATAATTTCATACTTCACTGTATAAAAGACTACAAGTGCTGAGAGGACTATATATAACTATCCTTCAAATTTTCGTTTGAAATGTTTGTTTCGTCGAATTACTTTTTTTATTTAAACGTTACGAGTGAACATACATTTGCTTGAGTAAGAACCGACTACGATAGTGGGTTGTCATAGGATCAATCTTTTGATCTTATCAGTCAATGAACAAGAGTTTCAGTGACACTTTTGACAACGACGAAAACTTTGAGGGACTGTGAATGTAAATTCACCAAAGAGTTTCTACCTTTATTTCTTAATTTTCTTAATTAATAAAATTGGTTGCTTTCTGCGTACGTGGCGGCATGTGAGCGGTAAGATTGGAGGATCTGGCTGTGTAAAGGTCAGCGCCCACTACTGACTTTGCCCTTTCAGCCGTCATTTCGGATCTGATTTTCATTCTACGACAGTCGCCGAGCTGGATCCGGGGCTCCGACAGATTAATTAATAAATAATATTATTTTATCTAATTATCAGCTAATCATGGGCTTGTAATTTATATCAGTATTGGGCTCGATTGCTGGGCAAGAATTTCATGGCCAATTTGGCAATTTTCTTCATTTTATTTTCAAATTTTTTGCGTTATGATTCAATTGAAATGACGATAATAACCATCATTGGGGTTATATATTCGTACTCGAACTGATTAAACAGGTAAAACTCGATTTAATCGGTTAACATTAAGATATGAGTAATCCCGAAAACTATTATGTGAGGATATCGACAAGATATGAATTTGACTATAAAATTACATAACTGAAATCACTCTAAAAACAACGAATATAGATACTAGGGGGTGGTAATCGGTTAATTCGGTCATTAACCGACCAAAATTGGTTAACCAATATTCAAGAACCTTTAACCGATAACCGATCGATAAAAATTTGGGTGAAAATTGACCAAAATTTGGTTAACCTACTTTGACCGATTTTAACCGATTTAACCTTAAAATTCCTTGTAAATTGATGATATCATAAATTATATGCAATGTAAATAAGCAATTGCACTAGAACTAATTATTCCATTATTATTTCGGTCAAAAATCAGTCAAGGGCAGTTAACCATATTTTAACCATTAACCGACTTGCTAAAACACGATTAACCGCTCTTTGACCAACCGACCAATCGATTAATCAGTCAGTTAATCGATTTTAACCATTAACCTTTACCGAATTCCATCCCTAATAGGTACAATATGAAATTTACTACCGACGGTTACTACCAAACCCGAAAATACAAGCAGCGAGAAACATATATCAACTATCCGAAACTAAACTAAATCATTGACAAGCCCCATGATTCGGGTTTCGCAAGCCACGCGGGTGACATCAAGCCGGGTTTGGTAGCCTATGTAAACAGCACCTAAATGCACAATTGACCAGCTTGAACAACAGCAATGGCGACATAGAAACTCTGAATAATGATTCCAAAAAGAAAGCCAAGACTACAGGTCAACAGAATCTGTTCATAGTCAAACCAAAAAAGCAAACATCAAAGTGTTTGTTGCAGCTAAGTTACTAAACTCTCAAGATACAAAGAACAGTACAACACTCACTATATGTTGTGCTTTCCTTATTCTTCTTCATCATCTTCCTATGCCTTCTTAGCCTTTTCCAATTGTAGACAGCAAAAGCAAAATGAAGGAACAAAATCTCTAGCTTGAAGATGAGACCTCTGATGAACATTACAAGCCAAGTTTGCCGAGAAGTTCACGCCATCTCGGTGTCTCCTCGTCGAATATGTAAGTCAGTGGAGAAACCAGAACTCCACTGCCTCCAATCTGCAGGACAAACACATGTACGGATGATCGTGAGTGGAGCAAGCACCCGGGTTTGTCATTCATGGCTAAGGATATTATAAGCAATACAGGGTCTGGTGTAGGGTTTAGGGTACCCGGATTCTACATTCATGGCTAAGGATATCAGAAACAATACAGGGTCTGATGTAGGGTAACACGAAGAGAAGAGAAGAGAAGGATAATACTATAACTCTATAAGCAATAAGCATTGGTTTGTTTAAGTTATAACTAACTGGTTTATGCACTCACCGCTCTAAGCTGCTGCACAGATTTGTACAATGCCTTCTTTGGTACACAAATGACGATGGCATAGTAGTCAACCACGACATCTCCGTTACGGTTGCAGAAAACTGGACTTACGGTTGGTCCCTGTGCATGATGAGCAAATAAAATCACGAAACTAAACTCCAAGAAACTGCCTTGGCATCAATCACTTGATGTGCCAAAAGTTTCAGACACCAACTGTAACTATGTCAAAATTAAGAAGATTTTGATCGAGGATGCGGTGTTTACCTGCAACCCAGCCAAAGATGGCTGGCTCAGTACACGCTCAGCCACTTCATCAGCACTATTTCCTCTCATGTTTGCAACCACCTGATATGAAAGGAGTCAGACAAGAGATACAGTCTTTATTTTCTTCCTCTTTCCTTCCTTTTGGAGAGGAAAAGTGAAGGAGATGGAGATCGATGAAATCCATACCGTGAATTGACCTGCTGCCCTCAAATGTGCCTCCAATCTTTCTATGATTTCGTGTGTTGTGTCCAGCAAACCTTTCCGGTGCACTAATGATTTCTTGCTTGCAACAAGAACAGCCTAAAGAAAAGAAATATATGCAAGTTTGAGGCAATGCGAAAACCAGAGAGTTTAACATGTCACTTTATTGAAAAAATCTACTGTGTTTGTAATAGCTTACCTGACTCTCCAATACAATTCCACCTTTGATTTCTTTCAGGTTATTCTCTCTGAGAGTTGTACCACTGCTAACAAGGTCTAGAATCGCATCAGCTATGCCCATCTAGAGTAACAAAATAAGAGAAATCATCCAGATCAACATAGATATAGCACAAACATCAGTTGTTTCTTTTACTTTGATTCGTTGAGAATAAATTCCAAGGAGATCGATAGAAATGATCACATGATCTAGTGATTTTCTACTGACACTAAAAGTATAATCTTGGAATAGATTATGGCACGCCTATATATACTTTTTGGTTCAGGAATTTCTATATCCAAGAAAGTAGAGGCTCAAATTAGAGAACTGTTATTTACCGCTGGTGCAGCTTCTAATGCACCGTCAGCCGTTGAAAAAGCCACATGCTTCAGTCCCTTTTCCAACATAAATTTAGGTCCTAGCTGTTATAAAAACACAATTCCAAGAGAAAGAACAAAAGAAACCGCAAGGGTTAATTGAATGGGAAGGTCAGTAAGAAACACACAGTTACATTAAACAAATACGATCACTGCAATGTAACTTACGTAGGTGAATCCAGTGGCAACTCTCAATGGCTTCTCAGCCGTCCATTGAGGCATTCGGGCTAGCTCCTCCAAAGAGTTTATATTTTCAAAAATTCCATACTTCGGTATCTGAACAACAGCAGGCAAACGCATACATAAAAAATGTCAAACTAAAAACCACGTAATAATCAGCATGCTAATGCCAAATTTGAACTTAAATATACCCTAAAGAGTAGAAAACTTACAGCTATAGACAAACGACAATCCCCAAACTCAAGGGAGTCGTGTACAATGATTAGATCTTCACTTCCCTGACAACAAGTTTTCATGAAAATGTCATTTCTCTATAACCATGGAAGGAAAATGAGTTAAGTTACATAAGTTTCACCAGGGTACCAAAACAAATAAACCATAGAAGCCTAGATCCAGGGCTACGTTCATATATTATGGAACAAAATCATTGCCTACCACATAGAAATGCTGATTTCTCAAGGAGTTACAGCACAACAAGGGATGGTAAACTACACATAAACGGAAGTTGTGTATCAGCTATCTTCAAATACATAACACTGTTAGACCCTATTCAATTCAACAATCTAAACACACGAACCATGCATGAACAGTCAACTTCAACACAATGATTGCTGTCCAAGGTTGATGAAAAATAAGGGTAACTCAAAACTTGAACAGTCAGCAACATCAAGACAATTTGAACAGGCAGCAACTTCAAGACAAGTGGCATCAGTATTTTCTTTTCGCATAAATTGTTACCATATCAAAATGTTACCTGCCAAATTCCCCGACGATATCGAGCCCCACAATTCCAAGATCCAAATCTCCTGATAACAACTTTCTCACAATATCTTTGGGCCGCTGGAACCAGACTTCCAAGTTGGACAGCTAGACAATGTAAAAAGAACAGATGAGCAAACAAATTCCTTCGCAGCAAATGTATCATGTCGAGGTGTATTCAAAAGCAACTTGTATGTAGAAACAGATAAGATACCTGAGGAATGTCAGCAACATATTGTCGAGGATTGACCTTGCGAACGGATAATTGACAATCCTTCACAGAAAGAAGAACAGATAGATTTAGTAAACAAGCTGCATAGATTTAAACATTTCTGTTGAAACCACTATTTCCTTCAACATCAAATGACAGGGTACCACATAAAAGTGGCTCCTCTAGCTAGTTGAGACTGAACTGTACAAGCTTAAACCTAACTACAGTTGTATAACTTCATACACTTAGCAGAAACATAAAACTTGGGGAGCTACTAAGAATCCTGAATCCCTAAACCCTAAGCCTGTAAAGGACAGCTTACTTCTAGAGCTCCAATTTAATCCTTTCCAATCCAGCAAAATGGGAAGATTATAGAGCTTAACTTACACCAATTCATCTCACAGGAACCCAACCCTCGTTCTACATATTACATATACATTGTCGTCTAATTCATATAATCAGCCAAACGGCGAAAATCCGAAACAAACGAAATCCAAACCTTGAGGAGATCAATCGTGTCGTCAGCCATCCGGCCTTTGCTAGGCAAGCCAAGACGGAGCTCGTTCCGTTCGGGGACATTAGGGCCTGCGCCGCCATTGGGCGAGAGTTGAGACTGCAATACACAGCAACGGACAGTTCTGGCCGGCCTGACGGAAGAAGTAGGAGAATACATAGCAGGCCGCGAGGGGAATAGAGCACGAGTGGAAGAAGGAGGAGCTGGAAGGGACATTGCCATGAGAGCGATTGTGTACTGATATCTCCTTTCTTCTTCTTCGTCGTACAGTTGTTACCTTCGATTTGGCGCCGCCGTAGCAGCAGCGTAGGAGGTTTTCTTTGTTTATTAGTATCTTTACTGGACAACGACCCTGTCGGATCCTAGCTGGATCCGGGGCTCCGACAAAAACGGATCATTATCTCGTTATGGGCTATGGGCTTGTGATGTAGATCAGTTTGGGCCTATTTTTCATTAGACTTTAATTTTTTTAGGGAAAGTAGCAATTTGCCCCCTCTAATTGTTCAAATTAACAAATAATCTCAAGTATTATAAATCTCTCTTTTTATCCTTCCTATTTCGACTACTTTACCATTTGGGTTCTTTCGCTCAACTTTTATCTTCATAACGCTAATTGGGTGCGCATTCAGTACACCATGTTGCTTCAATAGTCATGTATTAGCTTACTAAGCATTTTTTTTAATTGAGAATATAAGTATATATAATTAGATAAGATGAGATCGACGAACAATATGATTTTAAAATATTTCGTATTTCATCATACTCTCTGTAATATCTACCCAATTTACCTCCCTGGCCAACTCTATGTCTCCTACCTCCGATATCTCTCTTTCTCGGTGTGCAGATGTGTCCAGATTTAATATTAATAAGTGATAGTTGAAACGGAAGGACCCAAATGGCAAAATGGTCGAAGTAGGAGGGGTAAAAAAGTGATTTATAATATATGAGGCTATTTGTTAAGTTGGCAAAGTGCTATTTCTGATTTTGACAAAACTTTACCTTATATAGTCAAGTGGTTTCTTCGATCCTAAACGGTCGTCTAGTTCTATCAAGTTCTCAAATTGTTTGTCAATGATTCATTCCGTAGAGACTGTATTTAGCCTACTGAGTCTAAGTTGTATCATAGGCCGAAGTGAACATTACAATTTAATTTTCACTTAATTAGTCTTCACAAACTTTTAGAGCTAGCAATGTTAATACAATACAAATCAATGGATATATATATATATATATATATATTTCCCTCCCCTCCTCTGGTTCCCTGGCTCCCCCTCTCCCGTCCCGTTTGAAGATCAATGTTGATGGAGCGTGCGACAACCCTTGGGGGCTCTGCTGGATGGGTTCTTCGCAATTCGGATGGTGTTGTTCTTCGGGCAATGGCGGCTACATACCCAGGTATTTTGGACCCTTTTGTGTTAGAACTGTTGGCTTTCCGAGATGCGTGCACTTGGTGTTTGTGGGCAGGTGTTTTGCAGGTGGATATAGAGGGGGATGCAGAGTTAGTCACGACAAGGCTCTTAGCAGGACATGTTCGAGCGAACCCAGGTGGGGCAATCATCGAGGAAATTCTTCAAAATGTGGAGAGGAGCCCCTACGTGGCGATTTATGACGGTTCGCCGGTCAGGTAACAGGGCCGCCCATTACGTGTCTCGCATGGCCCTGGCTAACCTCCGGGGGTCATGGAGGTAGACATGACAGCCCGGGTTGGGACTTGATGTTTCTTCCTCTTTTTGACTATGTGTGTTGTCACCGTATCTCCGCAAGGAGCTGCCTATGGAAAAAAAAAAAAAAAACAAATCAATGGATATATTGATCATCCAATTTATTTTTTCGTGCATGATTTGAGAGACAAAATTGATAAAATCAAATGCAATCACTAATTCTTTCTTCCGCTTAATAGTGTGAAATCAAATTCGTCTAAAATTCAAATTCCTAAACGAACAAGAAGAAATTGATTGAATTTTAACAATAACACCTTCCAATTCCGTCGCATTAACACAAGGAATACTACAACTCCGGTCTGAATTCAGTTCAATTCCGTTCCAGTTGCAAGACTAATTCCGCAGAATTTTGAAATCTTGGCGGAAATCAACACCTAAAATTTGCATTGTGTGTCCACATAAAGTTCAAACAAACAAAAAGAAGAAACTCTCTCAATCAACAAGAGGTTTGCTAGCGTAAGCCTCTCTAGCATCAAGCACATCAGAGCAGTATCTGTTAGCCACAATCTCCACTTGTTCATTAAACGACTTGTTTCTGCAATCACCAAGGTGCTTCACGATTTCACTCCACCTCTTTCGGCACAAATCTCCGGACCTATGCTCCAAAAGACCGTCCCAGTCGATGTCTTCCATGCAGCAAGCATCCAAGTTGTAGAGCTCCATCGAGAGCCGGTAGTCATCGGTGTCCAGCCATTTCCCCTGAGCAACCATCGGCGATGTCAGCTGGCTATACCATTTCTGGCAGCAAAGATGTAAGCTCCTCGTGTCAAGCTTATCACTGATCGCAGTCCAACCGATGTTGTCCCTCAGCATTCCGTACTTCGACTTCCTTTCCTTCACCAATGCCCTGACTCGCAAATCTTCGTTCACCAGATCGAATAAGTTCTGGTACTCGTCTTGAGTCCAGCGGCCCGAGTTTCGATTCCCCACTTTCATCCTTCGGAATAAGTCCTTTACGTGATGCCTGTACTTGCCTAGCTTCTCAGCCAGAGATTTCCATTCTGAGCCGTGTTCTTTGTAATGCTGCAGCACAAGCTCACGCTCTTCCTCTGTCCATTTACGGATCTTGCCCCTTTGGAATAGGATATGAGCTCGATGGCTTACGCTTTCTCGTGGGCGCCATGGTAAGGCGGCAGAGATCTCCTTCCAGCAGTTCCAGACCTCGCGATGCTTTTTAGCATTCATAATCATTTTGATACCTGCATCTTCGGCGAAACCCTTGGAATTAACATATTCCAAGCAAGCAGCTTGAATCAACTTGTCCTCCTCGGGTGAGTAGCGCTTCCCTCTCACCAACTCATTGGCATCCTGGGTAGTGGTCTCGTCATTTGTATCATCATTAGGAATGGGGAAAACCTCCACATCTTCAGAAAAACTCACCGTCTTCGATGTTGATTTAGTTGGCGAAGTAGTTGCAGAGCCTATTTCAACTCTCTTATCTATATCACTAGTTTGCTTCTTCTTCTTCCTCCTCTTACCCTTCTTCCCCTCTTCTGAATTCTCTGTGTTTTCAGTTGAAGCTTTGGTTTCAAGTCCTTTTTTGTTAGCTTCATCATCTCCCTGCAATACAGGCTCCTGAACAACTAGTTGCTTTTTCTTCTTCTTCTCCTTCTTCTCCGAGTTTTCAGTAACAGGTTCATCAATGGAAACCTCATCATCTCTAATGCCATTCCTATTTGCTTCACTATCTCCAACCAGTACCTCCTTGTCAATGCTGTGCTTTATCTTCTTCTTCTTCTCCTTCTTTTCATTAGAAGATTTGGGGTTCTCAGTCACGGTTCCAAATCGAACATCACCATTGTCGTTCTGATTTCCTACAATCACACCTGCATCATCTAATTCATCATTCGTTACCTCCTGATCGTTGCCATGCTTCTTTCTCTTCTTTTTCTTCTTCCTCCTCTCCTCAACTTCAATCCCGTTCACGGAGCCGACTCCATGCTCAACCTCGATTCGACCAATTCCAGAACAAGAATCGGCAAAACCATCGCCCTTGGCTCTCTTCCTTTTCTTTCTACTGTTAACTTCTTCTTCATTTCTATCTACAATCTCTGTCAATCCAGCCTCCCCATTCACCATTTTGTACAGCTTCAAAACAGATCTATTTGCTGAATTTGATATTATACGAAGATATCATTCAGGAAATGGAAAACAAAATCAGAATCCTACAAGGTATATATACGTTGCAATAACAACAAAATCAGAGCTCACTTGAAGAAAACAGATAGTGTTAACAGCAGAACTGATAACAGTAACGCAGCTGAATTACTTCATGAATTTCTATACCCTATATGGCAATGGAATTAACACCTGGGATATTCATTCTCCCAACAGCAAAAGTTCATTTCAGTCCAGAGCTAATGCATAGATTCGACATTCAATTGAAGAATAAAGGATTCAAGCACCAAGCCGAAGCATAAGCTCACCTGAAGCAGTCTTTGCGATGCCGACAAATCTAGGTTAAAGAGCTATGGCGTTTCGAGTCGCCGGAAGGGGAATCAGCCGCGGAAACTGCAGAAGGTGTAGCCAGTGGAAGGATAACAAACCCTTATAAGAGTATCAGACCTCGAATCACCGGTCACAGACGGAAAAACGGAAGATAAAGGTGGCGGCGGTGAAATCGATTGACGGTGGCCGGAAAGGCTTTAGGGATCCGTGCTCTCTCTTTCCTTCGAGGCGGTAAAAATATTCGACGACCACGACTATCTGTTTCTGTAAAAATAGGTTAATAATATTGGCGGTCACTGCAGTTTATGAATTATATCATCATGGTCATCTGATTAAGATTTGTAGCAGAACACTCACCTAAATCCAAAAATCGTAACAAAACAACATTTTCTAGAAGAATTCCGACAAAGATACTAGCTCAGCTTCCCACGTAATCAAATATTTATTTTATTTAAAGTTAACAAATATGCCCCTCTACTATTATTCAACCGAATTAAACCCTTCTACTTTAACCCTTTTATCAAATGTGCCTTTCCGTTAAATTTTCCGTCAAATTTCGTTAAGTTTGCTGACTGTACATGCCAAGTCAATTTTATCATCTATGTGGTCGCTGACTGTAAAATTGATAAAACCATTTACATTTTACTTTTTCTTTCCCCTTCCTTGATTTCCCCTCTGTTCCGTCGTTTCTACTTCTTCACTCATCCTTTCTGATAAAGCCAACCCCTGTTATTAAACAAACATTTTAATTCCTTCCATCAATCTTAACAACAAATCAGCTATAGCAATTTCTGAGATCTAATTTTTAGGGTTCTTACGAGAACATTGGCTTCTGTAACCTTTATTGAACAACTGTTCCCATAAATTCCTCGTCACTCTAGAAACGGATGTGTTGGTCGCCGGAGTCGAAGGGGTTATTTTCTGGCGGTAGCTGGGGATTGGTGGTGGATCCGGGCAGGTTTTCCTGGCCGTGGATGGGATTTGTTCTTTGGAAGCAATCAAATCGGTCATCATGGATGGATCAGGAGGTTTGCACAGAAGTCAGAACCTAGATCTGGAGGCCAGTGGTAGGCTTGAGGAAGAAAGAAGAGCTTAGACCCTTCTCTCCGGCTACTGTTGTTGCACTATCACCGCACTGTTGGCGGAAGTTGGTCGTATCGCCGGTTGGGGTCGGGGTAGGTGCGATGGTGTTGTCCAAGTCAGATGAGCAGGTTATCGGAGTGGGAGTATCCGGGCTGCTGTTGGCGGTGGAGGAGGTGGTGATGAAGTAATCAGAGTTGTGGGTGTTGGAGTAGAGGGATTGCTGGAGGGATTTGGTGAGGGTGTCGGTGTCGTGTGAGTTAGATTCAGAGATCCCATGAGTCCAATTACGCCCGACGTTAAACAGAGAAGACCTTCGGAGATCCCATGAGTTCGATTAGGTTCGGTGTTAAACGAAGAAGACGATGAACAATGAACATTTTTTTCAGAAAAAAATAGTTTCTTATTTTTAATTTTTTAATTTTTTAATTAGTTTTAAGTTTAGAATTCCAGTTGGCAAATAATTTAGCTACGTGGATGAAAATACTGAGTTGGAAAATGCACAATCAGCAAACTTAACGGAATTTGGACGGAAAAATTAACGGAAGGGCACATTTGATAAAAGGGTTAAAGTAGAGGGGTTTAATTCGGTTGAATAATAGTAGAGGGGCACATTTGTTAACTTTGCATAGTA
Organism: Linum lewisii; assembly: GCA_034768395.1. Lineage (NCBI taxonomy): Eukaryota > Viridiplantae > Streptophyta > Magnoliopsida > Malpighiales > Linaceae > Linum > Linum lewisii. The sequence goes on along the minus strand of CM068300.1, from coordinate 1,865,059 downwards.
GAGGGCCAAAAAAGGTGTATAAACCCTATTTTATTTGATTGTGATAAAAAAAATTATATCAATATTTTGAACTATTAAGAATTAAATACTTCTCTAATGTCGCACCAAGCATAAGAAGTCGAATTTTTGGACTCGGGTGACAAAGTTGTGAAAGATAAAAATAGTATTCTCTGAGTAAGATAAATATTCGAGGTTGGTCTTGATTTTATCTGGGTTGCAGAGACTAAAAAAAAAAGCATTTGTCGCTACCGCCGACTATTTAAAGGTCGTATTGTCGGAATCTTGTGCGGCTAAGGAAGAGGTAAGAAGGAGGAGAAGAAAAAGACTATGAATCTGTTGATGAATTACAAAGTTCCAATGGAGAACGAATTTGAGTTGAAAGATAGCTTGCAATTTGATGGATTGAATTAAGTCAAGTTGGTTGAAATTAGAATGAAATAAATAGGTGACGTGGCAAGTAGTAACTTCAATTGAAATGACGAGTTTTTATATGATAGGTTGACATAGTGGTAGGTAAATTATTTTTTATAAGTTAATGACCATATTGCTAAACATACAACAAGTGGGTGACCCAAATGCATATTATGCCATAACATTGCACGGTTTTTTTTTTTGTAAATATTGCACGGCCGACCCCTGCAAATCTGCGGGGTTTTCCTTTCCCCCGGTCTTGAACTGATTAGGGCGTTCCGACGACCGGAGAGTTGCGGTATCTGATTAGCAGCTGCCTAAGTTAAAACTAGCTATACATCACTACATGCTCTGAATTCCGTTCCCAATTAGCTGTTCGGTTGCTCCGTAAACCTCAATGGCGTCGCTGGTTGAGCTCAAGGATGCCTCCGAGGTTAAAGTAAGTGCGATGGCGGGATCGTTTTCCAACTGTTTGTTGTTTCCGAATCTCATTGCGCGCGTTTGTGTAACGATGAGATTGAGTTTGAATTTCAGGAGCAGGAGACTGAAACAGTTGACAAGTACAATGTAGAGGCTGCAGAAGTCTTAGCAACTCGAGCTCAGGTATGAATTCTTAGGAAGCAATTGCAATTTTCTTTTTTCAAGTTTACGCTTATGATCTAAATTGCTTTATTCATTCTCGCTTCTTTTTTGGTGGCTGGATGTTTGTATTGTAGCGTATGCCGATAGCTCAGGCTGCACCTGTCTACGAACAACTCTTACTGTTGTTCCCTACAGCTGTGAGCTCCTTCAACTCATTTTCCAATATGTTCTAGTTGCTTTCGTTACTGGTGTGAATCTGTTGTGTTTGACAATACCAATAGATCTGAGCTGTGTTGGATTTCTCATGGTGATGATGGATTCAGATTGCATTTTTAACACCTTGAACAAATGCTTGTTTCTGATAATTGTTATGCGTTAATGCTTAATATCCTAGAGTGAAATGAGAATTGAAGAAAATAAAACTGTGGCCAGTCTGATAATGATTTGTGGATATGCTTAATGTTATATGACGAATCTGAAGAAGAGGTTGTAGAGCCAATTGTTCTGTAGATGATTTAACTAGGCTACATGACTGTCATCTTAGGTAATTAGATCATGAATAAGCTAAATGTAATGCTAATCGGGAGTCTTGATAATTCTAGAAAGAAGTGCTTCCTGCTAGTTAGTCTGCTGTTTAGTTAGGGAAGGCTAAGGCTGTTCATTGCATAAGTAAAAGGTGAGACCCAAAAAAGTTATGAATCTGCTCCGTTTGTATGAACAATAAGTAGCATTGTCTGTTTTTTTTTTTAATTGTTGCACTACCAGGTTACCTTGCATGCATCTTTAAGATATCATGGGTTGAAGTTGTTCTGTACTTTTCAGGCCAAATTTTGGAAACAGTATGTGGAGGCCTATATGGCTGTGAATAACGATGATGCTACAAAACAGATATTCAGCCGTTGTTTGCTGAACTGCTTTCAAGTTCCTCTGTGGTAGGTCCTCTATTTGGTCCCGTATAGTACTAGTTCCAATATCTGTTCCATTGTTCGTCTCTATTGTATGTGAGAAGTAGTGGAAGTATTGCAACATGGATTTCTATCTACAGGAAAAGCTTCTATGTAACTTGCTTAAATACTATATATAATGGGATACTGATTGGAGAATGAACAGTATATCTCTTCTTAGCACCACACACTTAGAACTTTGCAGTGATCCATTTTTCTTTACATGAATCCTTATAGTGATATGAAAAAAATGCAAACATTTTCCCCTTTGCTTTATGTATGAGGCAGTATTCTCCCTGTACAGCTTGATTCTGTTTCTGCAATTTCATTTCCCCTTTTAACTTGAATGCAAGATTTTGCTTATGTTGGATTTGTAGGAGGTGCTACATCAGATTCATCAGAAAAGTCAATGACAAGAAAGGTGCCGAAGGCCAAGAAGAAACAAGAAAAGCTTTTGATTTTATGCTGAGTCATGTAGGTATGTCGTGTATGAGAACCCTCAACCTCTTGTATCTGGAATGCTTCATCTTGTTGGTGTCTTTCATGGATAAATTTGATCCTACAACTCTGCTAGTTGTGTTGCAAGAAGTAACTACTGATTTTAGGTGATTTGGGGAAGTTTACACAACTTTTGTGATTTTCAGGGTCGGACATTGCCTCTGGGCCTCTATGGTTGGAGTACATTACATTTCTGAAGTCGCTACCGGTATGCTGAATATGTTATCCTGATTTACCATGTTCCCTCATGTGACGCAGGTGATAGAACCCTGATTTTGATTCTTGTTCATATATGGGTAATGTGTTAGGGGCAGCAACCGCAGGAAGAGTCACAACGAATGACTGCTTTACGGAAAATATACCAAAGGGCAATTGTTACTCCTATCCATCATGTTGAGCAGCTCTGGAGGGAATATGAAATTTTTGAAAATTCTGTCAATCGGCAATTGGTATAGCTTTATTTCTTTCATAATTATGATTGATGCATTATTTTCTGTTTTTAGAAATCAGATGTATTATATAGCAGTACTTTGGTCTCCAAAAGAATTCTGGTTCTTCCAATATGACACTCTTTATTTAACCAGGCTAAAGGATTGATATCTGAGTACCAATCAAAGTACAACAGTGCCAGGGCTGTATACAGAGAGCGGAAAAAATATGTTGATGAGATTGATTGGAACATGCTGGCTGTACCACCAACTGGCTCCAGCAAGGTAATTTGCGTGCTCTTATGTGCTGCATGTTGCATTGAAAGTCATCTGGGTTCAATCTTTGAACTTTAAAGTTGGACGTGTTTATAAAAAGATAACAGTGCAGAATTTTCCTGTTAGGTTGCAATGTTGAAACGATGTTTGATTTAAATATTGGTTCCTTTTATATGCAGATATTTTTTAGATCTCTCCTTGCATTGCCTTTGTCTTTGTTTGACTTAAACTAGTTCGACTACCGTCGTTGGTTTTTTATGGATGCATATAACAAGGATGTTAGCATATGCAGAGTGGCTCTGTAATTTATTGGCATGATACATGTGCTATATATTTATCAAAGTAATGAGTGTAGCTCAATAATTGACTGGCATACTATATATATATATGTTCAAGCAATCTAATATTGTCGTTGTCCAAGATAAATTGAGTTTGGGAGGTTCGTGTCCCTGTTTGTGTAGAAGTTTCCTGCAATGTAGTGGTGATCGGCATGAAAGTGTTATTATTTATTCTAGGTTTCAACTTGTATGCACTTTGACAGGAAGAGCAACAATGGACGGTATGGAGAAGACTTTTAGCTTTTGAAAAGTAAGAGATAAAACCATCTCATTCTTGGATTGATAGTGGATATATGAATAGTTGTTGTATGCTGCTTTCATCTAAGGTTTTATAAATGCTAAACCATAAATGATTGAAAGCAAACTGTTAATTTAGGTGTTTATTTCGGTGTTATGTCCTTCATGTTTTACCCTTCATTTCAGGGCAAACCCTCAACGGATTGATAGCATTTCTTCAAACAAACGTATCATGTTCAGCTATGAGCAGGTAATAGAATCAAGTAATTTTCCAGTGTACTCCTTGTCCATTTGTTTCAGTTGGCTGTCTGTTAAAACAATGGCCTTTGTTTTCTGTCTTCTGGTTTCTCCCTTATTATTGGCTTAATATATTTTAACCTACTCAGTTGCTTATGAGTGATGTTTACTATATAATAAGCCATAGTTACTTTTTCACCTAAACCTCCTTTCAGTACCAACATATTCTGTATTTGTTCATAAGATTTTTTATTGGCTATAAATTTTTCACTAAATTGAGTTGGTATCCAGTGCCTGATGTATTTGTACCATTATCCTGATATATGGTATGATTATGCTACCTGGAATGCTAAAAGTGGTTCTGTAGATGCTGCTATTAGAGTATATCAGCGAGCTCTGAAGGCTCTCCCAGGTAAATATGTATTGTCAAAGCAATAAACTCGTTGCCTTCCTATTTGAGACAAGTTTGTCATTACGTATTTGCTTCATGCCCTCATTTAAGCTTGCTGCCTGTTCTGTCTTGTAAGGCTTAATTTCCCCAATTCTTGTGACCAGATTCAGAGCTGCTGAAGTATGCTTATGCGGAGTTGGAGGAGTCTCGTGGAGCAATCCAGGTTTGCAAATTCTCATTCTATTTTGTTTTCCGCACTCCCTCATTTGATTTTGTGTTTGAGCAACACTTCTCTCTTCATGCAGCCCGCAAAGAAAATTTATGAAAGCATCTTGGGTGATGGTACTAATGTGAATGCACTTGCATACATTCAGGTAATCAGAATGTAACTTGGGGCATGTAACCCTGAGTTTAAAATGGTAATTTTTATTGGAGTATAATTGGTTTATCCTGTATCATCAAAAGCTGCTGCCATGGTCATCGAATGTGAAAAATCAAAAGATTATAGAATTAACGAAAAGATTCGGAGAATGAAAAATTGACGTATGGTTTCTACCCAAAAAAATGACGTATGGTTTAATATATTTTCTCCAGTTTATTCGCTTTTTAAGAAGGAATGAAGGAGTAGAAGCCGCTCGGAAGTACTTCCTAGATGCCAGGAAATCCCCAAACTGCTCATACCAAGTCTATGTTGCTTATGCCTTGATGGCATTTTGTCTGGACAAGGACCCAAAGGTATCCAGCTTTACAAAGAGGAATGAAAAGTAAAAAATTTATGTAACTTTGCATCTCCTTGAACATTCATCTGCTGGAATCATCAAGCAATTACTTTTGACTCAAATTCTGAAAATAAAGTTGATAATTTATGTGTTTCATACGCTGGTGCAGATTGCACATAATGTTTTTGAAGCAGGACTGAAGCGCTTCATGCAAGAGCCTGCATACATTCTTGAGTAAGTCCACTTCTTCGAACTGAATGGTTAATGAAGTTTGAGCCTTCTGTTTTCTGTATGAGACCCGGGGCTCATGACATAATATGAAGTTCCTTCTCACAAATTTTGATTTGTTACAGATATGTGGATTTCTTGTACCGTATGAACGATGACAGAAACATCCGAGCACTGTTTGAGAGGGCACTAAGCTCTCTGCCATTGGAGAAATCTGTTGAGGTCTGTCATCCCATATTAATGCTGAGTTAGATAGTATAATGATCAGATGATTAATTGTCAAATTAGTATTTCTACGACTGTACCTATTGTTAGGTATTACCTCTAAAGATCTATGAGATGCGGTTGACTAGGTGCAAACTTTGCTTCAATGTTGCATGAAAATATAGCGGAAGTGCTAGGGATGGAACAATAAACAGAATAAGAGATTCTAAGAATTGAGAAAGCGTTTCTTCCTGTTTCTTACATTGAGATATTCTACCATTTCAAAGATTATAGGCTAGCTAACAGCTGTAGTTATGTTACCTTGAAAATCTTAACCGTTTCATAGTGATGTAATTGTTCATATCAATCTGAAATATATAAGCTCTTCTCATTTTCATGAACACCTTCCTTACATGTGATCTGCCTCATCTTGGTTAATGTCTTTTCTTCCCCAACTTTGGATGTTGACATTCTTCAAATGCTTCTGTAGGTTTGGAAACGTTTTGTCCAATTTGAGCAGACATATGGAGATCTAGCTAGCATGTTGAAGGTAATTTTGGGTTGACATTCTTCCTACTATATTTTCACCTTGTTTAACCTGTATAGTTTTTGTTATAGTTCCTAGTAACGGAATTGGAATAGATTTTAGTTATTTAAAACAGACTCCATCTAGATAGGTGCATTTACTAGCAATGCTGTGGTATAAATTGAACAATCAAAGTTTACCTACTAAGGTGATATAGCTTGTCTGACTATTCTTTGACGACGTTGTCCATAGCTTGTCTGACTATTCTTTGACGACATTGTCCATCTACCCTTATAACAGCACGACCCGATGACTGATATAATGTATAATCGTTTTGTTCTAGTTTATTATGTGTCAATTCTTTTATTCTGTTCCCAATGATATACACAACGCATTCATGTGACTTCCTTTCGATATAAGGTTGAACAAAGAAGAAAAGAAGCCTTTTCAAATGTAGACGAGGACGCGGGATCAGTGTTGGAAGGTTCATTGCAAGAAGTTGTAGCACGTTACAGTTTTATGGATCTCTCACCATGTGCCCCTAAGGATTTAGATCAGCTAGCCCGGCAAGAGGTACAACTGTTCAACGCTATTCTCCTTTAATGCTTATGCATAACATACCTATTGATGGTCCCTCAACCTTACATGGCGGAAGAATTTATATTAGACAGGCAAGTTATAACTGTGCAATAGAATTCCATTCTAGTGATGGAATTTAGCCTTTGGGTAGCTTGTCATTCTAAAATCCAACAACTTCTCCGCAATCTAATCCGGGTTACACATAGTCTTTTGGTAATCTCTCACCTTGTTATCGAATGGCCTCGAAACCTTGATGGAACGAGGGCTTAAAGGTGGTCCTTTGCAAGATCTAATAGAGCAACAAAGATTATTAGATTATGTCTTCCATTTCTGGAATTGCTCAAACCTGATTCCAGTTATTTGTGTGTTCTAACTTTTGCATCTTTCGTTTCTACTAGTGGCTTGTTAAGAACATGGGTAAGAAGTCTGGTATGTCAAATGGACCTACCAGCAGGGGAGGAGGTGCATTTCCACAGTCTCTTAATCCAGACAAGGGTCCTCCTGCAAATCTCGCCAACAATTCGAATATATCCACGAAAGTCGTAGACTCGGACCATTCTCGTATGGCAGCTTACGATCCTAGACAAAAACCCGGTACGCAATCAGGAGCCACGACGACTGGTGCATTTGATGAAGTACTGAAAGCTACACCACCTACATTGCTATCGTTTTTGTCGAACTTGCCCATAGTCGAAGGTAATGTATCTCTTCTTCCCAATATTTGCTAATTCTGTTCTGCAGCTAACATCTGGAAACCCGTTCGTGGCAGGTCCATCACCGAATGTGGACATCGTACTGTCCATATGCCTGCAGAGCGAAGCTCCCGCAACAGCTCCACCTACAGGAGGAGTTGGTAAGGGTAGGAAGGGAGGAGTAGGGAGCCATCAGGCTACGAGCGACCTCTCCGGTTCGACCAAGTCTCACCCAGTTCCGAGCGGTGGCTCGTCATTCAAACATCAGAACAACAGACAATCCGGGAAACGGAAGGATTTTGGACGTAATTGTTTCTTGTTTCTCACACTCCCATCATATTCCTCCAAGGCGACGGTTATCCAGTCTAGTCTGGCTGAATTCGATCATTGACTGATCGAAACCGTTTTTAGTCAATTCGAAATCAGCCGTGGTCATGGGTTTGGACCCATGTGTGTGTTTTCAGCCGATTCGGTCAATGATTGAATTTGCCGGAAAATATCACACGAGTCCAAATCCATGAACTGAATGTCCAAATCGATGAATCAAGTCTCTAAATTCATAATATACCGTCTAATTTCTTTCCCAAAATCAAAATTTAACTTCATTTTGGTTTTCAAACTAAATCTGGTCGAAACTACTCTAATCGGCCAGAACTTGGTCAGATTCATTTGACCGTAGCATGATTGGCCGAATTGAATTCTGTCACGGTGATCTACCGAATTCGGTCTAATCAGCCAGAACTCGGTCAGATTCATTTGACCGTGGCATGGTTGGCCGAATTGAATTCTGTCACGGTAATCTACCGAATTCGGTCTGGTTTGACCGATGATAGACTTCCCACCCGTCCACTAATCTCGAGTTCTTTTACAGCAATGCTCACTATTTGCTTGACTACAGGGCAAGAGGAAGAGGAGAGCTCTACGGTGCAAAGCCAGCCTGCACCGCAGCGAGATGTTTTCCGGCTACGTCAGATTCGGAAAGCCAGCAGAATAGGCACGGCGGCCGTAGGTGCTTCACAGACAGGGTCTACCTCGTACGGAAGTGCATTTTCCGGTGATCTTTCCGGCAGCACTGGCTAATGATAATTTAGTTGTTAGTGTTCTGTATTATTTATGTAGCTGTGCTGTTGTAATATTAAACAATCTTTTATCATTAATTTATGGTAGTGATAGTATGATTAATAATGATGATTAATAATGAAGGGTTCTTAGTCTACGAAATGATGTTTGTTAATTCATGCTGTTGTGCATTAATTTTGTTATTTTGAAACCAAATTCGTTTATTAATGTGTTAATTGCTTATTTACATGTTATTCATATGGATGAATAACACACAAATAACAGATAAGTAATACTGTGTTATTTATATGTTATTTGTTGATGAAGTGACACTTGAATAACATATAAGTAACTGATCTGCCCTGTTGGGTTGTTCAATACTGTTGGGATTCAATCGTGGATGGTCAAACCTGTTTCACCTGGATCAGCCTTGCTCGTGGTCAGGTGTACCTTGCAAGGTGTGAGACAGGTGTTAGGGAAAGTGAGGGCTAGTGTGAATATGGTGAATAAGGGAAAGAATGGATAACATAGAAGTATCCTGGGCGTGCGCCCTGGAATAGGGCGGATGACCACAACCCTTAGCGTGCAGCAAATGAGCGTGTAGTGTCAGGCGTATGGTCTGAGTGTATTGTGTGTGTTGTCCTCTTCTGAATGGGTGGACCCAATATAAATACAGGGTCCAGTGGACGTGACGAGGGCCACGTGTCTAGCTCTTATTGGACCGATGGGTCGCCATCACCAATATGTGCGGTGGCCGTCTTTCTGTCTTGTCTGTCAAATCACCCAGCAGGGTAGCTCCCTTAGGAGAGAGCGGTCCGCCGCTGGACCCCGAGGGCGGTCTTGGCTCTAGGGCCTATTAGTAACACATGAATAACAACTAACAATGTCCACAAATAACACTTGTTCATTGTGGTGGATGAATAGTGAACGAAATTGACTGAAGAACAATGAAACCAAATTACAAATTTTTTAAGTGGACAGGTTATTTGTGTGTTACTCGAATGTTACCTGAATAACAGTCAAATAACACCAGATAATACTCGAATAACTCTCAAACATGTTACATGAGTGTTACTCGAGTATACTCTAATATTACTTGAGCATGTTTGAATAACATCCAAATAATACTCGACTACTATTTAAATAACCTGTCTGCCATGACGCCTCGGCACCCTAACGAAACTGGCCAAGTTGTATCTTATTATTCTTGTGGGTAGCATTTCTTTTACGGTTAGACCAACTCTCATAAGTATATCCGGGAAGGAATGGCACGGATCGTTAAGCTATAGGTGACCTTTCCCATGCCAAATCCGCCCAACTGCTCAAGTCGGCATCATAGGGATGTGTCTTTTCCCCCCTTAATTTTCTGGTGTTGATTGATTTATCAAAATTAATCGACATAGTATATTAGATAGTTGAAACCATTCTCAATAACGGAACCAGACTGATCATAGCTTTTGTGTGTATTTTCAAGTCTCAACGTTAAACATTGGGTAAAATATTCAAATTTGGATATGCTACATACAATTTTCATCGTTTTAGGACGAGAGACCCTCAGCGGTGGTCTAGGTTAGCTCACCTCAATTCCGTCATTGATCATAATGTCACTGTAATTTCTGCGTATTTCTCCTTGTGTCGATAAAATATGTGGTTATAATCCTTTTCCTCGTTAATTTGAATTAGATGAGGGAGTTAAGATAAGTTGCACGTATTGACTTCTTAATGTAGAACATTATTATTATTTCATTTTATTCTCATGGAGGATACATCAAAGTTTTATATCACGCAACAATGATCATCTCCGTTTAATTATTTCTCGTTGATTAACTCTTCAACATCATCAAGCCTGTGAACAATCGATGTCGAGAGAAAGCCTAGGAAGCTTGACATTCACTCTGCACTGGTTAGGAAGATTAGAAGCGACATCCAAGTCCAGCCCTGGAACAAGGTTCGCCATAGACTTGAGGCACTGGCAGATCGCCACCCTATCCGCCTTCTGATTTGAGTACGGCTGAAGTGACCTCACCCCGCTGCAACATTCCCTAGATGGGCCTCCGTTCCCCGTAAAGTAAGGGATGCAGGGCCTCAAGTTCGTGTAGATGGTCGGGCAAGACGGGGCTGTTTGCCGCTCTTGTTGCTGCTTCTGCAGCCAACCAGATCCCATCACCACCGGCCAGCTTCCGACCAAGAACATGACCACCATAACTGCCAAGTACCGGCTCCCCATATTGAATACACGATTTTTTTACTTAACTGTGGAGTAATGCTTTCAATGACTCGAGTGTTGCATTATTTAAGAGAAGAATGCGATTTATTTATATATGCAGTTGATCTAAGATGTGGGACGAAAATGTTCATGCGATTAGTAGATTACGTGAAAAGAGCTTGCGCTTCTGCCCACTTCGTGTCATGCAAATGTTGTGTAGAGCTCATAGAGGTAGGGAGAGATGCTGAAATATTGCACTTGCCAAAGATTGTTGTTCTTGTTTTTTTTTTTTTTTTTTAAGTTAATTACTAGAGAAATTAAAAAGGAATATTCCATGGAATCTAAACGAAAATGAATAAATAAATAAAGAAAGAAAATATCTAGAAAGGAAACGCGCGTGGGTAGTTACGCCTTTTTCCAAAATTGAAAATAATAATAAAAATTTCACCAAAAATAAAAAATAAAATAAAACAACCCATCGGTTCTATACTTTTTCGTATGGGCAAGGAGCTCCTCCATATTTTAATTTTTTTGCAACTAAGATCAATAAAGGTTCAACTAGAGGTTCATGTGGACAGAACAACGATTTCTTGCAAGGTAGGTGACAAAAGGGTAGTTAGTATATGTGTAGGTGAATATAAGGTGTAAGTTGTATATGAGCGAATAATAGAGAAGTACCATGGGGTGATCCCCTAGGGCATATGATCAAGGACTTTAACGTGCAGCGTGATGACATGTATAAAGTGTTGGACGTATGGTCTGATATATCTGTTGTGTGCTTTGCTAAGTGGGTGTTTTCATATTTATAGGACTACCGTGACATGGGTCGGAGCCCATGTGTATTTCTCTAAGTAACGTCTTGACTAGGTATGATATGGACCGTTGGATGAAGACTTGGGTGTGGGTGGGTGGGTGGTTGGTGTTAGGGAACGTGGAGAGTTTACCACTGACAAGAGCTTGACAGATTTGTGACTGACATGGTGTGACGGCTAATGAAAGTGACCGGAGAGCTTCACACATATGAAGTAATCTAATGTGAATGGATTTTGGCAGACCGCCTTTGTCATGCTATGTCCAGACTGAGACGACCATTCGCCAGGGCAGCTAGCTAGGTAAGGGAGGATGAGCCAGCGGGGTCCATGGGTTGAAGGCTTGAAAAACATCAATTGACCTTATTTTAGTTTAGAGGTAGCGTAGTTGTCTCTGAACCACACTATGAAATGCGTGTGAACTGCGTTCATTCATTCAGCCCATTAAGTAGTATAAGCAAACTCAAAATAAATAAATAAATAAGCATTAGCATAAACATTAAGCAAATATCATTTATACTTGCTTGCTTGATTTAAAAATAGCATTAACAAACTCATAATACTTGCTTGCTTACTTCATAAATGAAATGGACGACACAATGCCAATACTACAATATTAACAAGTTTAAAACTTTAACGAGTACCCACTACCTATTAACTTTGTGCATTGAAATACCAAATATATGTAAAACTCATCACAAATTCCATTCGGGGACAGACATCCATTAAAACCGAACCAGTACGAGCAATTAATATAAAATAAAAATCATTACAGTAACATTAACTAAAGTGAGTGATCAAATTAGCAAAAACACTAAAGTTTTATTTAATTCTTTCTTCTTCCCCAAACCAGATCCGTTTGTTAGTTGTCAACGCAAATCGCCTACTTAAACGCAGCCCGCTGTTCTTGCTCTCTACAACCACAGTCCTCGCCGTCGTCTCTTGTCTCCGATTCTATCTCCGTTCACTTCGTCGAATCTCAGGTAACCAACTTTCTCTCTGTTTCTCCTCCGGCGATTTGTTGCTCTTCTTGTTGCTGAATGCCTTCCATTTGTTTTGTTTGTTTCCGATCTGATTTGTTAGGTTTTCATTGGATCTCGGATTTGATTTGATTTCAGGAATATGGGCAGCTCCGGCGAGACTACATGGAAGCTGGCGGATCATCCTAAGCTTCCCAAGGGGAAGACGATTGCCTTGATTGTTTTGGACGGTTGGGGTGAGGCTAAACCTGATAAGTACAATTGTATCCATGTTGCTGAAACTCCCACCATGGATTCCTTCAAGACGGTATGTATCTGTTATGTTTGCTTTCGCTTGTTTGGAATATGAGAGTCTCGTCTGAAGCTTTGGTGTTTTCCTTGTAGACTGCTCCTGAAAGGTGGAGATTGATCAAGGCTCATGGAACTGCAGTTGGTCTGCCTAGTGAGGATGATATGGGTAACAGTGAAGTTGGTCACAATGCTCTTGGTGCTGGCCGAATCTTTGCTCAGGGGTATGCCTTTCAACTGTTTTGAATTTTTTGGTTGTTGTTAAATGTTAATGGTGTTTGTTCTCTTTTGTTGGGTGGATTCGATTCAAGTTTGTTATCTGTTCTATGATTTGTGTTCTGAATCACTTGTCAGTATCTTTTAAGTTGGATTGTAATGGAACCTGTTGTTATTGTTCTTAAAGTGTGGATTTGTTTGTTTTCTTGCCGATGTATGAATGCAGTGCTAAGCTCGTTGATGCTGCTCTGGCAACTGGAAAGATCTATGATGGAGAGGGATTCAAGCATATTCAACAGTCTTTTGATAAGGGAACACTGCACCTTATTGGACTGTTGAGTGACGGAGGAGTTCACTCCAGGCTTGATCAAGTTCAGGTGAGCTTCGTTTCCGAGGACTTGTTTCAAATTTTTGTAGGGTGGGTTTTATTCTCCCCTCTTGAGTTGATTTGTGGTTCTTGCTTTACTTGTCTTGTGGTATAGTTGTTGCTTAAGGGTGCCAGTGAGCATGGTGCCAAGAGGATTCGCCTCCACGTTCTTACTGATGGACGTGATGTGATAGATGGTACCAGTGTTGGGTTTGTGGAAACTCTCGAGAAGGATCTTGCTAACTTGAGGGAGAAGGGCGTTGATGCACAGATTGCATCCGGTGGAGGACGTATGTACGTGACCATGGATCGTTATGAGGTATTGAAATTGATCCATCCAAGACCCTTCTATGTGGATAACTTGTAGTTGCATTGTTTCGCTTTGGCTGTTTCAGCTTCTTAGTTTATTGTTTTCCACCTGATTGGTTTGCATCTCTTTTCTGTGTTGCCTGCTTGTTGTTCCATGTGAGTCAAAATATGTTCATTAATTGGTATGTTTCAAGGTCTGGTTCTTGCCCTCTTGGTCCATTTGGGATGTTTACTGTTAATACAATTCACCCTTCTGATTGCAATGTCATCTCTGCAATTTTTCCTGATCATCTTCTTCATTAATCTTAGTCTTGCGAGTAATGGCTTTGGTGCTAAATCGGAGAGCTTATCTCATTTTACTTTGCTTCTTCATTCTTTTTTGTTTTAGTTTGTTATGCTGATATGGAAATGAATGACCGATGATTTAACTATCTACTTTTGACAAGCATATGTCAGAAACTATTGATGTTGATTGGTCTAATCTTCTTTATGAGGTCATCCATTTCTGATTTCAGTCCTGTTCTATAGTTTTTGAAAAAAAAGATGACATGGTGATTAACCGACAGTGTTTTTGCCCGTGATGAGAATGGTGAGATGTTTAAGTATGAAAAATCAGATTGATTACATACAAACCACTACTGCCTTCCTTCTGAGGCGCTATTTTATCTATCATTTAGTTGTTTTACTCTGTATCTCAGTGTTTTATGTTTGCTTTTGTCACATGCATCTGTTTGTTGGAGGGAATGGAAGATAGTGATAGATTGAGGGTCAAGTGATGATTTTAATTGCATAGTTCAGATGATGATCTGTGATTATTGAATAGTCTTTCGCTCCTATCTGATGACCTGAATCTTGCTTTATGGTATTCATGAATCCTGCTTTTTACTGGTACTGGGTTATTTGGAATTGACAAATTTTTCCTACTGCATCTTAATCTGTAAATCGGTCTGTGCTGCAGAATGACTGGAGTGTTGTGAAGCGAGGATGGGATGCCCAGGTTCTTGGTGAAGCCCCTTACAAGTTTAAGAGTGCCGTTGAAGCTGTTAAAAAGCTAAGGGAAACACCAAAATCCAATGACCAGTATCTGCCTCCTTTTGTTATTGTTGATGACAGTGGTAAGGCTGTTGGGCCAATTGTTGATGGTGATGCAGTCGTCACATTCAACTTCCGTGCTGATCGTATGACTATGCTTGCAAAGGCACTTGAATACGCTGACTTTGACAAGTTCGACCGTGTGAGAGTTCCTAAGATCAATTACGCTGGAATGCTCCAGTATGATGGAGAGTTGTTGCTTCCAAAGCGTTACCTTGTTTCTCCTCCTGAAATTGAGAGAACATCTGGTGAATATTTGACGCATAATGGTGTTAGCACCTTTGCTTGCAGGTGAGTTAGTTGGGAAAGCATCTTATCTTATTACTATGTCTACCATTAGTATTACTCTTGAGTTGATTCCTTGCTGCTCTGCAACATTTTATAGGCTGTTTTGTGTCCTCGTATCTGAAATGTTAGGAACTTATTGTAAGAAAATCTTAAGAATTTGTGACTTGTTTGAAATATCGCCGATTGGTAGGCTTTATGGTCTGATTTTGTAACTTTCTTTTCAACAGTGAGACAGTGAAGTTTGGTCATGTTACATTCTTCTGGAATGGAAATCGCTCTGGATATTTCAACTCAGAACTTGAAGAGTACGTCGAGATTCCAAGTGATGTTGGGATCACTTTCAATGTCAAACCTAAGATGAAGGCAATGGAGATTGCTGAGAGGGCACGAGAGGCTATCCTCAGTGGAAAGTTCAATCAGGTAAGTTGTGTGCTTCTTCCATCTCTCTCTTTAACTGATACATTCTACACTTCATCTTAACAATTATCTTGGTAACTATGTCCTTGTTTAGGTTCGTGTCAACTTACCGAACGGAGACATGGTGGGACACACTGGAGATGTTGAAGCTACCGTTGTTAGTTGCAAAGTTGCTGATGAAGCTGTCAAGGTAATAGTCTTATTCCATTAAAACTCCGTGCGCGTCATTATAGAACAGATTCGTAGATCACATTTGTATTTGCCTAACTAATTATTTTTGATAAACTTGATATGGCAGATGATGATCGACGCAATTGAGCAAGTTGGTGGAATCTACGTGGTCACAGCAGATCACGGCAATGCAGAGGACATGGTTAAGAGAGACAAATCCGGGAAGCCTGCACTCGACAAGTCCGGCAACGTTCAAATCCTAACCTCCCACACTCTCCAGCCTGTAAGTCCACAGTTCACGAATGAGAGAACATCTCTCATAAACCACATGTATCCGACTAACCCGACTCATCAATCTCTGCAGGTTCCCATTGCGATCGGCGGTCCAGGATTGGCACCTGGAGTGAGGTTCCGCACTGATGTCCCAACCGGCGGTCTTGCTAACGTTGCAGCAACTATGATTAATCTCCATGGGCTCGAGGCCCCAAGTGATTACGAGACGACCCTGATCGAAGTCGTCGATTAGAAATACAGACGAACCAGAGAGGAGTTTGAGATTATGAGACCCATCAGCTGCACCGTTCCTGATTTATAATTTTGGAAGTTCCGTTTTGTTGAATGATGTTTACTGCGTAAGCAAAATCCTGGAAGAAGTGATGGTGGTAGGATTTTGTTCGTTTAGGGTTCTTTACAATAAGCCATTTTTTTTAATGATGGCCTTGGGATTTGCTTTTTGTTATGCTGTTGTTGCCCTATCTCGATTGAGAGCAACTTGTATTTTTAACTGTTATTCATGTGTAACTGGTTCATTCTCTGGAAGGAAATATTGCACAATATAAAAAGTTTTCATACATATGGTTTGGTTTGGTTTGTTTTTGCCCGAGTTAGCTCGTGGGAGAAAGTAAGATAGTCATACATTCAGGCCTCAAGGGAATGTCAATTCAAGTTGTGAGGGTTACTAATATTTAACTTGAGATACAGCTTTGAATCACATTGTTGAACGCATTGTTTGCCTATCGAGGTTCAAAATGAAGGCAAAGCATCCACGAATGAGTTGATGTCAACAATGATTGAGTCGACATCCAAGTGGAAGAAGCTCGTGGAAGTAAACAACACCACTACTTCAGTTGCGTCCCACTCAACATCTGCTACTAACCAACCAAAAGTGACATCCCCGCAGACACGCATCCTTGAAAGTAAGAGATTATAAAACAAGAGGGTTAGTGATGTCAGGGTAGGAGATACTTGTAGCTAATAGGATCGATTTCTTGCAGTTGCGTACAACCAAGCTGATCGCCCTGCCAGTGGGGGGCTAGGTTGCCCCATTCACGTTAATCTTCAAGCGACAAGGGGCAGGGGGCTCCAAGTCAAAGGGCGATCAAGAATGACTGGGGCATGGGGGTTGTCGGAGATGAAGGATAACTTGTCGATGTCATGAAGGAAATGGTCGCGGAGGGAACATGCAACATATGGTATTTTCTTGCACTCTTAAGTCGTAGGAGAATGATAGAATTTGTTAGTTCCTCACTCGAGGTTATTAGCTTTTGATTGATGATTTGCTATGATACGTTTAACCACTATTGAGAGTGTCTTATAAGTTGATGAATGGTCTAGATAAGTGTAAGCTAATTCGATTGACCAACTTGTCTGGTTCAAATTAACTCGACCTCGACTTGAAACTTCTATTTTTCTTTTTATTTTATTTTCTTTTAATTACTTAATCTCTTGGTTTTGCTAACGTCATTTGGTTAGGTTTGCTTAAGCTTACTTCCAAATTCTTTCAATTTCTTGAAATAGTGAAAGAGTATATAACATCCCATTTTTTAATTCTTTGTTTTTTAATATAAAAAGGTTGATAGTTCTCTCATAAATCTCATTTCACGGTTTAGGCTATTTCGTTATTTCGTCAATTGTCTTTTAGTCTCAGTTTGTGCTGTTAGTAAAGTTGATAGTTTCGTTCTGTTTAGCCGAACAAGTGTTTGGAATGACATTTAGATCTATGAGAAAGAGAAGGTGAAACTTTCTTGATTCCTTGAAGAAGGTACCCGTCGGTCCTATTGAGACTACCGAAAAGAAAAGTTGAGTGTTCAAGTATGCCAGTTCTTTCGAGAAAACTCTCGAACGACGGATAAAGATGGTAAACCACACACAACTGCAAATCAACAAATTTACGGAAAATTGGTTGAACAATGTCATGAATCGTTGCATCCCAATAACTCGAGTTGTTGGGAGATAGTTCTGAATGGATCTTATATTGTTTACTAACATGCCTCCTCGAACGTAACCCATGAAAGGGGACTGAAGTTTGCAAAGGTCCACCAAGCCTGATGCAAGATAAATTGTTATATTGCAGACTATCGAAATTCGATACCAAGACCTTTCAATCATCAAAGACTCTAATACCAAGACCTTTCAGTCATCAAAAACTCTGATACCATGTTAAGAACGGTTTGGTACCAATTAAAAATTGTACATGCATTAGGAAAATTTCCAATAGAACAAATCTTATCTATAGATGATAGAATGTTTAAATTTTTTCCATTTTTCTAAGAAAAAGTATTTTTTAATTTTGGACTAAATAGTCACGAGTTTTGTCCTATAGGAATCTTTTCCCCTTCTTTTAACGTTTTCTTCATCCTCTTCCTCCACTCCTCTCTTTCTAAATGTTCATATATTCATGAAAAAATAGCATTTTGCCCCCTCTATATTTCCAACTTAACAAATAGCCCCTACACTTCAAATCGGTCTTTTACCCCTCCTACTTTGGCCACTTTGCCGTTTGGGTCCTTCTGTTTCAACTTTCGTCTTCGTGACGTTAATTGATGCACATTTAGTACACCATGTTAGCTCTTTTTATTATTAATAATTTATCATCATGTTAGCTCCAGTATCGATGTATTAGCTTACTAAGCGTATTTTAATTGGTAATATAAGTACATATATACTTAGATAGGATGAAACCGAGGAATAAAATGTGTAGTTTTAAAACCCTTTGTATTTCACTATACTCTTTGTGATACCTCCCAAATTTACCGACCTAACCAACTCATCATCTCCTACCTCCGACATCTCTCTCTGTCGGTGTGGAAATGTGTTCAGATTTAATGTTAAGGAGACGGTAGTTGAAACCAGAAGGACCCAAATGGCAAAGTAGTCGATGTAGGAGGAATACTATTTATTAAGTTGGCAAAGTAGAGGTGGCAAAATACTAATTTGCCTATTATAAACACATTGTTAATCATAACACTTAATAAAGCACTCAAACGGAAATTTGCAGGCAATCAGTTAAAAGAACTTGCAAACAACCTCTTTCTTCTTTAAACTAATTAGCTTTAATTTTTTTTTCCTTTACACTTTACCCTTTTTTAATTTCATTAGGATATTGGGTATTCGTAATTCGTAACAGGTTGGTACGTGACATGAGTTGTCTAGTACATGTTGGGTATTCGTAATTCGTAGCAGGTTGGTATGTGACATGAGTTGTCTAGTACATGTTAGGTATTCGTAACTCGAAAATGTGTGCGCTATATCTATTGACGTCGATTCGGATTTATCAATAAACCCAACAAAACCCAACTCATGAACTTGATTATCGAACCTAATATGGCTATGAGTTGAGTGGTTTTCGTAAAATCTATAAAATGGTTACCCGTCACCTGATCTACGTGAATTTTTGGACACCCATCGTTTTATCAATTTGAGATGGGTGTCTTGATGCATTTTTTGGAATGATGATGTTTTTTTTTCTTTACAGTTTACCCTTTTGTTTGTGTATTCGTAGTAGGTTGGAACATGACGAGTGTTGTATAGTGTAAATTGAGTGTTCGCGGTACCTATTTATCTCGATGTAGAGTTACTTAACAAACTCAATAAAACCCAACTCATGAACTTAGTTATTGAACCCAAACCAGTTATGAGTTGAGTATTTTTTTTTGTAAAACGGATAAAATGGTTACTCGTCACCTAATCCACATGAATTTTTGGACACCCGTTCGAGATGGGTGTCTGAACACATTTTTTTGGGTGATAGACATGTGAAAGTACCCATTGTCGAGTTCACCCATACCATTTTTCGACCACAACAAACAACACTCGTCCATGACCCACATCCTACCAGCAGCGATAAAGCCAGGGGAGACTACTCTGGATCTGTCCATGAACCCAAATAGTTAAAATATGTGTACTTTTTAATAAGTTTAGTATAATTATATGTTCGCTCCGTCATATTTTACATACCAAACCCAAAATTTACCTGAATCCGTCTCCGCCACCGCTACCCAGTGTTTCAACCGGTTCGACCAGAAGATTAAGATTCCTTTTCCAACTTTACCAACCACCATTGTTAAAAGCAAGAAAACAAAACGAAGAACAAGAAAAAAAAGCAAAAGAAAAATCAAAAAAGCATTTCTCATCCTCCCCCACTAGCTGCCAATCACTAAATAAAAATCACAGAAACCAAATTTCAAACTCCATTAACCATTGCTAACCTCCAAATCCTCCTTCTTCAGTTCTTCTACTCTCTCTCTCTCTCTGTTTCTCTGTTCAACAATGGAGCACCGGCGGCGACAATCGGCAGCCATTACGGCGGCGGCGGCGATGATGTTCTTGTCTCTATCAATGGCGGCGGCGGCGAGGACAGATTCCTCACGAGAAGCGGATAAGGTCACCGGTTTACCCGGTCAGCCGGTGGTCCGGTTCAACCAGTATTCGGGTTACATAACCGTGGATAAAATGCAGGGGAGGGCTCTGTTTTACTACTTTGTTGAAGCTGATTCCGACCCGAGTTTCAAGCCACTCGTTCTTTGGTTAAATGGAGGTTAATTAATTTTTTATTTTTACTATATGGTTCTATATTTTTTTTTTACTGTGTCTGGTTAATTTAATCTCGGAATGGTTTGAGTTTTACCGAGCGCGATAAATTTTGAACCGTTTGGGTTGTGATTTTACGGACGGTGAGTGAAATGTTGTTTAGGTCCGGGGTGTTCATCGGTGGGAGCAGGAGCGTTTTGCGAGCACGGTCCGTTTAAACCGAGTGGAGACGTTCTCGTCAAGAACGATCATAGTTGGAACAAAGGTTAGTAGTGCTAAAGTTTATAGCTTTAAATCGTTATGTTTGGGATTTGAGATTTGAATTCTGATCGAAATGATTGGATTTGGTGTTTTCTAAATTTGAGGTTATGATCATAATGGATAAGGACAAATTTGCCCTCTTTCCTTTCCAATGCCGAAAAAACCCGGAAAAAGTAACAAGGACAATATAGTCATTTTGCTGTAACCATCAATTCATTTTTCTTATGAAACTCCTAAAACTAGCTCATGGGAAAGTTTTGAAATTGGCTAACTCGGGCCTCGGGGCACCATAGCGCTGCAAAATTCAACTACGGTTATTCAATCTGGTCGAATTCTCAACCAATTAAAACAGCGACAAATTCTAAGTTGACAACATCATGGGTCTGGATTCATGTGCAGTTCTCGATCAATAACCAAATTGATCGAAAATTGCACATGAGCTCAAAATCATAAAAACCCTAATTTTTATTTTTTTACCCAATTTACAAAGATGGAAACTTTACCTTGTTGCAGAAGCAAACATGCTGTACTTGGAATCACCAGCAGGAGTAGGGTTTTCATACTCAGCCAATGCTTCCTTTTACAGCTCAGTTAATGACCATATTACAGGTAATTAATTAGTTAATTAGTTAAAACAATTATGAAAAATTATGATTAATTGGTAATTAATTAGGGTTAAATTAACTAAATTTTTACCCACTCTGTTTACAGCTCAAGACAATCTGTTGTTTCTGGAAGGATGGCTTAACAAGTTCCCTGAGTTCAAGGGTAGAGACTTCCTGATCACCGGCGAAAGCTATGCCGGTAAATTAAGCTCGTTAACAATGTCAGTTCTTGTCGGTACATACGATCGATCAATCTAACTAGATAGACGAATTTTTCGCAGGTCACTATGTTCCACACCTTGCCCAATTGATAGTCAAGTCCAAGCCACACATCAATCTCAAAGCAATAGCAGTAAGTAGTAACAACTTTTGTTCTAACTGTACTTCTCGTTAAGTAGCTACACCTCTAAAAAATTCGAGAATTTTGTCTGTGTGAAAAAAAGATAGGAAACCCGTTATTGGAATTCAACACGGATTTCAACGCGAGGGCGGAATACTTCTGGTCGCACGGGCTAATCTCGGATGCGACCCTCGACATCTTCAACAAAGTGTGCAACTACTCCGAGATCCGGAGACAGCTAAAGAGAGGGTTCCTCACTCCGGAATGCTTCAAGGTTCACAGCCAGGCGTCTCGCGAGATTGGCAAGTTCGTCGACGCTTATGATGTCACTCTCGACGTCTGTCTGTCGTCTGTCGAGTCCCAGTCCCACGTCCTCGTAAGTACATTGTCACTTTTTTTTCCCCTCATTCCACGTAGAATCTATGGATTGTCTTTCTGGGTTTTCGAATGTTTTTGAATCCGACTCAGGATGTAATGGGAAAAGTAGACGTGTGCGTCGAGGACGAGACGATCAAGTATTTGAACAGGAAAGATGTGCAGAAGGCATTTCATGCTAGGCTTGTTGGGGTCAAGACATGGAGCGTTTGTAGCAAGTAATTTAATTAAAATTAAAATCTCTTTAATCTTAATTAAAATTTAATTAGTGTTTGATTAACCATTAATTTTGTAAAAATTAATGATTTAATGTTGTTTGAATGAATTGATAAACAGTATGCTTAAGTATGAAATGGAGAATCTGGAGATTCCAACCACTCCAATTCTAGGACATTTGATCAAATCTGGGGTTAAGGTTCTTGTTTACAGGTAAATTAACCTCTTCTTTGATTTGATTAGGGTTTACCGAGGTTCGATTTCAGTTTTTAACCTATGATCTTGCCCGATTACGGTGTAATGTCATGTTTCGATTGAGTAAGGATAAGACTTATATTATTTACTGAAACGCTTCTCAAACGAATGACTCATGAAAGAATTTTTACGGGTAATGGCAGTGGAGATCAAGATTCAGTGATTCCACTTACAGGAACAAGGAAGCTTGTTGATGGGCTTGCAAAAGAATTGGGCCTCAACACTTATGTGCCTTACAGTTCTTGGTTTCAGGGAAGTCAGGTATAATCTAAACTATAATGATACACGATCAGTGACAGAGTTAGGATTCAAGTAGAATATGGATCCGATACATAAAATACAATGGGCCGAAAATACTTTTGTACGAAAACACAAACATATTTTTAGCTATTTGGGTGCAGAGGTGGCCTCCCCCTGGCTCCGCCACTGTACACGATGAATTAAATGATATTTTTTTTGTTGCTCTGGCAACTGTTTTGAGTTCATTGCTTCTCTTTGTCTTTTCTCACATTATGAGTAAGGACTTAGTGTAAGTGATTGTATTTGGCTCGGATTCTCCGTCACACGTATTTGTGATGTTTATTCATATTTATATTTAATTACGTCATTCATAATTTTTTTTATAAATGTGTTGGTTAGGTGGCGTCGCACCACCTAGTCAACGTCATGCTATCTATTTGCATTAATGAACAATCATTTCATTGATAACACGCCGTCAACTATGTTATCTTGTTGTGTTTACATGACTGACGACAATACATGAACACAACAAAATAACATGGCTGGCGACGAGGATGATTGTTAATTACTGCAAATGGGTGGTGCGGTACCAGCTAGCCAACAGACTTTTCCCCTTTTCAGACTTTTGATCGAAAATTGTCACTCGTCGTTAGTATTGATTACACATTCTACAAAACCGATTCTTTCGGTACATATTAATTCTCGTCGTGTTTTTTTTTTTTTTTTTTTGCAGGTTGGAGGGTGGACACAAGTGTATGGAGATGGTGTGCTAAGCTATGCAACCATAAGAGGAGCATCCCATGAAGCTCCATTTTCTCAACCAGAGAGATCACTTGTGTTGTTCAAAGCATTCTTGGGAGGAACCCAATTGCCATCCAACTCTATGTAGCTTCTTGCCAAAAAAAAGTGAAATGGAAGAAAAATCACTCCAGATTGGTCGGTTAGTCTAACGGTATGAGGTGTAATTTCTACTATAGTCGATCAACTTGATTCGGGATTGAGTTGATCAAATCGTCATGGATTGACGATGGCATGGATTCCCAAATTTAAAGGTTTAGATGGGTTGGAGCAAAAGATAGTGTTTTGAACATTTCCCGGTGGTGGGTCCCCGGGCTGGGTACTTCGTGATCCTTTTGGGATTGTCCTCCGTGACGTCGGAACATATCTAGGTGTTACTGATTCTTACCTTCTTTCCTTCTAGGTTATTGTGATGCTATTTCTTGGTGTTTGTCATCGGGTGTCTTCCAAGTGGATTTTAAAGGGGATGAAGCGCTAGTAGTCAAGGTGATCCGATCAAATGAAAGCACGAGAGCCACTAGTAGAATTATTGTCCAATAAGTGATCCGATTGTTGGCTTCTTGTCCTTCTTTCAAGATGCACTCAGTTCAAATTTAAGAATCCTAGGCGCTAATTCCAATCTAGTCTATGAAGAGTACTGTGGTTTGGTTCCCAACATTCACCTAGAAAGAGGACTGAAAATTTAATCATCAAACTAATCCATGGATCTAAATTTTTTGTCATCCGCCGTGATGGAGTACTCCATAAACAAACAAAAAAAATCAATTCCTTCCTTGAAATTTAGAAGATTAAATCTTAATGGTTTGAGTTTTATTCAGCGTTGTCAGGACCGAACCGGTCCAATGAAATGTTTGAGGGTTTAAGGTTCGACCGGGATCAAACCGTGAAAACCGATATAAAAACCGTTTCATTATAACTTTACAAAATTGTGTATCATTATTGTAATTACCTAAACATTAAGTATCAACTTGTAATAATAGTAAGTATTAGAAGCCTATAAAATTGAGGACGGAAATTCAAATTCAGTGAGCCCAAACCTTACTCCGGCCACTCCACAGTCCACACGGTCGCAGCCGCCGACGAGCAAACAACAGCCGGCGATTTCCGGGAAGATCAGAATGGTGTAGTGAAAGCTCTCGATTCCGCGGCGAGGTAAACAAAAACTTTCTGTATTTGTTCCGAAGTGCAATCGTAGTTTCTTTCTAGTTTAGGGTTCGGAAGTTTGAGCATCGTCATCCATGGTGAGAAGAAGCAAGAGGATTCAGAACAGGATCGACTGGCTGAGCGATCTTCCTGACAGTATCTGCATCACATCCTCTCCTTCGTCGACACTAAATCTTCCGTTCAGACCTGCATTTTGTCGAGGAGGTGGAGATCTGTTTGGAAATCTGTTGACGTTCTCAATCTCAGTAAGAGCTCGTTCCGACCTAATTTTGATTTCGAGCAGTATGTGGACCGAGTTCTATCCCTCCGTTCTGCCGATGGTAGAGTCTGCAAGGTTAGAACTCGACTTCCGGGAGAACAGAGTATGCATCTGTTGGATAGGGTAGTGAAATATGCAGCTTCTCATGGCGTTCAAGAGCTCTTCATTCGCCATAACTATGTCAGATTGTTGGATGTGGTTGAATCAGTATGCTCATGTTATCAATCTCTGAAAGTATTGGAGCTGAATCAAATCTTACTTGAACAGAATATTGTTGGATTGTGGTCTCGTTTGGAGCTGCTTGAATCTCTCACTCTGACTCAATGCCCCTTCAACTTTGATCTTCTGGCTTTTGCTAACTTCCCCAGGTTGGAAACTCTGAAACTGGATCGTTGCTTTCATTATACTGAAATTCAGACTAGTGTTCTGAAAGTAACTGGATCCAGACTGCTCAACTTGGAGATTGTTTTCCCAGAATTCTACAGTCTTGAGATCGTCTGTCCCAAGCTCCAATCTTTCAGTCTCGCGATTGACCCTGTCTATTGTACTATGGTACCAGATGTGTGCAAGTCGAATCTTGCTTCCCTTAATCGTGCAAACATCAAGTTCTCGAAGACCTGGCATGTGCTTCCGGGCATGTATTCTTCTTGTAGTGAGAATGTTTTCGATCCGCAGCTATTCCCAGAGCGATGTGCTAACTTGTTCAAGATGTTGCATAATGTACAGGCTCTCGATCTGCAGGTTGACAGCTTTGAGGTATGATGAAAATGCAGGTTGCTTCCTCTACATTGTGTGTATTGAATTTTGCTTAATGTTTCTTTCTCTTCTCCACAGCTGCTGATCCAGGCTTGTGACTCGGCGAAACACCAATCTTCTCCCCTCTTTAAGAGAATCAAGTCGTTGAGTTTGAAGTGTTACGAAGGATCTACCCAAGTGCCTGATCAAGTGATTCGTTACTTTCTTGGAGGATCTCCTAACGAACAAGATAAGCGTTTTACGGTCGAGAAGCTAGGCTGATGAAATGAAACACGATTCTAATTTCAGCTTCTAACATGGTGTATGGTGGATCATGAATGTGTTTCATCTTGCATTACTTCTAGACCAACTCTCAAGTGTTCATATAGTTAGGCTTCTAGCTAGGTGTGGGAATGTGAGGTGTGACCGTGTGGGTAGTGGGTACTCGCACACCCAGCCTGAAATTTTGTGGGTGTTAGGTACTCATAACCGATTCTGAGTTGTGGTTTAGGAATACTCGTATAGTTGTATGAATTTAGCTAAACCTTATCGATATAAATACTAACGCAACGTATCAACACATTAGCCCAATAATATTAATTCACACAATTTCATTGTTGTAATTTTCCTAACATACTAGTCTACTAACTACTAAGACTTATAATGATAATCTAACTTATAACTTGACTTTGCCCTATCTAGATGATTTAGCGCTTTTTTTTGGGCCAATCTAGCCTAATTTAGGACAAATCTAGCGCCTTTTTGGTCAAATCTAGCGTATTTTTTGGACCAAATATAGTTCATTTTGGGACAAATATAGCGCACTTTGGGACAAATCTAGCGCACTTTGGGACAAATCTAGTGCATTTTTGGACTAATCTAGCGCCTTTTTTTGGGCCAAATCTAGCGCACCTTGGAATAAATCTAGCGCATTTTGTGACAAATCTAGCGCATTTTGTGATAAATCTAGCGCACTTTGAGACAAATCTAGCGCACTTTGGGACAAATCTAGCACATTTTGGGACAAATCTAGCGCATTTGTGGACAAATCTAACGCATTTTCGGAAAAATGTAGCTCATTTTTTGGGCCAAATCTAGAGCACTTCGGGACAAATCTAGCGCATTTTGGGACAATCTAGCGCACTTTAATACAAATCTAACGCATTTTTGACCAAATTTAGCGCATTTTGGGACAAATCTAGCACATTTTTGGATAAATTTAGCGCATTTTGTCCAAATCTAGCAAATTTTTTGGGACAAATCTAGCGCATTTAGTGATAAATCTAGCGCACTTTGGGACAAATCTAGTGCATTTTGAGACAAATCTAGCGCATTTTTGGGCCAAATATAGCGCATTTTGGGTGAAATCTAGCATATTTTTTGGACCAAATCTAATGCATTTTTGGACAAATCTAGCTTATTTTTTGGACAAAATCTAGTTCATTTTTGGACAAATATAGCGCATTTTTGGACAAATCTAGCGCACTTTGGGACAAATCTAGCCATTTTTGAGCCAAATCTAGCGCATTTTGGGACAAATCTAGACACATTTTGGGCAAATCTAGCGTATTTTGGGCCAAATCTAGCGCATTTTTTGCAAATCTAGCATTTTGCCAAATCTACGCATTTTGGGCAAATCTAGATTTTTAGACCAAATCTAGCGATTTGGTACAAATTAGCTACTTTGGCAAATTAGCGCATTTTTAAGGAAAATCTAGCACATTTTGGACAAATCTAGCCATTTTGGGCAATCTACGCACTTGACAAATCTAGCATTGGCAATCAGCTCACTTTGGACAATCTCGCATTTGGCCAAATCTAGCATTTGGACAAATCTAGCGCATTGGACAATTACCATTTTTGGAATCTAGCATTTGGACAAATCTAGCGATTTTTGGCATTTTGCCAATCTGCGCATTTTGGCAAATCTAGCACTTTGGGCAACTACATTTTGCCAAATCTAGGCATTTGGCAAATTCGCATTGGTTAAATCTAGCGCACTTGGGACAAATTAATGCATTTTGCAAATTAGGAATTTTAGCAAATCAGCATTTGGCAATCTAGCGCATTTGGCCAATCTAGCGATTGCAAATCTACTTTTGCAAATCTAGCGCATTTTGCCAATCTAGCGATTTTGCCAAATCTAGGATTTGACAAATTAGCCTTGGGACAAATTAGCGTATTGGGCAATTAGCGTTGGGCAATCTAGCCATTTTGGACAAATCTAGCACATTTTGGGCCAAACAGAATGGACAAATCTAGCGCATTTGGACAAATCTGCCATTTGGCAATCTAGCATTTGGCCAATCTAGCGCATTTTGCAATTACTATTTGGACAAATCGCGCATTTTGGCAACTGCGTTAACAATCTACCATTTGGCCAATCTGCATTGCAATCTAGCATTTGGCAACTAGCTTGCAAATCTAGCTTGAAATCTAGCCATTGGACAATCTTTTGAAATCTAGTTTACAAATTAGCGTTTGGGGACTAGCGATTGAAATCTTGCAATCTGGTTTGCCAATTACCATTGGATCTACTTGACAAATCTGGCATTTGACAAATTAGCGCATTTGACAAATCGCATTGCAACTACTTTGAAATCTAGGTTTTGCAATCTACTTTGGGAAATCTAGCATTGCAATCTAGCATTTGGCATTAGCCTTGGGCCAAATCTACGTATTTGGGACAATGCATTTTGGCAAGCTCTTTTGGCAAATCTAGCGCATTGGAAATAGACTTGACAATCTAGCGTTTGCATAGGCATTAATAGCATTTGCCAAATCAGGTTAGACAATCTAGCTTTTTGACAAATCACTTTGGCCAATCTGCATTTGGCAACTCGCACTGGGCATTAACTTTTGGAAATCTAGCATTGCAAATCACGTATTTTTGAATCTACGTTGGCCATTACATTTGGACAATCTGCGCACTTGGGCAATCTAGGTTTGGGCATCTAGCTTTTGGCATCATATTGACATAGATTTGCAACGCCACTTGGGAATACGTTTGCAAATCTCGTTGGCAAATAGCATTTGCAATCTAGGCATTTGGACAAATTAGTTTGGCCAATAGGAATTGGGACATGCATTTGCCATCTAGGTTTTTGCAATCTGGATTGCAATGTATTTAAACAACTAGCGATTGGATAAATTGCGTATTGCAAATTACGCATTTCAATACATTTTGGACAATCTAGCATTTTTGGGCCAAATCTAGCGCTTTTGGACAAATCTAGCTCACTTTGGACAAATCTGCGCATTTTTGGCCAAATCTAGCGCATTTGAGACAAATCTAGCATTTTGGGACAAATCTACGCATTTTTGGGCCAAATCTAGAACTTTGGGCAATCTAGCGCATTTTGAGCAAATCTACGCATTTGGGACAATCTAGCATTTTTGGGCAAATCTAGCGCATTTGGGACAAATCTAGCACATTTTTTTGGCCAAATCTACGCATTGTGAAAACTAGCCATTTTGGGACAAATCTAGTTTTTTTTGGCCAAATCTAGCGCACTTTGGGACAAATCTAGCGATTTTTGGGCCAAATTAGCACTTGACAATCTAGCCATTTTTGGACAAATTTTGGACAATCTAGCGCATTTTAAGACAAATCTAACATTTTTGGCCAAATCTAGCCATTGACAAATGCTTTGCCAAATGAGCATTTTTGGGACAAATCTAGCGCATTTTGGGAAAATCTAGCCACTTTGGACAAATGTAGCACATTTTTTGGCAAAATCTAGCGCATTTTGGGATAAATCTAGCGCATTTTTGGACAAATCTACCGCACTTTGGGACAAATCTAGCGCCTTTTTTTGTACAAATCTAGCGCATTTGTTAGGACGAATCTAGCGCGTTTTGGGGCGAATCTAGCGTAATTTGGACAAGAAGCTACGTCAACGAATTGAAACATGATTCTAATTTCAGCTTCTAACATGGTGGTGGGACTCATAGTTTTTGTAACACAATGTATGGTGGATCATGAATGTGTTTCATCTGCACCAACTCTCTAGTGTTCATATATACTTAGGCTTCTAGCTAGGAATGGGAATTTGGGATTTGGGAAGTGCGTACTCGCACATCCAACCTGAAAATTTTATGAGTATTGGATACCAATCGATTGTGAGTTGGGGTTTAGGAATATTTTTATCTACTACTTACCAACATAAATCGTAATGCAACGTATCAACACATTAACTCAATAATCAACTCACACAATGAACTTGTAATTTTACTTACAATGAGAATCTATCTTATAACTAGACTTTACACCATATAGAGTTTTTTTTTTTACTCGGGCGCGAATATGCACCCTAACTTTCATTCATAATCAAACGTTCTTCAGAAATACCGAGCTGGTCATAACGTAACCAGTAACAAAGGTTTGGATCGGAAAGCTCAACAACATGAAAACCAAAAAAAAAAAAACAGAATGACCTCTATTAGCTAGATGGTGTGCAACATGATTACTCTCTCTAAAAACATGAGAGATGTGCACCTCCTAGTCGCGACGGAACAGCTCATAAGCATGGTAAGAATAGCTGCGTGGGCATGGTCCTCGTGATCTCTAGACTGGAGAAGCGAGACTGCGCACTGAGAATCTAACTGGAGCTGAACTCTACGGTAGCCTAGGGCACCCAAACCAACTGCAAACCTGAAACAGCACCCCTCAACTCAGTCCTGCTAATAGATCAGTTACCAAGGTTAACAGTGAACGCTGCAAGACAGCGTCCCAAATGATCTCTGAGCAAGCCTCCTGCAGCTGCTTGCCCAGTCTCTGGGAGGACGGAGCCGTCAGAGTTGAGGGCAACCCACTATGGAGGTGCCGACTCCCACGAGATGCACACCTCCGTTCTCGCGGGCGGGATGGTATGTGAAATGAACTGATTCCTATCCAGGGTGTCTCCTACTAGCGCCACCCAAGCTTGGATATGCCGTGACAGGTTATCTGCAGTGGTGAGCTTATTATTAAAAAGGTGATCATTGCGGCTACGCCAGAGGAACGAGCAAGTGACCCCAAATAACAAATTAAGCTCTGGTTTCCGTAAGTAATCCTCGATCCAAGGGAGAAGCGGAGTCTGGAAGAACGTCTGATTGTCAGAAGAAAGGGTCAATCATTCCCAGGTGGCAGAAGCAAGAGGGCAATCTCGCAACACATGCAAGATTGTTTCCTCTTGCCCCGGGCAAACTTGACAGTCGCCAATCTCTGTCAAATGCCGCCGGTGGCACTCCGCATTAGTTAGGAGACGATCGTGCGCCACCAGCCAGAGAAACTGTGGAATCCTTTGAGGTCCTGGCCACCGCCAAACAAGCTTACAAATGGCTTCTGGATCCCCGTGCTCTTCTTCCATGACGAGGAGGTAAGCCTACCGAATCCTGAATTTATCGTCCCGTTCGAGCCTCCAAGTAACTCTATCCTCGCCCAATCCTGGAACGGCA
Source organism: Linum lewisii (assembly GCA_034768395.1). NCBI lineage: Eukaryota > Viridiplantae > Streptophyta > Magnoliopsida > Malpighiales > Linaceae > Linum > Linum lewisii. The sequence continues at coordinate 1,834,071 of CM068300.1, read as the reverse complement.
GGAGACATCCCTGCAATCTGCAACTGCAAATTTCAATTTCCACGATTCACTGATATATTATTGAACTCCAAATTTCATCGTAAGTGTGCTTTCGTCTTTCATCGTAAGTCTAACGGCATGATGTGTAATTCCTTTTATAGTCGATCAACTTGATTCACGATTGAACTGATCAAATAATCACGAGTTGAAGATGACATGGATTCCAAAAGGTTGAAGGTTTAGATGGGTTGGAACTATCTTTATACTTCCTAAACAGTTTTAATGATTGGGTCAGGTAGGCCTGGTGGTTCGTGACTGCGTAGGAGGTCTTCTTTTCGCCACAGGTATTTCTTATCCTGTGATTTCTAACTTGTTTATTATTGAACTTTTAGCAGTCAGAGATGCTTGCATTCTGTGTCGAGATTTGGGTTGGACAGAGTGGACATTGAAGGTGACGCCACTGAAGTTAGACGTGCAGTCTACAATCGTCTTTTCCTAGCTCGTGAGGGTGGTTCCCTAATAGCTGACATTTGCCATCTCCTGGATTCTCGGCCCTTCCTCAGACTTCTTGCGGTTCCTCGTCAAGGTAACATGACAGCCCACACTACAATAAAAAAGCATTTGTTAGCACGTTTTAGTCAAGGTCGTTTTAGTCAACGTGACTTTAGTCACGGTTTTTTAGAACCGTGACTAATTGGTCACGGTTTTATGAAACCGTGACTATTTAGTCACGGTTTTTAAGAAATCGTGACTAATTAGTCACGGTTTCATAAAACCGTGACAGATTAGTCACGGTTTTTAAGAAACCGTGACTAATTTAGTCACGGTTTTTAAGAAACCGTGACTAAATTAGTCACGGTTTTTTAAAAAACCGTGACTAATGACGCGACAAAATCGTTGCCTAAACTATTGCCGACGGTTTTTTTGACCTTTGCCAACGGTTTTTCTCGTTGGCAAAAGGTGGTTTTTTTGTAGTGGTTTGATTTGGAGGTGGAGAGGGTAATTTTAATTTTAATCGAAAAACCTGCTAATGAGTCAGCCGAACACGTGTCAGTCAATGTGGAATGTAAAATAGCGTTTCGGTCACTCCTGTCAAAAAAAATTACAAACAGGGCCTAACGGCGTTAAGTACGGGATAGATTTGAGGTTTTTGAAACTTAGTGCTTTTTTATTATATATTGGCAAAGTTTGAGCTTTTTGGAATTATTAACCCAAAGATAAAAGTAGAAAGTAAAAGATGCCCCATTTCCCTTTACCAAAATGAGGAAGATGGAAGCTAAGGGCTATTGCTTCCTTTTTGTTTTCTTGTTAGAATTCAACTAGGGCTCATTTGTTTGTTAATTTTCACAAATAGTGTAATTGATGAAAAGTGTGCATTAATAATTTGGGAGAAAGGGTACTAGAGAGTATGAGTGCAACTCAATTCTCGTTGTGCAACTTCTTTCATACGTTGCGAGGCGGAAGGGTCCACCAACACTCTACTGTTGTGGATCAAATACATGAGTTGATGCAGAGGGTACGAGAGATCGGTCGAGTTTATATATTGATCCGCCCAGTTGGACCGGTGGATCAATACTGTGGTTCTTTGGAGGTTTAGGCGATGAATCCGTCCTCGGCTTGCCTCGGCGGATGGTACCTTGCAGGGCGGACGTACAAGGGGTTAGTATGTGTAGGATGGCAAGTATGTGAATAATGTAGGGAGGATGGGTTACAGAGAAGTACCGGGCGAGAGCCCTTTGGTTTGGGCGGAACCGATAGCCTTTAGCGTACAGCGTGGAAGCTTGTAGTATCAGGCGTATGGTCTCGGGTCTGTTGTTTCGTCTTCTGAATGGGGGACCCTGTTATTTATAGGTCCCATTGGTATGGCAGGGTCCACGTGTCTTGCTCTGAGTGGGCCGCAACGAGTCACCGTCAACAGTAATGGGCGGTGGCCTCCTGTAGATGTGACAGGTGACCCTTTAGTTGAGGCGGACAGAGGACCGCCCTGGAGTGAAGATCCGCCCTGGCCAGGTGGGAGGGCGGATTTACCTTAGGGGCCATCATATATCCACACATATCGCGAGGACAATCATGCGTCAGATTATTACTTAGCTAGTGTTGGGCAGGATATGCTGTTAGGTGTCTATAATTTTCCTATATTTAATCCATTAATGGTCTATTGATCACGTTATGATGTACTTGATGTTTCTAATTAAGAGTCGTTTGATTCACAAACATTAGGTGTGTTGCACCTAACGAAAAGATGAGTACTATAGTACCCACATTTACAATCACACCTCTTATCACCTCATTACGAAGTGGTTGTAGATGCCTTGATGGGGGTACTATAGTACTCTCTATGTTAGAGTCGACACCAGCGAAATCTAAGTTCTTGGTTAAAAGTTCCACTATAAAAGTTTGAGTTTCAACAAGTATACACATACATCCTCCCCGCAGATTCACACATTGAAACGAGTACCTAAAGAATATAACCCAGTTGCATACAAATATCGCGTGTTCAAGCAAACACAAGTTGTGACAAAACGACTGGTTCTCGAAATCCCATACCGAACAAACAAACAAACCCTAGGTGGTTAGGTGGGTTTTCAGTTTTGTGTAGTAGTACTAGTAGATCCAATCCATCCAAGTATATGAGGTGAAAGCAAAAGAAAACAAAGAATGAGAGAATAGCTAGCAAATCCACATGAATGAAATGAATGAAGAGATGAATAAGTTTGGCATTTGGCAAAGTAAGTAATGAGAGAAAACCTATTGAAAAGGGATAGGAGGTGTTTCTACATAAAAGGAAAGATGCTCTTCATTTCAATTACACAAGTGCTCTCTCTCTCTCTCTCTCTTAAGGTACTGTTTGGAGGGCTCTGATTCTGAGGTGAAAAGACATATTGATGATCAATGAATGTGTAGTTTAATTGTTTTTGGTTGCTTCTGTATGTCTTCTTCTGTTTTACTACCACACTGTCAGCTAGAGAGAGAGAAGAAGGCATTGAGTAGTTGGTTTGATCAGTCATTCCATCCGAGTTGATAGATCGGATTGGTTTGATCGGTTTGACTAAGGAGCCGATTTGGTGGGTTGAACTGCATTGATAAAGATCGAGTCGTTATGTAGGTTCTTACTTCTTATATGGTATAATTTGTATTCTAATCGTGTCTTAAATGATTGTTTAACTATCTACGATTGAACGTGGATGTCTTGGAAATGTCTTTATGTTTTGTTGAGGATGTTTCATGAACCGAAGGATGTTGCTAGGGTTAGAGAAGCACGTCTCTGAATTCACAATCCAATACGTAGACTTTCAATAGCTCTACCTATGAAGCTAGAGCTTGCTGGCATTTCTACAAAGAAGACAGTTGATAATCACACTTCACATGTGCTCTATGCGTCTTCTTGGTCCACAATGTTATCGCAACTTAAAACAAAGCATGATAGAACATCATGTAACACTTCTCGCCTATAGATCTACTCTAACATTAGGGATGGGCGCGCAATCAGTTGTGGGCATACATATCATGCTATTCAACATACCGATGTGGGTATCCATCTTACCTATATGAAACGAAACTCGAGTTTGGATGTTAGTATATTGGATACTCATCATACCCGTATATGCTAATACAAACCCTATTAACCCAAAACTAAAAGATGGTATTTTTACATGGTATGACCGTACGAGCACACTACTACAACATGTATTTTTTCATAGTATGAGTACCGACTACCCGATTCGTAAAGACACACAGATACTCATACACCCATATGGGGCAAGACTCGAACGAGATGGGTCGTAAACATATCAAGAGAATGAATAAACCGGGTGATACTAGTCTAACCGGTCGAACCATCGATTTGAAAACGTGGGTCAACAGTACTATGCATTGCCCACCATTCTTTTGAGGCTCTAGTAGGCCCCACTCTGGTAAGACTGTGGCACTGAAAAACATGAAAAGACACACTACTCTCTCTGAAACCCTAAAAAGTTATCACTGTCTTCTCTCTTAATTTCTACCTTTCTTTCACACATTTCATCTCACTGTTCTATAGATCTTTTGTTCATATTCCTTCTTAGATTATTAGATTTAGGATTATATGTTACACTAGATGTGGTTCCTAAAGTTTGAGATGATTTAGATTCATGTACATGGGTTAATTACTTTGGTTTGAATGTCACAAACTTTGAACCGTGACGTGGTTCGGATTGGATCGAGAACTGGGAGTGATCGTATAGTCGACATTATGAAAAAAATATATCTATATATATGATTGTATTTACAGGTTTCGAGGTTCAAAATGTAAGTTACTTGACTCGCTACAACAGCTTCACCAACTAAGATAGCATATGTCATGTTGCGTGGAGGCCTGAAGAATGAAAGAAGCTCCTTAAAACTACTGCTACACAGAATTTATACATATAGCTAGATCGCCCTTATAGCTTAACATCCACTCTTTCTTTTTTCACTATATCGACTTGGAACCTAGCGATTTCCAGGAATGTAGTACCCTAGTGTGTCCATCTCCTATTGTTGCACAAGTTAATACAAATCATGAAAGATATCAGTATTGTTAATGTCGATACGGTATCCATCTCAATATATAGTAGTTTTTTTCTCCAATTGTTATCTTCAATGATCATATCTCCTTATGACCTTGGAGGATGTATATATAGAGTTTATTTATCGTCGCTTCAACACTAAAATCAACTAGACGACAATCTTTACACGATCTCAAATTCAGATGATCGGTATTTACAAATTCAAATCTCATGAATCATCATGTCCTTTTTTTTTCCACTAGGCATGAAATATATGGTCCAAATTACTCCTAGGGTATATTGTGAAATATATTTCTCATTATTGATATCTTTTCAAACAAAATGATTTTGAGCTATTAATTTCGTAGGTCAGAACTTTAATTTGTTTCTTTATTTAAATGCATGAAGAGGGGTCAGCTTCTATGATTAATTTCATTTTTCATATTATAATTTTAATTTTTTTAAAAAATATATATATAACTCACAATAGTCCAAACAGAAAATCCAAAACTGCCAAAGAAAGAGTGCATAATTGTTCTTCTCATCCTTATTCAATGAAAATAGTTCTCATCACAAGTTGAAAACCTAACCCCTAGACTCAACCACTCAATAATTACATTGTTGACCCGAGATTCGAATCGAGATTATCGGTGTAGAATCTTTTTAATCACTGTATACATTTATACGTCGCTAATCAGCATGATACGTATCGTATAAAATGTAGATCTAATCTGAATGTATTTTAATTCATGTGTAGAAGATTTATGGGTATCACTATGATATCTAATTTAGTATATTGAAACTATCAACGATGTTTATGTGAATAAACAGATTTTTCATATCTATTTTTAAGATACCACATTTCATAGAAGAACTAGATATGTATTCGAAGAAACACGTTACATTCCGAGATTTTTCTTTATCTCGCAAGAATGTGCTCGATTCTATTAGCCAATTCTCTTTAGGCTTGTAACTACTAACGAGGATAAAACCGGTAACAAAGTAGGCACTACATCATTCGACTTTGCTCACCTTCTTTTTTTTAAAATGAGGTAATTGAACACTTCGTGTTTCTAAAATAGAGGAAATCTTACGGGTCGTTTGGAAATAGTGTATTTGAACAATATTGTGGTTTTAGAAAAAGCTGTTTTGTGATTACACATTTTTTTTACTCAAAACCTTTGTTTGGAAGTTGCTCTGGATCTGTTTGGGATTTGGGTGTGGGGTCTTTAAATGAAGCTAAATTACCATTTTATCCTTGTTATTATGTTGGCATATTTGAACTGAAGAGTTTTGGTATTTTTACGATATTTGTATGCAGTAATTTTGTAATAGCAGATTGTGGGCCAAGTCATTGTTGTTGTAAGAGACATGTTTGTTTTAATGCAAGTGTTACCAAGGACAATAATTTATAGTTAAATAATCCTTCAAATTACGAGCAAACATCAAACTAGAATAATACTAATCTAAAGATAACATTTCATGCTTACACAAGCTACACTACTTCTGCATATTCAAATTCCTATCTACGGAATTGTGGAATTCCAAAATATGAGTTGTAGTAGTCTAGCACTACCTGCTCTCAAAAAGATGTTTACAAAACATAATAATATATAATCCTATAACACAAACTCCCCCATTGTTCCCAGACTTAAGTTGTGAGATTGATTAGAAAGTTGAACTAAAATAGTGGCATAGATTGTAATTTCTGAATTAGTAGTTGGATAGAAAGATAATTGTACAAACCTTTCAATTCACTCATTATCAAATCACCCAAAACTCAACTAAAAGCTGAGTTTTGAAATCACCTTTTTTTTTTTGCCCAAATAAGCTGTTTTGTGCATTTGTATTTTCGAAAAAACGAAGGTTTTGGATGAAATAGTGTATTCATCCAAAACACACCTCCAAATCACAGAAACCAAACATGGTGTTAGTACCGCTCATCAAAAAATAAACATCAATATCTCATAATAAAGAGTTTTTTCATAAATCCAACTTATAGTGGTTACAAAACTGAATATTTTTATTTTTTTTATTTTATTTGCTATAATGTGAAGAATTTCAATTATCCACGTAATCAACCATAAATACACCAGAAATACAACTCGATGAGATTAATCATCACAAAATTTAAACAAAACCCTCCCAAAACAAAAACAAAAAAATGTTAATTAATTATATAATATTAATTAATCACTAACCATATTAACGGTCACAAAACGACCTCCCTTTATCCACTTCCCCGCCGTGATCCGTAACCCCAGACGACACGTAACTCACCACCAACGAGTTCTCATCCCCCGCCGCCGCCGCCGCCGCAAACTTCTGCCGACAGCTCGTACACGTCAGCATCCCATTCAGCAATACCCCGCCGCCAGAGCTGACCATCATGGCTTGCTCTTTCAAACTCTCCGCTCTGTCCAGCTCAGCTTGAGCACGCTGACGTGTCCTCTTCGCGTTTGCCAGCTCATCCTCCGCCAGCTGTATCTGCCGCCTCGCTTCCCTCCTCGCCTCCTCCGCGTACGCCTTCTCCGCCGCCGCCGCCCTCATCAGGTCTCCGTCGGCGGAGTTTGGGCGGCCGACGGAGAGCTGAAGCTGGGTGTTTTCGGCGGCGGCGGAGGAGAAGGAAGGGGAGCAAAGCTGGAGGTCGAGGTTGAACGGCGTGAAGAGAGAGATCATGGCCGGTCTTTGATGGTTGGATGGTGGCGGCGGCGGCGGCGGCGGTTGTACCAGGGGAGGGCTAGGGCTAGAGGTGGGTTGGAAGGGAAGCGGTGGATTGGCTGGCCGGAGACGGCTTATGTTGCATGTGTCTTGGTGTTCGATGAAGCTTTCGACTCTGCAAAAATAGGTCGAATTAATAAACTAAAATAACATATACAAATTTATAATAAATAACGTTACGAAAAAAAGAAAACTGTCGTGAACTGTGATATCTTATTAACTCGAGTTGCTGATTGATTTTTTTTTGCTCATGTAGTGTAGAGATATTAGAACTTTTGGATGAGTATAATGTATCGTCTATTCTCGTTCTGGCACGATTAATTATAGAGCTATGAGATCGCAAATGATATGCATTAGCTATTCATTTCAGGCACACTGCATTTAAGTAAAGTCGTATTTATAAATGAATGAATAGTATTTACAAGACACAAACATAAGTTGTGATCTTAAACTCGAACTTCTACCACATAACAAAACAGTTAGAGGCAAATAAACAACCTAATATCGAAACAACTCTTATAAGTACTCAAACAACTTGACATCTACATCGAATCGAAAACAAAAACTGGCTAGAAAATCGACATTCAGTAACCAGAAATTCGAGTTATTGAGATGAACTAGTCTATGTAAGGTGGAAAAAAGCAGCCAAATGGAGCTATAGGTGCCGCCATGAATATGCTAAAAACAATAGGGCAAATGGAAAGGGAGAAAACTAGAACAGGGAAGTATGAACTGGAGATTTTGAAAGAATCAAATAAAGATTTAAGATTTATATATTTAAAAAAATTATGGAAATGAATTAGAATATAATGCTATTATTTATAATAAAATTCTTGCAAATTAATTTAAATTTGATTTGAATCCCCTCAATTCAAAAGGGTACACTAACGAAGTAAAAACACTCGAAATTAAATCACAAGAATTCAACATAATCTTTACTCGACATCGTTTAGCAACGAAAAGCGCACCATCATTAAAAAAATGTAGTTTTTTCTCGACTTTCAATATCGGTTAATTCTAACTAATTATCACCAACCCTAAATTCCACTTGAATCAACATTAATTTCACTTTGATCATCATTCAGCGACAAAGTAAAAACTAAAAACACTCGAAATCACAAGCACACTACAACAAAATCTTCACTCGACACCATGTTAGCAACGACAACCACACCATCGATCCAAAAAAAAACGAAGATTTTTTTCGTGAATTTATATCGACCCTAAATTCCACTAGAACCAACGTCAATTTGACCAAATCAACCCTAAATTTCACTATAATTATAATAATTAAGTAATTAACAAAAAAAAACCAAAAATAAAATTAATTAATTAATCAAACCTGGAGAAAACACGCCCACAGTCGCAACAATGGCCGCGTGTACCACAACTCTTCAAATGAGCCTTATAATCCGACTGAACAGCGTAACCTTTCCCGCACTTTTCACAAACCCACGTCCTTTCACCACTATGCTTCCTCCTATAATGCTTCTTAATCCCCACCAGATCCCCCAGCGCGTGGCACGGGTCGTGGTGCAAGCATCCGGGTTCGGGGCACACGAATACCCGCTTCCTCATCTCCGATGACGCTGACGTGTCGCTCTTCAGAAGCTTCCACGGCACCTTGTGGCGGCGGCGGTGCATCTGCAGATTCTGGTCTCGCTGGAACCCTTGGTTGCAGATCTCGCACACGTACTTGTCGGATTCCATTAGCGTCTTGGGAGAGAGAAAGACCACTTCCGCGTCTGGATCTGGCGTTCCGGCGGGGCGGCGCTTCCGCTTGGCGGCGGTGGCGGCGGCGGATTCATCGTTGTTGGCGGCGATTGGGAACATGGAGAAAAGGGGCTTTTTTTTAACTACTTTGGAAGAAGTTTTTTTTGTGTGTGTGTGTGTGTGGTGAGAGAAGGGGAAGGAGGAAGATATAGGGGAGAGAAGATCCTCCCTCATATGCTTGGCAATTAGTATCGAGAAATCGGGTATTCACCCGAAATTTGGTTGATTTGGGTAGGGATTATTTGTTGACCAAGTAAAGTTGATGGGTCTGACGAGTTTGAAGGTATCTGTCACATACTCAACCTGATGGGTACCTGATATGATGAAACGATGTTGTATTAGCCACAATATATCATGTTTAACGAACCAAACCTAATTTCTCCTTTATTCGCCAGAAATTCGATCGATTTTGGCAGGGATTACTTGTTGACCGAGTAAAGTTGATGGGTCTGAGCAAACCCAATATTCCTAGTTAGAGTGGGTACTGGGGACGAGGTTGAAGGTATCCACGACATACTCAACCCGATGGGTACCCGCTGTGAAACGACGTTGTATTAGTCACAATATATCATCTATGTTTAACGAACTAGACCTAGTTTCTCATTTAGTTATTCAGTTCTTTACTTCAACTCATCAATCGAGAAGTCTGTAGTTTCATCTCGAAACCCTCAAAAAATTGTAGCTCCATCTCGAATATGTCTTTGCACTTCAGATGCAGAGAGGCTTGTGGTACACCTGCAGATACCCATTCTGAGGCGAGGATGGTTTGAATTTTGTACCCATTTAGTCTTATCAGACAGGTACGAATGTTACCCATTTAATAAACGGGCGAGTAGTGGATATATACGTCATATCTGGACCCATTGTGAAGCCTACCTCCACAAGGAAACAAATTAAATACTTTCTTTTTATGAAATTGATTTTATTATTATATAGTTAGGTTTTGTTTTTTTATTAGATTGATTTGTAGGAATATGTAAAATAAAGATGAATACATACAAAAGAACAAAGAACCAATTCTATTAGGGAAAAAAAGAATAAGAACAAAAATTACACGTAGGTCTTTTGACAAAAGATATACATCAACCATAAAGGTAAAGTAAATAGGAAAAAGGTTTTAAAAATCAAATTTCACTAAAAAGAAATGTTAATTTTTGGGTGTTGTAGTACTCAAAGAATAAACATTTTGGTTAAAGAATTCGATTATAAAGAATCGTTACATTTTAACAACTATAATTCTTGTGAAAAAAATTATAACTAATTTTCGTAACTTCTGTAATCTTGTTATAGTGCATATATAACGAGGATAATAGTTACAAGGAATTAACAAACTATTACGGTAAGCAAAGCTTAGCATAGTGGTAGATTTGTAAGCAGACGGATTGTGAGCTCTGACTATTGTTTTGCTACGTTTTGTTTAGCATTCTAAACATTCACGAAATCCAATCGTTTATCTAAAGCTGAGCTTTGATGAGAATACTCAAAGGAAGTTGCTCGTATCGATCTCTCATCCATGATATTTTTTTTTTAATTGGAACAGAAGAAATCAAATCTCGAATCCTCCAAAAGATAACAAAAGAGAGCTAGCTAGCCATGCGTGGAAGGATAATCAAAGAGCAGAAAGTATCAATCTTTTTTTTATATAAAAAATATATATTTATTTAATTATTATTATATATAATTAATTAATTAAAGAAGTGAAGCAGCTTTTTGTAAAGGCATTATTAATTTATTATGTGTTATAAATAATAAGGATGGAAAGTCGGCCTCATGTGGGAAATCCTACCATTAGGACACCCCAAAGTGTCCTCATATGAGGACACCTCTTAGAGCCGTAGGATTTAATCTTAAAGATCGGAAGGCCTATATTAATTGGACATAAGAGTAATTTCAATATTTTATTTATTGCAGATTTTTAATTACTGTTTATTAATTTTCGGATTTGCAGTTACATTGCTGATTTTTTATTCCTTTTTTTGCTCTATTTAATTTATGATTAAATTAATTATCTTTTTTTAATTACTTCTTCATCTTCTTCTCTATGCTCGCCGGTTTTTTTTTTGTGTATCTCCGGTGGTTTGTATTTTAGATTAGTTTCTAACACTTTTTTGTGGAAATTGTTTCGAAACTGTTCCTCTTTTATCATTTCGGAACAATTCCTATTTTATTGTTCCGGAACAGTGATCCATTTCAAAAGTAATGGAACGTGTTGAAAATCAATTTTGTTCCTTATTACCAAATCGGAACACAGAAAATCATAAAACCTTGAATCAAATTGAAAATGGAACAATAATATCGAATACTTGTTCCATAATTAACTATATGGAACACTACAAACATGTTCATAATTAAGAAATTGGAACAACATGTTCCTAAATCGTCAAACTGTAACAACATATTCCTAAATCGTCAAACCAGAACAACATGTTCGAATTCGAACCACATGAGAAAACCGAACTCCAATTAAACAGTAAGACTCATTACCCAACAACAAGAAACAGCAAGACCCAACTTTCACTCCATAGTCCGTAGTCCAAACCCGTGCGTCGAAGAAGCTCACCTCTCCGTTTTCATTTTTTCCTCCCACCAGGAGGGGACTCGAGATCCCGATCAGCCGGATTCCCCGCCGCCGGCGTCGACACACCGAGTGAGCGACTCGGCACCTCGAAGCTATGGATCCGGCCACTCGGTAAAATGCTATTGGAGGAGATCGGTGATGGGGTTGGGCCGTGCGGATCCGGATCGTGAGGCAGAAGTCGGCGAGGCTAGGTCGTGCGAGTCGTGGAGGGGCGGCGATGATATCAGCGGCGGCTGAAGCGGTTGGCGGCGGTGGGAAGAGAGCACGACGGTAGGACTTTGAAGGGAGAGATGTAAAATAGAATTAGTGAATATATGATTAGAATATATAGAGTTTCAAATTACTATTTTGTCCAGATTAATTTAGGCCATTAGATCTACCTTCTAATCCTATGATTATAAGGGGTGTCCTAATATGAGGACACTAAGGGGTGTCCTAATGGTAGTACACTACAACATAACCTGGCTACGGAGGCACACACTATTTGCCTCTAAAAAGCATTTTTTTGCCTCTATAGAGTTTTAGAGGCAGATAGTTAAGTGCCACTAACGCTGCTGCGGCTAAAAGTCTTTAGAGGCAAATACGGTGGCACATATTATCTACCACTAAATGGAAGAATTAGTGGCAGATATAATTGTTGACAATTGCATCTTTAAACAACACTTATCTGTCATCTTAGCCACCTTTTAGAGACACTTATTTTTGTTGCTGGTATATTTTTTTAGAGGCATATATTTATGCTTTTAAAAAGAATTTACTCCTACCAGGGCATTTTCCTTTATTGAACTCTTCCACTATTTACATATATTACTCTCTATTATTTTGCTATCTATGGGATTTGAACCCGAGTGGTTGAAGGAAATACACTAAGTTCTTAGTTCTTACCACTTGGCTCAGGAGTACTTACTGATACTTCTTGCGCAGTTTTTAAATATAAATTATAAAACTCAATGATATGGAGAAACTATGCCAAGAAAAAGAAATCAAAATTGAAAAAATAAATTTTTTTTTCTTACTCATTATTAGAAAAGAAAATCGTTAGCGTTTATTATATATATAATTAATTATATATTATCTAACATTTTCGATACAAAATAATACAAAGTTTACAAGTTATCTACCTTTACAAATTTTAATCATTCATCATATAGACATAGATGAATTATTTGTCTCTACGCTAATCATACAACCCATAGAGGCAATTGCAAATTATCTGCCTCTAAAAATTTTAATCATACAACCTATAGAGGCAGTTATAAATTATCTGCCTCAAAAAGAGTTTTTTTGTGTAAGACAAAAAACTTATAGAGGCAGTTACAAATTATCTGCCTCTAAAAGAGCTTTCATATAACTTATAGAGGCACTTATAAATTATCTGCCTCTAAAAGATGTAATCGTATTGACTTATAGAGGCAATTATAAATTACCTGCCTCTAAAACTATACAAATTATTTATTAATATTAAAATAAATAAATAAAATACAATTAGAGGCAGATATATTCATCTATAGAGGCACATATAGTATTTGTTCTTTAAAAGTATATTTAGAGGCAAATATTTTATGTGCCTCCATGAATCTGCCTCCGTAGCTATGTTATGTTGTAGTGGTAGATCCCGCCGGCCTCACGTGGACAAATTGGTCAACTACAAAATACTTGTCTTTCTTTAACTCAGAGGAAAGGTAAAAGAAAAAGGGATTAAATTAATAAATAAAAAAGAAGTTACTTTCAGCAGATATTCTTTTCTTTTTAAATTAAAATTAAACTTAAAATAAAAAATACATGAAAAAAGGACTTTGTGTAATAATAGTTATAATATTAATGGAGATGCCATGTTTTTTTTTTTTTTTTACTTTTTAGCTGTACAGAATAATAATTGTAAGTAATTATCAGTACCAAGAATCGGATCGGATACTGATTGGTCTGTTCGTCAACAGGGTTTTATTGATCTTGTTTATACACGAATCAGACTGACAAAGAATATTGAAACATCTTATTACCACCACGAACGTAATAAGTTGACACGTGGGAAGACAGCTGGTGGGTTTCTAGCCCTATCTTGGTAGGTAAACCGTAAAAGAGACGCGTCATAGTGTCAGTGATGACGAACGAATCTGTTAGCGCACTCGAATTTCCTTGAGCTAAAGCCCAGGAGAATTTCTTAATGAGAATCCATCTTAATCATAAAATATACTATGAGTATTCTAAAAAAATTTTGCGTGTCACATAAATTATAACTCTTTTCTCGAATTTTCAGGTCACCGATAATTTTGAAATTGAAATGATAACTAGTAGTAAGACTCGATATTGGTTGTTAATTAATTGCAAGTCTAATTTTTTTTACCCATATTCATAATTGCATTAAGTAATAAATAATTTATCTAAATAAGTTAATTAATAATTAATCAATTTTTAAATAACGACAAATAATGAGTCTCGATCCATACAAACATATCATCTGCTTATGTGTGCATGGACGTGAGATTTGATATGTCACGTCCCAGGTTACGTCCAAGTATAATCTGCCACGTATGTAGATAGTGAAATGATAATTAATATATAAATAATATTAAAAAGTAATATTGTTAAAGCTGGATTATAATTATTCTTTTGCACATGATGGCTCTGGCTCATGGTTCGGTCTAACCGTTAGATCACTCAGCCCGGTTAAAAGTAACCACGACCACCCAAACAGACCTTAAAGGCTTAGATGCTTTAGGGTTATAGGCACATCAACGGTTTACGGTTGAGATCATTCTAAAGTCGGGTCAGCAATCAGTCGATGACATGCGGCAAACTCATTCGCATTTAGTGAAGCAATAAATAGCTGGTTGACAACAACATCGACGTGACAAGAGATATCACCATTAATCTATCTACTTACATATTATGGGTCGTATACGCCTAGGGGGGGAATAGGCCAATTTCGGTCAAATCGGACCAAAACCCACGAACCATAATCGAGACCTTGACCTAATTCAATTCAATCAGACTGTGACTGTGCGAATTCAATTTGGTCAACTGAATTGACCGAATTCAGGCTATTTTCAGACAATTTTATACAATATTAAATAATTTAGAACATTTAAATCACGAGTATAGACATTTTATTCATTAACTTCACATTCTTTCTAATTTAAACTTTTAATTCACATTTTTATTTTTTTACTAAAAATCACTTCCGGGTCATTTCCCAAATATGACCGAATCACCAAAATGTGAAAACTAAATTGAACGAAATCGAAATCCGCCGATCATGACCAACTGAAATCCATCAATTTCAATTTGACATAAAAATCTAACCAAAATTCTTATCCATATATACACCCATACCGTCATACGACTATACATCTCCAATACTTTTTTATCTCTCATACGCCGCATATTAATATACCATACAAATAAGTAATAACTCATTAAAACAAGTAAGCTCAAAATAATCCAAAAAACAAAAGGGCCGACAACAGAAATGTGGCCTCATGGATGCCGCCGTCCGAGGTGTGTGTTAAAAAAAAAACAGCGTCCTAATCAAAATTAATGGGTCCATTTTCGGCGATAATTTCGTCACATCGCGGCCGCTTAATCATGCTTAATTAACTACTAATCTTAATCAATGGTACTGATTAGCATAAGGACATTAAAAAATTATTTATCAAACTATATAAGGAGGCTCTGGATCCGGACCCAACCTTAAAAGGTTGGACCGGTCCAACCTTTTAATAGGGAGGGCAAAATTGTCAATAACAAAATTAAACAAACTCTCGGTTCATCCAACGTCGGCCGCTACGCTTCGCCGTTCACCCAACGTCGGCCACTCCACCCAACGTCGGCTGTCTCCACCCATCGTCGGCCGTCTCCACCCAACGTCGGCTGTCTCCACCCAACGTCGGCTGCTCCAACCAACGACGGCCGATCCACCCAACGTCGGCCGCTCCACCCAACGACGGCCGCTCCACCCAACGTCGATCTGGAGTATCAACAGACCGGAATGTTGGGAACCAAATCGGACATCTACTCACCGATAAGCCGCCGATGTAGCTAACTCACCACACATCTCGAGCAATCAAGAAGCGGGAGTTCGCCGAATTTCTATCCCGATGTGCTGGATTGGTGGAGGAGGCGATGTGTTTGGCAAAATTAGCGATTCGGCCAGATCTGAACGATGCCGTGCTTCCGGAGCTTTGCAGGTTGAGGGAGCTAGCCGAGGAGAGGATGGCTAGCTTGTATCTCGCCGGCGGTGGCGGCTAGCAAGAAGCGGAAATCTCCGCTGCTTCGTGGAATTAGGATAGGTTAACATTTTAATCCTTCAAGTTTTATAGTTCACAGTTTGGTACTCTAGTTTCATCCAACTAATAGGGAGGTCTTTAACTTTTCATTTGTAGCAATGAAAGCCCAAAAAATTAAATTATTGATTTGTAGTGTTAAAACATAAAATTTGTTGGAATAATTATTTGAAGTTACAATTTCAGTCATTAATTTTTAGGTTGTTGACAATTTAACATTCGAGTTATATAATCTAGATGTCAAATAACATGTTAACTAGTTATCAACTAAAAAACCCCGTTAACTAGTTAACTAGATAAATTAACTAGTTAACTAATTATGAAAACTAGTTATCATCTTAAAAAAATGTTAACTATTTATCTTAATCATGATGTTAACTAGTTAACTTGATAAGTTATCTAGTTAACTAATTTGATAACTAATTATCAACTAAATACACTCGTTAACTAGTTATCAATTTAACAACCATGTTAATTAGTTAACTTGATTAGATAACTAGTTAACAACTTGATAACTAGTTAACTCGGTTGGTTAACTAGTTAACTCGGTTGGTTAACTAGTTAACTCGGTTGGTTAACTAGTTAACTCGGTTGGTTAACTAGTTAACTCGGTTGGTTAACTAGTTAACAACTTGATAACTAGTTAACTCGGATTGTTAACTAGTGAACAAAAATAACTGTTATCGAGTAAAAAATTTGTTAACAAGTTAACTCGATTAGTTAACTAGTTAACAACTTGATATGTTAACTAGTTAACTCGGTTGGTTAACCTGTTAACAAAAAATCTCGTTAAAATTTTGATTATATGATTATTCGTTAACTAGTTAACAGGTTAAAATCTGTTAACAAGTTATCAACAAAAAAACGATGTTAACTAGTTATCAGTTAAAAAACAATGTTACCTAGTTAACAGAAAAATGTGGTAACTAGTTTTTTTGAAAGCAAAAAAAAAAAAAAAAACTCGCGGAGTCTCGCCGGAAAAGTCACCGGCGACGGCGGCCGTCGCCGGTCGCCGGAGATGAGCTGCTGGTCGCTGGAAAAATTAATTAATTAATTTATATATAATAATTAAATTATATGTGTAAAGTCTAAAATACCCCTAACAATCTAGACCATTGGATTGGTCAAAGGGTCAAAGGTGATCTAATGGTTAAAGATGAAGGTTGGAATTTCCAACCCTTGGAAAGGGTTGGATGGGGATCAGCACCCATATAAGGACAATTATGGCTTTTTCTAATCCATATTTGGATCGAATTGAGTACTAAATTAAAGTTTAATTAACAACCTATACTAAACATAACAACGTAATATAGGGGTAACTAAATCTAACATGTATTTCACAAAGTGATTACTTTTCCGGAGTCAACCCCGGAGTTGAAGTTGTTACTGGTTCCTATAGTGGCTGGCTAATACGGCGGTCTATTATGTGACTTGTCATGTTCCTTTGATATTATGTCTCCCAAACCTGAGATTGGTAAGCTTCTCAGCTTGGGTGCGCACTTAACAGTTGTATACATGTGCTCATTCTCTCTATGAGAATAATTATTTTCTCGCGATACTTAGCATACAGAGGTATACATGGCGTGTTAAACGAGTCTGTATGTCAAATACATTAACTTAAGAATTGTTTACAGGCTTCGAGTATTGTTTCAGTCGGTCCAATAGAATAAGCTCAAACATGGAGTACTCAATAGTGGAACCATGATGGTCAGCGTTTCTAAGTAAATTTTCAAGCAATAGCAAAATCAAGATGGTTACAGATCATGGGCGAATTTTCAAACCAACTAGGCATACAACTTAATTTTCATAAATTTTACGTAGAATTTTGTTGTTTTGAGATGGGACACCTGACCAGTGCCCTAAGTTGACCCACCCTAGTTATGTCATTGGATTATACATAAAATTTCATCATATTAAGACGACGAGATCCAAGTAGTTAGCTCACCGAGTTTCGCCACGGTATGGTAGTTGTTAATTAATTGGCCAACATGAGGGATTTATTGTACATTAAATAAAATAATTAAGAGATTTCTATAATTGATGAGTCAAAAATAAATGATTAAGAACACACGGAATGTCATTATGGCGGCAAGTGACGAATGAGAAATATCTTAAAAGTAATAAATGATGCCATGTGATTATTATGTATATATTATTATTAAATAATAATTAAGTGCCACGCAAGTAGGCAGATTAGTGTTTTAATTAATTAGTTAAAAGACAAAAGCTAATTAGGATAATGATTGGAATGAGATTCCATAGAAACCTAAACTAATTGCTTGCTTAAGTGTGTGTCTCATAATTGCTTAAGAAAGATATGATATTGTTTGATGGTTCGGGAGATGCTTTCGTTTTCTAATCAAGCAAGAATGAGAGACGAGACACATCAAATTTATAACGTGAAAATTTCATATTGGGGAAAATTATGAGAATGTAGTCTAAGCAACGGAATTACAAGTTCGCTCTAGTACTCAAGGTAGAGGATTACAAAATCACCTCATGAATTAGGTTCTTGGATTAACAAACTAACCACCACAATGGATACTCACTAACAAGATGGATAACAAAAGCAAAGTAATAATACAAAGATTGAATTAACAGAGACCAAACCAAACTCATCGCTCTTTGTCCAACAGCTATTCCTAACGAAACAGAGATTAGAACCACGATCTCATCTGGGTAGAATGAAGCACCAAGAGTAGTCCTGAATTCGCCCACCAAATTTTGAGGACAAACCAACATTACGGTCTTCAAATATGACTCCTTATAACAAACTGACCTACTGCAGAAACGAAAAAAATTAATTACTACTTTACCCTAGGAAACCAACCAGTTAACTCAACCACCATATATGTGATTTGACCAATCCAACAATCAGTACTTCTATGATGATTCTGAAATATCCCCCAGAATTAAAATTGCACCATTGGTGCATAAGTGCTCCCGACAATGAGGTATTCACGACTGATGATCTCTTCTTCGATAATGAGTACTCACATAATTATGATCTCTCTTGACAAAGAGTATTACGATATCTTACAAAAATATCTTAAATGTTTGCTCATACTCAACCATTTTGAATAGAAATTAACCACTCATCCATCATATGTAATAACAATACAAATCCAAAACCAACCTAACCTTTAAACCCTAAGTGAACTCAAATCAGCTATAGGGCCCAACACACATATCTTCAAAGTAGAATGAGACACAAACAATCCATGCACTACAATTTTCATCCCTAAAGCTTGGTTACATACAACCATGTCAAGATAAAAGGAAGAAAACAAAAGGAAAATAAGACAAAAGCTAGAGTCTTTTTCTAGGGTTTTGTTCATGTTTGATCAATTGGTCTCTCCATGGAACTAACTTACAAACTTTGTACTGTGTTCATGTTTGATGATGCATGGCTCCTTTTTCTCTTTGTTTTTCCCCTTTCTACAGTGTTCTTCCACTGTTTTTTTTTGTGATTGTAACATTGAGGTTTGGTGGCATAGTTTGATCCATGTGAATATGTGATCAATTTGTGCGACGGGATGCTTGGTGTAGCAAATAGTGGTGTGGCAAATAGTATTTGCTACTGCAAATTACTACATGAAATAGTGATTGTCGTAGCAAATATCAACTATTTGCTACTGCATTTTTATGCCATTGTAATTTTGCAGTAGCTAAAAGTAAACTTTTTTGTAGTGTGTTTGTATGTAATTGTATTGTTGGTTCTCGGGTAGTACGACCTGGAGTTGGCGGTGTTCAGGTTGCATATTCAGGTATAGTCGATTTTTTTCCAAATTAAGTTGCTTGCCTTCAGATATGTGTGAACTTGGTGTTTTTGGGCTGGTGTTGTACAAGTTGACATTGAAGAAGACGTCGAGCTGATTCGCTCTTGACTTCGAGTTGCACAAGTCACCTCTAATCTGGGAGTCATTATTACATAAATTTTCAGCTTGAAGGATGGTACCCCTTCTTGGAGCTTTCAAACGGTTTGTCATCCAGGTAACAGAGTTTCTCATTACGTGACACGTATGATTCTAAATAACCTCATAAGGGTCTTGGCGAGGTAGATTTAACCCATTGGGTTCATCGAATTGTGGTTTACAACATCGACTTATGTAGTTGCTATTATCCATAGGTGTAAGGTTGTGGTATATGGACTATTTGTGGGAAGATGACCCTTCAATTTCCATTGTCCCCATGTGTTCCCCCATGCCTTCAAAGCCTAAAGGGCATGTCTCTTTAGATATATGAAATACAAGCCTACAAGCTTCTTCACACTAATTCAATTACTCGACAAAAAATGAGTTTTTTTCTCGAAAAAATTATGAAGGATAATAGGTTTTATTTTTGTCGTATACCATTCATCAATCAGAATGAACGATATATCTCAATACTCATACATGTTTTATAGTGAAGCAAGAACTTGTGGTTTTTAGTTTTTGAAGAACTATTAGAATCATGTAATCTTTTCACAGAAAGAAAGATAGTGTGCGATTGTGCTCGACTATACTAGAATTGAACTATTGAAATATATCATGCTTACACTTAACTAAACATAACTAGACTACTAAGAGACACGTTACATATTAAAATATGGACAGGGACCATGACCCTATACCAAATGTTTCGCTAGGAACTATGACCCCGACTATATTCGGTTTGACCCCGAAAAAATACAGACCGACTTACTTGACAAAACCCATATGCCCAATTATGTAAATTCCAAGATGAATTGAAATAATTATGAAACCAAGTGAAAAAAGGGTCCATATTGTTTCATTATAGGCATCTTTTTGCATTGGAAATTTCTTTGTGGAAAAGGTGAATAGTGTAGTAGTGATGGCATCATGAAACAATACATGTGAGTGAGTGTGAAAAAGACTTCAACTTTAAAATCCAAAAAAGAAAGCTTCCAACCTCTGCAAGCAAACCCCAAAAGTCAATAATAAAGACACTAAAAATAATAATAAAGACATTTTAAAAAAATTCGTCTTTAACTACTTTAAATTACAACAGCATAAAAAATGTAGTAGTAGATAGTTGATCTTTTGTAATGAAAATCACTATTTTATGTAGTTATTTGCTGTGACAAATACTATTTGCGACACCACTATTTACAACGGGGATGCTGAGTGTAGCAAATAGTGATTGTCGTTGCAAAAGATCACTATTTGCTAATGTCGTTGTAATTTTGCAGTAGCTAAAAGATCACTTGTTTCATTATGTGCAATGGTGGAACTGTAGTAGATCAGTAAGTTTTAGTGACGAAATTGGGTGGGTCAATTCAATTTATCAGGTAGTGTCATCAACTGTTACATTCCAATAACTCGAGTTGTTGGGAAAAAATTCTGAATGGATCCTATAGTGTTTACTAACCATAACAATGACGCGATTTAATTAATATTTTTACTTATGCCTTAAATATCACATTTTTACATTTTATTTTATCATAGATAACTCCTAGAGAAGATCGGTTTTACACTTTATTTACAGTTTATTTTAATAAAACATCTAACCTTTTATATGTAAGTAAGTATGATTTAGTTTGCATACTCATGGGCACAATTGATTCATAGGCCACATTTTGCTCAATTAGTGGGTTGCCTCTACGTAAGCTCGTGGGCCCATTATCTGCTGGGGACAGTTGGGCTTCAGGGCTGAAACTAGTGGGCCTTTTCTTTTAAGCCCAACTAACTAGCCGGTAGTCTGAGTTTTATAAAAGAAAATAATTACATTTATTTCAAAACTCTTTACTTTATACTTCTCCCAAGTCATCTCTTCATGTCCATTATTCTGACGACTCTCATCTTCAGTGTTTCGTTCAGTTAGTCTGGTCAATTCAATAAGAAGGTTCGACATGGAGAGTAGTTTGGTTGAGAAAGAATCGTGGGAGAGAGACATCTCCTCCTGTCCAAAACTCCTAAGAGTCGTCGTGTGGTACCTCACAATGCGTATCATAGAGATAATAGTTAGCGTCTTATAGTACGAGAGAGAGACATAGTTAGTGAGTGTAAGACAGAGAAGTATCGGGACGCAATTCAGGCTGGTTCGCCCATGTGTCATCGGTATGGTAACCCAACTTGGATGCAATCTTGATGATTTAACTACAAAGAGTTACAACCGCCATAACCTCTAACTCTAAGCACACAACGCACAGATCGTGATTCAGTCTCGATCGTTGGTCGTAGCGATCCAACCGACAACTCGGCTAAGCTCATCATTCATTCAGACAATCTACATCTCTCAATCATGAAAGCAATTAGCAAAAGAAGACCAAAATGAAGAGTGGAGTAACTTGGAAGCATCAAGTTTGCCGGCACTACCAAAAACCAAAGCCACGTGTCGTGATATCTATGGTTGAAATCCGCCGAAATATTCAACAGCGGCGGGCGCCTGAATCGGGTCCCATCTTATTTTGTCTGCGTGTCATTGTTTTGAGGTTATCCGACCAATCAGAGACAAGGTTTAGATCACGATTAGTTAGTTTTAGTTACGTGTACGGGTGGTGACGTATTGCTTCGCTGGCAGGCTGAGTTGGCACTAACGTGGAAGGCTTACCAAACTCAGTTTTGGACGGCGAGCCGCCTTTTTAATTGATATATTGTCTTTGGTCGACTTCCTAATCATTGTCTTATCGTTTTAATCATATGATTAAGACAATTTATCTCATGATTCATTTTCTATATTCATATACGAGGCATTTCACTTACAAATCCAATACGATCACAAAAATATTTAAACTTTCAGCACGGTTAAAATGAATTATATTAAACTACCATCGCAAATCGAATGCTCAATGGACTAATTCTCTAAATCGGAGCCTGTAGCGACAATGTGAACGAAAGTGTTCTTGATGGTTGCGTTCCAACATTCATGTTCTTCTCGTACATGACACTTGATTCCTCTATTCGCTCTTTTCTGATTCATTTATCATTCACTACAACATAACCTGCTACGGAGGCACACTGTATGTGCCTCTAAAAGGAATTTTTCTGCCTCTATAGAGTTTTAGAGGCAGATAGCTTAAGTGCCATCAATGCTCCTGTCGCTAAAGGTCTTTTTGAGGCAAATTATATTATCTGCAATTTAAATTGAAGTGAGGATATATATGAAAATGGACAAGTTGTTGTGAGACTTTTCAATTATTAATAAATTGTGCTTATATGATTAATTAGTGAAGAGGCCAACACTAAACACAGTCATTAAGCACACTTAAGGGAAGTCACGGCTTGGATTAGTAATAATAATTGACTTAATGGCCGGCAAAATTTGAATGCGACAAATGGAGAGAAGATTGATATGTTATTATTATTTTGATGAATATTTTAATTATTATTCATCATATATAGTGATTAATTATATGATTAGAAGTGATTAGTGATTAATAAACGGGGAACCGGTATGAGTGTATTACTATATTTGGTCCAACTTATCTACGTCGTTTGTTGTCTCTGTATTACAAACTAATGGGAGGAGATCACAGATCACTTGGAGCAGACTATAAATACAACTCGCGTCCTATCGCAGAGGGGCATATCGACTAACACTTTTCATGAAACATTCTCTTGGTATGTACTTTACTTACATCCTTCCATTTTCTCGGTATATATTATTATCCTATACATTGCCTATGAACTTATTATTATTCCCTACTCTTTGTAGACAAGGTGTTCCGGATTCGAGTTAGGCGACCTTGATGAGTTAGACGAACAAGACACCTTTAACTCTATTGTTTAGGTAGGAACAAATACCATATTAATTGTCAACTAGTTGGTGGTTTTCAAAACTTGGATTTGGGAAGAGGAATTGAGCAATTCTGTTACATTTCTAAATTCCTTGTTTACCGTTTTTTAATTGTCCGTCCAATATCTTTGGAATTGAATTCCTCCTTCCCCACCAAATCCAGCTCCAACAGGGGTTTTGAAATCCCTTTCAAATGGATAGGAATTGAAGAGAATTGTTAATTTCTTTCCAATTCCAGATCATCATTAGACAAGAAAACTAGGAACTTAATTCCGATGCAATTGCCAATTTTCTCCGCAATCAAATTCCATTGAATTTATCAATTTCCCCAATAAATCATTTCCACTCAGAAAATGACATTTCGATGTTACGGTTTTAGTCTCTTTAATCCATATTTTAGGAAAAATATTATAAATGTAATTACCAAATTGATTTTTAAAATAGTTAATATTCAATAATAATTACAAAAATCAAACAAAAAAAAATTAGAGATGACCGTCAGCAGTGTGTGTGCTATATAAACAAATAGTTAAGCGCCAATAAAATTAAATCCCAATTTTATAATAAAGCAACTTGCCCTATTTTATTTATTTTTTTCTTCTCTTTTTATCGTATTAATAATTATAATAATTAAATTTAATTATTATTATTCATGCCAGTCCATTATTCGGTGGTGTTGTATTATTATATTCCCCAAAAATTACAATACTTGACCTTCGAACCTTCGAAAGCCGACCCTCTGTTCTTGCTCAGCTGACTAAGCAGCAAAATTTCAATTCACAAATCTGCCGTCTCAACCCAATTTCTTATTAGGGTTCCTGGCAATTTCCCCCCTTTCCAGCTTCAGCGGAGCAAAACACCTCCTTTGATGGTAATTCACCTGAATCTCCTCACTGAAAATTGTTATCTTTCTGGGTTTTTTCTGGGTATTTGGAAGCTTGTTTGTGATCAAATTCCTGAATTTGTGAAGTGGGGAGTTTGGAATTCCAAGTATTTTGGAGATTAAATGAAGCGAAAGGAAGAGAAAGAGTACACAATTCTCTGTATTATAATACTGTAACTTGGCTTCACTTCAGACGTGTGCTTCTTCTTTACAGCTTTGAATTGAAGAGACTTTACTCACAATCCTTTGAAAATGAAAAAAGTACCCAATTTCTGCTTTTGTATTTATGTGAACAGATTTTCGTCATCAGTTTTTCAAAGTTTCAGGCCTTTCTCGTGATGCTTTGGAATTGATTGTCCTTATCACAAGCTGTCCCCTTTATAAACACAAGTTGATTGATTCCTCTTTTCCCCCCCTTCTTTTCAGTGCTGCAATTTCTACAAGCTAACCCACCAAGCAAGGTCTCTGATTGATTTGCTAACTCCTCCTTTTCATCAATTGGTTTGTTTTATCATGTAGAAAGAAAGATTAGGGTTTATGTTTATGTTTATGTTTTTGAAAACAGATTTGGGAGCTTGTGAATTGGTGAGCTTTGACTCTACTGGTGAGTATGCTGCTGCTACTTGATTGGTTTATCAATTGATGCATAAAGGAATGTAGGTCACATAAGCCTATGGATGTTGATGCTTTGTTCTTTTTGTTTTGAGCAGTTTTGCAAGTCGGTATGGGGTGCATAGCGTCTACGCCTAAGGATTCTGGTTTAAACAGGAGGAAACCCGCGAGTATCGGGGAGGTTTCTGTCTATGTACCAGGGTTTCGAATACCTAAACCTGCAGATTTCTCTCAGGCTCTTGATGACTGTCTGTCGAAGAGCTTAGTTGAACGACTCTCTGCTCTAAGAACCCGTATTGTGGTTATGGCAGGCCAAGAAGCACCAACTGTTACCAGAACACGGAGGAGAAGTGCTACACAGCATGGTATAAGCTTGTACATGGCTTGTAATTTGAACAATTGTGAAGTCCGTTTGTGTCGTTGATTAATGTGATTTTCTGTAGGTGGTTCGACTTTGGCTGATCTTTATCAGGCTCTTGAGGATTACTTGCCTGTTCTCCTGGGGTTGGTTAAAGATGGGAGCCAGCTGCAACACAAAATCCAGTTTGTGTGGGTGAATCAAGAGGATGAGGCAGAGGTGGGTTTATGGGACTTTACTAATTTGTTATCTTTGTAGTAGAATCGTGATTTTGTTGCTCGAAATTTACTCGAAACGTGTTACAGGAGACGGTACTGTCAAACGCGTGGTATGAGGTACTCTCAGTCTTGCACTTGATGGCTGTTCTATCGTTATCACAGGCAAACTTGTTACTTCTCCCAAGAACGTCTGCTGATGGTTATCAGCCTAAAGTTTCTGAAGGTTTGTAGCTATAAGGGAAGTGTGATAATTCATAATACCATGTGTTTGAGTCATGTATCTTTGCTTAAGCCGGCACTTCTCAATTCGGGCAGGATCAAGTTTTATGTTTCCTCGAGAAAGTTTGCAACTTGTGTCTTCTAGGAACGAATTATCGGCTAGAGTATATCAAGAGATGGTAGCTTACATGTTGATTGTCACTACAGCTTAGAGTTAGCCTATAGCCTCGCATCCGGAAGACAAGAATTCAATATGAATTTACAATCGCAACTTTGTCATTTTGCTATTAGATTTGTTTTGAAAGTGATAGTACGAATCAAGATCTCTTCGGAAATTTAGCCTTGTCAAGAACAATTATTGTTAGAATTTTGTGATGAAAATGTTCATGGCCATTTTCATTTGACTAAATGATTAGCATTTTGGCTCGAGTACGGAGTGTAGTGTACCTGCATATATTTTTCTCATTGTTCTTTACATATTCATCTGTTTAATTTAGAGAGCAAACGAGCATCTGTCGATATATTCTTGAAGGCTGCTGGACACTTGGATTGTGCAGTTAGGCATGTTCTTCCGCATTTACCTGCTGAACTGAGGTTGATATAGATCAAAGACTTGTATTACAGATTATATTTGACTTCCTACAACGATTGGATTTGTTAATTTTGTTTAATATGGCTTGCAGGAGAGACTTGCCTGTAGACCTTGCCGAAGGAGTTCTTCGAGCACTCTGCCTGCAAGCATTGGGGGAGGTATGAACATGTTTCAAGGACATAGCTATGTGAAAAAATTCTATTAGTCTTTCTGTATTTACCGGGCTGTAATCATGCTGATAACACATTGAAGATTAAGCATCAAGTTGTTTGTTAGAAACCCGTCTGTATAGAACAACAAGAGGTTGCCGTGCCAGTTATCGCTCGAGTAACCTCTTTGTCTGTGTCAACATCTCCAAGCTACTCTCTTAGTTAAATCACTTACGGCCTTCTTTACGCCTATATGAGAAAAATATGATTTGATCGGTTGGTTTCTGTCAAGAATCATTGCATCCCAATGACTCGAGTTGTTAGGAGAGGATTCTAGATGAATCTTAGAGTGTTTATTAACCAGTTTCTTTGCTCCTTCTCTTCGAATCTTTGAGCATAGTTAAACTGACGGTTACCCTTTGTTTCATATCCTTTCAGACTGTTGATATCCAACTCGGGATGGCTATCGATAGCGCGAAAGCCACACTGGCGGTGAAGCGGAGGCTTGCCTGTGAGATGGTGAAGTACTGGCAGCAGGTATACTGAACTAGTTACTTCTTTTGCCATCACTTTAGTCCTCGAACTTCGAAGAAGAATCATTCTACCCGATAACTGATTCCGTATTTTCGTCTGATGATTCATCTGTAAACAGGCTCAAGATAACATAACAAATCTTCCGTTATCAAACGGCTGGGGAGAGAAGCACAGGCTTTATATCAAATGGAAATATGTGGAAGCAAGGGTTTGTGTTCCATTTTCCTTCATTAGTTCCCCTGTTTTCGTTTCGATAATCGATATCCATGTTCTTTAACTCCTTTTTGGATGTTCTATACCAACCAGGCTGCTGCGTACTATTACCACGGCTTGATCCTCGACGAAGGTAACACCGAGAAATCTCATGGGATGGCCGTAGCTGCACTGCAAGCTGCAGACGAGTACTTCAAAGAGAGCAAAAGGGCTTGTGAGGCATTCAATTCAGCTTCTCCTACCTCGAGGTCCGTAATACGTTGTTGAAATCGAAATCCTCGTCTGCTTCTCTATTCGTGATGTTACGATCATTGTATGTCACGAATTGCGGTTTGTAAATGTAGCATCTTTGTTTATTAGCAGAAATCCACCACTCTGGGGAACCATGAAGTATCTTTCAGAGAAAATCCCGAGAGATACGTCCAGCAAAGTGCGGATTAATCGCGATTTGTACTCGCACGAAAAGTAAGTGATTGATCGATCGATTGATCTAAGCAAAAGTCCACAATTACTTAAACGAGTGTTCTTTAATAAGCGAACTGATCGTGTGGTTTTGTTACGATTCCAGGATCATGGAGACTGCACCAACACTACCCGATTTCGCCCTAGCCCTAAAACCCGATGATTATCAGCTCCCTGCTGTTGATCCGTCGTGGAACGACGAGAACAACAGAGTGCCAACGGAAAATGGCAAGTGCTGAAGGCAAGGCCTTAACATTCGTAAATGCTGCACAGTGAACAAAAAGGTCATGGCCATCGAAGAAGGTCGTCGTTCTCGATTGTTCAGCATCAATGGAAGGGCAGGGCACGAAGGCTATTCGTGTGTTGTTTGCGCTTCAAGTTTCGTTACCGAAAAGCTTTTGATTTCAACCTTGACTGTAGAAGTCCCATGTTGTGTGTAAATTCAGGACTTGTTTTGCTTCAATATGCAATAATAAGAGTTCACTTGTACAAGAAACTTCAGGAGATTAGGGTTCAGGATTTCTAGCTCCCGTCTCGGTTTGGATTCGATGGCAAAGCAATTTCTCGCATATAGCGGTACAGCATCTACGAAAGCACATGTACATTGTAATTCTTACAGACCGATTACAAATTTTATCGCATTACCAGCACGATTGTATCTCGTAGTGAACAGTCTCGTTGCTGCTAGCAACGTTCAAAATCGGTATCACATAGCAGTACAGCATCTATGAAAGCACATGTACATTGTAATTCTTACAGACCGATTTCAAATTTCATCGCATTACCGGCACGCTTGTATCTCGTAGTGAAATGTCTTATCACTGCTAGCAACATTCAAAATCGGTATATCAGGCAGAGGACTGGAGATTCTTTCTTCTTGCTATTTCTTCTTGCTATTCTTCTTCAATGGTTTCGGCTGCCTGCCTCTCCTTCTCCTGTTCCTCTGCAAAATATAACACATTCGAGATGCATCACAACTCCGTGGCATGGTCGTTTCATAGCAACTATGAAAACATTCATAGAATGTAAACTTAAGTTCGAAATAGTGAACAAATTCCTGGATTCTTGAACCTTAAACGTAGGACAAGCCAAATGCAGAGACTAAGGAACAAAGAGATAACATGTTGACTAAAACTAATTAGAGGATCGACTACGCTTAATAGACACATCCTTGTTTCAAGGGAAGTTAGCAAGTTCGTATCCATGCCGGCTTCTGGCATAGAACAAGAAACGAATAAACCATACACAATGGAGCCACTTATGACGACAGAAGACCAATACGAAACTTACCCATAAGTTTGTATAATGCTTTCTGGGTTCGTCGCTCAAGCTTATCTAGCTTCTTCTGCACATCTCTCCGCAAGTCCCAGTTTGGTTTCTTAGGAGCAATGTTGAGGAATGGATCCTAAGCACCAATGTTAACCAAGAAATATAAGCACCATACTGTACAGAGTAAAAAGGGAAAGGCTTCTGCTATAACAGAACACTCGGTAAAAGCTAAGCAAGGCACCTCTTTCTTCTCTGTCGGGGGAGGGGCTACAGCGATAGGATCTTCAAACTTCGGCAGTACCGGTGGAGCAAGCCTGCCCTCCTGTAGCTCCTTAGCTTGAGGTACGTAATTCCGAAACTTCAACCCTGGATTACTGGTAATGGGAGGGAGTAACAGATATTACATCAGTATGCTCCCATAGACATAAACATAAGAAGTTTGAGGGGAAACATCATCATTAGGTATAGTTTTGAGCTCTTAATTCGGAATCCCTTATATCAATCAATCAACAGGAATCAAGATGCATTGCAATCTCGTAATTACTATCTCGAGCATTCTCAACATCACAAGAAACAACAGCTTCTACGTTCAAACAAGCAATACCCTAACACATTGTAATTAGCTAAACTTCATACTCACTTGCCATCAACTGTTCCATCCTCCTGATCCGTCTTTTCCTCGACTTGTTCAGTACCCTCGTCAGGGGTGTTCATGAGCTCCTGAGCAGCTCTAAGAGCCTTCAGCTTCTCGCGCCGCTCTGCTGCCGCTTGTTCCGCAGAGATTTCCTCAGTCGTCATTGTTTCTCCTGCAATACAAACATCAATTCACCTTCCCAAACACTAAACCCTAACATTCCCAAAGACCTAAACGAACTCCTCGTTCCAACACCTTTCACCAACTACAATCTTACAAGGAGCAAAACGGAAGTAAAACAAAGCAGCAATCAAGCAAGTTCGTCCGTGAAATCAAACTTCGATAAAAACTGAAAAGAATCACGAATTCAACCGAACAAAATTGGAGACTAAGCCTAGAGGAAGGGGGAAGCAACGAACTAATCCGATATACCGAACTTCCAAATTCAAATATAGTTATCAATATAGAGAAAACGAAACAGAAGCGATAGAACACTTGAACCTTCTTCTCCGGCTGTCCTCCGCCGTCGTCGAGACCTCTGAAAGACTGAAACCTGAAACGCTTCTCGTTACGATTTACGACTGATTTGTTTGTTTGATTGTTTACCCGTTATTTTTTTTTCCTATAACCTGTTTTATTTTCCTTCTAGTCCCGAAACTTTGAGGCATATTACAAATTGGTCCCAAAATTTCGTTTTGTTACAGACTCGTTCTGTTAGTATGAACTCGTTAAAATGCGGTATTATTTACACCGGTGGGAACATTTCACGGAGAATTTACGACACAAGATGGTCTAATTCCTTTAAAAAGCAATAAAATAATAGTATCTACTGATATAAGTCCTCTAATCAAACTGGTCAATTTAATTTAGGCAGAAAATCATACACCCCAATCAATTTGATAAAAAAAAAATCACTTTCATCCTAACCTAATATGAAAACCCAGAAACCTTGACTATTCGACTTCTCTGTTCTCCTCGTAGCTGAAGCTCCATCGCCATTGCAACCGTGAGACTATTAATCGTCGAGAGCAACTAGTATTGTTTTTATTGTTTTTAAATGACGTGGACCGTCTGACGTAAAAAAATTTCGTGAAAAGTTCTCGTCAGTGTATATAATAGCATGTTGTAACGGAGTTCGTGCTAACGGAGTTATAAGTTTCGGGACTAGTTTGTAACCCGCCCTAAAGTTTCGGTTAATATTTGACCCATTTTATTTTAGCGTTGGAAACATTTCTCGCGGCCCATTATGATAGATTAAAAGCCCATTTTCTAACTGAGGTTGGCCCGAACGGCCCAGTTCATAACCTAATTAGTGTTAACCGATTGCAAAGAACTCTGTAGTCTGTACTCTGACTCTTTGGACCTGATTGTCTTGAAGAGCCGCCGCCGGAGAATCGATCGACGGACGGACGGCGACCGAATAAACTCGCACGAGTACAATTCTTGAAATCACTTGTGAATTACGTATTGGCGTAGTGCAACGTTCAAACAATCACGAAAATATAATCCGATTCGATCAAGAAAATTGTACAATGGTGTTGTTTTCTTTACATCGATTTCTCAGTCAACTGACAAACTCTGAAAAGAAAAAAACCAGAAGCAGAGGAAGAAGAAGAAGAAGAATCACATACTAACGAGACGCAAAAAATAATTAATTCCAATCTCAGACGAAAAATTTAATCGTGCGAACTTCCCTGATCGTCTCCTCCGTCATTCTCTTCTCAACTTCCGATCGGAATTTCAACCAACCTGCTTCCAATTCCTCCAGCTGTCTCATCCGCACCCTTCCGTCGACTTTCCTCATCCTCAAATCGTCCACAACCTTCTGTTCCTTCGATTGCGATCCGCCATCGACAACCTCGTCCAAGAACCGACGGAGCACAGGCTCAACGGCAGGGTAGCCAAACGCGTGCGCCTTGTTCGCGGCGGGGGAGAAAGTTATCACAGCAGCCTGCGTTCCTCTCGGACTAAGACTCAAGAACTTCTTCAGCTTCCCGAACAGACCGTTCCGCCTCTTCGAGAACGCGACGAACAGGCTCGACTGGTCTTCGATCTTCTTGATCTCGATCTTGCGCCTCCTCCCGCTGAACGCGATTCCGCGGCGGTCTGCGAAGGGGAGTACTCCATCGCCGGAGGAGGACGATGAAGAGGAGTTGATCTCGTTGCTGTCGTCGGTGCTCTGCTTGCCGCCGATTGTCAGTGCGGTTGACGGTGATTCTTCTGTTAATAGATTCATCATATTGTTGATTTGAATTTGATCGTTCTAGGGTTTTTGATTTGGGGGGTTTTTGGGGAGTTCTTTTGGCGGCTGCCTAAATCGTTGATTGTAGTAGCGAATTCGGTGGCTTCGGGTTGGGTTGGTATTTATAGGGGAATGTTTTCCCGGTTTTCTATTTGAAAAAGGACAGGAAATAAAGAAACGTAACGGCACTCCGTTTCCAAGTACGAATAGGAAAGAGGAAATACCGAAATAGTCCCGTTTGAAAAGGGAATAATTTAAAATCAGCCCAATAAGAGAAACTGGATTAGAGGGCTTTAGGCCCAGCCCAATAATGCAAGCGAACCGGCCTGCACATTAGGCCCGAATTTGACCGCTAAGAAAAAACACGGGTCCCAGCAACTTCTATTTCTGGAGTGTTTTGCAATCTTGTGGACGAGAATTCTCCACTTACAAAAATCCAAAAAATAATATCTTTTTTTTTATGAAAAAAAAAATAATATCTTTAGAAAAGGGACAAATAAATATGAAAATAAATTTAAAAAAAAAAACATGTCAGTGCACACCACGAATATATGTATGTAGCAAAATCTTCTCATCTTTTTGTTCGAATCTATATATCTTGGTGGGGACGTAAATAAATGATTGCCATTTTACATTGAAATGCTTACATTTTAGAGTCGAAATTCGGGACTTACAATACAATACATGATCATGAGAATTTATAAGTAAGGATAAATTAGGCTCGAAAAATAAGTAATGATGTGATCTGAGTTGGAACGGATAGTTTTATGAGACATATAAAATTGAGATTTTTTCTCCACATTCTCGGATGGTTTGTTCAGAAGATTATTGGCAAATTTTTGACAAACGAAGAAAAACACGTCACTAAATGACACGAGCATGCAACGATGAATTCATGATAAGTTAGAGTACTGGACCGTAATCAAGTCATGGGTTTGTTTATAAAACATACTGAAAATATTGGGGGGAAAAACACATAAACCTTAAAATAATATAACTTCTCCAATTGCTTTGGACCCTAAGACGGACTGGAGTATGACCCGAAACGAGCCTTAACCCGAGGAGGCTCCCCTTAAATTTGCTACTAGACACAACCATGAAGACACTACTTATATCTAAAATTCAAAAACTCTGTCTCGTGAAAAAGTAAACAAATAAAAATATCTCATAATATAGAATTTTCAATAAATTTTGAAGGATTTCCCCAGACTGAAGTTGAAGATAACCGATCAAGTTACATACTGTAAATTACTTTATTTTTCCTGAATTTAGGTAAATTCAAAATCTATTACACACGAGTATTGAAGTATTCGCCCAAAATCAAACCCGAAATGGTCAATAAAGTTCTCATTAATAATTTCATGCAATTTATTTATTTATTAGGAATATGTAATATATCTAAAATAAAGAAGAAAGTGGGTGTGGTTGTAGTTGGATGGCAAAATATCTAAAATAATGTTATCCATATCTGGCCAGGAATGCGCCAATATCTTCCACACACACCCACAACACTGTGACTCTGTGAGAAAGGCAAAACCCACGAGACACTGCCACGTGTCCCCACCTCCTCTCTATTCTCAGCCACAAGATTTCTTCTTCTCCCCCCCCCTTCTCGAATTCTCCCTTTTTTATTTTTATTTTCTTTATCAGCTCACCAATTATTTCATTAATTGAGAAAATTTCACTTTGGCCCCTATACTTTGCCATTTTAACAGATAGATCCACATACTATAAATGGCTCTTTTTATCCCCTCATATTTTGACCAGTTTGCCGTTTGGGTCTTTCCGTTACGAATTTCGTCTTTGTAACGTTAAATCTGGACACATCTGCATCAAACAGAGAGAGATATCGGAGGTAGGAGACGAAGAATTGGTCAGAGAGGTATCACGAAGAGTATGATGAAACACGAATGGTTTTAAAATCACACATTTTCTTCGTCAGTTTTATCCTATTTAATTATATATATTTATATTCTCGATTAGAAAACGCTTAGGAAGATAATACATGGCTATTGGAGCTAACATTGTGTACCAAATGCGCATAACGAAAGTTGGAACAGAAGGAACTAAACGACAAATAGCACTTTGACCACCTCTACTCTTCCAACTCAAACAGATAAATCTCAGTACTATAAATTGCTCTTTTTACTCTATCAATTTTTTGTTTGGGGTCCTTCCGTTCCAACTTTCGTCTTTGTAACATTAAATAAAGACACATCTGCATCTAATAGAGTGAGATATCGTAGGTAGGAGACTAAGAGTTTGTTAGAGAGGTCAATTGGGGAGGCATCATGAAGAGTATGGTGAAATACAAACGGTTTTAAAATCATACATTTTCTTCGTCAGTTTTATCCTATTTAATTATATACATTTATATTCCCTATTAAAAAATGCTTAGGAAGGTAATACATAACTATTGAAGCTAACCTGGTGTACCAAATGCATATCAATTAACGTTATGAAGACGAAAGTTGGAACGGAAGTACCCAAACGATAAAGTGGTTGAAGTAGAAGGGGTAAAAAGAGAAATTTATAATATAGGAGGACTATATGTTAAGTTGTAAAAGTATAGGGGCTAAAGTATTATTTTCCGTTATTAATTCCGACCAAAACTGAAAATAATGGCTTGCTGAGGTGGCGCCCTCCTTAGCCTTTCCTTTTTCCGCTCCCCTTTTTATTCCCCAACAAACCTCAAAACACTTTTCCCATATCTCTCTCTTTCTTCTTTCAGATTTTTCCTGCGAAATTTTTCATTTTCCTTGCAGCCAATCACTGATTTCGGAGCTCCGAATCACAGTTTGGTTTAGCCGGTCGAGGTCTGCTACTGATTGCCGCCGGAGAAGGAGCAGATAGGATCTGATTCGTCGATTTTCGTCTTTCCTGTGAGTTTTCTTAGTGTTTCTCGATCTTGAATTGAATTTCGATTTTTTTTTGTCAATTTGCTTTCCGCTTGCTTATTGTATGGAATCTGTTTCCGTTGAATTTGTTTAGTGTTTGGAGCGATTTTGAATCTGAAGCGTGGAATCGGAAGGTCAGCGTCAGCTCCAGCTCAATGGCTGCTTCGCAGGTACTTAATTGTTGTTTAGCTTTACTTTCCGCTTCGGAGTGTTAGTCTAGTGCTGCTCCTCTGCTGATTGTATAAGTAGAGAATTTCTCTGTGATTTAGGGTCTTCATAACTAGTCTTTGATTGTTCTTCGTCAGAATCGGAAACCGGTCTCTGCGTTTCTATTTGTTCAATTGTAATTTGAACAGACTAGCTAGTTTAATTCGATTGTTTCCTTGTTCATTTTCTGGTATAGTCTAAGAGCAGAATCATATATCGCATTCAGATTCGGTGTTGGATGAAACGTTGTGAATCGTGGTTGTGAATTTTGAATTTGCTATTTGTACTATATAATGTGATTGCTGGTTTTGTTTGGCGGTTCCAGTGCTTCCATGGTTGCTTCTATGTGTGATCTTTAGGCTGATGCTGCCTTTGGATTTGTTGGATTTACAGGATGATGCTCAAGAAGCTCTACCTAATCTGTCAGCTTCCGGAGCTGACTACTATGAAGTTGATGGAGGTGAACAAATGATGGAAATGAATTCATTTGGGAGTCAGCAGCTGCCCAAGGTTGGTATAATCATTTGACACAGTTGATTCTGTAGCCTGTTACTCCGTTCTCCATTTGCTTCGTTTTGACTAACTAAGAGGTCTTTTCTCTGCAGGCAAGGAAGCCATACACTATATCCAAACAGAGGGAGAAATGGACTGAAGAGGAGCACCAGAAGTTCCTCGAAGCTCTGAAGTTATACGGCCGTGGCTGGCGTAAGATTCAAGGTGTGTAGCCTTTGAAATTACGCCACTTGTTTCCCAGGAACTTCTGTGTGTGTCTGCTGATTTCAGTCTGGATAAAGTTGTTGTCACTATGCTCTTGCAGAACATGTAGGCACCAAAACTGCTGTTCAAATTCGAAGCCACGCCCAGAAGTTCTTCTCAAAGGTTCATTGCTTTTCTGTTTGCATACTTGAAAGTGAATCTGATACTGAAAGATTCGGCCTCGAGATCTGACATCGTCTTTTCTTGCAGGTGGTTCGAGAGACAACTGTTGGCGCAGAGAGCTCCATTAAACCAATTGAGATCCCCCCTCCTCGTCCAAAGAGGAAACCATCACACCCTTATCCTCGTAAATGTATCGATGGCCTCTCGGATCAGCTCGAGAGATCTCCGTCCCCCAACTTGTTGGGTATTGAGAGGGAAAACTGTTCTCCCACCTCTGTGTTGTCTGCTGTTCCTTCAGAGACGTTCGGGTCTCCTTTATCAGAGCCTCGAAATGGTTGCTCTTCACTGGCGTCATCCACCAGTGACTTGCAGTCCTCCGGCTTGTTACCTAACGAGAAAGATAATGAACCCTTTATGTCAGATTCATCTCCACGCAAAGGAAATGGATCATCATCGCCAGCAGATGACCCATCTTCTGGTAGGACACCAGAAGAATTGCCCATGGTAAGGATATGCGATCGAAGCCTACTTGTAGTGTTATTTCGCGTCTCCTACTGTAATTCGTAATGCAAATGATCCTGACTTTCCTTTCTTTCTGCATTACCTATGTCCAGGAATTGGAGGCCGGTTTGAAGGTCGCACCATTCACTGAAAACGAGAAAGCCTCGGTGCCGGTGGCTCGTTCCAGGAGCTTCAAGCTTTTTGGAAAGACAGTGTTGGTTCCGGATTCCGAGAAGGCATCTTCTTCAGTTGTCAGCCAACAGAACTCCATAGATGTGAAGTTGTCCCTCAGCTTGGTCAATCCCAGCTCGAACCGGTTTCCATCATGCACCGAAGTCAAGAGAGAAAACATGAGCTTTGCAGAAGCCAACTGTTCACCATGGGGTTTAACCCACGGTCCACCAAACGTCTACTCGCAATCAAATACGGGAGACGATTCGAATGAAAGGGAACCTGTCAACGAAAGGTCCTGCACCGGGTCAGATGCCGGATCAACAAATGAAGTAGAGAACAGGGAGAAATCCATGGACATTGCGGATTCACAGCCGCAACCTGAAGGTAGATTATCGAGCGTAAGAAGCTACTCTAGTAGGGGTTTCATGCCCTACAAGAGATGTTTAGCCGAGAGGGACATGAAATCAACGTTGGCTGCATCGGAAGAACGAGATCAGCAGCGAGCTCGAGTCTGCTCTTAGCTCTTCTCCACCCGTAGTTACGATCTAAGGACGAGAAATTATCTAGTTACGATCTTAGTACAATTGTAAATTATCGATTCGATGAAGATTCCATCATTTGACTTCGTTTGATTCAGCTCTAGTCTGGTTCTTGTTTTGATCATCATACAGTTTTGTACTACTTGAACAATCTGAATATATTCGTTTACATATCTGTTGTTCATGTGTTTCTCACTTGGCCTTCATCTGTTCTGTAATGAACTTCGACGAAGCTTCGATCTGCTATGTCACTAATGGTGTTGGATTTTTAACGGTCAAATGATTAGACTTGTCGCATCCGAGTAAAAGTTCAAACTAGAAATTGTAGCTCCCGGAGATTGGACTATATTTGTCGTTTCGGCCAAACGTTGTGCCGACTTTTTCTCTCTTCTACGAGACATGTTCTAACCAACAAACCACTCGAAATATTAGACCACCAAAAGCTCTACGGCAAAATACATGTAACACATTGCTCAAATTGAGGATAATCGATCTAGCTACATAGGACAAATCTCGAGTTAACTTGGTATTTTTTTGGGTTTGGGTAAACTAATAAACTGTATTTAAAATCGCAATTTTGAATGTAAAGTCGTACGATTTTACGAGTCTACCTGTGGATTACGATCAAGATTCCACATAAAATCGATTTGTCATGAAATCGGGTGGAATCGTAAAAATCGTGGAATCGCCTGATTCCCACGATTTAACCGATTCAAATAAGGTCCTGAAAATTTAGCCGGGTTTGGGCCTGTTTTTTAATACCCGGTATTAAGCCCACAAAGCTTTTTTTGGGCTAATTAAGCCCACAAATGCGGATGTTGGATTGCTAGCATTGAAATCCCTCACGCCGCAATTCCCTTTTCTGCTTTCTATTTGGATTTTGGAATAGCTTGAAATCAGAAATCCTTTTTATTTAGCATATGTAAGATTCAGAAATCCTGTGAATTAGGGTTTTGGATCTGTGAGTTTTTGATTTTGCTTCGGCGAACGATTTTGCTGGAGAAGGACAGATCGGCGACCTGAAGCTGGAGGTGAATGTCGATATCAAAAGACCTATACCCGTCTCAGGATGATCTACCATACGAGGAGGAGCTATTGCGTAATCCCTTCAGCCTGAAGCTATGGTGGCGCTACTTAGTAGCTCGTCGAGAAGCCCCTTTCAAGAAGCGGTTCGTCATATACGAGCGGGCGCTCAAAGCATTGCCCGGAAGTTACAAGCTCTGGCACGCTTATCTCACGGAGCGCCTGGATGTTGTAAGGAACCTTCCGATTACTCACTCTCAGTATGATGCTCTTAACAATACGTTTGAGAGGGCTTTAGTTACTATGCACAAGATGCCTCGTATCTGGATAATGTACTTGCAGAGCTTGACCAGCCAGAAATTGATCACCAGGACTCGCAGAGCTGCTGATAGGGCTCTTTGTGCGTTGCCCGTCACGCAGCACGATAGGATATGGGAGCTCTACTTGAAGTTCGTGAGCCAGGAAGGGATCCCGATCGAGACTTCGTTGAGAGTGTACAGGAGGTATCTGAAGTATGACCCTGGTCATATCGAGGATTTCATCGAGTTTCTGGTGAATTCGCGCCTTTGGCAAGAGTCGTCGGAGAGGCTGGCTTCAGTTTTGAATGATGACCAGTTTTACTCCTTGAAAGGTAAGACGAAGCACACTCTGTGGCTTGAATTGTGCGACTTGCTTACCAGACATGCGAAAGAGGTTTCTGGACTCAACGTTGATGCGATTATCAGAGGTGGGATTCGGAAGTATACGAATGAAGTTGGCAGATTGTGGACTTCTCTAGCTGATTATTACATTAGGAGGGGTTTGTTTGATAAAGCGAGGGACATTTTCGAGGAAGGTATGACCACTGTGATTACTGTGAGGGATTTCAGTGTTATTTTCGATGCGTATGCTGAGTTTGAACAAGGCATGGCTGATCATAAGATAGAGAATATGGAGTCTAGTGACGAAGAAGAAGAGAAAGCAGATGATGGTCTGGAGCCGAATGGATTGGGGGAAGTGGACATTCGGTTAGATGTCAATTCGAAGTTTGAGAACAAGTTGCTCGCTGGATTTTGGTTAAATGATGACAAGGATGTGGATTTGATGCTGGCTCGATTCGACTATCTGATGGAAAGAAGGCCTGAGTTGGCTAATAGTGTCCTCTTGAGGCAGAATCCCCACAATGTGGAGCAGTGGCACCGTAGGGTGAAGCTATTCGAGGGCAATCCCCACAAGCAGATATTGACGTATACCGAGGCTGTGAGAACGGTTGATCCTATGAAAGCAGTTGGAAAGCCTCACACTCTTTGGGTTGCTTTTGCCAAGTTGTATGAGAAGCATAATGATCTTGTCAACGCAAGGGTTATTTTCGACAAGGCTGTGCAGGTAAATTATAAGACGGTAGATAACTTGGCTAGTGTTTGGTGTGAATGGGCAGAGATGGAGATCAGGCACAAGAATTTCAAAGCTGCTCTGGAGCTTTTAAGGCGGGCAACAGCAGAACCATCAGTTGAGGTCAAAAGAAGGGTGGCTGCTGATGGGAACGAACCAGTTCAGATAAAGCTGCACAAGTCCTTGAGACTCTGGGCTCTTTATGTTGATCTTGAGGAGGGTCTAGGAACTTTGGAGTCGACTCGTGCTGTTTATGAGCGAATATTGGACCTGAGAATAGCTACTCCGCAAATTATAATCAATTATGCATGGCTTCTGGAGGAGAATAAGTACTTCGAAGATGCATTCAAGGTGTACGAGAGAGGAGTCAAGATATTCAAGTATCCACATGTGAAAGACATTTGGGTAACTTATTTGTCAAAGTTTGTAAAAAGATATGGCAAGACAAAGCTGGAACGATCTCGAGAATTGTTCGATCATGCTATTGAGATGACCCCTGCGGACTCTGTGAAACCATTGTATCTTCAGTATGCAAAGCTTGAAGAGGATTACGGCTTGGCCAAGCGAGCTATGAAGGTATATGATCAAGCCACCAAGGCCGTTCCAAGCAATGAGAAATTGGGCATGTATGAAATTTATATTGCCCGTGCTGCTGAGATATTTGGGGTTCCGAAGACGAGAGAGATATATGAACAGGCAATTGAGTCTGGTCTCCCAGAAAAAGATTCAAAGAAAATGTGTATCAAGTATGCTGAGTTAGAGAAGAACTTGGGAGAAATAGATCGGGCACGAGCGATATATGGATTTGCATCTCAGTTTGCTGATCCAAGATCTGATCAAGATTTCTGGAGCAAGTGGCATGACTTCGAGGTTCTTCATGGAAATGAAGATACCTTCCGTGAAATGCTGCGGGTTAAACGAACTGTCACGGCTGGTTTTAGTCAGGTATGTTACTTCATAACTCGTCTGTATATCCCATGTTGTTGTTCCATGCATAGTTTGCTGTGACCGTCTGACTATTGATAGATGTAGAATCATGGGACTTAGAGCTATTACTCTTTGTTGCAGCAATTCGAATTTAGTAAGACGGCCTATACCTTTGAATGCTGTTAAGATTGAAACCCAGGAGTTTTCATGGTTGCTAGGATTGATCAAATACTGCACTATGTTTGTTTGAATCTATTTCAGATTATCTTTGTTCCTATGTTTGTTTGTTATATCTCGTTGCCTGAAACGTTCATCAGCTGTCTTCAGTGTCGTGCTGAGAGCGTTGGTGTTGTGCTGTAAAGAGTCTAAGCTTTGTTAGTTTATTTATTGATTGATCATGAACTTTGTTTGTTCTTACCTAGTTTTATGATTTCTGGTTGCTGCAGACGCACTTTATTCTGCCGGAGTACATGATGCAGAAGGACCAAAGGATGAGCATTGACGACGCGAAAGATAAGCTGAAACAGGCTGGGCTCCCCGAGGACGAAATGGCTGCTCTTGAAAAGCAGTTAGCACCACAGGCTACAACCACTGAAACAAACAGAACAGTTGGGTTTGTAAGCGCTGGAGTGCACACGCAGGCTGACGGAGTTCTGAAGCTCAACACAAATCAGGAAGACATTGAACTCCCCGAGGAAAGCGACTCCGAGGACGAGAACGACGACAAACTTGAAATCGCACAGAAGGAAGTCCCTGATGAAGTATTCGGTGGATTAGTGCGTAAGAGGGATGAGGCGGACGGTGATGCAGCAGCAGTGAAGGAGAAGGATGATAGTGAAAGCCGGCTCGGGGCTCTCGAGAGAATCAAACGGCTAAAGCGAGGGTGAATCGAAATCGATCTGTTTTGTTTTGAGATATTGAACTGAGGTAGCTTGTTGGTGAATGTGTTGTATTGTTGTGAGTGTAGTTGAATTGAACACAGGCAGGCTATATTGGGGTGTTTATGCTGCTGTTTATGTGCTTCTGTGTACAATATCCAAAAGGGATCACTTGAGTTCCACATGTCTAAAGCTGCGTAGGAATTGAAATTCCAGTGGAATTTGATTGTTAAGAGAAATCGGCAATTCCACTGGAATTAACTTCTCAGGTTGTTTGGTAGAGGTGATTCTTCCCGTGATTGTAAAAATCTTGGAACAATGAGTGTTTTAAATATGCGGTTTTACAAATTACTAGAAACAAATTCATGGTTCATTGATTTTATGAATCTCGTATACTAAGGGGTCGGTCCTGTTTTCCTGACTGATGATATGGAATTGGAAGGGAATTACCAGTTCCGTTCAATTCCCTACCATTCGAAAGGGAATCCTATTGGAGTTGCTTTCGGGAGGAAGAAAGAATTTAATTCTGGAGACATTGGACGGACAAATTAGAGATGAAAAAAAACAAAAAATTCGAAAATATGATGAAATTATCTAACAAAGAGTAAAGTGGGAGTGGTTGTGATTGGGTGGCAAAATATTATGAAAATATCCAAAAAATAATGTTATCCATATCTCGCTAGGATTGCGCCATTATCTACCACACAGCACAACTCTGTAACTCTCAGAACTCCGAATCAGCTCTTCTTCTCTTCTTCTGCTATTACGCCTTACTCGCCGGTTGCCGCCGGAGAAGTAGCAGATACAATCTGATTCCTTGATTTTCATCTGTGAGTTTTCCTAGTGTTTCTCCATCTTTGATTGGATTTCGATTTCGTTCCTCATTTCCCTTTCCGATTGCTTACTGTTTGGACTCTGTTTTCCGTCAAATTTGTTCAGCGATTTCGAATCTGAAGCCTGGAATCGGAAACTCAGCTCAATGGCTTCTGTTTCGCAATCGCAGGTACTTATAAGAAGGATAAATTTTGACTGAGACTTGCAAGTTAAGGGATTCATTCTGCTGATGAAATTCCCCTAAAAGCTTTGCTTGTCAATTTGCTGAACTATTTCTGCAATCCTTTGATAAATTTGAAGCACATTGCTGTGTGTGTGTGTGGAGCTTGGTAGTATCGTTATGAATCACCGTTGCATCCCAATAACTCGAGTTGTTGGGAGAGAACACGCCACCGAAATGATGATCGTGAAATAGTCTGAAGTTTGCGTATTTTCGATAAGACTTGTGCAACAGATTGAGTACCACAGAGGCTTCAGTAAGCCTTTATAGACGAATTAGTAGTTGTCGGGATTTGAAACCTTGAACTCTTGTTAGTCAATGACAAAGACTTTGATGCCATGTCAAGAACTGTTACATCCCAGTAACTCGAGTTGATCATCGATCTAAGTTCAGCTGATCAATGTCCAAAATCGGACAAATATGACATGTGGGTGGTGCGGCGCCATCCAGCCGGCTCGGTACCACCCGCACGTCATATTTGTCTATTTCTGTACTTTGTAATGCAATGTGCCACCGAGATAATCTGTTACATATGTTTTGCTTTGTTTGCCTATGTTTCTTCTTCTTCTTTTGCAGTTTCAGTGATAATCTGATGAGAAGATTGTGATTCATCATGAAATCACAGGACGGTTCTCACCCAATCTCCTCGACATCTTCGAACCCGCAGCAGCTTCAATCTTGCTGCCCTCAATGCGCGGCCGCTAACAACAGCTGCCAGGTCGTGAAATCGAGGACGCAACTGATGAACACATTGATCCAAAGAGGCAAGCCCCGCGAAGCAGAATCCGTCTTCAATGCCCTAACAGAAGAAGGCCACAACCCTACCCTCCTAACCTACACAACACTCGTTGCAGCCTTATCTCGACAACGACGATTCAAATCCATCCTCACACTCATCTCAAAAGTCGAAGCCACCGGGACAAAACCCGACTCCATCCTCTTCAACTCAATCATCAACGCATTCTCCGAATCCGGTAATGTCAAAGACGCCATGAAGATCTTCAACAAGATGAAGGACAGCGGATGCAAGCCCAACACGAGCACCATCAACACCCTCATCAAGGCGTACGGCAATGCCGGGAACCCAGAGGAGGCTTCGAGGTTGCTGGAGTCGATGGTGCGTGACGAGAATGTGAAGCCGAATCAGAGGACATACAACATTCTTGTTCAAGCCTGGTGTAACAAGAACGACATTGACGAGGCTTGGAATGTGGTGAACCAGATGGTCAAGGTCGGTTTGAAGCCTGACGTTGTGTCGTTTAACATACTGGCTAGGGCTTATGCTCAGATAGGGATGACGAGTAGGGCCGAGGATCTGTTGTTCAAGATGCGGAGGAGCGGATTGGCTCCGAATGAGCGGACTTGTGGCATCATTGTGAATGGGTATTGTAATGAAGGTAACATGGTTGAAGCAACAAGGTTTGTGTATAAGATGGAGAAGCTTGGGGTGCATCCTAATTTGGTTGTGTTCAACTCTCTTATCAAAGGATTTGCTAACATCACTGATAAGGATGGAGTTGAAGAGGTCAGTTTTCGTACGGTTGCTATATGCAGTTCGTGTTTTACTAATGCACTCATTATAAACAATATTCGTATGCCACACCCTTTCTTAATTCTATGCCTTCGTATTTCTATCAAGTCTTCTGATTTTACGACCCGCTACAGGTGCTCGATGCTATGGAGGAATACGGGATAAAGTCCGACGTGGTGACATTTAGCACGATAATGGACGCATGGGGTTCGGCCGGGCTCATGGATAAATGCCAAGAAGTCTTCAATGACATGTTGAAAGCAGGTATAGAACCTGACATCCATGCATTCAGCATCCTTGCCAAAGGCTATGTTCGAGCCGGAGATCTGGAAAGGGCTCAGCAAGTTCTGGCCTCGATGAAAGAATACCGGGTGCGTCCCAATGTCGTAATCTGCACAACCATCATAAGTGGTTGGTGCAGTGCAGGAAGAATGGATGCTGCGATGGATGCCTACGAGAAGATGTGTGAGCTTGGCATTTCTCCGAATTTAAGGACTTTCGAAACTCTGATCTGGGGATATGGGGAACTCAGGCAGCCTTGGAAAGCACAGGCATTGCTGCAAGTCATGGAAGAGAAAGGTGTATCACCTGCAAAGACCACGATGGAGCTCATCTCGGATGCATGGCTCGCTATTGGTATAACAAGTGAAGGAAAGAGAGTCATGAGCAGCGAAGAAGAATCGAATTTAGTAGTTGATGCAGATGGTACGAAGAATGATGAGTTACCGGGACAGAGTTTGGAGTTGTGCAATGACTCTGATGATCTCTCGGCTTGTTACTCGAAAGTATTGGAAGTACCTGGAGATGTTGTGAACAGTCGGAATAGACCGTCTCCTGTTAAGATCAGAAGCCAGATGATACTTAGAGCACCGAGGTCTTCGTCCAGGGCTCCGTTTTTCGGTACTGGATCTGCGTTCTTTCTTCATGGTTCTGGAT
This sequence comes from Linum lewisii, assembly GCA_034768395.1. NCBI lineage: Eukaryota > Viridiplantae > Streptophyta > Magnoliopsida > Malpighiales > Linaceae > Linum > Linum lewisii. The sequence continues at coordinate 1,789,172 of CM068300.1, read as the reverse complement.
TCGGAAGGCAACCACTGGCTATTTGCAGCAAGCAGCAGCGTTGCTTGTCCGGCATTCGTGGGAAGTTCGTTAGATCCTGTGGCATCGTGTGTGTTATATGAGCTTCTGTGTTGTAAATGGCTACACTTGAAAGATCCCTGAAGCTGTAGAGACCATTATTACTGTATTAAGCCATAAATACTTTGTAATTTGGTCTGGTTATTGATTACAGAAGTTCATACGTAGCGATGTATTCATACATTTCTTGTACTGATGTGGCAGATAGATCTGATGTTACCTCGAAATCGAGTACATTATGAATGAAGAGGTATAGAGACATCAAAATTAGAAGTCCTCTGCTACATGTATGTTCCAAGTGATCTTCATCTGTTCCGCATTGGACTTCTACGAAGCTCCGATCTGGCTTTCGCAACTTCCACGAATATCACCCTGCCATCAAGAAACTGAAAGGGGGTCAGTTTTGTGGTTTTGATGGATGGAACTTTCTGACGGATTTCTACACCTAAAGGGTTGGTCTGAATTCGTTCTTCTAATGCTGTTACCATCTAGGTATCATGATGCAGAAGAATATACCTAGCTAAGAAACATCCATAACATAAATCCTTTTTCGGAGAACGATAATGCTTACCTTCCCGTGCATTCCCTCAATGGCCTTCTGAGATTCCTCTTCTGTGGTGTAGCGAAGAAATGCGAACCCTCTGGGGCGTCTTGCGATTTTATCCATCACGAGATTGACTGTAAAGATAACACGGAAACACAGTTGATGGCTAAGAAGCATGAGGATGGATATAGCTGATGAATTAAGAGTGTTCACTAAGTCATCACCTTCCACTAGTCGGCCGAAGCTCTCGAAAGCTTTTCGCAGACCCTCTTCAGTTGTACGAAATGACAGACCTGGACACAAATTGAGCAGCGCACAGGGATGGTGTTAGCCATGATCGAAACAACCATAATAAAGAACCTGATATCAAACATCAAACTCTTCATTGGCTCAAAACTGTAAAGAAACCTACATGTTATGCTGCAAGCTACTCTCAAACCCTAATTGTACCTAGAATTCGACCGTTTTGTATTCTCTGCACAGAAAACCTAGCCTACATATAAGGAACCTGCAGAATGCCACAGTCTATTTCAACATCGAACGAGCAAGAACGGTTTATTGCTAACTTAAACAAGCCATGAACGGAAGTGGAATGAAGAACTTTCAGAAGAGCTTAGTCCTAGTAGCGGAAGATACAAGATCTGATGATGATGCAGACAGTGTTAGCCATGATCAAAACAACTATAATGCAAAATGCGGAAAAGGGAGTCGAATCATTCCTCTTTGATATCCAAGATACAGTCTTCACTTGCTCAGAATTGTAAAGAATTGAACCTACAAGCCAACTCTCACTCCCTAATTTTACTGAGAAGTCGACGAATTTGTAATCTCGCCACAGAACACCGGTTCTAACCTACGATCAAAACCTCGACAATGCCATAGATTCTCGTTCACGTTCCAACATCGAGCTAGCAAGCACATTTAACTGCTACCTTAAACAAGCCATGAACGGAAGAGGAATCAAGAGAACTTAAATTAGTACCGCTTATGTAGAGCCTGGTTTTCGGAGCAGAAGAAGGAGGATCTGATGACGATGATGAAGGCAGGCAGGCCAAGACAGAGGAAGAAGGTCCTTGACGACGCGCGATTCCTCGTCTTTGAAGGTGGAGCAAGCGAGGGAATCGGAGAGCTGCGTTCTTCAAATTAATGGCGGGGAAGCAGATTGCAGACGTCGACGAGTTTAGGTTGTGAAATCGCTGAGCTATGGAGAAGGAAGCTGGATAAGGAGAAGCTGTGGAGGAAGCCATCAGAGCCGCCATTTTTGTTGTTCTTCAGTTTAACAGAAATGAATTTTTGGATAGATAAAAGGGAAGTCCGCCATTTCTGGGTAAACTATTGAAATAGTCACTAAACTTTAAGGTTATTAACAATTCGGTCACTTAACTCTACTCGTTGAATGGGGGATCTTGGAAACGGGTACTTAATTAAACAATCCAAACAGGATTGGTACTTATTATTTAGATAACTTGGCTCTTTTATCTTAAAAAACTAAGGTCGGTTCATTAAGAGGTTCGATCTAGAATGTCGTCTGGTTTGAGTGAGTGAGATGACCTGTTTGTTCAAAGCACTATGAAGTCGTCGTGTGGTATCTCGTAAGGCGTATAAAAAAGACAGTAATGAGCGTTCTATAGTATGAGGGTATGCATATTTTAGTGAGAATATGAGTTATTTTGAATTTCCCCAATTTTTCATAGGCAAACAATCACCGTGATGGAAAAAAACTAAAAAGTGTGGTATTATGGCTTCAGTGACTAGATTTTCTCAAAATTTCAAGGCCTGACATAGTTAGGCATATATTTCAGGAAGTTTCCTACTATCCAGGAGAACATTAGCCAATTAGATTTTTCTCCAATTTTTCATAGGCTATCACCGAAAAACTGAAAAGTGCGGTATTATGGCTTAAATGTCTAGATTTTCTCCAAATTACGAGGTCAGACGTGGTTGGACATATATTTCAGGAAGTTTGTTACCATCAAGGAGAATATGAGTCATTTTGAGTTTTTTTTTTCTCTCATTTTTTATAGACTACCATCACTGAAATGAAAAAAAAAACTAAAAAGTTCGGTATTATGGGTTAAACGCCTTGATTTTCTCCAAATATCGAAGTCGGACATGGTTGGACAAATATTTCAGGCAGTTTCCTATCATTCAAGAGGTTATTAGCCATTTTGAGTTTTTTTTCCTTCCAATTTCCATAGACTAACCATCACCGAAATGACCAAAAACTGAAAATTGCGATATTATGGCTTAAATGCCTAGATTTTCTTTAAATTTCGAGGATGAACCTGCATGGGCATATATTTTAGGCAGTTTCATATCATCCAGGAGATTATTAGCCATTTTGAGTTTTTCCAATTTTTCGTAGGCTAATCATCACCAAAATGGCAAAAAACTGAAAAGTGTGTTATTATGGTTTAAATGCCTAGATTTTCTCTAAATTTCGAGGTCGAACATGGTTGGGTAGATATTACAGAAAGTTTACTACCATCCAAGAGAATATTAGTCATTTTCCCCCCAATTTTTCATAGGATAATCATCAACGAAATGGCAAAAAAACTTAAAATTGCATGTATAATCGATAAATACATTGATTTTATCCAAATTTTGAGGTCGGACGTGGCTGAGAAAATATTTCAGGCAGTTTCCTACCATCCAGAAGATTATTAGGCATTTTGAGTGTTTTTCCAATTTTTCATAGGCTAACCATCACCGAAATAGCCAAAAACTTAAACTTGCGATATTATGGCTTAAATGCCTAGATTTTCTCTAAATTTCGAGGCTGAACTTGCTTAGGCATATATTTCAGGCAGTTTCATACCATCCAGGAGATTATTAGCCATTTTGAGTTTTCCCAATTTCTCATAGGCTTACCATCACCGAAATGGCCAAAAAATAAATATTGCGTTATTATGGCTTAAAAGCCTAGATTTTCTCCAAATTTCGAGGCTGAACATGGTTGGGCACATATTACGGAAAGTTTACTACCATCCAGGAGAATATTATCCATTTTTTTCCAATTTTTCATAGGCTAACCATCACGGAAATGGCTAAAAACTGAAAATTACGGTAATATGGCTTAAATGCCTTGATTTTCTTCAAATTTCAAGTCCAGACGTGGTTGGGAAAATATTTCAGACAGTTTCCTACCATCCAAAAGATTATTATCCATTTTGAGTTTTTTTTCATATTTTTCATAGGCTAACCATCACCGAAATGGCAAAAAACTGAAAATTGCGTTATAATCGATTAAATACCTTGATTTTCTCCAAATTTCGAGGCCGAACGTGGTTGGCATATATTTGAGGCAGTTTCATACCATCTAGGAAATTATTAGCCATTTTGAGTTTTTTCATTTTTAAAGGCTAATCATCATAAATTGGCAAAAAAATTGATTGTGTTATTATGGCTTAAATGCCTAAAATTTCTCCAAATTTCGAGGCCGAACGTGGTTGGAAAGATATTACTGATAGTTTACTATCATCCAGGAGATTATTAGCCATTTTAAGTTTTTTTATAATTTTTCATAGGCTAACCATCACCGAAATGGGAAAAAAACTGAAGATTGCGGTATTATGGCTTAAATGCCTAGATTTTCTCCAAATTCTGAGGCCGAACATGCTTGGGCATATATTTCAGGCAGTTTCCTACCATCCGGGAGATTATTAGCCATTTTGACCTTTTCCATTTTTTCATAGGATAACCATCACCAAAATGGCCAAAACTGAAAATTGCGTTATTATGGCTTAAATGCCTAGATTTTCTACAAATTTTGAGGCCGAACGTGGTTGGGAACATATTATAGACAGTTTACTACCATCCAGTAGAATATTAGTCATTTTGAGTTTTTTTCCAGTTTTTCATAGGTTAACTATCACCAAAATGGTATTCAGATAAAAAAAAAACTATCACCAAAATGGCCAAAACTAAAAAATTATGGTATTATGGCTTAAATGCCTAGATTTTCTCCAAATTTCTAGTAAAAAATCTAGCCCAGAAGTTGTGTCAAATCAAGCCAAGAAGTTGTGACAAATCTAGCCCAAAATTTGTGTAAAATCTTGCTTAAAATTTGTGCAAAATCTAACCTAGAAGTTGTGCTAAATCCAACCCAAAATTTGTGACAAATCTAGCCCTGAATTTGTGAAAAAACTAGCTCATAATTTGTAAAAAATCTATCCCAAAGTCGTGACAAATCTATCCTAGAAGTTGTGACAAATCTAGGTTAGGATTTGTGCCAAATGTAGCCCAGAGTTTGTGCGAAATCTAGCCCGGAATTTGTGTCAAATCTAGTCCGAAATTTATGCCAAATTTAGTCTAGAAGTTGTATTAAATCTAGCCTAGAAGTTGTGTAAATTCTGGGGTAGATTTGTCAAAAATTGGACTAGATTTGTCACAAGCTGGACTAGATTTGTCAAAATTTTGGACTAGATTTGTCAAAATTCTGGGACTAGATTTGTCAAAAACTAGACTAAATTTATCACAATTTGGACTAGATTTGTCAAAATTTTGGACTAGATTTGTCAAAATCTGGACTAGATTTGTCAAAATTTTGGACTAGCTTTGTCAAATTTTGACTAGCTTTGTCTAAATTTTGGACGAGCTTTGTCAAAATTGGAGTAGATTTGTAAAAAATATGGACTAGATTTGTCAAAATTTTGGACTAGATTTGTCAAATTTTGGACTTGATTTGTCAAAAACTGGACTAGATTTGTCAAAAACTAGACTAGATTTGTAAGAATTTTGGACTAGATTTGTCAAAAATTGGACTAGATTTGTCAAAATGACTAGATTTGTAAAATTTTGGACTAGATTTGTCCAAAAATTGGACTAGATTTGTCAAAAATTGGACTAGATTTGTCAAAATTGGACTAGATTTGTCAAATTGACTAGATTTGTCAAAATTTTGGACTAGATTTGTCAAAAATTTGACTAGATTTGTCAAAATTTTGGACTAGATTTGTCAAATTTTGACTAGATTTGTCAAAAATTGTACAGATTTGTCACAAACTGGACTATATTTGTCAAAATTTTGGACTAGATTTGTCAAAAATTGTGAATAGATTAGTCAAAATGGACTAGATTTCTCAAAATTTGGACTAGATTTCAATTGAACTAGATTGTCAAAATTTTGGAACTAGATTTGTCAAAAATTGGACTAGATTTGTAAAAATTGGACTAGATTTTTCAAAATTTTGGACTAGATTTGTCAAAATCTGGACTATATTTGTCAAAATTTGGACTAGATTTGTCAAAATTTTGGACTAGATTTGTCAAAATTGGACTAGATTTGTCAAAATTTGGACTAGATTTGTCAAAAATTGGACTAGATTTGTCAAAATTGGACTAGATTTGTCAAAATTGGACTAGATTTGTTCAAAATGGACTAGATTTGTCAAATTGGACTAGATTTGTCAAAATTTTGGACTAGATTTGTCAAAATTGGACTAATTTGTCAAAATTTTGGACTAGATTTGTCAAAATCTGGACTAGATTTTCAAAATTTTGGACTAGATTTGTCAAAATTTTGGATTATAATTTGTCAAAATTTTGGACTAGATTTGTCAAAATCTGGACTAGATTTGTTCAAAATTTATGGACTAGATTTGTCAAAATTGGACTAGATTTGTCAAAATTTTGGACTAGATTTGTCAAAATTGGACTAGATTTGTCACAACTGGACAAGATTTGTCAAAATTTGGAGTAGATTTGTCAAATTCTGGACATGATTTGTCAAATTTGGACTGATTTGTCAAAATTTTGGTCTAGATTTGTCAGAATTTTGGACTAGATTTGTCAAAAATTGGACTAGATTTTGTCAATTTTTCATAGGCTAACCATCACCGAGATGGCAAAAATTGAAAGTTGCGGTATTATGGTTTAAGTGCCTAGATTTTCTCCAAATTTCGAAGCCGAACATGGTTGGGTAGATATTACAAACAGTTTACTGCCTGCCTTCTAGGATAATATTAGTCATTTTGAGTTTGTGGATTAGTAACCCGACTTAGAGACGATCGTGATCATCCAGCTACGAAAGGATTGAGATCGCTCTGAGCTTCAATCATAAGCGTTTGACCAACCCTTGAAGACTAAAATCAAGGTCATGGTGATTGTGAATAAAGATCCTTAATTAGAAACTAGTTTTTTACCCGGCCGGTTGGCCGTGCATATGTAATTTTTTATATTGTTTGTCTTAATCAAAATAGTAATAATTAGAATATGACTTATAAAATTGTAACATCATTGATTTATTTGATTTGTATTATTAATTTGAAGTTTACCTAAGTTATGTCCACATAAAAAATAAAAAACTTCATGATTTCTAGATTATAATCGCTTAATATACTTCATTTAAAAAATATAATTTATGATATCGACATAATAATAATTCTCTCATATGTCATATATACTAATAAATTTAAGAAATTAATTTTATAAAAATTTAATTAAGGACAACTAAAAAAACAATATAATTATACACACTATTGGATTTGAATTAGGACCAGACATAAAACAATTAAGCTTGTAAAAAGTCGATTTCTCATTCCAAACTAATTTCTCTAGTATTTGTTGCTAAACTAAAATTGAACTACACATAATTAACATGTGTAGCTCATGATGAGCCCACATTATATTTAATTCATTTGACTCAGTTAGTGTGTGACCTAATAGACATGAGTCCCTTCGATCTAATGACTCGATGGTATGGTATGCATATATTTTTTACATATTAAAATATTCAAAGTTTTATGAAGGAAGTCTAACACTTAGGCTAGAAGACGACTACCCAAGGGTCTAGATACCAAGTATCCACGCACCATTTATTAAACGGGTATTACATGTACCCGCCCCGCGAGACTAAACGGTACAAATTCCAAACCATCCCTACCCCGCAATGGATATCGGGTAGACCCCAAATCTCTTTGCATCCGGGGATTGCAAAGTGATTCTCGAGATGGAGCTACGATTTTTAGAGCATTAGGGTTTCGAGAGGGAACGACAAACTGTTTGATCTATGGGTTGAAGTGAAAAATTGACTGACTGAAGGAGAAATTAGGTCTAATATGCTAAACATAGATGATATATTGTGACTAATACAACGTCATTTCATACTGGGTACCCATCAGGTTGGGTATGGAGCAGATACTTTCAAACCCATTCTCACCCATTACCCGCTCAGACCGGGTAATGTGTCCCTCCCTACCCGCCAACTTTACCCAGGCAACAGGTAATCCCCACCCAAATTGGTCGGATTTCAGGTGGGTACTCAGTTTTCGGATACCAATTGCCAAGCCTACTAACCCACCCCTTGATTTATTGACCAAAACATTCTCGTCTGCCATTTATAATTGTGTTAACATATTTGTGATTTTGTCAAAAATATTTATAGTAATTTTGATACCAAATAAAAGTGTTATTGTGATAGTATGATTAAGGTTAGGATATTGTCTTAAACTTTATATTTAATAACTGATAAACACATTAATGTGAGTGCATTTATTAGGATGATAGAGAAAATATAATTTTGATATAAAATATGTTGATGAGGTGGAAAATTGTGGTTAGAGCTTGAGCTTATGTGGCAAAAATATTGTTATTTTAAGATTGGTAAAACAAATCAAAGCTTTTCAATTGCTCAAAGACAACGTTGAGAGTTGATACAGTAAATACAGCATAACTTCACTATCCTACCTCAGAAATTGAACTACTTGCAAAACTGTGGACATGCCAATGTTAGCCCACTTGCTGCCATGAGCTAACATTCGACAGACAATCTCGAAAACAGCACCGGAATCTTCGGCAATTCGTAGTTTGCTCCTCAGTCTTCATCATCAGAACTTTCATATGCTAACCCTAGCAAGCTTTTCACAGGGGCTTTCTCTGGCAGCTCTTCTTCTACAGGAGTCTGCTTACTTGAAACAACAATGGAGATTTCACCATCTGATCGATTAGGAATCCTGGGACGTTTCGGTTTAACTTCCACCACCTTTTTCAGTAAGTCCTGCTGCCTATGCAATGTGTAAGACTGGTAGCAAAATAACGAGGTTCATTGTTAACGAGAATACATCAGTAAGTGACGGAGGAAATACCTTATGCCGCTCTTCGGTTTAGGCTCTACACGAAGCGGCAATGGAATTGATGCTGGTGAGGTGTCTGCCAAGGTTGCAGCTTTGTGTCAATCTGTTAAGGTTTACATACAGAAGACATATAACCTAGACATTCTACAGAGTGCTTAGACATAAAACATCATTGATTATGGCATTGGTGGGGTCTTTCAACGACGAAAAAAGGATATCTTGAATGCAGCAAATGCCCTTTTCTCGGTTCGACGTAAGAGTCGTTCTGCATCCTCTTCTGCTTCCATCTGCTCCTTCAGGTACAGTAGGTCATCACTGTCCAATGCTGCAAAAAGATAAAAGCTTGAGAATTTGAACACAGGCTACTTGTAATCATCAAGCTATACGAAATCAAGCCGAGTCATGGGGTGATAATTAGAAAGTGAAATGGTTTATAGAGGATACCGCCTCGCCCGTGAAGATAGCCTCCACGTTCACCAGCAACTTCTTGCATCTGCCTCATCACCAATCCAACAGGAAAAGCCAAGATCCCTGTCAGGGCATGTTATCAGAAGAAACGCACGGCGATTTGATTCATTCTAACAACGCGAAGAGTAAGGGGTAGTTTGAATTATGAAATTGACTATGGTAATCGGGGTTTAATTCTCTATCCAATTCTTATCCTCATGGTTTAAGCCACTGGTACACGAAAATAAGGAATCATTGGCCTTAATCTTGATGCACCCTTTTGACAGAGAAAATCTATCATCATATCCTAAAGCTTTATCATGTTCAACCTACGACTACAACTAGGAAACAGTTCCCTGCTTGCTATTTTCTACCCTAAGTCTCTGCATTCTCATAACAAACAACGCTCATATTCCAAATTGCTCCGATTTTAACTACGAATCATTCAAATCCACACAACGAATCAGAATCAGGAGAGGCGATTCGCCTAACCTTGGCTACCATGCGGTGGAAAGTGACATCTTCGTCGTCGACTTTATCTTTCCCCTTTCCCAATTTCCTCTCTGCACACACACACACACAAAACACCATTGGAAATCTGCGAGAAAATACAGAGCAAGCTCGATAGCTGCAAACTGAAAGCGAAATGAAGCGTACGATACCTTTGGGATCGGTGAGGTTGGTGTATTCTCGCACTTCCCTTCCCGCCATTACAATCCAAAGCTGAAACAACACAGATTGAGCTAGGTTCCGAGAAGAAGGATACAAGTAACGATTGATTCGTGAGGATGATTCACGGAGAGACTGATGAATCGGAGATAGGGAAAGAGGATTTGGAAACTTGCTGAATGGGCTTGATAACTATTATCCTGGAGGGAATGAGGAGCAGATGAATTAGGGATTTTGAAATAGTATTTGGGTTGCAACCAAATTATAGGTTTGGTCATTGAAGTTTCTTATTGAAACCAATTGAGTCAACAACTTTAAAACAATTCAAAGTAGGTAGTTTAATAGCTTTAATTTAACATTTCGGTCCTGGTAGTAATCGTCATTTCATTCCATCAAAACCTCTAAGATCTGAAATTTACAGTAGAAACCAAATACTAAGGTCTGGTCAAAATTTTGGACCAACGGTTCCTAAAGTGGAGGGTAATGCGTCAGTCTGGTTTCACAGAGCAGCGATCACCTCCCGCTCCATGCAGTGAAAGGATTGTGAGTCAGTGTCACTCGAGCCCATTATCGTTCACTAAACTCGGCTCTGATGTGAACCATTTCTTTTTCATCTTTTAACGATGTTGCCGAGATTGAGCGAAACCGCTAAAGACTCTTTTAAAGAATTAGTTTTGTTATCGTTATACAGAAATAAAATATGATACACATAACGTATCAACACTCGTTCATACAAGGTATCAATGTTTCACTTTTCTACCTCCAGTTCGACCCATAATTTATATTGATCAAGAATCCGTAACTTACCAATCAAGAAAATCGATGAACTCACAACATAGAGAGTGATTTGTGATCCAGTCAACCCGTATCACAAATAAATTAGTAAACGGAGTAGATTAACCTTCTCTTTGAAGGTGCATGTAACTACTTAACCAGTAGACTACAAGGCCTTCCACGCATAATGGTAATGTTGCGAATGTGATCTTGACAGTCTCGATTTAGAATCCGTCACAATGCAGAGAGCTCGACCTCTTGGGTGCAAGGACGATACGCTACGAAAGTGCTGTCATTCGAGAAGGATCCGGGGTTGAAGCAAGTGATGTCGGTATATTTGAATTCCTTCTGCGAACTGTTGTCACCTAATACTATCTGTGTCCCCAATAGAACATAGATTTTTTCAGAGAAGAAACTAGTGATATGTTCATATCCACAGAGACATTGATGAGATATGATGATTACCGTGTGTGGAGATGGATAAAGATGAAGACTGTGATCATAGTTCCAGATTACTGGCTGGACAATGAGAGGGAGTGGACAGAGATGACTCTGATGAGTGATTGTGGCAACCAGCTGAAGACAAAAGCAAAACGAAATCGAACCTTCATTCGTGATAGATGCAAACTCTAGGGGGGAGGTAAAAGAGAAGCATACGTGTTTGAAATCATCGTCAGTCTCTTCGGTGGAAGGTGGGATCAAGCATGAACGGCGCATCCTGTATTGAAGATCATGACAGAAGAACACTATTTCCTGGGTGTAGAACTTGATTCTGCAATGGGGAAGGATTAACAAGTGAAAAACTTGTATTCCACGTCTCAAAACGGGTTAAGATTCGAGAATGAGAGAATAACCTGCATGGGTTGGTTGAAAATATAGCACTAGGAACGTGGTTCCGTAGCTCCTCGGTAAGGTATTTTGGCAAAGGGCATCTTGGTAGAGCAGTTGATGGACCTGGAAATGACCTTGTGTTCTTGAGATGATGGCCAGATAAAAATGGAAGAACCGTGAAGCAGTATATGAGTGTTTGGCATACCTGCATCATCTGGACCGGGGATGAATAGGAAACGACTCTGATCCTTTAACCGTGTATGGGCACTAATCATCTGGCCTAACTTCCCAAATTGCACTCTGCAGGTCGCCTAACGGTGTTAAACTGCTGATAAAACCTTGTATAGGAAGCCTTTGTTTGGGAGATATCGAACCTGAGAGTCTTCATTGAATGGAAGGAAAGGTTACATGGGAGTGAACAGAAGTTCCCCATAAAGACAAACAAAGAAGGAACCACCTCTTGACTCTCGAAACCATCGAGCACGGTCTCCAGCTTCTTCATGACCTGCTCCATTGATAAGATTATGATCAAATTAGATGGACTAAATGATAAAATGAAAGCATCGGAAGAGAATCTACGAGGTCACTCACCTCTTCATCATCTAGCCAAATGTCGTATAGTACAACAAACATGTCATTAACCGCTCTTTTTTCCAGATCCGCAAGCCTGAGCTATTGTAGCATTTAGGAAAATTCCATTTCCATAAACTAACTATATGAAGAATGCAGGAGCGCTTAAATAAAATGATAAGGATACAGCTTCTTCTTTCGACAGTGTACCACCACCAAAAAATCGTGTCCACCAAGTGCTTTTAGCGACTTCTCTCTATCCTCCAGGGGAGGAAATCCACATGACTTTACCTTCACAGAGAAATAAACTATGTATAGACACCGGCCATAGAAGTGTAAGTAGGAAAAATTAACTACCCAATTGCCAGAATATATATGGAAGAAGAACCTAAAGCAGACCATGAACAGTTGAAATTCCATTGATGATGTTTAGGAGAGGGCAATATGCATATAATCTCTCTCTAAAGATCAATCAGCAGGCAAGTGGAATATTTTAATAAAGAGGGGATCCATTTACCTGAAAAATACCATCCACGAGCATTTCCCCTTCTGCAACAACTATCGTGTTCTCTGATATGAATCCAGTAGTTATTTTGTATTTCGTTATTAAGGAATACATGTGTTAACCATGATTTCAACACGTTGATCATCAGATAGAAGACAGAACTAGGAATGTGAAATTGGAGAACAATGATAAGCAATGTGTTGTCTTGCTTGGTGATTAACTTAAATTCGACTGAAAACCTAATTAGCAAGACAAGAACCATAGAATATTGTCACACGAGTAGACAAGTGCGACACCAAGAATAGTATTAACCCATGACCATCTTTGTAGGAACCTGACAATCTTATTAAGAAGCATGTAACATGTAAACCACTAATAGACTAAGTTAAGCAAACAGTAACACAACCTTTAACAGGACTAAGAGTTTTTCATACTCGCCACAGGAACCATATATTCGCTACTAGATAATTGATAAGTAAATGGACTCATCGTAGTTTTGGACGAACAAACTCAAAAGTTTCTGCCTTTGAAAGCTGTACCATCTTCTGAAGAACCACCATCATTGAACTGCTAGGCCTAGAGTAGATGGGAGACAATATAACCAAACAAAATGACAAAGGGTTGAAAAAAACAGTTCGAAGGATATTGCTTTTGAGAAATCGATCTCGACTGAAGCAGTAAGATCCTCCAGGAAAAAATGGCCATCCTCCAATTGAGAAATGAGACCCATAACCCACTTTGTACCCATCTTCCCAACAAGAGACTGAATTGGTGCTATCTGCAACATTCATGCAAAATCTCTCAACAGATGGAAGTTCAATGCTGGTGAGTTTATTATACTATTACAGAAACAGATCAAAGAGTGCACCTCACAACTTCCGCAGTCTGAAATATCAGAATCAAATGCAGGCTTGGAGAAGTGCTGAAGGCGTTGAACTCTCTGCAAAAGCAGAAGAAACCTATCCCTGTATAGAGCTGATTTAGCTGAAGCGTCACCTTGGATAGGAAGCCTCCCCACATGCCTGTATAAAACCCAAGATCAAATATCATACACAGCAGACTACAGGATATGCCACACAAAGATCGGAGAAGAAGACTCACTGATGGAATTGCTTCTTTATGGCATGATAGCAATATTTAGGGATTGAAAATGCATCGATAACTCGAAGAGCAGAATGCGGCGATACCGAGCTAGGGTCTTCCTCCACAGCTTCATCAGCTTCCAGTAACGAGCTTACTGCGCGACTCACAAGCTCCTTATCAATAATCGAAGACTTCACCCCCAATTTCCCTGACATCATCAACAGAAACAACACCAAAATTGTTAAGAATCCCTAACATCGCAGACGAGGTCAGAAAGAGTGGGAGAAGGCGATTCGATTACGATGTTCGGAAAGGAGATGATCGAGGAGGAGCTCGAGAGCCTCTTCTTCGGCGTCTTGGTATCGATTGACGAAGGAGAGGATCTCTTCAAGAGCGTCGACTTTTAAAGCGTAACCTCTGATTTTGAACTTCTTCTGTATCGACTTTCTCAGGGAGCTTCCGCCGACGCTGCCGCTGCTCATCTTTTTAAAGTTTTTTGTTTTTGCTACGGTGGCCGGAGAGGGGAAATGGAATTCGGACTTGAGATTCCGCCGCCGGTGAAATGAACGAGCTAGTGTGTTTGGGCGGAGGAGCGCCGCCTTGAGATTCTCAGGGGAATTTTGAGAGGGAAAATTCAGCGACTGTGTAGCTTTAATTGGCGGGAAATAATTGTGGTATAACTTCCAGGTAAAATAACAATTTACACATCCTATTTTAATGTGTTTACTTTTTATTACCAACTAGAATTACCCGCGCGATGCAGCAGAAAATTTTAGAGGACAAGTAATGGTAGTTTTGATTAATAGTGATGTCAAATTTTGAGATGGTAGTGAAATGGATAACCGAAAAAACCAAAAGACATAGAAGAGTGTTGATTAGCACATAGCGAGATGGTTGTGAAATGGGCAGCCGAAAAAGAACCAAAGAAATAGAAGAGTGTTGATTAATTGTGGAACAATGACAGGAGTGGCGAGGCTGTTTTTGCAACGTCAATTACGGAGATGAGAATGCTACAAGCCCATAAATTTTAACCTCGTAACTCACAAACCCACCCAACACAAGATGACCCACAAAAGACCACTCTTAAAATCTATGATCCAAGTCTTAAATACTTTAATGGATGGAAGAAAACACTATTCATTCAATAGTAACTCCCCTTCTCCATTTATATATAGAAGAATAGAACAACTTGGGGATATGATTTAGAGTATGTCGAACAACATAGTAGGTTGTATCATTTGTCTAACGACGGACTGAAAGAAGGTGAAGTTTGGTACAGGCGCCGAGTAACCAACAAATGTCAGGAAAAAATGAGCTTTGTTACGATGGAAGTAAGACCTTGTTGTTGACAAAGATCAGGACTTGAGTCACGTCACCGTCAATATCTACTGATGTTCAGTTAAAGCGACAACATTGCACACAAGCATCCCTGGATGCTACAGCTTAAAAAAAAAATAGTAATACCAGGATAGGGAATATATGTTGCAAGGAGAGTGAACCTAGAGTGATCTCGAACAACCAAGCCAATTGCTCCGTCAACAGGAATAGCTACCGCACTGTCCGCACTGTCTACATTAACTTTCAGGCAACTAGTAACGAGAGGGCACCAATCAATATGAGTAACTATATACACATTTTTCAACGAAAAAGCAAACACATTTATGTCTATTTTGAATCATGGTCCTCACGAATTATCGTTTATGGCGCATAATTGTGCCTTTGCAAAATTTCGTTCACCTGTCACACCCTAAAACACATCTTGTCAATCAAAGACGAGTTCTTACTTATATCCCTTCGATCACTTCCTTACCCGGAAAATTATCCAATAAATAGATAAACCCTAATCCTTACAATAATTGGAAGAACAGCCACAAAAAAAGAGAATAAAAATCTGGAGAAAAAATCAAAGAAACCGTTCTTGCATAATGTACATACAACAAGAAATTCCCCCCTAAGCATAAAACCCAAACTGGCCACTAAATCACATTAAGAGAACAGAATTAAGTCCCCCTAGTAATACTAATACACATCTTTTTTTTACGTGCAAAAACTACATTCATTTGACCGATCAACCGTATACTATATTAAGTTACAATAATGGGGGAAAGGAAGAATAATGGGGACTACTAGTGAAGTTCAAATATCACTATCCCCCAGTACAGCATTGGTTTTGCTGCCAGATCGAATGATGAAGACAATTACGAGATTGGAGGGCAAGGTTTACGCTGATATGGGTTCGTAAGGGAATGAAAGCCACGGGTGCTTCAGAGCCTCTGCTGCGGAAGGCCGCTTGTTGGGGTTTACTTCGAGTAAATGCCTGACGAAGTCGATGAACCCGTGGTCTCCCATTGGCAATCGGTGCCTTAATGATGTCTTCTTTGGGACCAGATACTCGAGCCGGTTTGTCTCCTGGAGAATAAATACCATAGTTTAAAGCACATCAGTTCGAGGAATGTGTATGCCGGGAATTCAACTATTATTCTGGGAATTCAACTATCAAGCTTACTGTATAGAGCAAAGTTTCCAGATATACGAGTTGTTGCATTGAAGCTACATTATCGAAAAGTTGTTCATTTATCGGATTGAAGAAAGAAATAAGAAACTTCATCTATATGGTATAGCATCGAAAAATCACTTGTCTTGAAAATGCATATTGAAGTTCAGACTTGTCTTGAAACTACCCGTATCTGATACCACCTCCCTCATCATGTGTAACTAGAACAGAAATACGATTAAGATGAAAAGAAACATTACCTGATTCCGTTCGTAAAGCATGTGGTTTTTGGTGAAGTACTTGTACGTGTCTCGTCCTTTAGCCAGCATTTCCTGTTCAATGGCACCGATGATTCGATGACTCTGGCCAATAGAGTTGCTGGTGAATCATTTTGGAAGAGGACCTGAAACACAAACATGTTTTCTTCTCGTTACCACCGAGCGACGAGTTTATTACATATCCTCGAAAATCAAGTAAGTAGAAAGTACTGATAGTATTTAACTTACATTCCCAGTACAAAGCTCTGCCAAGATACAACCAAGTGACCAAACGTCTATTTTCTTATCATATGGAAGCCCTAGGATGACCTCTGGTGCGCGATAAGATCTCGATTGGACGTAAGAACAGAGGTGATCTGTCTCAAAACAGCTACTTCCGAGATCGATGACTTTCACCTCACACCTACTGTAGCTTTTTACTAAAATATTCTCGGGCTTCAAATCACAGTGAATAAGGCCGAGACTGTGCAAGAATTGAAGCGCTTCCAAACACTGAATCGTAATTGACTGCATATTGAATCATACAAAGCGTTATTACAGAGCAGAATATGCGAAATATCGAAAAAACGAGGCTGAAAATGGCATGAACCTGCAATCTTGGCATTGTGAAATACACTTCCCCTCCAGATTCTCTGTTGAACTTGTGGAATTCGTACAAGTTTGCCTTGAGAAGTTCACATACAATCAACAAATGTTCCTGGAACAAGAAACAGAAGGATGTAGTCATGTAGGAGAAAGAGAAACATACAACACGTCTCCATTTCTGACAATATTCAGCCTGGGAAAAAGTTGTTGCTTACAAACTCGAAGTAGAAAAGAAGAAGGAAAGCATAGACTTTCCCGGACTCCACCACAAGAAAAAGTACATAAAGACAGAGACAAACTAGCATTTTCGGCTACAGAACAAGGCATCACCGCAGAATTCAGTATTTCAGTACACATGGACGTGAAGAAACTACAGCAGTTCGGAATAACTAGTCCGTTTTGTCAGTAGTAACCATTAATTACAACTTGGAAGCTGGTATAAGTGTGACACTTGAAGTTGAATGTACAAAGACACCCAAATAAGAACTATTATTCAGATGGAAAAAGCAGTCAAAATTCATAATCTTTTAGGTTCTTTTACTCTCTATTTTCTATGCAAATACGCTAATAGTAAACTTGTTGAAAGAGTAACACTACTAAATCTCGAGGAAAGAACTTTGTAGCCTCAGGTGTATTACTTCCAGAATTCATGACGAAACGGTATCCACTTACCCATTGGTAAAAACTTTTTAAGGAATAGAAACAACCATACAAGAATAATCAAATTTAATGTTGTGCTATGTTAAGTAAAGTCACTTACCGGTAATAGAAATAATCATACAGTCTAAGCAGGTGATACTTGTCAGCTGGATCGTGCCTGTTCACATATTTCAGAAGTTTTATCTCATCAAGGCTTTGGTCGAAGAAGTCCTTGTTGTTTTTTATGATTTTCACACAGACATCCATGCCCGTATGCAGATCATGTGCCTGAATGGCTTTACTAAAAGCGGCTGATCCAAGATACTCTGTAACATGATAACGCCCAGCTAACACAGAATTCAACACAACATGAAAGTTCTTGTCCTCCTCAAAGCCAGTCCTGAAGAAAGCAAAAAAGTGGTTCAGTTGAAGAAGACTGTTGAAATCAAATGCATGAACATAAGATCATAAGAAAGGGATAAGCAACAGTTAATAAAAGTCATCATCTCCAATACCATTAAGGAAATTAGAAGAACGGAAATGGAATCTGCACCTTGGACTTTATAAAATATCCCTGTTTATAAACAAGCAGAGTCGATAGAGATCCTATATCTAATTCCCATACTGCAGGCGGAACATTCCTACTAGTTTCAAATATGCATCTCTATCTGCTAAATTGGTTACTAGATGGAAAAGATCCCAGAAATCCTCTCAAATACAAAGTATAAAACGATAGTAGATAATAAGTCACAGGGGGGAGCAGATAAAAGATCAAGTAACAAACCCACTGCCATTGACCGAGAAGAAAATATTTGCACCAACTGGGAATTTGATTTTCAAGCATACCAGGCAGGGAGTAATGATCAGTAGAAGCAGATTACTTTTTCCTATTAAATATTGTAAAACATAAGGAGAAATGAAAAGACACAATCCGAACCTAATAACATATCAAGCTGAAAAATTAGAATCTTATGATTAGCAGCTGATGACAAAAAAGATAAACTTTTCAACATATACTAATTGACATGCCTGTTTTTCCTATGCACAATCTTTAGGTTGAACGTCTCGAATTCTTCCTCCTGAGCTTTGATCTGCCTCACTTGCTCTTGCACAGCAATTGCCTCTTCATCCTCCAGTGACATCCCAGGTTCTTCCACAACACCATCAATCTTCTCATCCTCTTCTTTCTTAGCCCGTTCTTTTTCAGTGTATGCATAATTTGAAAGCGTAGAGGGAGTTGAGTCTCCGGAGTCAATAGCATGGGCATTATTTCCTTCCCTATAACTTTTGGCAGTTGAAGAACCACTACTTTTCAGCTTCAATCCACCAAGCATGTCATCAGGCAACGTCAAAGCATCCAAATGATCCATGTCACTGGTTTCATTAGCCAAAACTGCGCTAGACTTGTTAGACCATAGAGACTTACTAGACCCTGCCTGAACCTCTTGGCTATCCCTCAATGGAGGAGGAAATGAAAACCCTCCATCTTTGAGAGCTTTCATTTGAGTAGAAGCAACTTTTTCATTACCAAAGTTGCTAAAATCTTGTTTACTGGCCCTTTTTTTATCCTTGCTGTGTTTATCACCATATTTCTTGTCTGAATCTTGGTGACTAGCTCTATACCCTCTAATCTCAGCATCATTATCACGAAAGTACTCCAGATCTCCTTCACTGCTACCACCAATCAAACTATCACGTATTTCACTCCCAAAATCAGCAACATCACTGTTAACACCCACCCAATTGATCGAACCGAACCATGTTGATCATCATCCATACAAACATCATCCAGTCGTGTCCTCCCAGAGTTATTGGGTACTTTTCCGTCTCCTAGCATGACTAGTTCATTTGTTTGCGTAACAAACCCCTGCCACACAGGTTCACCACACATCAAATTTAGTTCTTCTTCGTCTAACAATTGGCCATCATACTGTGCCATCAAGTCATTATCATGCGTCCTCCGTAAATTTCAGTCACTGACAATCCAATAGGATCATCTGAAGCTGTAACAGGTTCAACATTTTTTGTTTGAAAATACCGCTCCCCAGAAAAGTACGAGTCTTCCTCAGCAAAAGACTGATCATCATCCTCATCTTTCGTTGGACCGCTTTCCTGAGGGTCTGGAACACTGCCATTAACTGTCCCCTTCTCATTGTCGCTAGGATAATCAATTTCATGAGCAAGAAACCAAGCCTCATCCTCTATAGGTTGCCTCGTGTACCCGACATCCTCATCATCATCATATTCATCAGAATCCCAATATTGATTCGGATAGTCAATAGACTCACTCAATCCATCACCAACTGTAGCAAAACCAGAAACTAGGTCGTCCTCTGCAATTCCCTGACTCACAGACAGCCAGCTTCCCCCGGCAATTCTTTTGCCAGCAGAATCGTCAACTACAAGGAAAATTCCAAAGTGAATACCTCAAACAGCATAAAACAGTTCAGTGACTAACACTGGTTAAGGACCTCTCAGATGATAAGAGCTGAACAGGGTTTACACCAAGGAAAATTTCAAAGTGTATGCCTCAAATGGCATAGATAAGTTCAACGACTAACAAGTTTTAGGTCTCATATGATAAGAGAATCAAGCTGAACATGGTTTACACCATACCTAAAATAATCACTACACACCAGCTATTTGTTGGCAAGTGGACACACAGACTAAACACAGGTCTTTCAAATTCATGACAACCCTCATATTCGGTAGAAATTAGAAAGCAACAGGACTTTTACTAAATATTTGGTTGCATGAAAAAGTAATTGGGTGTAATACAATACTGCATCCAATTGAAAACTAGTTGGAGCAATTGTAAACTAACCTGAAGAGTTGATTTCCTGTCCAATAGGAACATCAAGATATGACCCAATTAGAAAGGAACTATCAGCACTGCTAATCTTTGCCCCTTGCTTATCACGCTCAAACTTCTCCTGCCAGTTGACATTCAATAATTTGTCTTCCGACTTCAGTCTAACTGGAGGAAGCCTCGGATAATCTTCTTTAGGATTATCAGATGCAATAGGAAACCCTGAAGTGCTTAAATTATTTGGTTCAATACTTCCTTGTGACTTCCCAAAGTAGAAAGCTCTGCCAACTTCATCTACCTTCTCTTTAATGGCAGCCCGTACATCAGGCACATCAGCTTTCTTTTTCCCTTCCTTCTTGTCTGAAGTCATGTCATAACTAGTGGATCCATCCAGGTTGTTGAATGGAAGAACAGTCTTAACAGAACAATCATTCCATATGTCTGTCGAAGAACTTGTTGGCTGCTCAGTTACAGACCATGGGTTGTCAGCAGGATAAGAGACGGTAGTTTTAACTTGCTGACCAAACTCTATCGGATCGCTTGTCTGAATTTTGCTATTTTTAGAATCAGGAATGGAAAAACCACTATTGCTTTCTTGCCATGCACTTTTCTTAACACTTGAGAAGGTAACCTCCTCTCTAGATTTTACCTCCGATCTACCAGAAAAGTTGCTTGTACTAGCTCTATCATTCTGATAAGGACTAGGGCCGTTGTTAGAAAAAGATTTCCAAGAATACAAATCCAAGACAGTATCCCCAGGATCAGTTCCACCAACTGTTTCGCTAGGTTTAACATTCCGATCCTCAGCAGAAGCAGAAGTTTTCCATCTACCCTCGGACCATTTCCATGAGTGTTGCAATCTATTTCTTTCACAATGAGCTCTTTAGAATCCTCGCAACTATCTCTGGAACCAGAGCCCTGAAACTTAGGAGCTGGTTTGTTGCTCCCATTTCGTTCTTCCACAACTTCCCTCGCCTCCTTGTCGTCAAGACTAAGTTTCTGCAAGAACCCATTCAGATCAGGTTGGACTCCAAGCTCACTCCTCAACGCTGCCTCAGCTCTAGTGAACCGATTCCTCCGCAAGAAGTCTAGGATCACGTCAACCGACTTCGTGTCCTCCATAGTCTCTACTGCTCAGAATTCCTTACAGAAAAGGCTACAAAGTAGAAACTGCCACACCTGCAAATAACAGGATACATAATAAGAAATTTTGAAAACACTGCAACCACATTCCACGTTCCAGCAAACATTCACTTCTGAATCCAAAGAGAATAAAGCCAGTATGTAGACTCATAGAACAAAAAGCAGTATGTAGTCAATCCATAATCGCCACATTACACATTTCTTCCATCTCAAACAGCTGAAAAAAACTGGGAATACGGCTCACAACAAAGACCAATAAGCACAAACAAACACCAGCATTTGAAGAAACTCTCAATGCAAACCCTAACAGAAAAAATAATCCAGCAGTAATGCAACGGGATCCAAACTCCAGAACCAAAAAAACCCTAACAAACTTCAACCACATCCAAAACAATGAGAAAACTGGTGTAACAAAGCAGCACAGAAGCGACACCCCCGCTCTCAACCTCCATTTGGATTGAAACGAAACGAGAATTTCACAGCCAGATTCAAAACTACCGAAATCGAGACGGAACAGACAAACAGGAAGTGGCACTTACAGATCGAGAGGCGTAGAGGAGCAGCTGTGTGGAGTGGATATTCCATAGCTGGACGGGGAGAGAAGAAGAACGCAGCAGAAATTGTGTTACGAGATGGCAATGCTTCGATTTTGCATTTGGGGGGAGATTTTCGATTTTCAGATTTTCGTTTTTTCCAGTTTTTTTGTTATATTTTTTAGGTTTCGATCTTCGGCCTGCAAGAGCAGCTGTGTTGGATTTATTTTTTCATAATTTAATTATTATATTTGTATTTTTGTTTTTAGTTTTTGCCTTTTTGGTTTCGCATTTCTACGTCAGAAGATCAACATGCATTATTTTTAGCATACATAGTGATGCTTACTGATTTCTGTAATGGTTAGGGATTTAAATTTCATAATCTGCACTAATCATAGCAATTAGCAAACACTGTTGGTCAACGCAGTCTAACTATCGATTTAATCGGTCCGATTGGCTTAATCGATTCAATGTTTCGACATTAACTACGAGGTTTAAGGTACGTGACAATGTGACACATATTGTGACTAGTCATTCTAATGTTTCGTGTAAGAGTCTACTACTATGTCAATTGATCGGCTCAATTTAGTGTCGGTGTATTCAATGTGCAATCCGATGTTCATCAATCGTTCGTCTTGTCTCTTAACCATAAAATCAAAACCCGACTCTTTCAGTGAAAACACGAATTTCGTCGGCGAAAAGATCGACCGGCAACTTGTTAACTTTTGATTAAACAGCATGTCGACAACGTTGATTCAAAGATCAAGCAAGCTAAATTTAACCTCACACATCAATAATGATTGCCTTTACATTCAGAATCAGTGCAAATGAAATGAAATCAATCAATCAATTAAACCTACATTCACTATGCAATTGCTACGACTCTATGCGAGAGTTAGTGAGAACCCGACCCGACCCGATTATCGTTGTGTGTTCTTCTGTTATCATCTAACCACCTCCTCGACCTGCAAAGAACCCTAATTAAAAGTGTAAACTATTCCTGCATTTGCTGCTTTTCCCACGATTCGTGTTGCTGCATATGAGTCATGACGGTGGTTGTATATCGCCTTTGCAGAACCGCCATGATCCATCGTCTTGCCTTTTCAGCACGTAGTGTATCTTATACTTGCTGCAATGAATGAATTTCACCATCAAAACCCTAATCTGATATCTGACTGATGTATACGGAATATACTCAGTTGCATTTACTCGATCTAACCAGATAACAAGGGAAGGTATATGGTTTACCTGTGATAGTTTGGATTCTTTGGCTCCGACTCGCCAACAAGCTCCGCTACTTCCTCAAGGAGAGCTTCGATTTCGGCCATCTCCATTCCGAATCCATCAGAGACAATGTCAGCTTTCAGTATGGACAGGTCGAGCAGAACGAATCTCCAATAGCAGGATTTGGATTGAGCTGCATCAGCTAGAGCTTGAAACTGCAATTCAGAAAATATCGAAACTCAACTGTTAACACGACTGGCAGTGACAGAGCACCCAAAACAGTTCATTCGATCCGACTAATATTTAGATTTTTTCGAATAGAACGATGACATGACTTACCTGGTCCAGCATTGAGTCAGCAAGAAGTTCAGACAGGCTCTGGATATTATGTCCAGGACCCAGAGCTTCAGCTTTAACGGTTTGCCATTGCCTAACTAGCATTTCAGCATCTTCAAATGGCATCTGCTTCCTAGATAATGCTCGATTAGAAGATTCCAGCCGACCAAGGAGCCCAGAGTTCTGTGATGTTCTAGTCAGTGGCAGCTTGTAGAATTGTGTTTTAACCGTTGCTGACAGCTGCTTCATTTTGTTACTCATGCCACTTTCTCCAGATGATATTGTATCAGCATTTTGCTGATTGAAGGCACATTTCGGAGTCGATCCTCTTAGACTCTTGATTGATAGCTTTGAAGTTAAAGAAACAATGCACCCCAGTACACAAACAAAAACGATCTTCCCGATCACGGTGTTATAAGATGGCCAACTTCCCCAAGTTTCGTCATCACGCATGTCCAAGGTTCGTTTCAGCTGAACAGTCGGTTGATCCTCATTGGTTACGCTATCATTCTTGTCAGATAGCAATGAGGTCTGAAAATCGGTGAAAGCTAATTGCTTAACAGCAGATCCAAGATGTTGAGAAGAGCTCTGGAATGAGAGAGATTCCCCATTGTCCATTCTTTCTGATGTAAAATCAGAAAATGGCCTTTGTGCTACAGCCCGTATGGATTTCTGATAATGTACTTTACTTTTATCGACTTCAGTTCTCTTTTGAACCGAGAAAAAGTTGAGCTGGGAAAAACAAAAGTTAACCAAGAATCATCCTCCTTTGTCACATTAAATTCTCAGACATGATACTCACCAGTGATGATGAACAGTCTCTGGTATCTGAAAATGCAGCAAGCACGGAATCCTTAAGCCATGTTTCCTGGTCAAGTTCAGCAGGATTTCTGACATAAGAAAGTAAGTAAATGCTCATATAAGGCATCAAGAGAATAAACTACATGCCTGCAGCACCTTGATCAATAGTTTCTTCTAAAGTTTCACTTTCCACACACTGAAACAAATAGTGTCACCTAATGCACTGCCAATTTTCCGGCAACCATAGAAGATAAACCACAAAACACAGTTTCTCTTTCTCCTAACTCGTCTATTGGCCATAAATGAAAGCGGAGGAAGACTCGTTAATATATCTGGCATGTGAAAATTAAACGACTCCAAGATAAATGCATTGAGTTATAAGTCAATTCTCCAAATTCCTAGAAGCACAAAACTTATTTGAAATGCTCTAGAAGGTCTCTCCATTACGGTTCTTCCCTTCCAACTTCAACTGGTGGACTTTCCTAACTAGCATGCTGTAAATGTTCACCTACATGCCACCTGATATAACCTCAACCCAAACTGACTGATACAGCCAGACTTCAAACCTCCTTTGAATTATATGCACGACCTAGCTTCAAACTAGTTTGAGCTTCATTATGTTCTACACATAAATTTGAAAAAATGATACCAGATGTGCATAGAGGCCAAAATATAAACACCACATACTAGAGACAGCTTCACAGTCTTTGCATCATTCTTTTCCTTTCCCACGGCTAAACTCCATGGAGCAGGATTTGCATTCAATTCTACTTGTTGAAGCTTTTCGACCACCAGTGCTTCATTACCCTGACAATTGGTATGTCAAATATCAGGAATTAATAACAGAAGAGGGACGAGTGTCCAAACATGATTAAAGAACAAGCAAGGGATGTCTAAGAACAAACAAAATTTGAAAAAATATACAGGACTGTGAAGCAGAAATGACAAAAATAACTTAATTGTACCTCGCCCAGTAGAAATAAGCAAAACGCTTCCTCCAACTTTAGATCAATACCTTCGGATGCCATCAAAGCGCCACATATACCTTTTGCTTTTTCAATCTGAAGGATGGTAAGACAATCAGTATCGGAAAGATAATAAAATAATAGAGCTTTGGTAGGCCACTAGAAAATCATGATTAAATTGTTTGTACCAATTTTGTCTGCTTGCTGGAGAAACCCAGAGCAATATGAGCTATCAATGCCACATAGAAACAGCTGAAGTCAATCACAGCCCTCTGGGTATGTGATTCAACTGATTTCTTGTTTTTCCGAGTAAGGGCCAAATCATCCCAAGGACAAAGATCAACTATTTCTGTAGCCCTGAGCCGGTTAAGAGCTTGACTCAAAAAGCATGGCCAGCCTTGGACTCTACATGGCACTTCCACATCAAGGCCCTGTCTAAGTAACTCACGCAATGCCGCAATTGCTCCTCGTCTCCTTTCAGTATTTTCAGGGGAATGAGGCATGCCTAGTATCTCCAGTGTGCAAGCAGGGGCAAGCTCCTCTAAAGATTCTTCTATCTGAAACCCAACACAAACAACCTTTTACAGAAAGTAGGAAAGAAAAAAAAACATTTCTAACAATACTAGTAAGCATTACCTGAGCCAGCAAACCCATCTTCCCAAGAGATGTCTTACTCCTAAGTAGATACTGAGCACGGGCAAGAGCTTCAAATCCAAGGGACACTTTATTGTTCTCAAAACTGATCGTTGCGATCGCACACTTCAATAAAACAACAGAAATTAGAGAAAAAACCCTCATACAAAGTACTGCTACTTAATAGATCAGTGGACCCTGTAAGTTGTTTACTTCTGCCATTGCCATTGATAGAAGTATGTCATGGATATGTGGCTTAGCATCTGGATTCTTGATCACCATTCTGCCAATTTCAAGGACTAACTTCTCTTCGCCAACCTACGAAATGAGATATACAAAAGCCAAAGATTCGTATAATGGAACCTTCGATTGACTACAATGCAATTACGCAAAGCCAGGAAGCAGTTAAGCAAAACACCAAGCCATACAAAAGAGTTATACCTCTTGAAGAAGGCAAAGAGCACCAGGCAGCCACGCCCATGGAATGTAAAGAGAAGACTTGGGACGGATCTTCTCCCTCACATTTCCAGCATATTCATCTTCGAAAAGAAGCTTAGCCCTCACATCCTCTAGAAGATCCTGCATATTAGTACAGAACACAATAGGAAATAAAAAATCCCAAGAACGATTCTCCACCTCCTCACAGAACAACGAACTAAGCCGTTCTGCTCAGAAACAGTACCTCGCGAGACTTCTTGACATTCGTCGTATATCCTTCCTCTATCTCTGCACTTTTCAATTGGTTCACTGACTTCGCTACCTCGTCTTTCTCAGCTTGATCTCGTAAACCAAGCAGCTGCAGGTCAACAATTACTATGAATTCAGCACCTAAACCACACTAGCACGAGATTCAGGTAGTCCAGAAGTTCAGTACAACTGCGAACTACTGATTCCAACGCATTTCTACTTTCACTCACAACGTCTAACCTAATCTCGGAATAAATTCCACAGTGTCAAGAAAACGATCACGTCGTCGAAACTTACTCTCTCGCTTCCAGTCTCTACTAAAATGTTTAAACTAATCGGACTAGACAGAGATAGAGAGTCACAGAGAGAGAGGATCGACCTGATAGCAAGTGACCGGAATTTCCATAGAAGCGGCGGAGGGAACGGTGGCATTGTCAAGGACGGGAGCGGTGGTAGCGGCGTTAAGGATCCACCGGTTCAAAGCTCTCATTCTCCGAACCCTAGGAACGGAAGCAGGAGACGAGATGATCGGACGGAGAGCGAAGTCGACGAGAAGCGAATGCGTAGGACAAGCATTGCGCCGGAGAAGGCGGAAATGTTGACAGCGAAAGCAGTAGCAAGAAGACGAGGAAGAAGGAAGAATTGGCGTCAGATTGAAGTGTGGAACCGCCATGGTTAGATTGCTTGGAACCCTACCATCATTGCTGAAGAAAAAAGAAGAAGTGTTGAGAGCTTTGTAAGAAATTGCAATCCGAAAGAGAAGAGTGAAGGAGAAGAAGGGATTTCTGCTTTGCTTTCCTTGCCGTTGCTTTTTTCCGTCTTCCGTTTATTCCGTTTCGAAACGCCGGATGAACGGAATGGATTAGGACTTGTATATATTTTGCACTTTGGTCCTTCAACTTGAGTATTTATCTATTTGAGTACGTGAACTTTTTTGTTATGGAAGATTCTTTGGACCTGAGGAACAAAGGATAAGGAAATATGATCGTGTTCCAAGAAGATCTATGTAGCATTATCAAGATCTTGAACTCACGGGTCGTTGAGTGCATTAACTAGGTAGTCTGACATTATGACCACGGGTTAAGAGATTATGCAGCCATCTGCGGAGCAACGAGGATGGCTTTGGTCTTTGCTACTACAAAAAATGAATAATAAAGGATGCCAACTCATTCATCACACACTAAACGTTGGATGTCAGTAATGACAATCCCATATCCCGCAACAGGAGATGACGGTACTGAGAAAGATCATCAAAGTAAATCTCAATACAATTACTCTCAACATGGGCCACCCCGTAAATAGGTCAGGAAATGTTTTGGATCACTTGCAATTCCTCATTAGAGCATGATTATTGGATCAGATGTTCATTCCAACTCTTTCCATCATTCATAACTCAACCCCTAGCCTTCACTTACTCTCTGGCCTTCACTTACTCTCTTTGATCAGAGGCAAGTCGAAACTCGGGGAGAGAGGGGATCCAAGAGTCTTCATTGATGTCAAGAAATATGCCTCCTCCCATATTTCTCGATTCCTAAGTTGAGAATCTTGTGTGTCACACTAGTTAGTCCAAATTCAGAATGAGCATCTACTCGGGGGCGAAGCCAGAGGTTCCAGTGACCCCACTTGACAAATGATTTCTTCAAAAAATGTATGTAAAATTTTAACATAAGTGCTTATAATTAAATGTTGGATCTTACTTGTACTTAATTAAAACTCTAATTATTCGATCATTTTACTGATTTTTTATTATAAACCCCATTTGGCAGAATTTCTGGCTAGGCCGCCACTCAATCTGTCATTTGTCATCGGAGGGGTTGATGCAAGAGCCTGGAAAATTCATAATAATTTTTTTTTATTTTATAAAAAATATTAAACCTTTATAACACAAAAACGTAATTAAAATTAATATTAATAATTAGATTTTTCATCATAGGAATACAATTCAATTAAACGTAGCAAGAAAAAATCAGCGGCTGAGCGTGAATCATACACAATATCGTATAAGATTCAAACATTTGACAATTCGTTTCATTGACTGAAACAAGTCTTTCAATTCTTCACATGAAATTTTAGTTATAAAGCAGAGCTAGCTCTCTCCATGCTAAAGATGAAATTTGCACAACCAATGACGACGGCCGGCGACAACGAGAAGCTTCCGGTGATCAGAAAGGATTATGACTCCGAAAACGGCGGGGAAATACGTCGTTTACTCGTCTTTCTCGGTGTCGTTTTGTGTTGTACGGTCGCCTACGTGTCTTTCTACTCTTCTTCTCTTTCGCCTGGGTTACGGCTCTCCTTTTCTCCGGTGAGTTAGTATTAATTTTTGTTTTTTTTAACGTTAAATTTGTGCATATTTGCATGCCACATCAGCAACTACTTCCACGATTTAGTGAGTAATCATTTGGAAAGGTAAATTGTGGAGGTATCGTCAAGAGTACGGGTGAAATATGAACGATTTTAAAACTACACGTTTTATTCATTGGTTGTATCCTATCCAATTTTAAATATGTATATTCTCAATTAAAAAATGCTTAGTCAGCCAAACCGTGCCAATTGAAACTGGTGTGGTGTGATGAATGCTCATCACTTAAGGTCAAGAAGAAAGTTGGGACTAAACGACCCAGACCCAGAAAACAAAGTGACTAAAATTAGATAAATAATGGGTCAAAAGCACTGGCGGTCACCTAAGTATGGGTCATATAACAGCGCGGCCACCTAACTATGTTTTGTAACAGCGTGGTCACCTAAATTTGCAAACCGTAACCGACAGACATCTCCGACGATTTTTTACTGTCTTGATCATATACAGAAATGGTTGAGCCGGTTTAGAGCAAATAATTTTTTTATTTCGTTGGATGATGTGGCCCTCTGAGCTGGCAAATTCACTAGAGATTTGGTAAAAAATCGTCGGAGATGCTTGTCGATTACGATTTACAAATTTAGGTGACCACAGTGTTACAAAACATAGTTAGGTGACCACGCTGTTACATGACCCATACTTAGGTAATCTGCCCGTGCTTTTGACCCGATAAATAATTGACAAAGTGCGGATGGCTATTTGTTAAATTGACAAAGTACTTTTTTTTTATTCAAAGAATTAGAAATAAATAGATAAATAATTGTATTTTCCAATTTACTTCCGTGGCCAAAAAGAACACGTAAATTAGAGACCATTTTCGATGCCGTATTAGAAAATTCGTAGATTTAATGGTGACCTTTTCGTGAATTTTATTTTAATTTGCTGATGAATATTCAAAAATATTATTTATCTGAAAAAAGTCAAACTGCTCCCGATATCTTTTTAGGGTGGGAGTAGGTTAACTCAGTCGATAAACGATCAAAATCGGTTAACCTACAGTTAAGCAATCTCCAATAAGTTTTAACTGATGACCGTCTAAAATAAAATTGGTTAAAAATCAACCATAATCTGGTCAACTAGAAATTAATCGTGTCCTTTTAAAACCTGATTTAACTGATCATTTTTTTGACTGAATAAATTTTTGCTTGTTTTGACCGATTTAACCATTTATGATCTAATTTGACCAGTTGAACATACTTTTAACCTTAAATCATTGTAAATTGAATAATATTATAAATTATACACCATATAAATAAGCACTTGGATTATAACTCATTATTCCATTATTCTTTTGGTCAAAGTTCTTTTTCCAATTCACATT
Organism: Linum lewisii; assembly: GCA_034768395.1. Lineage (NCBI taxonomy): Eukaryota > Viridiplantae > Streptophyta > Magnoliopsida > Malpighiales > Linaceae > Linum > Linum lewisii. The sequence continues at coordinate 1,758,813 of CM068300.1, read as the reverse complement.
AAGAAAGTTTTTTTTTTCAACCTGATTCAATACACATTAAGACAATTCTTTTTTCGAGTCTTTTCAGGGTCCGGGCACTATAAGAGAAAGCAGCAACACCACCCCTGACGACCAAACCCTAGCCACAGTACTACACAAAGCGACGACAACACCAACACCAACATCAATAATACCAAAGAAGACTGTGATCCTAGTGACAATAACTGAAGCCCTAGCAAGGCCAGGGTCGATGCTCGACCTTTTCCTCGAGAGCTTCTGGGTCGGTAACGGCACACAGGAACTTCTCAGGCATCTAGTGATCGTGTCCCTCGATGATAAGGCTCACGAACGATGCCAAGCTGTGCACCCACGTTGCTACAAAATGTCGCCCAAGGGTTTGATTAGTAACCTAACTGGGATGCTTTGTTCATGACCCAAGAGTACTTGGCCGTCGTGTGGAGGAAGATTGAGTTGGTTGCATCTGTTTTGCAGTTGGGTTATGACTTGATTCTCACGGTATGTAACGTAGACTTAACTGCCTTTCTTTAATTATTAGTTTTGGGGACAAAATTTAATCATTAATTACACTTAGTGGTATATTACGGTTAGTTGGATTCACAATTTATTCCAGTGTTGGAATTTTTTTTAAAATTGGGATGAAAATCTAGTAGAGTTCTGGTTTCGTCACTGACCTGATAGTTTTCTTTATACGTACAGGATGCCGACATAATGTGGTTCAGAAACCCATTCCCGCACCTCACAACCAAGCCAACCATCAACATCCAAGTGGCCTGCGATCGTTACCTCGGCATATCCTCCGCTCCCAACACTGGTTTCCTCTACGTGAGATCGAACACCCAAACGATCCGATTCGTAAACCACTGGTACAAGTCCAAGGACAAGTATCCTAAAATGCACGACCAGGACGTATTCAGCCAGATCATCCGGTCAAAACGAACCGAGTCACAGATCCGGTTCCTCGACACGGCTCATTTTGGTGGATTCTGCGAACCGGTTAAGAATCTCGATTTGGCCACGACAATGCACGCCAACTGTTGCGTGGGGATGGATACCAAGATACATGATCTTAGGATTGTGCTTAGGGATTGGAAACACTTCTCGTCGGCTGGGTCGGGGAACCCGACCCGGTTCGATTGGAGAGCGCCACGTGTAAAATGTGGGCGCTGGTAATGACATTGCCACGTTGGCCTAAAAAATATTTGTAAAAAAAAAACAAGTACATTATTATAGTTTTTATAACTAATTGATCATTGGAGAATTTATTAAGTCATATCTGTTAATTAGTAAATTTTAACTGCAATTTGCAGTCATGCTAATTATAACAAGTTATTTTGGGTGTGTTTGAGTTGTTTCGTTGCCTGGGTTGGATCAGAGTCATCTCGTATAAGAAAAATGGTCAGTTTTAGGCGATACAAATGGGTATTTAAGAAAAGATGAGTGTTTAACGTAGGTATCGAGGGAATGTTCCCTGCCAAAAGTCTATATCCGTCTGTAGTAGCATTTGCTTGTATTTATAGTTTGGGTGATACCATTAGTGCATCCTTCTCGTTGGATGAGAGTACGGAGGCGATGATCGTTGTGGGTGAGGCTTCACACATTTGAATTTAGCCACGTGTATTTTGTTAGGGTTTTAGCTCCAAGAGTCAAGCGCTTAAGGTTTATCGCGGGCTCCTGTCATGTGGCTTTTGAATCTGGAGCCGCCTCTAATAATGTTGCCTTGTTGCCTAACACCCTCTTGAGCTTCTGAGGTCTAAGGTCGTCTGGGCCGGTTTTTTCTGGACCGCCAGCCCTAGATCATCCTAATCTGGGGTTTCCTAGTGTGCCTATCAATGATTATTCCGATTTGTAATTATATCTATTTTCCTGAAGAGTGGATCTCCCAGATAAAATGTAAATTATGTTTTAATGAGAATACTATTTTAGCAAAATATATAATCATTTTTATAATTTTAATATAATAAAAATAATTATAAATATTAACTCTCTACACTTATTCATAGTAGTACTCAACATTGAGTATCTTAAAAATTCATTACTCTCCTCATCCCCAATCCAGGGTTAGGCTTGAGGATTTTGTAGTTTTATAGTCAAGATTACGTAATAATGTACCGTCAGCGGCACAACGTTGTCTAAAAATAGGCAATGACGACACTTGTGGGTGGCAAGGCTTGGTCTCCCCTAATTAACATTTTTTTGCATGGTTTTGGCACCAAAGGTGAATATTATATTTTTAAACTTTGTACTGCAATGTGTTATCGACGATACATTATTACGTGTTTTTATCTCCGAAACTACAAAAATCATCATGTTTGACTATAATTAATGATATTTTTGCATTAAAAGAAAATTAAACCTTACACCAAAAGTGGCACAAAAGTAAAACTTCAACTACAAGTATACAACTGGAACTAAATTAAATTAAATATTAATTTACTAATTAGTTATAAGTATAGCTTAGCTTCCCCATGCAGATCACGAGAATTCGCACAACCAAATGACCGGCGAGAAGATCAGAAAGGATTCGGCGGCAGACTCCGAAAACGGCGGAGGAGACCAACGCCGCCGCCGTCGTTTCATCCTCCGGCCGGAAATATGGGCCGCCGTCTTTCTCGGCGTTGTTTTGTGCTGCACGATCGTCTACGTGTCTTTCTACGCTTCCTCGCCTGAGTTGCTGCTCTCCTTTTCTCCGATCAGTTGTAGTAATCACTCGCCGGTGAGTTTATAATGATTGAAAATTATGAATAAGGTGTTTTTTATGCTATTGATTGTGATTCAAAGTCAAGTTGATAGGGTGTTTCGGATGGGCCAAACGATAGATTTGTTTGAACCGATCGAGGATGGTCAGTAGTCGTTGGGGGGAGTCAGGATTCAAGTAGACTATGTGCCCGGCATATAAAATACAATAGGGTCAAACATATTTTAGCTATTTACATACAGATTACTCTGACTCTCAGACCCATGATAGACACTTCCTGGCTTCGCCACTGTTAGTAATGGATGGAAAGGAACCTCGCAAAACACAATGAGGAACAGTGGTAAAAGTGATTTGAGGGTGTCTAAGTGTGAGGGGACGGTCGTGATCAGGGTGATGAAGGCAGAGTAACGATACGTGTGTAGAAGAGCTGCATGACCCTCCTTAAATAGACACATCCTCTTAGGGTTTGCACTTTCGATTTTTCCTCATTCGTGCTTTTGAAGGAGTCAGGGGGGGGATGAGGTAGGCCCTGAATCCCTTGACTCCCTATTCGTGTAATTCAAACACGATGACTAGTGTGGGAACTGGGAAACCCTAGCTAGATACTGACTTCTCTGTCAATCATCTGAGATCCATCGTTGATTTTCATCTTTTCATCTCAAGATATCCTTGAGAATGCGACTCCCATTTCCCCACCCTGGCTCATGATCATCCAGGGCGGTCTGAGTGTCATCTGGAAGAGAGCTCTCGGTTGGGTCTAAATCCTTAGTTACAATATACATACCGATCTAACCCGACCGAATCAATGGCCTATCATAGAGAATTCTAAGTTCAATAGTTGTAAGTTTGTCATCATAAATAAGTTACACGTATTGAGTCTAAGATTTACATAAAAAACAATGCTAGGCTAATGGTTGCATGATTAATTTGGCACTTTTTTTGGAGTCTACGTTGCCCATTAGAAAAGTCAACTACAAAAATGGTCAACTATATAGTGTCAATCCGATTTTGAGAGAGACTTTCTTTATCGTGGGAAAGAAGTAAAGACTTTAGGGTTTTATTTTATTCATAATCAGTGTTTTCAATGTCCTATCCTGTCCCCGGTTGGACCGGTCCGACCATGAACCAGTCAGCTCTCCGGCACAGATAAATTCCAGTTCAATCCTGGTTCGATCCCGGTTCAACCCTAATTTTCCCATTAAACCTTTGAACCTTTGACCTTGCCGGCTCGACCCCCGGTCCGGTTCTGAAAACCTTGTTCATAATGAGCTACTAATATACTAAAACGTGTTAATTAGTATGGTATTTATAATTATTCCTAACTTACTAGCCAAGTTTAACTTATTGGCAATTTTCACATGTCGATTTGGGTGTGAGTCACGGACATCGGATTGGAGGTTAATTGAGTCACTAGCTTATCATATTATAAGTCAATTAGAGCACAATTCGCTTAATTTTTCAGGTCAATTTGAATTATTGGTTTGATTTAGTCAGATTGAGACTGAGTTTAATGGGGCTAAATTTTGGGATTAGATCATAAGTATTTCGAGATCAGGCCATTTTAATTATTAAATACATAAATATGATTATCTCACAAGCACTAAAGAAAGTTCTCTTTTTGTCTATTTCAGACCTCGAACACAACACAAGAAAACATCACCACCACCGCCGACGACCAAACCCTAATCACAGTACTCCAAAAAGCAGCAACAACGACAACGACAACAACATCAACAATACCAAAAAAGACCGTGATCCTAGTAACGATAACCGAAGCCCTAGCGAGGCCAGGGTCAATGCTGGACCTTTTCCTCGAGAGCTTCTGGGTCGGGTATGACACCCAGGAACTTCTCAGGCATCTAGTGATCGTGTCCCTAGACGACAAGGCTCACGAACGGTGCCAAGCTGTCCACACACACTGCTACAAAATGACGTCGTCGTCAGGTAGAGAACTTGGTAATCTAACTGGGGATGCTTTGTTCATGACTCAGGAGTACTTGGTTGTCGTGTGGAGGAAGATTGAGTTGGTGGCTTCTGTTTTGCAGTTGGGTTATGACTTGATTCTCACGGTACGTACATGACATATATATATAACTCTTCTTGATTAATTACTAATAAATAAAATTATTTAAATGAATAATGATAATTTGTCTCCATCTACTTTACCAAGTTAATAAACAGACTCATGTCCTACGCAATTTTCATTCTTTTCTCTCCTGTTTTAGCCAACTTGATAGTTAGTCCCCTTGATTCTATTAAAAAATCAGTCCATTTGTCGTTAATTTATGATAGAGGAGCATGTCATGTCAGATAATCTTAAAATGAGGCACTGTCGGAGCTTCAAGAATTATGTGATGATGAATTGGGTGAACGAAGTATATGCTGCATATATAGTATCTGAAATAGGTACTCAATAAATTTTTGGTGTAAATATATTTAAAATATTAATCTGAGTAATCACATCGTGTGATGTTGTTGATGACATGCTCCTCCGCCAAAAGTTAACGAAAACTGAATTAAACTTTTAACAGAATAAGGTAATTGTCAAATAGATCAAAGTAGGAGGAAAAAGAATGAATATTTTATAGTACAATGACCTATTTGTTAACTTGTTATAATAGAGGGGAAAATATCATTATCTCTTATTTAAATGTTAAGTACCACTATAATTTTCATCAAATATTATTTAAATACCAAAAAAAGGTTATTATTCATTATTTAATTTCTGATGGTTTATTTATGAATCAGGATGCTGACATAATGTGGTTCAGAAACCCATTCCCACACTTGGCCGGCGACCCAACCGCCGACGTCCAAGTAGCCTGCGACTCTTACCGCGGCAGCTCCTCCGATCCCAACACCGGGTTCTTTTTCGCGAGATCGAACAACAAGACGGTCCAATTCGTAAACCATTGGTACGAGTCAAGGAACAAGTACCCCGGAAGGCACGACCAAGACGTATTCAACCGGATCATCCGGTTCGACCGGTTAGTCACCAACCAAACCGGGGTACGCATCCGGTTCCTTGACACAGCCTATTTCGGCGGGTTCTGCGAACCGGTCAAGGACCTCGACTTGGCCACGACAATGCACGCAAATTGTTGCGTGGGGATGGAAACCAAGGTTCGTGATCTTAGGAATGTGCTCAAGGATTGGAAGCACTTCTCGTCGGCTCGGTCTGCTGAGTCGAGGAACTCGACTCGGTTCGAGTGGAAACCGCCGAGTATAGAGTGTGCGCGCCCGGGTAATTAATGATGTTGGTTTAAAAGATTAGTGATGTAACAAGTACATTGTAACTACTTGGTGATGTAATAATTAATTATATTAGTAAGCATTTAATTAATTGGCTATGTGGATTGTGAATTGAAACGGTGCCGTGTTGGTAGAGTCTGTATTTAATTATGAAAATTAAACTAAATCATGTCATGATTTAGGTGAATTGGAGATGATGCATTGTAACTATCATCATCTAATTAGTTGAAATCGACGAATAAAACGTGTGGTTTTAAAATCTTTCGTATTTCACTATACTTTTCGCGATATTTCTCCAGTTTACCTCCCTGATCAACATTTCATTTCCGATTCTTTCTCTATCAGTGTGTGGATGTGTCATTTAATGTTAAGAAGACAATAGTAGGAAAGGAAAGACCCAAAAGGCAAAGAGATCGAAGTTGGATGGTAAAATGAGAGATTTATAGTATATGTGGCTATCTGTTAGGTTGGCAAAATAAAGGGGGCAAGATGCTATTTTCCGATATAATTATATAGGGAAAATAACACTTTGTCCCCCTCTACTTTGCCAACTTAACAAATAGCCCCCTATACTATGAATTCCTCATTTTACCCCTCCTACTTCGACCATTTTGCCATTTTGGTCCTTTCGTTCCATCTTTCGTCTTCGTAACTTTAATTGATGCGAATTCAGTACACCATGTTAGCTCCAATAGTCATGTATCAACTTACTAAGCATTTTTTAAGTGAGAATATAAATATATATAATTAAATAGGATAAAATCAACGAACAAAATTTGTGATTTAAAACCCTTCGTATTTCACCATACTCTTCGCGATGCCTCCCAATTTACCTCCCTGGCCAACTCTTAATCTCCTACCTTCAATATCTCTCTTCGTCGATGTGCAGATGTGTCCAAATTTAATGTTAAGAAGACAATAGTTGGAATGAAAGGACCCAAAATGCAAAGTGGCCAAAGCAGGAGGGTTAAAAAGAGCGATTTATAGTATAGGGGACCATTTGTTAAGTTGTTAAAGTAGAGGGGCCAAAGTGCTATTTTCCCAATTATATATAATCATATTCCTCATCAAGTAGGCTTTACAATAATTAATCCACAAATCACCACATTGATTATATCATGGCCGGTTCGACCGACGGGAGCTTCCCGGCGGCAGCAACAGAAAAAATTCTCACTCCGGCGACGACAACGGAGGATGCCGTCATTTCCTCCGACGTTTCAGCCTCGAAATCCTCGCTGTGGCATTCCTTGTCATCGGAGGGCTCTGCTTCCTTTCCCTTGATTACTCTTCCTCTGTTCCGTACGGTTCATTTTCTGATCCGATTCTCCGACGTCTCATTCCTCCGGCCATGTCGCCGGAAAATGATTCTCCGACTCCGGCACCTCCTTCACTTTCGCCGGCAGCTCCTCCTCCGGAACCGGTAGCTCATTTATAATAATAATAATAATAATTTTATACCATATTTATTATTTTTTATACAAAATATATTAATTTGTTCATTCATAAAAAATTTAAATCATAAACCCTATTTTGTAGGGAAACAATGATGATCTAGACCTAATCAATGTACTAGAGAGGGCGGCGATGAAGCCAGATGAGCAACCAACAACATCACGAGGAACTGTGATAATAACGACTTTAAATAACGCGTGGACAGAGCCAGGGTCGTTACTAGATATATTCATGGAGAGCTTCTGGGTGGGCAACGGGACGCAGAAATTGGTCAGGCATTTGGTGATCGTGACTGTGGACGACAAGGCTCATGCGAAGTGTCAGACGGTGCATCCGCATTGCTATAGGATGACTACTCCGGGGTTTGACTTCTCGGAGGAGTCTCGCTTCATGACCGGGGTGTACTTGGATATGATGTGGCGTCGCCTGGAGTTCTTGGGCTCTGTTTTGCGCTTGGGATACGACTTCGTTTTCACGGTAACTAACTCTAGTTCTTCTTCCAATGTTCATTGTGTAGTTGTCGGTCGATTTGTCGACCTAGTTGTGCGCAACGTGGTGTTCTGAATGCGCAACAATTAATGTTATAAAAGGACCCAAAAGACAAAATGACTAAAATAGAAGAAAATAAAATTAGCGGCTTATAGTGCAGGGACTATCTGTTAAATTGACAAAATAGAAGTAGCAAAACGCTATTTCCCCTTTCTTTCGTGACCAATCTAACTCATACAAATTTATTTTCCCATGCATGCATCAAACAGGACACAGACATCCTATGGTTCAAGAACCCATTCCCACACTTCGACATCGCCGCCGACTTCCACATCTCCGCCGACGTTTTCACCGGCAACACCTCCGACGACCGGAACAGCCTCCCGAGCTGCGGCTTCATGTTCTTCCGATCAAACGTCAGAACTATCAGATTCCACAAGTTTTGGTACGACACCAAGTTCAGATTCCCCATAGGAACCAACGAGCAGGACGCCTTTAATCGAATCAAGTTCGACCCTTTTCTCGACCAAATCGGGCTTCGAATTAGGTTCCTCGACACGGATTACTTTGGGGGCAACTGCTCCCCCGTCAGGGACCTCGAGGTGGCGTGCACCATGCACGCCAATTGTCTCGTGGGGCTCGAGACTAAGCTTCGTTACTTGAGGAACGTGCTCGATGATTGGAGGCGGTTCGCGAGCTTGCGTGGTACTGAGTCGAGAAACTCGAGTTTGTACGAGTGGATGCGACATTAATTAGCAGAATATGATCGAGTTGTGTGCTTTGAATCAATCGCAACTGTATTTTAACTATGTGATTTATATAGTAATGTATTTAACTCTGATACTTCTTGGGTAGATTGTAGTTGATTTACTGCTTACTGCCACGATTCTCCTCACAGAGCTATCTCAGTTAAAAAAAAATTCTCCTCAATTTGAAGGCATATATACACTACAAGAAAAAAAACATATTAGTCACGGTTTGTTAGTCACAGTTTATGTAACCGTGACTAATTAGTCAACGGTTTGAATGAAAATAGCATTTTGTCAATCAATCGCAAATATTCTAGAGTTTGGTATCAATTCGGTGATTACGTTTTCAATATTCTCTTCAAGTAAACGTCGAGAGTCGAATCATAATTTTCTTCCTAACCTAGTGCGCCATCGACGATTAGGTAATCTTTACTTGAGTTTCAAGGCCACTCGGATGGGTCGGGTCGGGTTGGGTTGGAAAACTATGTCCTTGAGTTGGTGAACTAATTCAGCCCCCTCATAATTCAAGTAATTATTATTATTTAATTAATCAATTGCTTTATTTTAATGGTTATATTTATATATAACAATGACAATTAAAGAAATTAGAAAATGGGAGAAACGGCCAAAAGAGTCCAAATGTCATATGTTGTGCTTTAACCCAAAGGCATAAATAGACGGCAACATTAGAAGTTTTGTATCGATGTGTTGGTACGATTTTGAAAATACTGATTTTTATTTTATTTTAGCATAATCGATATCAAAGTTGGTATAATAGTACCAAGTACATGGGCAACCGAGTAACTAGTTCTCCTAACAAAAAAACAACTTTCCAAGGCTCAATGACCTCCTGCCGGATAGCTCGAATCAACATCCCAGGCTCGGTAATATCAGGCGCATCTGACTGAATAGCCTGAACCACCACAAATATTACCAACAAATTTTTTATATTGACTAGCGGAGGGCAGAGCATAAGAAATAATACCAAACTTGTCTCACATCCAGTGGCGAAGTCAGAATTCTATTAAACTCTGGCCCCAACTTCCGATATAATGGACCGAATATATATTTTTTATACGAAAAATACACATATTTTAGCTATTCAGGACCGAGCCTTGGGTAGACACCCCATATCTTCGCCAACGCTCATATCGATCACGAACCAAATATTATTTATTCCGAAAAAGGGTCAAATCAGATCGAACCAAATAAGCCAAATCTAATTACCATTGTTGGCTCAACTACTGATCAAACGGCTAATATCCTCTTAGTCTACACTAATTAATTATCAAGCCTCCCCCAATTTGGTATCAATTTCCAACCATAATTCATAATTAATTAACTATAAACTGCTAATTAAACGGAAAATAGCACTTTGCTCCCTCTACTTTGCCAACTTAACAAATAGCCCCATATACCATAAATCGCTCGTTTTACCCCTCTTACTTTGACCAATTAGCCGTTTTGGTCCTTCCGTTTCAACTTTCGTCTTCGTAACCATTTGTGTAACTAACCCCCAACCGACGTGGATATACACGTCAGCGTTTTAAATCCAAATAGGACGCATGATGTGGCAATTTAGTAGCAAAATTGGATGGAATTGTCATTTCGGATGGATGTGTTAGATTTTCATACGAATGACATTCATAAGTTATTTTTTTAAACGGTGGGTACTGATTTGTTAATACCTCAAACGTAAGGTTCTGAATGGGCTTATTAGCCGTTAGAGTAGTAATCGAGTTTAAGGTAAAAATCTAAAGATAAATATGTTAGAGTTATAAGTGCATGAAAAAAATATAAGAAATACCAAAAATTTGTCTCATATACATGGCGAAATAAATATTATTTATTCCAAAACAGGTCAGACAAATAGAAGTACACTAATTGAAATTTCTGCCTTAATTATCCTGTTAATTACTAATTAGTCTACACTAATTAATTACTGCGCCTCCCAATTTGGTATCAATTTCCAAATCATAATTCAAAATTATAAATATAAGACCAATTGAATCAAAGGTTTGCCCCTAATGATCTGAGGATGAAGAAGATAGGGCTCGGTTCGACCACCGGCGGCAGCAGCCCGAGGAGTAATTTTCGCTCCGGCGATGTCCTCCGACGGTTCAACCTCGAAATACTAGTTACCGTCGTCTTCCTTGTCGCTGCGGGGCTTTACTTCCTCTCCATCGGCTACTCTCCCATTCTCCGACGACATTCCTCTCCGGCGAGGTCGCCAAACATTTCACATTTGAATCTGGTACACACCTTTTTCTAGTCCCTCTAGGAAACTCGGTAGTCTTGTCTTCTTGGGTTAATCTTTAATCTTTGTTTGTCATTTCTTCTGCTATCTGGGTTTGTCTGCTCGTGGAGCTATCTGAGTTTTTTTGGCTTCTTGATGTCTAATTCTGTTAGAATTAAAAAAATTGTCGAAATTTGCATTGAGTTCAATTTTGTTGGAATTGGTAATTCCTTTCGGATTCAGAGCGGAGTTAAGCGGTTGAAAATTTGTTGTAATTGGACACCAATTCCAGATGAATTGGAATCAACGTAATTTTGCATATTTTCAGCGGAATTGGACGTGTGTTCGAAACTGGATTCAATTCCACCCCAATTCCGGCTTCGTTTCATGACCGAAAATATTGTCATAGTCTTTTATCAGTTTTATCGTAACTGAACCGAACTTCAAACCGACGAACGAAAGATTTTACGTTAGAGATTCTATCGGGGTCAAATTTTTATAAAATTTTTAACATACCATTCACATTTTTATTATAATTCAAATGTGAATGATATGTCCGTCTCCAATATTTCTCTCCGTCGGTTTGTGAATATGTCTAGATTCAATGTTAAGAAGACGGTAATTAGAATGGAAGGACTCAAAAGGCAATTTGAACCATTCATTTTTATCTAATGGTTCTTGTTAATTTGGTCTAATTGACCAAATTTTAGACTTGGTTCCCCTATAGGCTCCGATTAAAAATGATCCTGAACTAATCAGAGTACTTGAGAGCGCATCAATGACAACAGAGGAACAACCAACCACATCACGAGGAACTGTGATCATAACGACAGTAAATGAAGCGTGGACGAAGCCGAATTCGTTATTGGATATATTCTTGGAGAGCTTTCGGTTTGGTAATGGGACGCAGGAATTGATCAAACATTTGGTGATCATGACGATGGACCAGAAGGCTCACGAAAACTGTCTTGTGGTCCACCCACATTGCTACGCACTAACTATTCCAGGCGTCGAATTCGAAGGGGCGTCAAGCTACATGACTGATGTGTACTTGCTTATGAGTGGCGTCGCCTAGAGTTCTTCGGCTCCGTTTTGGACTTGGGATACGACTTTGTTTTTACAGTAATTCTCTCTCATTTCCCCCTTTTATTGTTAATGTCTCGTCTATTTTAAGAAAACTGTTAATATCTCATCTATTTTAAGAAAACTGTGCATAATTGATGGACGGGATTCTCTCTTACAGGATGCAGATATCTTGTGGTTCAGGAACCCGTTCCCGAACTTCTGCAAAAAAGCCGATTTCCAAGTCTCGGCCGATAGAAACAAGGGGACCACTCCTGACCGCAACGATGATCCTAGTTGCGGCTTCATGTTCTTCAGATCCAACGCTAGAACACTCAAATTCCACAAGTTCTGGTACGAATCCAGGTTCAGATTCGAAGACGGAGACAAACTACATGATCAGCATGTCTTTGACAGAATCAAGTTCGATCCTTTCCTTGACGAGATTGGGCTCCGGATTAGGTCCCTCGACACGGATTACTTTGGTGGAAAATGCTCGCCGGTCAGGAACCTCAACTTGGCATGCACCATGCACGCCAATTGTCTCATCGGACTCGAAACCAAGCTCCGTTACCTTAGGATGGTGCTCGACGATTGGAAGCACTTCGCGACATTGCCAGCCGAGTCCAGAAACTCCACTACATATAGTTGGATGAAGCATTAGAGGAGTAACAGAGTTTAAGGAAATCATTAAGTGTAGGCCATTAATTAACAAATGTGTTAAGCTTAATTACTTTAGGGATTAATTAAACTTCAACAGTAAGACAGTTCAAGAACAAAATTCATCCAAGTTCATACCAACAACAACAAGACATAATCATTCAAAAACATAAACCAAAACAACCTTAAACTGTCTTCGATCTCCTCTGTCCAAATCGACACACGAGTCCCGAAAAACATGACGATAGTACAAGTAGTGAATGCCGTTCTCATCTGGTCAAGAAGATAGCTGTGGGGGAACCAGGCGACGGAGCATTCTGTTTCAAGAGTGCGGCAAACGATCCAGCTCGAGCACAATGTTCCGGGTCCGATGCTGATAGAACTTCAACCTCTTCAAGCCCGAGTTGTCTCTTGATCAACTCAATGTTCTCCTTCAGAACCTCAATCTCTCCAAAGGGTAGCTTCAGATCCAACGCCTGAGCACCAATCGAAACCGCTTCGTCTTTCTTGAATCTCAGGAAAGGCATGTACTGCTTCTGGACTTGCTTAAAGTTCCCACCTTGACCTAGTGGGCTCTCTTGTAATGCCTTTAGTATCTCCCCGTCGGGAGCGAAAGTTTGAGTCTCGGCGTTGAACTTGCTCTGGAGGATCCTCAAGCATATCGCTTTCTGGTCGTCAAACTGCTCGTTTACGTATATCAAACCGGTAATCACTTTGTTCTCTGTTGATGTAGTGGTGGTGTCTGGTCCCTTCTTGTTTCCTTTCTTGGACCCCAAGGTTTGCTTCTGCAGTAACTTCCTCATCAAGACAATGGAATCCTGCAAGTATTTGTTAGCAGCCTTGAGCTTGAAATCAGGAGATCCTGCCAATGGCCACCCGGCTTTAACCGCATAGCCGTCTTTCTTCAAAAGCACCCTCCATACATGCTCTCCATAGTGTGGACAGATAGGTGTGAGGAGGCGAGTCTGAACATCCATGAACCGGAAAACCAGGTCACGGTTCATGCCACTGTTCCCACACGAGAATCTGTACTCGTCTCTGGCTGTTTGGAGATCGTAGAACCCGGTCTTCAATGCTTCTCTGAACATACAGTTACTGTAGTTCTTCTCGGTCATATTGACCGCAATGTTCATCTCGTTCTCAAACACCTTATCGGCGTAACTCGATGGAGGCCCCGTCCTCAGAGTTGATTCCGCAGCCAGAACCTCTTCCATCCATGCAATCTCCTTTGTGAGTCGAAGGATTGCTGAATTGGCAGTTTCAAACACAAAGTTAGCATCATCGACACCGTCTCCAGCATCAGCTAGAGAGAATCTTGTAGCATCTGCAGAGAATTCTTCGATTGCCTGTCGTAGAGTTCTGAAGTTTCCAGTCGACTTGGACATCTTCTCGGAATTCAACATGATATGCCCGTTGCATCTGAACCCACGAGGCCAGTGTTTCTTAGCCATGATTGCTACATGGTTGTATATCGAGAATGTCAAATGATTCTGGATAAGGTCCTTTCCGGAGACTCGCAGATCATAAGGATACCAGTAGTTGAATTCTTTCTTCATCTTTTCAAGAACAGCTTCTGGGATGTCGGAAGATCGAGGAAACGACCGTCACAGAGGATGAAGTTCCAAACTTCATCAGTCATTTGCGAAGGCTGAATGGGATGAGATTTTTTGCCATACATGTCCTCATTATGTAGGATATGTGAAACTGTATAGTACGCCATGTAAATCGTCGAGTCTGACAAGGATTCGACGAGGAACTCTTCATCCCAGGGAATGCGAGTCCCGAGACCGAACGATCTTGAACAAGCCCACTGATTTAGCCAGCTCAAAGTGTGCTCGAACCCATGCCGAGTCTCGTCAGAATACAGGTTCATGTTGCTTAGACATTCCTCGGCCAGTTTCTTCCACTCTGCTTCGCCATAGATTATGTACCACTGATCAGTAAGTGCCACAACACATTCATCACCAGACCTCGACATAACTCGCTTTTCAGGCTCGCTATACATGATTCCCTGGCCCGTCTCGATAAGCTTGGTTCTAAGCAATGGCTTAGCTTCCTGGACCTTCATCCCTGCATATTCTCCAACAAGCATTGTCCCATCAGTAAACCCTCTCAAATACGTCAACCTTTTAGCTTCGGCGAGCTTGTCCTTCTCGTTCTGGCTCTTGATTTTCAGATCCAAGCATACCTTCTCAGCAGCCTTATCCCCAAACTCTGGAATGTTGATGATTGGCACTACCTCAAAGGGCATTATCCACTCATCCTTCACCCCGAACTTTGCCCTAAAAGCCGGTTTCACTTTCAGATCATGAAGAGCCATGTAATCGTCAGGTGAATCACTAGGCACACTGGTGACGATCCCTGTACCTTTGTCGGTCAAGATGGTTAACATAGGGAGAGCATATATGACATCGTTACACGAAAGAGGAGACCTCAATGGAAGCCCGATAAGGTCATAACCAGTGAGCTCCAACAAGCAAGTTGGTTTCTGAGCAATCTTTGAGAAGTTCTGATATGCAAGGTTGAGGGCAGCTCTCTGTGTAATGACAAACACATCAGTTTCGTTAATCTCGAAAGCTCCATATTCTCCCTCGGGTAACACCCATGCGTTAGTCTGGCCGTACATGGTCTCGGGTCTCAACGTAGCAGCAGCAAGGTAAACATTCTTACCCTCTAAAGGACCTAACTTGGGAGGAAACGGCTTTACAACCTCCATTTTTATTAGAGTATAATCCTGAGGAAGAACTCCTTCACCGATGCTCTGTCATGATCTGCACACGGCTGACCGTCTAATGGAGAGTAGATTGTGTACCTAACATCCTTCACAATCTTGCCCATAGCATAAAGCTTCCTCATTTGCCACTGGACAAAGGAATCGAAATACAGGTTGATATCGGTGGTCACGAAAGAGCGTCTCCAGTCACAACCCAATCCAAAAGCCTTGAGATCCTCCATTGCCAATGGAGGGAAGAACCTTAACCACTGAGATGGATCCTGGAACTTGGCAATCTCGCTATCGGAGAGCCCAAAACTACGCATGATCTCCCACTGGAACACTTGTCCACTGGCTTTAGATGCAGCCTTTGACTTTTTGCCCTTGAACTTACTAGGCTGACCGGATGCGTTTTCATCCCCCCCTTGCTCCTCCGGTTTCGGTTCTGCTGGCTCCTCGGATGGTCCAGGGAAAACGGGAGGGTTACCGAACTGTTGAATTTCACGGCGAAGCTTATCAGCAGAAGCCTTTATGGGCATCCCGGTGCAGTGGAAGCCAAACGGAAGAAGAACATTGGCACCCCTCAATCTATGATAAGCAGCAGCAAACTCCAGCTTTGAAAGAGAGAATGCATGTCCAAGATGCAGAAACCCGTTCATGTATGGGAAAGGGAAGTTTCCAAAGAACTTTTCTCCTGGTCTGGGAAGGCTTTCACCAGGTTCGGCTCTGAAAACGTCTTTCTCGTCCCACCATTTCCTAGCATTTGTCTCAATCTCCAAGAGGCTATCCCTCCTTTTCAAACTTTTCCCGCTCTCCGCAGCCATTTCACAAAATTTACGACAACTGCAGAAAACACAGCCCCAATCTTAGCTAAGTCAAGACACCCAACATGGCTAAAAATCATAGCTAAACACAATTCCAAAGAAATTATCAACTCAAACTTTCCCTGGAGATCAAAGCTAGCACAGAGACCTCAAAGGCAAAAGGCGATTTCATTATATAGTGTAAAAGAAGTACAGAATGCAGCACACAAACCTGAACACAAAACACTGAAAAAACCAGAAACGAACAAGAGTCGTCTCTGGTTTTCTAAGCTCAGTTTCCATTGTCTCTAAACAAATCCAATCCAAAAGGATTAGCTGGCTAGAGCTGAGCACAGATTTAGAAATACGACAATGTGGAAGCCACTCAAATGTAAGGTTAAAAGCAGCTGGCCGATAAGTTTGAATTCGACCAAAGGAAGAGGAAAGAAGTAGCTCAAGACTACTAAGTAACCCTATCCCACCTAGAGATAGCTAGAATCGAGTGAAATTCCCCATACTGTTTGAATAAACAAAACCCGTCATTCAACAGATAAGAGTACACTACTTCACCCCAGTTCTACCTCCTTCTTCAAGAGGGCAACAATACATCGTCCAAACTAACAAAGTTCATCTTCAGTTAGATCACAAACTAAACTCCTAGGAGATGATAATGCTGCTAAACAAAGCATTCAAACACTCCTTACAAGCTGCATCCCAGCCCTTAAAGGCAATCTTATAACCCCTATTAGTCTACAGAGTTATCAATTCAATACAAACTCACCAATCCTATAACCCCTAATCAGTCAACCGATTCTGCACATCAATCAGGGGAGTTCAAACTAACAAAGCATTCTGCACAATGAGAAAACAATGATAGATTCCAAGAAACAAAGCATCCCAGTTCAAGAAATCTAGTCAAAACCAAGCCAGATGGATCGAAATTTCAGCGGAAGTAAAGAGATCGAAGAGCTGTAACAAAACGCACCTCGGATTCAGGACCGTCGTCGAGCAAAGGGCACGACGATGGAAGATTGACAAATTCAGCTTCGAGTACTGGAGATCCACAGGGAGGAAGCAGACAGCATTCAGTTGGAAAATTTTGCGGCTGTGGGACACGGGAAAACTGGATAAGTGGGGAATGTAGAGATTGTTCCAGAAAGAAATGGCGGAATATAGCCAACTAGCCAAGTAAAGAAACGCAGCTTGGCTCTAGGGTTTTCCCAGGGGTTGAGTGATTACACTATGGTCACTTCAGTTTGGGGTATTTGATGAATTGGTCACCCTTCTTCTGTTTCGAAGGGCTTCTGGCATTTTATGCAAAGTTAGGATAGCATGTTCTAAAGTGTCTTGTGTTTTGATTCGGGTAATTATAATTCCGATTACAAACTCGTCCTAAAATTTTAATTTGTTACAAAGTAATCTGTTATTGTGAAACGGGTTACGAAGTAGTCCTACTAACGTTAGGGGTGTGTTTTTTTGGCCATTTTGCCACGTCGCAGGTGACACATCATAAAAAATACAATCTATGCAGTATTTATAGCCTTGTCGTTTGCAAGGGTGACCCTCTCTAACTAGTTGTTCTTCTATAAGTGATCTCTATCGTTTATTATCGTCATAATCGCTCAGAATTACGCCATGTCGCCATAAAGCTCTTATGAGAAAAACCCTAACCACTTAGGGTTTCCTGTAATCCCTCTTTTGCTTATTAGGTTGCTGCAATTCCTTCCTTGCCCTACGTGGTTAGGGTGCGTGTATAGAGCGACTCGGTCTGACAGCCTAACCAACTCTTTCTACTATTCGTCTCGAGCCATTCTTGGACCCCTTTTGGACCACTGGTCTGCTTATTAGGCTTCAGTACATAGTTCCTTATCCGAGCACTCAGATGTCTCGAGCCATTCTTGGACCCTTGACACTGGTTGCTTATTAGGCCTCAGTACATAGTTCCTTATCCCGAGCAGCTCAGATGTCCCTATGTCCCTCACGACGACCCTTATAAACTATCCGATCCGTTCTGGTCCGCACTGGTCCATCGTCCTCGCAGGCTCATCATGTTTGCTGTTGATAAATTTCCAGTATGGGAAGGACAAATGGAAGTACAAAGATTGAGAATTTCATCTCAGAACTCAGAACCCACAACATCAGAATTACAACACTGCATAACATTCATCTGGTAGTTTATTAACCAAATGGCAAACATCCATAAACCATGAGGAACAGAGAGTTCTGACTTCTAAAGATACAAAAAGGTTTATGAAGAGCTGCTTGCAGTGGCAGGAGAGTGGCTTATGGCGACTGGAGGACGAACAGCCTTGTGCTTTGCATCGTTCTGTTTACGAGCATTGTACATCTCTTCTGTCTCAATCACGATCAACCTCTTTACCTGCTGAAGCATTCCTCTGATGGAAGAACAATTCTCCCGAGTTACAGTCCGGTTGCACTTGGTGAGACACAGTGCCTCGAGGGTTCGCCTATGGAGTCTCCTCGTTCCGGGAATGCCCCTCACCAGTGTTATGTACAGCCGAGGGCTCCACGCTATTGGTACCTGGGCTTTGAAAGCCTTGAAACCATTCATCTCTTTCTTTTTCTAACTTTTTCGCCTGAGAAAACGAGAGAAAGCTTCATGGTATTAGTGTCTGCAAAATGAAACTGGATAGACTAGCAACACAATGATGAACAGAGAAAGTGTGGTATTCCCTCTGTATGGATATAGACTAGAGAGAAGCCAAACTACACCATGGACAGGATGTTCGAATAACCAATGAATCCAACAATGTGAGATCATCAATTTTTCAATCGAACAATGCCTGAATAACCTTCTTATCGAACACCGATTACATGAACACGAATAGTATTCGACTATTCCTTCATCCACAAACCATATGGTTCCTAAGACATGTTAATGGAAACAGACACAGTCACCCTTATTTCTCCATTTTCTTACTGTGCTAAAGAAACTCTTGAATCGGACATGCCTGTACAACATTATTATAGAGCACCAATTACATGAACACGAATAGTATTCGACCATTCATTCATCCACAAACAGAATGGTTCCTAAGTTAGGTCTCACATGTTAATGGAGAGAGACATAATCACCCTTATGTCTCCATTTTCTTACTGTGCTGAAGAAACCCTTGAAGCTCTCTCAACTACAACCCAAACCAGAATCCTAGGAGATGAAAACTGTCAAAACAACATTGCATCCCAGTAACTCGAGTAGTTGGGAGAGAATTCTGAATGAATCATATACCGTTTACTAACACGCCCACAAACAAATGGCTCATGAAAGATCCTGAAATTTGCATAACTTCGATAAGACTTTTGCAATGGATTGGGAGCCACATAGACTTCAGTAAGCTTTTATACACGAATTGTTGGTTAGCGGGATTCAAAACCTTGACCTCTTATCGGTCAGAAACTCTGAAACAATGTAAAAAAACATTGCATACCAACAACTCGAGTTATTGAGATGTAACCGTTCTCGACAAAAACAAAGCATTCAAACACTCTTTAGTCTTTACAAGCTGCATTTCAAACCAAAAAGGCAATTCTATTTCCCCTAACTAGTCTACATATTAGCAATTCAAATCTCAAATGCAAACCCTTTTCCTTAATCTCCAAATTCTTCACTTCCCATTAACAAGCACAAATGAAACAACAAAAATTTAGCAGACCAATACTCCAAATCAATCCGAGAAGCTCAAAGCAGCAAAGATAATGACAAACAATGACGATTCAAAGAAACAAACCAAACCCAGTTCGAGAAATCCTCCTCAAAACCAAGCCAGATCGATCGAAATTTCAGAGGAAGTAAAGAGATCAAAGAGCTCTAACAAAGCGCACCTTGGATTCAGGACAGTCGTCGAGCAAAGGGCACGACGATGGAAGATTGATAAATGATTGAAATCAGCTTGACAGCATCAGTTGGAAGCTTTTGCGGCTTTGGTACACTGGAAAATGGCGAGTGATGAGTTGGGAATGGCCGAGTGAAGAACGAAGCTTGGGCCGAAGAATTGAAACCCTCCAGGGTTTTTCGAGGGTTAAGTCATGAGTTTTGAAAATATGGTAACTTAAGTTTGGGATATATGACGAATTGGTCACCCTACTTTAGTTTCGAACGGAAGGGTAACTGAAATTTAGTGTGATTAATAAAGAGTGATGAGCCCGATAGGGCGACAACTTTAGATTCAGATTAGATTAGATGATTGTCTAGTTTGTTAAAAGATTTTTGGGTCATCCCAAGTACATATACATTAGCTATGGACCTGAAGCTCAACTAATACCTTTGAATCTGAGAAAGCCACGTGAAATTCTAAGTGACTAGAGTTTCGCTCATCATAACTTGAAGATCTGTGTGGCAAGATCTCGATGGCCCACCTCAGATCAATGGTGCATGTCGTTTAGTACATTCATCCAGTGAGAGGCGACTTGCAGTTGCAAGTCACAAACTATAAATACGGCACTAGTCTAATGAGACAATCCGACATGACGCCCCCGTTGTCGGGGAACTCAACAACCATCTGAAGAGCCACGAGGATGGCCTTGCCCTCTGTTCCTACAGAGAATGAACACAACACACGGTACTAAATCTCTCATTACCAGGACCACTATATATCATTTTGCTTTCTGGTCGCATTACACGTCGCCAAACAGATTCGTCTTTTTCGTACCATGTCGTCGAATGTACAATGAATGCTTAATGTTTCATACATATGCATATGCTATTGCTATCTTAATTCAATGCCTACTATTTTGTACGTCCACAAAACCAGGTATCGATGTCCATGTATGTACGTACGTACGTACCACTCTCATTGTACACACCTCCCGAAACGGTGCCGTATATAGGTCTGATCAGTCGTTTTATTTTGTTGGGTTGCGAGTATAGCTATAGCCGTTTTTGTGCTACGTACTAGTACTATGACAAAACATGGACGAAATGCACAATCTACACCAAAACCAACGTATGTATGATAATTTGTCCTCTAGTATACATAGATGCTTGATGGCCCATGGTCAGACGTCGGTCGGACCCCTCCGGTTGGCCCAGAAGCTCGGAACCAATGATCGAGGTCCAACAGTGGCTCATGCGTTGAGTGCCTAGGGTTTCAGTTTAGGGTGATTCCGGTTCTTCATAGTTAGACGGCCAGGATTGCCTCTAAGTCGGGTCGCTAATTCACTGATGACACGTGGCGACTCAATTCGACTCGAATCTTGATGACGTATAAATATATAGACTTGACCCCAACATTTATGAGGCATGACATGATACCTGACAATATATGCGTTAAACTTAATACGCTCACTCATAGGCACGCTTAAGGCTACTATACATATGCCTTACTGGGTACATAGATATTTGATGGCCCATGGTTAGATGTCGGTCGGACCCCTCCGGTTGGCTGTTACAACAGCTCAGAACCAACGATCGAGGTCCAACAGTGGCTCATGTGCTGAGCGCCTAGGATTTCAGTTTAGGGCGACTCTTGTCCTTCATAGTCATACGGTCAGGATCGTCAATTCACCGATGACACACGATGACTCGAATCTTGATGACCTATAAATATAGACTTGACTCCTAACATTTATGAGGTATGGTATAATACCTGACAACATATGTCTTAAACTCAATACACACTCACTCATAGGCACGCTTAATGCTACTATATATACATATGCCCTACTGGGTACGTCCTGATACTTCTCTGTCACACCCCAGATCACACTCTCACACACTTATACGTAGGTGCTTACTGTTGTCCGTATAGGCATTGTGAGAGTAGAATCAAAGGTAATAAGTCATCACCCAAAACTCGAAATTCTACCCTATGGTACACGACCATTTTGATCACATCCATTTCACTTCAAATATTAAATTAAATTATGTCAACATACTATTTAACATTTTTTTATATGTAAATTATGTCACTATGGGGCCATGGTGGGGAGTCAACTTCATATGTTTGACCTTGCTTTTCATGCATTGCATGTATGCATGACATTAATTAAGTGATTAGTAATCATCTAAACAAAAATAAAGTGATAAGTTAGTTAATTAATTACTATTATTGTCATTGTTCTTCACTCGTGTGGAAATTTTGTTGATGCTTATCCATCCAACAAATTTGACCAATCCAAATCCTTCAAGGATAAGGGGAACAACTAATTGACTAGTGTTAACTTAGTCGATGAAACCAAACCCTAATTGAGAAAACGACTCTTTAAACATAAGTTCATTCATGAAATTCTATCTATAAAGGGGGACACGCACTACAAGAAAATGTTGCATTTGTCACGATTTTTTAGTCACGGTTTTATGAACCGTGACTAATTGGTCACGGTTTTAGGAAACCGTGACTAATTTGTCACGATTTTAAGGAAACCGTGACTAATTTTGTCACGGTTTTCAAGTGAAACCGTGGCTAATTTGGTCACGGTTTCTTAAAAACCGTGACTAATTAGTCACGGTTTAGAAAACCGTGACCAAATTAGTCACGGTTTCACTTGAAAACCGTGACTATCCACCTTCTCTTTCTCTTTTCTTCTTCTTCTCTTTCTTCTCTTTTTCCTTGCACAGCCTTCTTCTTCTTCCTTCACCATCCCCTGCAACCCTTCTTCTTCATCTCATCTTCTTTCCCTCTCCCTCATCCGCCATCCACAACCTTCTTCTTCTTCATCTCATCTCATCTCATCTTCTATTGTTTCAGAACGCAACTCCAGCCACCACCTCAACATCGACGGTAGCCTTCACCACCATCTCTGATCCCTCAACCACCAAAACCATCTTCAGTCTTCTTCATCTTCAACCCTCAACCACCATCTCCAAATCCATTTTTCCTCTTCCCTCTCTGCATCTTCTTCCTCTTCCATCTCCATCTCAAGTTTACAGATTCGAGGCAGCGGATTGATATCGGAGGAAGGACAACGCAAGAGGTCAACGGATCTGGCGGCGGCTCCTCGCGGTGAGAGGAAAGGAGGATTGAAATCAGAGGCGGCAGCGGCGGGGCGGCGATTGAGATCGGAGGCGGCGGCGACGGGGCTGCGATTGAGATCGGAGGGGCGGCGACGGGGTGGCGATTGAGATCAGAGGAGGCGGCGGCGACGGGGCGCGATTGAGATCGGAGGGGCGGCGACGGGGTGGAGATTGAAATCGGAGGCGGCGACGACGATTGAAATCGGGTGCGGCGGCGGCGATTTTAATTTTTGTTTATTAATTTTTCTAAATGTAATTTTTATTTATTAATTAAAAATGTATTTGGGTTATTTTGACACACAAATAAATTCAGTGACTGGTTCGTAATTAATTTGAACATCTTGTTGACATTTTAATTTTAAGGATCATTTTGCATTTCAGAAGAAGTTGAGGGTCTGGACCTGTAGTTCATGAAATTAACTAATGGGTCACTGAAAATTTCAATATAACACTTTGGTCACCTGATTTGTCACGATTTTTTGGGAAACCGTGACTAAAATGACCACTTTTTGTCACGATTTCAAGTGAAACCATCACTAAATTCAGTCACGGTTTCAAGGGAAACCGTGACAAAAAGTGGTCATTATAGTCACGGTTTACTGAACCGTGACTAAATTTTTTAGTCACGGTAAAAACCGTGACTAAAAGTGTTAAAAACCGTGATTAAAGTCCTTTTTTCTTGTAGTGATGGAGGGAACAATGAGAAACAAGGAATTATAGAAAAATTAGTACAAGGATTTTAAGTAGGATTAGTGGTTGATAATGGCCTAATGGCCCACATATATATAGTTCATATTCACCATCATACTACAATGTTTAGAGGAATGTATTAGTAGGGTTGGAAGTTGGCCCGATTAACTTGATCCATACTCGTTCGGGTTAATGGGTACCCATATTCGAAGGAGTTCGAGTTTGGGGAAGAGTTCTGCGTATATTGGATACTCACTATCTGAAGTATAATGGGTACGGGTGTTCGTATAGTGAGTGTCATCATATCCATGTTCATGATCGAGTTTGAGCTCTGATACAGCTTGTGTGTCGTTTAGGGTTATTGAGCCAAATCTTTGTCAATTCTCGTCATGGGTAGTTTCGTCACGAGATACCTAGAAAACATAAGAGAGAAATAGATAGTTAAAGCTGTACTGAGGGAGACAAGACTACTCACAAGTTTCCTGAAAGAAAATCAATAGTCATACGTGTCACAGGGTTGGACGACTCTATTACCGGATCGTTGAACCAAGTAAAAGCGAAAAGAAGGCGCTCGACACTGAAGAAACAAAATTTTATCAATGATACATGGCCCCACCAAGAGCCACATGAGTGTGTTTCGAAGAAAGTATTGTGAAAACTAATTCAACGTTTCCTTCAATGTGAATCATGAGTAGAACATTGAAATGAAGACACCACGGACAAGCATCTCTAATGGCTAAAAGCTCAACGATAAAATTATGCAATGCCTAGATACAATGTACCTATTGCATTGAGCTTGTTGAATCTCGCATCATCCGCACCATGTTGCTCCTCCCATCCCTGCATGTAAAGCTCTATCCACAATAATTTTAAGACGATCCTTAGAAAGAAGAACCACTCAGAAACAATACGGGACTGGGGCGGATCGAAAATGGTGGAAGGATGTGGCTGATGTTGAACCGGATAACTAATGAGAAAATTGTCAAAACATGATTTCGGAATGACTGGGCGTAGTTGAAGATGAAAGTTGAAACGAAAGGACCCAAATGACAAAGTGATCGAAGTAGGTGAAATAAAAAGAGCGCATTATATTACAGGGGCCTATTTGTTAAGTTGAAAAAAGTAGAAGGGGCAGCATACAAACAAACAAACACAATGAATATCATTTGCAACAAATCCTCCACTACACTCCAAAACCCATTCAAAGAAACGAACAAAAAAAAAATTAAATAAATAAATAAACAAATACCCATTACTGGCGAAGTAAAGAGCATCCAACGGCCAATTTTAAATCCAAAACAAAACCTGCTGAGCTGGCAGATTTATAATTGAAAATAATCCCACCAAATTTTTAGGTACCGCCAGCTAAGCTTGCAACAGAAATTTGTTTTATTGGTACAATAGGCAATATTGGTTTTAGAATGTAGAAAATACCAAAGAAATACTTGCCCTCACATGATGTACATTAATTTCTTTTTTAATATAAAAATACAATTTTGTATTTATAGCATCAAACCAACGTTGTAGTCTTGTAGAGTTGTAGTTTACTAGATTAGATGTTGATTTGGGTACGTATATACTGAGTTCGACTCCGACCAAAAGTAACTCCAAAAATTTTCTTGTTGAGAGCTATTATGTGGTAGAGAACAATCCAAGTGAGCGGGGTTGGGAAATTTCCTAACTTGTGGACTTTCAGGAAGGGCCAACCGGAAAGACTAGTAGCAGGCGGTTGACGGTGATGAATGAAGCGTCCTTGCGCGGGGACCTGTTCCTGGAGTAGGACCGGAGTTTAACTTTGGGTAGGACGCCCGAAGGGCAGCCCATTGTGAGACTTCTCCGTCATAAAAAAATAATTGAAAATTTTATGATTTCCCTCTTTTGTCTTGCTATTTCACTTAACAGAGTATTAGACGAGAATTTGGATGGAAGGACTTGATTGTTAAGTTGACTATAGTAGGAGTGGATAAATTGATCATTTCATAGTACATGGACTGTTTGTTAACTTGCCAAAGTAGAGGGGAGCAAAACACCATTTTTTCTTTAAGATACATGATAATTTTAATTTTTTAGACAACAACTTAACCATTTCTAAGCATATTTTATTTTATGAATAAGAGAGTTTCATATCACCAAAATTTGCATGACTACAAACAAGTCACTTCTAAGCATATATTCACCAACTAATTTAAAAAAGAAATAGTATAAAAAGATAATGAGTGGGTTTTTTGAATTTGAATGATATTTTTTTCTACTAAAATGAATAATCCCACACTATTTCTTTAACCACATTGTTTGTGTTGCCTTGTACATGAATTATATTCCATAATTATAAAATATTAATAAAATTACTATAAAATATTAATAAAATTACTATCTTTGCGGTTATTTTTAAACAGTTTCGTGAATCCATTTTATTTCATCAATATAGAAATATTACCTGGATTTGCTTTTGCCTCTCGTCCCACTATGTGACTTGATACACTCTTGGACATAATTAGCTATAAAATTATCTAAGCCCAAAATTAGGACCCGAAGGGCCCAACGAAAGACGTGTAAAAAGAAGATACAAAATTATCTCAGGCCAAGTTTAACTAAGCCAAAATAATACCATAAGCTCCTAATTACAAACCCTAGAGAAGACATCCAATTGCCGCCGCCAACTCCAAGCCAATGTCTTCATCATCTCTTTACACTCACACCGACGATTGCCGGAGCACGCTGAAGAAATTAAAACGCCGATGTAAAAAAGAATTGAATTTACACATTATTGTAATCTGTATATTTATCTCAAAATAATAACCGCAATCATTAAAAATAATAATCAAACCGTCCATCTGGATAAACCTTAGTATTACGGCGAGTGTTCAGTGTCCCGCCATGTCATCATCCACGTAACTGCTTCCGCACCACGTAACTGCTTCTCAACCCACGTGGAAGGACACGTAGCAGTCAAGAGAGACTCAGGGATGGGCAGACTAGTCATTTTCTAGCACCTAACCCTGGCCTTCTCTCTCACTCACCTTCCTTTATAAGTAAAGGTGGCATTTATTTATTTATTTTTCAT
Source organism: Linum lewisii (assembly GCA_034768395.1). Classification (NCBI taxonomy): domain Eukaryota; kingdom Viridiplantae; phylum Streptophyta; class Magnoliopsida; order Malpighiales; family Linaceae; genus Linum; species Linum lewisii. The sequence goes on along the minus strand of CM068300.1, from coordinate 1,731,975 downwards.
TTAAATATATAATTTTTTCTCAGTTATTATATAATTAGATCAGTGGGCGAAGCGAGGGTTTCAGATATACCTTTTTCATTTTTAACGTTTTCTCTTCGTTCGCTCTCTATCTCTGCGTTTCGTATTCCGGGAAGAGTGCGGTGGTGGCGCTTGTGTACGGCCGCCGATTTACCTCGTTCTATCCGTTGACTAGTCGTCGGCGGTAACTGTTACTGCTTTTATCCGTTTTAGGTAAAATTTTGGCAGACTGTTTTTTGTATTTTTTTTTTGTTTCTGCTGTATGTGTTCTTCATCTTCTTCTTCAGACGAGTTTCAATTTCGCGTGCTGCTAGGTGGATCTGGTGCGTTCTCCCGTTGTTTGATGATCCATCAAACAACTGAAACGCATTTGCTTGTTTCAGTGCATTTCCGGTTCGGAATTCCGAGTCCGTCTCAGTTTTTGTGGAGTTGTTCTGTTCTGGTGATTTTGATTTTTTTTTTCACTGACTGTATGGAGGAGTGGTAGTCGTTTTCTTTTGATTTTTTGTGGAGATATTCATGGCTTGTGGCTTTAGGTTTTTGCGAATTCGGTTCGTTTCCCCTGCAGTTAGGGTTTGATCTACTCCTGTTGCCTTCGATTATCATTTCCTTTTTGTTTGTTTGTGGATGAGGTTGATTTTCACGAAGGGTTAGTGATGAGTAAGAAGGCTGCTCTAGTGCTTAAGTTGATCAATATTGTGCATGACTGTGGTTTTGTTAATGCTTAGACGTTGCTGATTTTACTGGCTGTGCGTTCACATACAGTGTTGTGGCAGTCGTTTTCTTTTGAATTTTTGAATTTTTTTTGGAGATATTCATGGCTGTGGCTTTAGGTTTTCGCGAATTTGGTTCGTTTCCCCTGCAGTTAGGGTTTGATCTTCTCCTGTTGCCTTCGATTATCATTTCCTTTTTGTTTGTTTGTGGATGAGGATGATTTTCACGAAGTGTTAGTGATGAGTAAGAAGGCTGCTACAGTGCTTAAGTTGGTCAATATTGTGCATGACTGTGGTTTTGTTAATTCTTAGTTGTTGCTGATTTTACTGGCTGTGCGTTCACATACAGTGTTGTGGAAGTCGTATTTTTTTTAATTTTTGAAGTTTTTTTTGGGATATTCATGGCTGTGGCGTTAGGTTTTTGCGAATTCGGTTCGTTTCCCCTGCAGTTAGGGTTTGATCTTCTCCTGTTGCCTTCCTTTTTGTTTGTTTGTTGATGAGGATGATTTTCACAAAGTTTTAGTGATGAGTAAGAAGGCTGCTACAGTGCTTAAGTTTGTCACTATTGTGCATGACTGGTTTTGTCAATGATTACTTGTTGCTCTGGCTGTACGTTCACATACAGTGATGTGGTTTGTAGTTTCATTTATATGATTTTCCTTGTATTTTTACTGCAGGCGTTGTTACAATGGTGAGGAAGAGGAGAACTGAAAATCCACAGAGTGGTGGTGAGAGCTCTGAGCCTCAAAATGTTTCACAACAATCATCTGAGAGGAGTGGTCCACCAGCCCAGCAAGGCGGCCGTGGTGGAGGTCCGCAGCCTCAGCAAGGAGGCGGCCGTGGTGGAGGTCCGCAGCCTCAGCAAGGAGGCGGCCGTGGTGGAGGTCCGCAGCCTCAGCAAGGAGGCGGCCGTGGTGGAGGTCCGCAGCCTCAGCAAGGAGGCGGCCGTGTGGAGGTCCGCAGCCTCAGCAAGGTCCTCAGGCGGCCGTGGTGGAGGTCCGCAGCCTCAGCAAGTTAGGGGCCTCAGGGGCCGGTCGCTGGCTGGTGGTCCGCAGCCTCAGCAAGTTGGAGGTCCTCAAGGCGGCCGTGGTGCAGGCCCGCATCCTCAGCAAGTTGGAGGTCCTCAAGGTGGCCGTGGTGGCCTGCAGCTTCAGCAAGGTGGCCGCGGTGTAGGCCAGCAGCCTCAGCAAGGTGGTCGTGGTGGTGGCTATGGTGGAAGAGGTCGTGGTGGTGAATATCAAGGGAGGGGAAGAGGAGGGGCACCTCAGCAGGGTGGTCGAGGATATGTTGGTAGTGGTGAAGGAGGCGGCCCTCTTCCTTATGCTAGCCCAGGTGAACTATCCAAAGCACCTATCAAACCCGAGCTGCACCAAGCAAGCCCGCCTCCTTCACAAGTTGGTGTGACCCCTCAGCCAAAACATTCTGAGGCGAGTTCATCGCGGCCACCTGAGCCTTCACCAGCTGCTGCTGCTGCAGTTACGCAGCAGATGCAGCAGTTAACAATTCAACAGGAAGTCCCATCTGGTCAAGCTGTTCAGGCTGTGCCCCCTGCTTCAAGCAAGTCTATGAGGTTTCCTCTCCGTCCCGGGAAGGGTACCGTGGGCTCTAAATGCGTGGTGAAAGCTAATCACTTCTTTGCTGAGCTTCCTGACAAAGATCTGCACCAGTATGATGTAAGCTAACAAGGCTACTCCATTTTATTTGGCTTGTGTGATTCTTACTGCTACTAACGCTGTAACTTGCTGTTTCATCTATAGATTACTATCACTCCTGAGGTTGCATCAAGGGGTGTTAACCGTGCTGTGATGAATCAGCTAGTCACTTTGTACCGAGAATCTCATCTTGCAAAGCGTCTTCCTGCTTATGATGGACGAAAGAGTCTCTACACTGCTGGGCCATTGCCTTTCACATCAAAGGAATTCCGCATCACCCTAGTTGATGAAGATGATGGAACAGGCGCTAAAAGGTGCGTCAGTGTCTTCTTATATATGTTCCCTTGCTCCTCATCAATTGCTAATGTTTCTTCTTTGATACAGGAGGGAAAGAGAATTCAGAGTGGTTATAAAATTGGCTGGACGTGCAGACCTGCACCATCTGGGACAATTTTTACAGGGCAAGCAAGCTGATGCCCCACAGGAAGCACTCCAAGTTCTTGACATTGTTCTTCGAGAATTGCCTAATTCGAGGTATAATTGCGCTTCCTTGCATGCTCTGTTATTGTATCTATTACTGTATTGTATAGTTTGTTGATGAGTTGCTGTGGTGTGTAGGTATTCTCCAGTTGGTCGATCCTTCTATTCCCCTGATCTAGGGAGAAGACAGCAACTTGGTGATGGTCTGGAGAGTTGGCGTGGCTTTTATCAAAGCATTCGGCCGACTCAAATGGGGCTGTCTCTGAATATCGGTATGCTTTCTTGACTTCCACAAATTGTTCTATCTGTTCTTTTATCCTAAATGTCCTTGTTTTCTGTCACTAGAACATGGCTGATTCTCACTATTGTGAATTATGTCTCTGCAGATATGTCTTCAACTGCATTCATTGAGCCTCTGCATGTCATTGATTTCGTGTGTCAATTACTGAACCGTGATGTCTCTCCTAGGCCACTCTCTGATTCTGACCGTGTGAAGGTTTGCGTTTTCTAGTGTTTTGATGTGACTATTGTCCTTCAGCATAACTACCAACCTTCTTACCTGTATGTATGGAGACGCTGAGTACAGCTTCAGCTGAATGTTGATGCGCATCCGTTGTACGTGGAGTTGTATGTTGTAGTGAATGAATTGAAATGCTAACAATTCCTTTTGTTTCTCCCCCCACAGATAAAAAGGGCTTTGAGAGGAGTGAAGGTTGAAGTTACCCACCGTGGAAATATGCGACGGAAGTACAGAATCGCTGGTTTAACATCACAGGCAACCCGGGAGTTGACGTTAGTACCCGTTTCTGCATCCTTTTAAATTAATTGTCCATGGTTAAAGCTTTGTAAACTTATCATGTCCCTCCTTGCCTAGTTTCCCTGTCGACGAGCTTTTAAATTCATTGTCCATGGTTAAAGCTTTGTAAACTTATCATGTCCCTCCTTGTCTAGTTTCCCTGTCGACGAGCTTTTAAATTAATTGTCCATGGTTAAAGCTTTGTAAACTTATCATGTCCCTCCTTGTCTAGTTTCCCTGTCGACGAGAGAGGAACCATGAAATCTGTCGTGGAATACTTCTTTGAAACGTACGGCTATGCTATCCAGCATACTCAGTGGCCCTGTCTTCAAGTGGGCAATCAACAAAGGCCTAATTACTTGCCTATGGAGGTAAGAAAAATTAAATGTTTTTCCTTCATTTTATTTTCGAGTTCTGCAAGATACTTACAAATAATTATTCGAAACAGGTTTGTAAGATTGTTGAAGGTCAAAGGTACTCTAAAAGACTAAATGAGAAGCAGATTACAAACTTGTTAAAGGTGACCTGTCAGCGCCCTCATGAAAGACAGCGTGATATTGAGCAGGTATGCTTTAGCTTCTCTGTTACGATTTAAAAACTGATGTCTGTTTATTGATAACTGGAGTGGTAGTTGCTTGTGGGAGCCTCTGATTTTCCCATAGCCCGGTTCTTCTTCTATATGTGTTATCTTCATGTCTGAAAAACTGTTGCAGCCCATTTACTCTTGAAAACGGTTTACATATTGCTATGTTTGACCAGTTCCTCTGATCTAAAATACTGAGCTTACGTTTTGCAGACTGTCCGAGCTAATTCTTATCACACTGATCAATATGCAAAGGAATTTGGTATCAAGATCAGCGATAGGCTTGCTTCTGTGGAAGCTCGTATTTTGCCTGCTCCAATGGTAAAGAATCTATTTGTTCCAACACTGATTTTTCGTTAGTTTCCAGTTGTACTCGTTACTTAGATAGTTGATAACTGGATATTTCATCTTTCCAGCTCAAATATCATGACACTGGAAGGGAGAGAGATTGCTTACCTCATGTTGGACAGTGGAACATGATGAACAAGGTATACTGAGCACCAAGTTCAACTCCTAATTTTTTGTTATTTCTGATGGTTGAATGAATGTTGACTTATGACATAAATCTGACTTTTTTGCTCATTGCAGAAAATGGTTAATGGGGGGACAGTGAACAATTGGATATGCATCAACTTCTCTCGACAAGTTCAAGACAGTGTGGCGCGGGGGTTTTGCTATGAACTTGCGCAAATGTGTCATATTTCTGGCATGGTATGTGGTTCGGGTGCAATATTTGTTTTGTCTTTGTGTATTGCTTTTAAGTTCATAGCTAATATGTAATCTTTTCTATTAATTTGGTTTCCTGGTTGTTTATGTCTGCAGCAATATAATCCTGAGCCAGTACTTCCACCAATCACTGCTAGACCGGAGCAAGTGGAGCGGGTGCTGAAAACTCGCTACAGTGAAGCTATAATGAAGCTTCAGAAGGGAAAAGAGCTTGATTTGCTCATTGTTATCCTCCCCGATAACAATGGATCTCTCTATGGTATGAAAATCCTTCATCCAATTTTCGCTTGTTTTTATTTTATTTCTGCCCCTTCTTTGCATTCATCTTCTTGTTTTATTTTCCAGGGGACTTGAAGCGGATCTGTGAAACAGATCTCGGTCTTGTTAGCCAGTGCTGCTTGACTAAACATGTTTTCAAAATGAGCAAGCAGTACTTGGCAAATGTGGCCTTGAAGATAAATGTGAAGGTAGGAGGAAGGAACACTGTTTTGGTTGATGCCATATCTAGACGAATTCCGTTAGTTAGTGATCGACCAACGATCATCTTTGGAGCTGATGTCACTCACCCTCATCCTGGAGAAGATACGAGTCCCTCAATTGCTGCCGTATGAATCTATTCCTTCGTTTTAAGTTTTTCTTTCCCTGGACGAAGCACTATTGTTTACGATGTTTGTCTGATTTGTGTCGATCAAATGTAGGTTGTGGCTTCTCAAGACTGGCCGGAGATAACAAAATATGCAGGACTTGTCTGTGCTCAAGCTCATCGCCAGGAACTCATTCAGGACTTGTACAAGACTTGGAATGATCCTGTTCGAGGCCAGGTTTCTGGTGGCATGATCAAGTAAGCTAACTTAGCAGTATCAAATATCTCGAATCTCTACTTAATTATCTGTCTATACTAGTCATAATACTATACAATGGGAAGTGTTGATTGATCGTCATGTTTTCAATTTTAGGGAGCTACTGATATCTTTCCGCCGAGCAACTGGCCAGAAGCCACAGCGTATCATATTCTACAGGTAGGTCTTCTGCTTTCTTACTCCTGCTGTACTGTTAGCAAATCTTTCAATATGCTGACCTCTTCGGTTTACTTACAGAGATGGAGTTAGTGAGGGACAGTTCTATCAAGTGTTGCTGTATGAACTTGATGCAATTCGCAAGGTAGACCTAACTCCTCTGGTTCAATCTCTGCCAGGATGTAGTTGTTCCGATTTTATCAACTTCGACTTATCGGTGTTGATACCTTTAATCGCAGGCGTGTGCTTCCTTGGAGCCGAACTATCAGCCTCCAGTGACTTTTGTCGTGGTCCAGAAGCGTCACCACACAAGGCTTTTTGCTGACAACCATAACGACCGTAACTCCACTGACAGGAGTGGGAATATACTGCCTGGTAAGAGAAGTGCTTAGTTTTGTTTCCCGGTCGATTCACTGTAATGTTTGTTTGTTTCTTAGTTAAGTATCGAGGATTGTTCGTCTCTGTCGCAGGTACTGTTGTGGACTCGAAAATCTGTCATCCAACCGAATTTGACTTCTACCTTTGCAGTCATGCTGGAATCCAGGCAAGATTTTTTGCTAATCAACTGTAGATGAGAGCTTCATACTTTTTTACTTTGGAAATTGCTTATTTATCTGTGTTTTTATTTAAACAGGGTACTAGCCGTCCGGCTCATTATCATGTTCTCTGGGACGAGAACAAGTTCACTGCTGATGCTTTGCAGTCACTCACAAACAAACTTTGTTACACGTAAGTGGTCAAAACTCAAAACTAGTGCTTGATGGTCAATATTAGTGGTTTTAACCAGTGTTATAAAAACTGGACTGGACCACTGGTCCGACCGACCATTAGGAAACACGGTTTGTTCAGTTATAAGACCACCAAGTAAAGGAACTGGTTGAACCATAAAACCGCCAAACCAATTTGTGTCCGGATTTCACATTTTAAAAGAACATTGAATTAGAGATTGAATTCAATTTGCGTCATATTTTGTTCCGTATTTTGGGTTTGTTTCTTTGTTGGTGGTTAGAGATTGAATCTTTTATGTCGAGTTAAGAACATTGGAGGTCAGTGCTTGAATCTTTTAGGTCAGACCGTTGAATCTTGAATCTCTCATTTGACTACATTAGTTTTAACAATATACCGTGTCGAAAATTGTAGTTTGTAGTGGTTAACTGTGCACAGTGGTTATTGGCACTGATATCAGCTAAGGGCTGCATTAGCTGTGAAAATGTGCTGGTCTATGTTGCTTAATTTGATATCGGTATTGTATTTCGCGATTCTAATCTTTGTCCATTTTGTGCAGATACGCTAGGTGCACTCGCTCAGTTTCCATCGGTCAGTACCACCATTCCCCCCCCCCCAAATTCTTTGATGTGATACTCATCCATGTTTCGGTAGACTGAATCATTGTTCCTCATCCTGTTGGTTATCATGTTTTGCAGTGCCTCCTGCCTATTACGCCCATCTCGCTGCATTCAGAGCCCGTTTCTACATGGAACCAGATTCATCAGACAGCGGCTCGATGACCAGCGGCCCTGCTGGTGGCGGTCAAGGAGGTAGGGTGACTCGAGGCCCCATGGCGAACGCGAACGTGAGGCCGTTGCCGTCGTTGAAGGAGAATGTGAAGCGAGTTATGTTCTATTGCTAGGTGTTAGTTGTGTAGAAATCTACAGAACTATGTGGATATGACTTTGTATGTCCTTTGAATAGACAAATGGTAATCTCTTATCAATAGTTACTTCGTTTAGAATATTTGATGCCTCTATTATCACTGTTGCAATGAACTCATTAGATAGGGGGTGATGGGACATAAATGTGAGTTGGCATGGTGATTCATCACTGAGTGGACATATATAAGGAGTTGGCATGTGATCATCAACTTAATGTGATTTAGATGGAAAGTTAACTGATCGTTAATATGATAAATCTTATTGAGTTTGTCACGATCATACAATAGCTCTCACAAACTTAACGAGCTCATGTGTTGAGCTAGCTTGTGAGCCTGTTTACTCAATCTATGATTAGCTATTTCAAATTGTGGCAGCAACGATTAGCAGCGCCGATGAGAACCTTACAGAGTTCGGTGAATCCATCAAACAATGTAGTGTGTCTGATAGTGCGTTTCTAGACATTGATCACTGTGTTGTTTTGACTAGCAAAGATAGAAACGAGGTCGCCCACTGTTTGGCCAGACAATAGTGTTTCTTTGTATCGCCCACTTCGGGCACTACCTCTCCGGATTGGTTGGAGAATCCATGTTCTATACAATTACTTCTGGTCGGATGGTACTGTTCATTTTACTGGTTCGGACATATGAATTTGATATGAACAGTTAAAACATCAAAACCCGCAAACGAAACAGGAGAGAATGTGAATGTGCAGTAAGACAAGCACAACACTTTTGAGCTGTGAAAATGATGACAGCAATTGCTTTGACGGCTTGCAGTATCCTCCATTCACAGTCGTCAGAATCTCGAGAGTTTCGAAAGGAAGGAACCAAAGGATCTGATCGACATGAATGATTCCCCCATTTGTGAAGAGAAATAGAAGAAATCCTTGAGTTGTCCAAAGCTCGAGTGGGGAGATTGGTCCACAGGTACCTCCATTTGGTTGACAGGACACACGACTTGGCTGCATCACGTAAAGGTAACAACTTTAGAATATGGTTCCTAAGCTGCTAATCCTTATCTGCAGATTTACCTCCATTTGGATGACAGACACAGGACTTGGCTGCATCACGTAAAGGTAACAACATTAGAAGCTAAGCTGCTGATCCTATCTGCAGATTTACTTGCCATTTTGTGATTGATTCCCCTGCACAGAAAGAACAAGTTGCCTTTTCCTTTTAACTTTCATATAGCTGCAGCATACAGTGTCGGCTAATTGTGATTCGACATCAGGTTCAATGGATTTGCGAGATTGTGATTCGCGATTAAGAACCTCAACCAGTACTGATACTCAGCTTATAATTACTGCTATCTCGGAAGTACTAATGCTAGAATATGCTCAGGAAAACTGGTTCTTAACGGAAAGGCCAACCAGCACTCAAGTTCCATCAATGATAATCCAAACCAAACGAACAAAACCCAAACAAATCGGGATAAGCATTGACTAGGTCGAAAATTTCGACCTAATTTCAAGCTCTCACGGGGGAAAAATTAGCTATCTGCCTTATCGCAAATACGCTACGAGGCTTGATTCGGCAGGTAATCACGAATCGAAATCCAGGAACTATGATTTGTTTTGCTTAAGAGTACACGGGGGAAAAATTAAATCTTCCCGCCGGAGACGAAGAAAAGAAAGAACGGTCGCCGGCGCGGAGAGATATGAAACAAATATTAGGCTCAGGCCTTTTGAGGCTTTCTCTGGATTTCTGTGGGTAAAAAACGCCGGGTCGGCCCAGACCCGACTTGGAAAAAAGGTCCACTAACCCGCGTTTTACAGAAAGCTCAAAACGACATCGTTTTGTGGGTGGTGAAATTTTCGGAAGTTGTTTTGGTTGGACCCAGCTCCGACCAGGTTTTGTAGGGGTTCCGAAAAGCAGGCTGACCCGACTTGGTTTTGGCCCAACAAATTTGGGCTAGGCCCGCAAGGTTCCCGGATATAAGGCACAGGCCTTGTAAAGTTTTGACCCGACCCGACGAAAAGAGGCCGACCCGGAAAGTTTCAGCGTGAGACACACGCTCCGAGAGTGGGCCTCACTCGCCCAACAAGCCCACGCGCGCGTGTGATAAACAAGCGCGTCAAACCCACTCTCACAAGATACCCACGCGCGCGTGTCATTTTCCAGCGCGTGGAGCCCACTCTCAGCGCGTGTGTTACACGCGTGAAACTTTCCGGGTCGGCCTTTTTTGGTCGGGTCGGGTCAAAACTTTACAAGGCTCAGGCCTTATACGCGGGAGCCTTAGGGCCTGGCCCAAAATCGTTCGGCCGAAACCCAGTCGGGTCAGCCTGAAAATTCGGAACCCACAGAAACGGTCTGAGCTGGGTCCAACCAAAACAACGTCTGAAAAATTCACCACCAACAAAACGACAGCGTTTGACCCCCGAGGGCAAAACGCTGCCGTTTTGGCCTAAAATTACCATCTCCATGGCCGCCATTCCCCGCCGTATTCCCATTTTATCCAGCCGACGGCGACATCCCCGGTTCTGCCGCACCACCGCATCCAAACCCGCCGGAGAAGACTCTCACGACGGAATCCCGGCTGCCGGACTTTGTCAACCTAGAAATCAGCTTTATGACTCATAATCAAACCCATCACCATAGTCTTCCTTTTCTGCAGAGTTACGCCAAGCAGAAAGAAAGGCATAAACATGGCGGATCTCCAAATCCTAATTGATTCCTTCCCTAGCTCCATTCTTCCCCGATCTCCACTCTTCTTCTGTATATAAAACCCCCAATTCCGATCCACCACAAAGATCATCAATCATCAACCAATTTCTCTCCAATCGAAAAAATTGAAATCCAATCCAACAATGGCGGTCTCGCAACCATCTCTGAAGCGATCAGAAACGATAGCGGAATCAATGCCGGACGCACTGAAGCAGAGCCGATACCACATGAAGAGGTGCTTCGCGAAGTTCATGGCGAACGGTAAAAGGAGAGTGATGAAGCAGCAGAGCATAATGGAGGAATTGGAAGGGACGATCCAGGACAGGGGAGAAAGGGAGAAGGTTCTAGAAGGTCTGCTTGGTTATATCCTGAGTCGCACCCAGGAAGCTGCTGTGGTCCCGCCTTACGTGGCGTTCGCTGTGAGGCCGAATCCTGGGGTGTGGGAGTACGTTAAGGTTAGCGGCGATGATCTGACCGTTGATGGGATTTCTGGGTCGGAGTACTTGAAGTTCAAGGAGATGATCTTTGACCAGAACTGGTATGTTTTTGCTTCTCTTTGAGTATTGTATCGGTTAAGAAGTTGGTTGAACCATTTTTTGTTGGAAATCAACCGTCCGGTCTGGTCCGACCGGTCAGAAAAATGAAAAATCATAGCATGAAAACATGTAGGTTTCGTGTCATTGAATTTTTACAACTTTTTATACGTTTGAACTTTTAGGTTTGGTTTTTCGCGATTTATTCACTCATGGTGAAACATAAAGAAAATATGAATTATGAATCAGACAGTCGTGAGTGTTAAATTACTATGTCTATAAGGTTAACATGTTTTTGTTACTCATATAACTTCGTGAGGAGTAAAGAATTAGTAAGCGATAACTTAACAACTTATAACACGACCACATTGTTATAATTATTCGAAATTCATAGGGATGGAGCAAACAACCAATGGCTAGAAACACAAAAAATATGTATCCCTAATAACATGTATGTCAAACCATTAAATTTCTCAGGATTCACTCATCTACTAACTATTAAACAACTATTTCTTTTCGTGTCACGACTGTCATTCAGAATAGGTCCTACAAACTCGAATTAGAAACATTGTGATTGATCAATCCTTTTTGAACTCTTTCAATTGGGGCTTTAGGGCAAAGGATGAGAGTGCATTGGAAGTGGAATTTGGTGCATTTGACCACTCTTCCCCACACTTAACACTATCATCTTCAATTGGGAAAGGAGTCAACTACATCTCAAAGTTCTTGTCAACAAAGCTTGATGGTAGCTCCCAAAGTTCAAAGCAATTGGTTGACTATCTCATTGGCCTCAACTACCATGGAGATGTGAGTTATATATCGGGTCAAATATTTAATATAACCTGAAACTCGAGACTACTAAACAGTCTTGAAACTTTAAAATTTTGTTGATTGATCCTGAAATCTTGTTTCGTGTTATGATCCAGTACTGCAGCCAACAGCAGTATATTATGACCATTTTGATGACGTGTCAATAGTGACATGACAAAATGACCAGAAAATGTTGTTGTCAGCAATTGCAGTACTGAATCATAACACGAATCAAAGTTTCAGGACTAGTCCACAACATTTTGAGATTTCAGGACCAGTTTGTAACTTGATCCAAAGTTTTTTACTCTATATTATATAATCAAGATCAAAACAACATCCTTAATGCAAAAAACATAAAATCAAGATCAAAACAACATGATTTGACATTACATACTAATGTTTTGTTGATTAATGCAAAAAAATATGCAGAGTTTGATGATCAATGAAAGCTTGAATACACCAGCAAAGCTTCAAGCAGCACTCATAGCAGCTGGATGCTTCCTCTCTACTCTTCCTTCTGACACTCCTTGTCAGGATTTTGACCAAAGGTATGAACTAGTGTGTGATTATATGCATCGGTAATAGAATCGTTCTGTAACGAATTACAATTTTAAGACGAGTTTGTAACTCGACTTATAGTTCTAGAACGTATTAAGTATTTGAGTCTGACCCGGTATATATCGGTTGGCTAGTGATCAACCTAATAAAGCAGATTCTCGCCCTCAGACAAAAAAACTGATTTCTTGACTCGAACGAGATAGAAAGCTGTAAACTTTAACCGGGTTTTGAAACCTAGTCTCTGTTTCCCTCTTTGATAAAATACCAACCAAATTCGAATTCGGTTCAACCGATAAACCCAAAACTAACCCGAAATCTGATCCAAATCCAACAGGCTAAAACGCTGGGGATTCGAGAACGGCTGGGGAGACACAGCATCCAGAGTCAAGGAGACAATGAGGATGCTCTCAGAGTCACTCCAAGCTCCTGATGCCGAGAAACTCGAGCAGCTTTTCGGCAGGATTCCGAACATGTTCAACGTTGTGATCTTCTCCCCACATGGATTCTTTGGACAAGCTGATGTTCTTGGATTGCCAGACACTGGTGGCCAGGTGAGAACAGTGGTTTTCCTTATCCTATTTGGATTAGGAGAATTCATGAGCTGCTGATTGAAAGAGTGAATTGGTTTGTTTGTGTTTTGATTAGGTTGTTTATATTCTTGATCAAGTTAGAGGATTGGAGGAAGAGTTGCTTCAGAGGATCAAGCTGCAGGGGCTTAGGGTTAAGCCTAAGATCATTGTGGTGAGATAAAGTTTCGCTCTTTGTCCGTTTTACTAACCGATTTTCGTGATCGTGGGTAACGGGTTGTTATCGGTTAATCGTGGTCTTTTCGAGTATTGAGTTAGCTCGAAAAAAACGGTTGATTCAGAGCATACAACTCCATATTTGACACAACGTAGAGATATTTTCGAAATTTCGAACCTTTTTATCACTAGGATTCATTTTTAGTATGAATGGCAATGAATCGGGTTAGGACGGGTACCTTAATACCAAAAACTTGTCCTACAGCAAGTCGGGTACATGGTAAATATTTTAGTGTGGGACACGAGGCATGACAAGTATACCCATTAGGGCAAATAATTTGAAATTTGTGACAAATCAATCTACCATAAATGAGACATTAGCAGAATTGTGACAAATCTAGCCTAGAAATTGTGACAAATCTAGCACAAAATTTGTAACAAATCTAGCCCAGTTTCTAACCGATAATTAACCTAGAAATTGTGACAAATCTAGCACATAAAATGTGACAAATCTAGCCTATAGAATTTGTGACAAATCTAGCCCATAAATTGTGACAAATCTAACCCAGAATTTGTGACAAATCTAATGATATTTGTCTAACGTGGGTCTTACACTTTTATTAGACCCAGAAAACGGTCAATTCAGAGCACACAATTCCCTAAATAACCCACCATAGAGATATTCTCGAACTCCAAATCTCTCGAACCGAATCCAAAACCGATTTTGATTATGCTAATGGTGTGTTTCTATCATCAGATAACAAGGCTAATACCAGAAGCAAGAGGCACAAAATGTGACCAAGAAGTTGAGCCTATTGAGAACACAACACATTCATACATTCTAAGGATACCTTTCAAGACAAGCAAAGGGATCATTCTTCCTCATTGGATCTCTCGGTTTGATGTCTACCCTTACCTTGAGAGGTTTGCTCAGGCAAGTTGTTTCGAGTTTTTATTACCGTTACGTTGGTTCGATTCTCGTTTGTCCCGATTAGGAGAGAGGTTCAAGGATTAGAGGTTCAATATTGATCGTTAAGGATTTGGTAACTAGAGGTTCAAAACATGCATTGTGTTGGTTTGTGATGTTGACTAGATTTGGACAACGTTTCGCTGCGGAGAGTCAGAGAACACCCTTTTGTCGGTATTAGTCTTGGAATAGGTCAAATACTTGATACATTCTGAAACTTTAGGTCGGGTTATAAAGTAGTCATGAAATTTTTAAATGTTGTGGACTGGTCCCGAAACTTTGAATCGTGTCACGATCCAGTCCTGCCGCCATCGACGACAACATATTCCGACCATTTTTCCATCTCACCACTGACACGTCATAAAATATTATATTTTTATGACGTGTCAGTGGTATATGTTGCCGCCGACGACTGCGGAAATAGTTCGTAACACGCTTTAAAGTTTCGAGACTAGTTCGCAACATTTTAAAGTTTTAGGACCACTTTGTAACTCAACCCTATGTTTCAGGATGTATTAAGTATTTCACCATATTAGTAACAATTCATGATTTTACAACTCGAAATGATTAAACCGGTTCGACATGATCCGAGTCACTACATCCATGGTCAGACCGTCAATCAAACCGGTCCGATTCTAACATTATTAGTAACAATTCATGATTTCACAACTCGAAACGATTAAACTGGTTTGACATCATCCAAATCACTACATCCATGGTCAGACCATCAATCAAACCGGTCCGATTCTAACAACACTCTTTAACTCAATGAATCAGGATTCAACCAAGGCCATTCTTGAACACACAGAAGGCAAACCAGATCTGATCATGGGGAACTACAGTGATGGAAACTTGGTAGCCACATTGGTAGCTAACAAGCTTGGAGTAACTCTGGTACAGATCTTACTTGAACCAAAACATGAGATCAACCCTTATGAATCTGATCCTAATTCCTCTAATGAAATTACCAGGGAACAATTGCTCATGCACTGGAGAAAACCAAGTATGAAGATTCTGATGCCACGTGGAAAGATCTTGACCCTAAATATCACTTCTCATGCCAGTTTACTGCTGACATGATTGCTATGAACTCTGCTGATTTCATAGTCAGCAGTACTTACCAAGAGATTGCTGGAAGGTTAGGGTTTGATTGGTTTCTGTAGATTTGATTGCTTGGATTGCAAGTAAATGCAGGGCTTTTTTCGATATGGGTCTCTGTTCTGTGTTTCCGGGTGGGTAGGGTTGTTCACGAGCCAAATCGCTCGTGAGTTATTAGAGGTTTGGCTTGGCTCGTTCGTGAGTTATTAGAGGGTTGGCTCGTAAAAACCGTTGAAAAGCTTGTTTGATGGTAAATGAGTCGAGTCTGGGCCAATTATGGTTCGGATCGATAAGGCAGCGAGCTAGCTCGGCTCGTGAGCTTATTGATCTGAACCATGGTTGGCTTATTGAGTCTGACTCGCGAGTCAGCTCATTTATGGTCCGATAAGGGTAGAAACTGGTAGATTTTAGGTAGAAAATGGTAGAAACTTGTAAATTTTATGACAACTTATTTCTAGTGTTTAACTCATTTATGTTTTTTGACGGTACAAACTTCTAAGTTAAGCTCAGATTTTACTCGTCAAGTCTTTTGAATTAGTGGAGTTCGAGTTAAGCTCGAGCTAGGCTCGTCAAGAATAATTAATGAGTCAGACTTGATTTGGCTCGAGTTCGACACAAGCTTTGAATTTCTAGCTCGAGTTTGCCTAAAAAATAGCGAGCTGAGCTTGAACTTTGTGAAGTTCAACTCGATTCGGCTTGTGCAGAAAGATTATGTTTGATTTGGTACATAACTTGGGTAGCAAGAAACTGCAGAAAACTCAGTATGATGTTCTTTTGTTCTGTGTACATTGATTTGGTACATTACTTGGATAGCAAGAAACTGCAGGGGAACTCAATAACTCAGTATGATGTTCTTATGTTCTGGGTTTGATTACTTGTGCAGCAAGCAAAAGGCTGGACAGTACGAGAGCCACACGACATTCACGATGCCGGGACTCTGTCGATTCGTGAAAGGGATCGATGTGTTCGATCCCAAGTTCAACATTGCTGCACCTGGAGCTGATCAATCTGTATACTTCCCCAACACTGCAAAGACCAGAAGGTTGACCAAGTTTCATCCTGTGATTGATGAACTGCTCTACAGCAAGGAAGAGACAATGAACATATGTAAGTTAAACTACTTCACCAAGCTCGAATCTTTCGGGGGTCGTTTGGTACGAAATGATTAGGCTTGACAAAGGGTAGGGTAGGGTCGGGGTATGGGGTCAACCACACTCTTACGTCAGGGGTTTTAACTGGTTTACCTGGCACGGGTTTTCAACTGGTTTATCCTTACCGACAAATATCCATAGGGGTACGTGGGTACTCTGGATATTTTCATCGACTCTTATAAGTTATAACACAATTTTTAGGATGTTTCCGCCATTGTGTAGGGTTTTGGTCATATTTTTACCATTTTTAAGATAATATCATATTACCGTATCCTCATCCAAACAACACATGGTATTATCCTCGTTGACCGAGTAGAGTACATGGTACAAATTGTCATTCCTGCGAATTGTGGCCACATATTGGTGATTACCGGGATTCGAAACCTTGACCTCTTGTTAGTTAAAGACTTGATACCATGTCATGAACCGTTACGTCTCCATAACTTGAGTTAATTGAAATAGCATTATGAATGAACCTTATATTGTTTACCAACGATCTTCTGTTTCAAGAATGTTGAATCGATTTTAACCGTTTTGATTCGATTTTGACCAAACCAGAGGCTACCTAACCGATCCAAAGAAGCCAATAATCTTCACAATGGCAAGACTAGACACAGTCAAGAACATCACAGGCCTAACAGAGTGGTACGGCAACAACAAAACCCTAAGGAACCTGGTCAACCTAGTAGTCGTCGGAGGTTTCTTCGATCCGTCAAAGTCAACGGACAGAGAAGAGATCTCCGAGATCAAGAAGATGCACTCCTTGATCGACAAGTACAGCCTCCAGGGTCAGATGAGATGGATTTCGGCCCAGACCGATCGGTATCGAAATGGCGAGCTGTACCGGTGCATTGCTGACACGAACGGAGCGTTTGTTCAGCCGGCATTGTACGAAGCATTTGGGCTTACAGTCATTGAAGCTATGAACTGTGGTCTGCCGACTTTTGCTACTGTTCATGGTGGCCCTGCTGAGATCATTGTTGATGGTGTTTCGGGGTTTCATATCGATCCTTACGGTGGTGACGACGATCAAGGTACGGAATTTCGAGGGGTTTTGTTGTTGGAAATCGATAGGGAATAAGCGGAAATGGAAATAGGATTGAGAGAGACGTCACTTCGATTTAACACTTGCAGAAAAATGGTCGAATACTTAATACGTCTCGAAATTATAGGGCAGGTTACAAACTCGTCTTAAATTTTTAATCTGCTACAAAGTGGTTCTGTTACTGTTAAACGGGTTACAAAGTGGTCCTGTTATTGTTAAACGGGTTACATAGTGATCATATTACTATGAAACGGGTTGCAAAGTGGTCCTATTACTATGGAGCGGGTTACGTAGTAGTTCTACTACTATGAAACGGGTTGCAAAGTGGTCCTACTAACGTCAACAATGTACTTTTTTCGGCCATTTTGTCACGTCAGCTAACTCCAACATGTATGTTGAAAATTTTACAATTGTATGACCCTAATCTCGATTGTGGGTGGCGATTCCAGGTGGGAAGATAGCTCGATTCTTCGAGAAGTGCAAGGTTGATCCCGAATACTGGGGCGAGATCTCGAATGGTGGGATCAAGAGGATCAATGAGTGCTATACATGGAACATCTATGCAAAGAAAATGATGAACATGGGTTCAATCTATGGGTTCTGGAGACAGTTCAACAAAGATCACAAGCTTGCTAAAGGGGATACATTCAGACCTTCTACAACCTCCATTTCAGGACTCTGGTAAGATCGCAGCTCCGGCTCGGGTCGGCTCGAGATTGCTAACTCGAGCCAGCTCACGAGCCGACTCACAAGCTAGTTTTACAAGCTTTTGAGCCGGCTTGTTTACAACTGAGCGAGATTTTTAGCAGTTTTTTTAAGCGGAGCTACAAGCCGTTCATGAGCAACTTGGCTCGTCAACTGCTCTCATAACTTATTGGTTAATGATTATACTTGTTAACCACTTTGAGCCAAATCCTCTTCCATTAACCATTCATTATGGGCAATGGTTAACCATTACCCATATAACCGATACGGTTATCTGATTAACTATATAACCATACCCGGGTTTACTTAACCGGTTTCCTAAACCATAGATTGTTTCTTGCAGGTCAAGCAAAGTTTTGCCCTAATGGAAGAACAACTGAAAGTGGAGGAAACAACTGGGCCAAAACATAAAGGACCATCAGCTCCGTCAAAACTGTCACCCAGTGTTATTACTCAATCGAACCAGAAAGATCAAAAGCAGAAAGAACCATCGATCAAGCCGACAGATGCCACCACTTTACCTCAACCAATCACAAGGTATTATGATAGCTTAGTTTTTCGAGAAAATTGCTCGAGCTCGACTCGCTAACAATCTTTAACGAGTTAACATTGAGCCTATTGATCACCAGCATTATAGTAGAGCTAGAACTCGATCTGGGTCGTGACCCGTATGATCGAACTTCTAATCAGTTTAACTTGCGAGTCTATCTAGTCGAACATGTTTTGATTGAAGTTTGCTCGTTCATAATCGGGCCGGATTAACCCTAGCTCATGATTGTAACCTAGCAGGAAAGGAGATTCCGTGCATGACAAGGCAGAGGTGGGTTCAAGTTCAAGAGCATTGTCTAGGAGGGAAAGTAGGGAGATGAGAGGCTCTTTGAGTCAAAGGTTCATGAGGATGTTGCCTTTGTTTCTTGTTGGTTACTTGCTAGCCAGGATGTACTATTTGTACAAATACTGAAACTATGATGATGGATTATGTAAATGTTATGTTTCAATGGTTTAAATGTTATGAATAAAGATGGGGAAATAACACTTTAGTACCTTTTATTTACCAACTTAACAGATAAGCCTCTACATTATAAATCGCACTTCGATTCCCTCTACTTTGACTACTTTAATGTATGGGTCCTTTCGTTATAACATTTTTCTTCGTGATGTTAATTGATGTGCATTCAGTACATCACGATTAGCTTCAATAGCCATGTATTAGCTTACTAAGGGTTTTTATTTATTTTTAATATAAATATATATAATTAGATAAGATGAAATTGACGAATAAAATGTGTGATTTTAAAATCTTTCGTATTTCACCATACTCTTCGTGATATCTCCATAATTTATCTCTTTGACCAACTCTTCGTCTCCTAAGTCTGATATCTTTGTCCGTCGATGTGCGGATGTTTCCGAATTTAATGTTAAGAAGACGGTAGTTGGAACGAAATGACCCAAAAGGCAATGTGGCCGAAGTATGAGTGGTAAAAAGAGCAATTTATAGTAAGGGGGCTAAATATTAAGTTGGCAAAGTAGAAGGGGTAAAATGCTATTTTCCTATTAAGTTATTTTAAATTTATTATAATTATGAAAGCCCATAGGCCTAAAAGAACAAAAGCCCAATATCAAATCCATTTCGGTTTGATTTACAGCTCATCCGGGGGCCCAAATCTCGAATACCGTCGGCCTGAAAATCCTTTTTTCCACCACAGAAAGCAAACTCCGGAGCTCCGTTCACCTGATCGGAGAAACATAGGCGCAGGCAGATTAGGAAGAAGAAGAAGAAGAAATGCTTCTGAAGAAGCCGCTATGGAGTTTGGGATTGGAGGATTCCGCGAAAGAAAGCTCCGACTCAGCGGCCGAGTCGGAACAACAACAAAAGCAACAAGCAACATCGTCGTCGTCGTCGTCTTCGGCGGTGGAGGAGCTGGTGAACTCATTAACACGGCAGAGATTATACCGTGAGGTAACTCTCGCTCTGAGGTCAAGCCTCCGAGACGCTCGTGCCGAGTTCTCGTTCCTCCGCCTCCGTGGACTCCGTTCCATTCTCAACTTCCTCAGATCCGTCTCCCTCTCCGATTCAACAATCTCGCTCTACTCCCAGACTCAATCCATCCCTGACCTCCAAGGTCTCTCTCTTTCTCCTCATCATCATCCTCCGTCATCACTCGATCTCGCTAGTTTCATCTGATTTAGTGTTGTTTTGTCATCGCACCAGTGGTTCCGGTGCTATTCCAGCACTCGCTGAAAGAAACGGACGATGTCAACGCCGTGGAGAGCTTGGATCATATATTAGGCGTCGAGCCAGTGCGAATCACGAGTCCTTCGACGGACGCAGAGGTGGCTCTTGCGCTGCGAGTTTTGGAAGGATGTTGTCTTCTTCATAGGGAGAGCACGTTGTTGGCTCATCAGCACAAGGCGATTCAGGTTCTCCGATTATTCGAAACACCTGAATCTCGATTTTGAAACTGTTAATGGAAACTTGAAGTTGAATTCATGTGTTTCTGAAATTGAATACCTTGCAGGTTTTGATGCATATTTTGTCAACTAGAGGTGTACTTGAGCAAGGTGCTTGTTTGGATGCTCTGGTTGCTATAATGATGGATTCTTCAGCTAATCAAGTGGTAGCCTTCATTTTCAACCCTTCATTCTGCCTTTATTGCCTGTAAATATGTGAGCTTGAAGAGATCATTTGTAGGTTATGGTTTGCTCTTCTACCTTAATGTTGATGGAGCATTCTTCTTGAAGTGTTGCAGATCACTTTTCTATCATTTTGTTTATACCTTTCTGCTTGTAACATGTGATTATCTTGATCATCTTGCTGAAATCGTGGCTGTAATAGAGCTTTAATCGGGCAGCGGACCTTATCCTAGTTAGTTGAAAACGATTCATAACCTGATTGCAACTTTAGTCGAAAACCCTGATGGACTGCAGAAGCATATGAAAGTGTAGTTTGATTTGAGATGATTCATGATTGTATTGTATATAATGTGCTAACTTCGAAGACGAAAAATTTATGTCTGCATATCATTTTGCCAGGATTTTGAGGAGTGCAATGGCATCGAGGAAGTGGCGGTTCTCATTAGGGACAAACAAGTAGATGAAAATCTCAGGTACATTTCCCTCCTACTTACTACTAATGATTCTGTTTTGCCTTTCTCGACTTCGGCTTCTCGTAACTGTTGAATTGATCCTCGACTTCTGAATCCCGTAAGCTTCCATAGAACAAAGAGATTACCTTCCAACCTATCTAGCGTTGGATCATTCCATGTCCCATGTTCTTCTTAATTTCTCGCAATCACAAGTTTGTCAACCAACTGGAGACTTATTGTTCTTTCATCTTTCCATTGGTGTCGAAGGTTGAAATGCGGAGAGTTCTTGCTACTGCTAATTGGCCACGTTAACGGGAGAGAAGGGTCTCCCATGGCCACTGTGCACGACGACTTGAGGCGACTTCTTGGCGAGAAATCAGCTTCCCTGATATGGGCAGCCAGTCAATTCGGGTCTACTCTCGATCCCGAGCAGCGATTAACTGCTCTTCAAATCCAGGCTCGAAGAGTCTTGGAGTCCTTAGACCTTTACTGAATTCCGAGTGTCTGGAGAATATATGTTGTGATGTACATAATAGCATTCATTAGCTGGTTTGGCCTTCCACTATTGTTGTTCTTTATGTTTAGTAGCATGAACAGCTATCGTTGTAAGCATGAAGCTGTGTAATTTTAGTCTGTATTTTCATGTTTTGTTTTCCAGTTAGCAAACGTTGGCTGAGTTTCTTGTACCGAAAGACCAAATACGATCGTGTACTTTGACGAAGTTTGATGATAACTCGGTGTTATTAAGCGTATATGACCGGAGATTAATCGCGACTCTTGTGGTTCTGTCTGCCTCTGAATCACAAGGCTTTTTGCACATTGTAGGAATTATAAGACTTGAACTCGTGATAAACTCTTTCATGTCAACCTTTTGAACTAGTTCAAGTACACTCTAACGTCGCATCCAATTGAAAGAAGTAGAGGTTTTGGGACTCGAGTGGCGAAGTCTCGAAGTGCTTCCAATCATCGAGCACATTCTAAGGTAATCGAGCTTGGTTTCGAGTCCGACGAGAAAATTGGCATGCTTCCAGTCCCGAGTCAATGACAATGTTTTATACATTACTCTCGTGGACGTTAATGGCTGGCTGCCTTGAATCAGGAGGGTTTTTAAGTGGTTGTTTTCAAGCTTGATGGCAAGCTACTGGTTTTGTATCAGACTCTACAACCACCGTTCTTTCCGGCTTCGAATCTCGATATACGTGCCACTTCATGTACCTCTGAGCCCCGGGGAGAACAGGTCGAAGGCGAGGCCCCGTAGTGCATTTCTCGCAGCAGCAGCCTCTCAGATCCTCCACACAGCTTTCGCAGCACCTGGAAACCAAACAGTTTATCGATCGTTAAGTTCCGGTATATGTTAAAAGGTCGGACGAAAAAAATTACTTGGCCATGAATGAACTCTCTCACAGGAAGAGGAGGTTGCAGTCTGGATTCGCACAGTTTCGATGCCTTAGCTCGGAGACTTCTGACTCACAGACGTAGCATCTAGCGAAAGGGTTTGCATTACCATGATGACTTTGACGGGGGGCTTCCGTTGATGTAGTTGTTTCAGCGTTGTAAGCTGAAGGTGGTAAGGAAAGCCGGTCATCGAAAACAAACAAGTTCCCGTTCCATCCGGCTGGACCTTGGCTCTCCAGATAATGAGAAACGCCGCCTTTTAAGGTGTACAGATTCTGAAACCCTTGCTGTCTGCAGTAATAACACCAAAACTGAAGCTTGGCATCTTAAATTGAATGGAAGGCATTGGAGAACAGAGGAAACATCTACAGTTTTAACAACCGAAGATCGAATTAACAACCGGAGGAGATCGTGAAGAATTCAAAGGAGGAAATAGCTTTTACCTAAGGATCGTAGAGTAAACATCACAACGAATGCCTCCCGTGCAGTACATTAGTACATCCGTCTTCTCTTTATCAACATTAGCTAAGGGATCAGAAGCAGCAACCTGAGAATAAGAACAAAGGTCTCAGCTCAGATGAAGAAAACTAGAATACTAGACCAGTGACTCATGTGTGATGCCTGTCAATATTTCTCAATGTAAGATCAAATACTAGAATGTAATATCAACGCGAATCTTCTCTTCAGATTGATGTACCCAAAATGCATCGGGTTTATCTTTGTTCTTCCTGTACCTCATTATCGGGCAACCCAAATGAACAATTTCTGAAACTGTCCACCTCAGGTCGCTGGCTGCCTTGAAAATGGCCAACATCCCACTCATAACCTGGTGCAAGGAATGAGAGATGGTTCATATGTTGAAAGATAGTAATAAACAAAACTACAGGGAGAAGAAAAGCTAATAGATTGAGAACTATAAAGGGGCAATGTATATTCACAATTCTCAATCACTTGTTACCAAACTATGAAACAAAATAACCTGAATCTCATATATCTGGAACTGGAAGAAGTTGAATCAATAGCATAAGGAGATCAACTTGTTACCGAAACACTCAAAATGGATAGACATCAAACTAAGCAGAAAGTAGTGACCTAATTAGACTATAAATAAAGACAACCTCAATGGCTATACGAGTGAGGGAACCTTTGGAACTAAAACTAGCAGATTAAGAAAGGAGACAGAGAAACCTAAATCTACTATATGGCTACTTTCCATTTGCTAAAGAACAGAATGCAAGCAAAGATAAGTACCATTTCTCACATCCAGTAGAACATGGTTTCGTTCGGATGTTGATTCCAATCGTTGCCTCCATTCAGAAGGTGTCAGTGGCTCTGCCTTCATTGAGGGATCAAGCAAAGGGAGATGTGAACTGCCTCCTTCCATCTATCAAAATGAATATTAACTACGTGAAACTCATGCATATTTAATACTTCAAAGTTGTTATGCACCGATAATTCTTCTCGTGTTTGTGTTCTAAATTATCAATTGTGGCTTTCATTTACAGCAAAAAAGATACAATGAAAATGAAGAAGCAATACAACTTCTTTGAATGTAAGAAATTGAGCTATTTCTGCACATATGCACACGATAAAGAAAGCATTCTTGCCTGCACCAGTGACGGCTTATACCGCAACCTTAGCTTTGGGAAGGCATGTCCACTAAATGCAGGAGATATCTGCACCAGTAGGTCGGAGAATTTGGAGTCATTCCTCAGCCATTCCACATACGCAAGAGCATCTTCTGTTGGCCCACTGTACTGCAGGAAAGAGTGAACGAGGTCACAAGGAGATATCATGATACGATGATGCTGATGCATATGAAGTTTCTCTACAGCTATGAAAGTATACGATATGTCCCCTTGTCTCTGATCCATAAAGATAGTTCACTTGGCATTAACTGAAGATATTGATTTAAGGCTATGTTTGTGGTATTTTACAATTTCTTCGCAACAGATGCTGGACATTCAAAAATCCAAAGCGAAACATTACAATATCTCTAATTCTCTGAAATATACGCTATGGCTAGGGTGATTGTCTTAAGCATGGTGCCATGGATTCAAAGGAAGTAATGCAATCCCTAAACAAATTTAGAGCACCGTTATCTAAGATAATTTGTCTTCCCAATTTGCTTTAAATGTGCAGCAAAAATTAACAGAGTCGGTGCTTAAGCACGTTGATCATAGTAAGCAGTCTATCTAGCTATCTTTTTTTTCCCTTCCAATATTGTTCTTCAATTTCGTTTTGAACAGGTTGAAGGATTCAAAATGACGAGAGTTGCATAGCATTACAGCATTCGAAATTCCAGAAAACAGCGAAGAGAAGATTAACAAGGAAGAAACTATAACCTGAGCGTTGATCCCTTGCTCGTTCAAATATATGCGGCCACGAATATCGAGATCCTGCCAGTAAACAAAAACGTAAGCCACGAGAAATCAATTTCCGAGAAAAAAAAAACATACGAACTCAAACCTGTGTGAAGCAAAGATGCCTAGAAACTTCCAGCTGAGGATCTTCGATGAACACGAACCGGTAGAAGTTCACGACTATGAAATCACTCAAAGCAAGCTGCGTTGTGATGCTGTTTCCATTGAGAGAGCATCGAATGCGAGGAGCGAACTGCAAGCTAGTACTCAATCTCTTCTGCTTCGCCTCTCTGCGCGGGAAAGACGAATTCGCGCGGCAGCAGAGGATGTTGAACTGGAGTTCAGAGTGGAAGAGATGATTGCGAG
The DNA here is from genome assembly GCA_034768395.1 of Linum lewisii. Lineage (NCBI taxonomy): Eukaryota > Viridiplantae > Streptophyta > Magnoliopsida > Malpighiales > Linaceae > Linum > Linum lewisii. Next base: position 1,706,856 of record CM068300.1, on the reverse strand, counting down.
TAATGGAAATGGCGGAGGCTTTTGCTGCAATGGCGGTGGTGGAGGTGAAGGAAGATGAAGGCAAGGAGTTGCAGAGCCTCATCCTCTAAACCAAACAGTTTGCTTCACTACACTCTGTTTCTTTCTCTCTCTATGGCATTTGCCAGATGAGAATTGCTGCAATTCTTTCTTGGGTGTTGATGGGCCTATAGAAAGCCTTTGGGCCTCAACTCTTCACTGACCAATTGGATTTATTGGGGGCCCGGCCCGTGGTTTAATTACATTTATGAATTTATTAAAATTTATAAATGTATTTACTAGTTACAAAATCACTTTGGCCGACCTCGAATGAATACCAACACTAATCCAACAAGTTCAATCATCAAGCTCGCATTTTTGCGATTCTGTTCGTTGGTCTGGTGATAAAAGTCATCCATATTTTGTGGCACGTTCGACTCTCGTTGTTCTCTCAATAACTTGACGGTAGTCTTGTCTTTCTGAGTAGAAGACCAAAAATTTAGTTGTTTATTTTCTCTTCTACTATTTGAGGTATCTTCTAGGGAAGACATAGCTAATATATGACAAAAGAAACACTCAAATTTTAAATTGAACTAACAACGATTGTAGACATTGACCACACCGCCCGAATAGAACCATTGCACCGGTGGGATTTGTACTTGATGACTGAGGATTGATAGCTAGTCAATAAGAGTGGGCCGACGTACGGATGAGAAAAAACAATAACGATAAACATTAATACTCATCGTAATATAAATGGAAGGGAAATTCATAACGAAAGTAGAAACCGTCGTATAAAGAATACAATATTTTAGTAATAATTAAAATGACCAAATAAAAAACAAGATCCACATCCCCTAAATTTTGGGCACTTATTTCTCACAATTTAATTAAAGAAAATATTTTCTATATTTCAAAGAAAAAAATCCCTAATTTGTTTTTTTTTTTTACAAAATACTTCCACCTCCAATTCTTCCAATTTTTTTCTTAATTCATTTTTTTTAATTGTTGCCTGATATTCTCAATACATTGATTTCGATTTCTTGGCACAAATCCTCCACGATTGTTGTTGCAATTACAGGTAAATATTTTGCTGGGTTTTCTTTGGTTTCTTAGGGGTTCTAATGATAAACACTATTGTGATTAATCTAATGCTAATCTGGAGATTAAAGATTAATCCTGATTTGAATATTAAGAATACAATCTGATTATGTGATATTTAGAGAGAGATTTTTAATTATTTGATAGAAACAATGTAATTTATAGAGAGGATTTCACATTTGCAACTTTGATTTTATGATCTAACTACTTGAAGAAATTACTAAATGTTATAATCACTCTCTAATCCTTGTTTATCCTTCTAATTTCTTGTTTTCAAACATGAATCTTTGGAGATCTATTATTGAACCCAAGATTGAATGTTTTGTTAATAGATTTAAGGGTGTTTTTCTGGTCTGGATTTGGTGGGTGGAATTAAGGAATTCCTTGTTATTCACTTCTAATCGTCTATCCAATATCTCCGGAATTGAATTCCTCCCTCCGCTCAAATTCACCTCTAACTTGGATCTGAATTCTACCCTGGATTTGAGAAGAGGAATTGAGCAATTTCCTTGTAATTTTAAATTTCTTGGTTTCTGGCTCTAATTGTCCGTCCAATATCTTTGGAATTGAATTCCTTCTTTCTCCCAAAATCCTGCTCCAATAGGTTTTGAAATCTCTTTCAAAGGAATTGAAGGGAATTGTTAATTTCTTTTCAATTCCAGGTACGTTATAAACAGGAAAGCAAGAGATTTAATTCCGGTGGAAGTTTTCCTAGCAATCATTGAATTTATCAATTCCCCCAATAAATTTCATTGAATTTATCAATTCCCCTAATAATCCATTTCCATGTAGAAAACGACCCCGAAATCTCTTTCTAATGGAAGAAACTGAAAGGGAATTGCTAATTCCCTTCCAATTTCATATCGTCACTAGACAAGAAAACAAGGAATTTAATTCCGACAAAATTGACAATTCCAATAGTAGTCGAATACCAATGGAACTGTAAATTCTTGCCGGAATTCAATTCCATGCAAAATACGACCCTATTAGTATCGAAAAAACCGTTCAATATGGTTACTCAATCATGGCTAACTAATCTTTTATTTCTTATTTTTCCAGATTTTTGAAGCTGGTGGTGAGGAATATCTGCTGGTGAAAAGCCATTGTCTGTGTATATTACAAGACAATGCTTTAAGTCAGCAGAAGATTTTGATCTATATGGAATATATGTACCTGGTTTCCTCACCATCTGTTTATCTCCTTGGACCTGCTACAACTCAACCAAACCCTAATCTTCATATCGCTTCTTACGCACCCGAAAACTCGATCTTCACTGCCTCCTCGACTGTTCATGGCTTGATTCAGAAGAAGGGATGCAAGGAAATGAATCCACCACCTAGCAAGACCGACAAGAAGAGGAAAACGAGAAAGAAGGCGAAACGGAACAAGAGTAATGTCGTGTCATCATCGAATGATACCTCTGCTGGATCGAGTGAGTCGAATAATGGAACCTCGACAGTCCCGGAATGCAGCAAGGGGCAAGTGAAGGCTGCCCTGAACTGTTATAAACTGCAGAAGAAGAAGAGCAGAGGGAAATCTGGCGGGGATTGTAGAGAAGTGAACTCCTCGTTATCGAAAGACGAAGGGTTTCCCATCATCCATCGACAGGGGATGGAAACAACGACGAATCTTATACGTCCAGATGATCTGCTGAACTTGTGTGATTGTTCCATCATCTTGAACTCTCATTCCAGTTCCAGGAAGGGCCAAGTTCATCGGAAGAAGAACTTGGCCCTTCCTGGCGCTGCAGATGTCTACGGGAATCAACAAGCGTTACAGTTTGCAGATTCACGAACCGTTTTGCCCCGGAAGCAACTCAAGCAATCTTCGAAAGGTCCTATGGTGACAAAAAATGCACGATCGGCAAGTCTCAACCACCAAACGGGGAAGGAAAACAGCTACTCTGTCTGGCAGAAGGTTCAAAGGAATGACTTATTACAGTTGAGTGAATGTGATGTAGAAAAGGGTTCCATAAGCAAAGACAAGGCTTCGAAGAAGTCGAAAAGGAAGAGTTCGCACATTTTTCCATATCTCAATCATGTAGATGATCGAAACATGGTGAAATGTGTTCCGAGGATCTCTTACAAGAATAGCTATCCCGGGTCCGAGATGCAGACCATCAGAATAGAGTATGTTAATCACGATTCAACAACAGGTTTTGCAAACGACAGCCAGGGTATCAATAGTATCGAGCCTAGTATGAAGGAGGATAAGGAAACCTCGGAGTCGGAGTTGAGCAACTCCTTGAATCAAGATGAACTCAATAAGGTTGACCAAACAAGTAAAGAAGCTGAAACTGCAGAGCTCAACAACAAACAGAGCCATGGCTCTTCCGGATCCGTTCTGCAGAAGTGGATACCTATAGGGATCAAAAAGGAACCCGAATTGTCCAGCGAGTTAAATTGGGACGTGGAAATACCTAATTCAGAGACAGTTGCCTCCGATTTCCTTGATCTAGTTTTGACATCATTGGACAAGGAAGATTGCACATCTCGTGGAGATGAATGCGTTGAAAAGACGAGAGATCCAGGAGATTCCGGATCGGGGAAAGCTGATCAGGATGTTGCTAAACCCTGCTTAGCCATTGAATCCTGTTACAAGGACCTGAATACATACGGAGTTAGATTAGAAGGGATCGTGAAAGCAGTTCACGATACAGTTAGGGTGCAACTGGCAGCTGAAGCCATAGAGGTCACCACTGGATGCCCGATTGCCGAGTTTGAGAGACTTATCCGTTCATCTTCTCCATCTGTTTCAAGTATGCCGAACATTTCACTCCGGTCTCTATGGCAGTGGTATGAGAAGCACGGTATCTATGGGTTAGAAGTCAGAGCAGAAGATCATCAAAACTCGAGTAGATTAGGGATTGACCAGCATTCGTTCCGTGCTTATTTTTCCCCTTTCTATCAGCAGTTCAGCTGTTTGGAACTAACAAGGGAAGAGAAGCAACACAGATCAATAATTCAATCCATCGTGTTTCTGAGAATTCGACACTTGAGACAGGAGAGGGGAAATCCGGTGACGTAGAGCTTCTATTCGAATACTTCGAATTCGAAAGGCCTCAGCTAAGACAGCCACTATACGAGAAGTAAACTATTCTTACTAATGAAAGTTATACTCTTCGGTTTTGTAACACTTTCTAATGTTTCTCTTGTTCCTAAATTTCAGGATACAGGAACTAGCAAGAGGTGATGGCCTTTCAGGACGCAAAATGTTCGGGAATCCATCTACATTGGTCACTACGAGTCTACCAGAACTGCACAAAAAATCCTGGTAACCGGGAACTAATTCCATAGAAACGAGTGTGAAACAACTTCTAATGCCAGCATTTCTAATAGGTCTAGCTCATTTACAGGTACTCTGTAGCATGGTACCCTATATACAAGATACCAGACGGCAGCTTACGAGCTGCGTTCTTGACATATCACTCATTTGGACATTTGGTGGAAAGCAAAGACGAACTTGGTTCTCCAACCATGATCTGTCCAGTTGTGGGTCTTCAGAGTTATAATGCTCAGGTAGCTACTAGATGCCTTAGTTTATTTTGGTACCTTAATCACTGAATTTCTACAGAGATCACATTATTGTTCGTTCTTGTTTCTCGGGACAGTCTTTCTACTAATGGTGTGAATAAATTTTGATCTGGTCAGGGTGAATGCTGGTTCCAACCGCGGCACAGTGCCGCAGATCACCAGACAGAAGAAGAGAAGAAGCTAGGATCTGATCAAGTCCTTAATGAGAGATTGAGAACACTTCAAGAGACAGCATGTAGCATGGCAAGAACCACCGTAAAGAGAGGTGACGAGAAACCTACGACAAATTGGCATCCTGACTACGAGTTTTTCCTCTCCAGACAATTCTACTGAATTTCAGCGGGACTTTGTGCTTCCGCATATTTTTCCATATACTACTTCGATGTGTATATGTAGTTTAGAGTCGGGAAGCGACGAGAAGAGGCTCTAGTTCCTCGATAATTTAAGAGGTTGCCTTAGTTTATTTAGCTTAACACTAGCTGGTGTACATATAACCAACTAACTCATATTTTTGGTACTATTGTTTCGTTTCCGACAATAATGTATATGTAAGAAAACTTGTTAAATTGGTAAGTTTCAAGATGTCACACAAGTCAGGTATTTAATTCATGTAAAGCTAAGATGTATAAAGCTTATTGTAATTTGTAAATATCTATACAACAGGTTATTTATCATAGGTAGCGGCTATCTGGCTTATTTGCAAGCTTCTCCTTTATTTTACTATGGTTTCATCTGCAGCCTAATCTATTTTCTTTCCTAAAGTGACTTTGAATAGGCCAGAAGAAAAATTGTAAATGAACACACAGAACTTATGTCCTACATCTCTACATTGCTGCTAAAGACATTCGAGCTTGACACGGTATTGGTAATAAAAATTCCAGGTGAAATCTCGTATATATTATCTCTTTCAACGGTCCACATGAAATATCAAATGCATAGATGATAATGTGCTCACTAATTTCTACATACAAATGTAATTAACTGATTCAATGGACGATGAAATTCTGAAAAAAAATGGCACAATGATATTCTCATTATGTCAGGAAGATAAATGACAGTTCCTGTTCTCAGCAGCATGATGTTAATTTAGTTGATTGAGTTGGGATGCATGTGTTGACACGGAAAGTTATCAAAGTTGGTTGACTTACTTTGCATCCTGTTCTCAGCAAGCTCGTCATCTGATGAATGATTCGACTGCATGTATCCAAAGGATGATGAACCTTGTTTTATGGTTTCTTAGGCTTCCCAATCTTCGTCACTTTCTTTTTCATCCTGATAAGAAAAAAATGGCATACAGAGAAAAAAAGAATAGGGATGAGACGAGTTACCCCGCGCTAAAAGTGATCCCATTTCTACATAATATTCCAACTTCCAAGACATTCTCACGATCCCTAAAGCAGAATCTTGTCTGAAAGGGAACTGAGCTTAGATAGTTTAAGGAGATGTTGTATATGTAGTGATATGAGATACGAAACTTCAATTTTTAAATGATGTGTTAGATGGTTTAGACAGAGTATGAAGCTCAGATTTATGAAGAGATCTATGTTGACCAAACAGCATTTAACCACGGGAGTTTAGTCATCCGGACAAAGTATCTCACCTGTGAGGGGCTCGAGAATTCTTCAATATCGTCTTCTTCAATCTACAAGGTTGGTTAAAGGAAATAGGTATCATCAGATAACTGTAAGAAACAGAAAATAAATAACTCATATCTGAGCCCTCTGTGCAACCCGACAATATGAAAGAAGCAATCAATGAATTCTGATGACACCAAGGGTTGTTAGCTGAAATCACAGTTAGGGTCCAACAAAAATTTGCCCCAGCATTAATTTCTCTTTATTCCAAAGAAACAAAATCATATTTGTTGGGATAAAGATTCTACCTCATGCACTACCTTCTCCGTTGCTTTGATTCCTGAATCTACAGCATCAATTCATAAAACAGCAGAAACAATTCACCAGATACATTAAATATCTAGAAAGCATTGCATTAATTCAGTGCTTAGGTATAAACATGAAAAAGACACCTGAATTTTCAGCTTTAGGCACTTTTCCTCTTTTCTTAGATCCCTCGTCCTGCAACCAAGAACCCCAATTAGGCGACAATCACAGCATAGAAGGTGATAGTTTTTCAATAGCTTGGAAGCAAGGGTCAATAAGGAACAGGATTTTATGCACCAGATATTATAGGAGAAAGAAAGAGAAATACAAGAAGAGAAGTGTCGGAGAACTATTGCTCACCAGATTAAGCTTCCTTTTGGAAGATTTGTGCTCCAATTTTTCTCCAACAGCTGAAAATAAAAATATAACTATGAGAAAGGGGAAAAGAAAAAAACATATGAGAATGCTTAGTTTAATCGCTTTCATATCTTTTTAAGTCACAGAGCATCCATTGTAGAGCACCAACCTTTTGATGATTTTGATCTCCCTGAAGTCTTTGGTGTGTTCTGGTAAACAGCAAAAATAATGGTAAGATTTCAGACCTATAACCCAGAATCGAAAGCCTGTTGAAAAAGTCTGTAGATACTTCTAGTAGGATGACGTCAATATCCCATGAAAGATCAGTAGGCAGGACAAGAAGTAGAATACACCTATATCTATTTTACACCCTAGATATACAAGTATGTGACCATCCATGACTCTAATGTAATATAGTTCCACAATTACAGTTTGTAGGAATATGAATTACTGTATAGTGTGCAGTAAGAGCAAATACAAGCACTTCAAGGGAAGAAATACATTTTAAAGTGACAGAATTAGTCAGTCTAGTTATATCATGTTGCAACAGCATCAGGTCAGTAGAACACTAAAAGACCTTCAGGAAGAGGAATCCCCCGAATAAATTATTTGTCTTTTAGAGCATTTCATTGATAGAACATTGCCTATTTTGACCAATTAAAGAAAAACTGAACCATCTTAGCCGATTGAGATTGTTTAGCAAATATAATTTTGAGGTTTGATTTCATTTATATTAATTGACAAAAATAAAATAAAAAACATATCACAGTTTCAAGACGTAAAGTTCATCACCCTCCAGAAGCATTATGTCTCACCTTCTCATCCACTTTCTTTTTCTCATTCATCTTACTGAACAATGAAGATAAGGTAGCTTGAACAAGTGAGCCAGGATTACTGCATGACGCATCAGTGGATATTGCTGCTGGAGCACTGGACTTGGATGATCTTTTGGGTTTCAACTCTGGTATTTCAGATGATTGAATCGGAGCAGAAAAGCCAATCCCTTCTTTAGAATCTTTGAAATCTGTGTCAAAGGGAGTATTTGTTTCTTCCTACATCATTTGAAAAGAGAGGCGTTACTTGAAACGTGCGGTAAATCATCATGGCAACTAATTGCACAGCAGTACAAGTGTACAACTTCAAGGATCAGCTCCTACTTTTCTTTCTTCCTCTTCTTCCTCTTCTTCCTCATCCTTAGCTGGGCCAACATCACTTTCCCCAGAATTTTCTTCAGAGGAAACGTCAGTAAACCTGATTTTACGAACTCTAAAGATCAGCAGCATGTATGGTTCACTCGAACTAAAAAAAGGGTACTCTAAAGAATAGAAGCATATATGGTTCACTCAAATCAAAAAGTGACAAGAAAATTTATGTGAAATACAAGCTCATCAATTTCTTTCCCCGTTAGACAAAAAGTGTGAGAACTACTTTGCGTTCTTAACTATTGTTGCTTTATATAAAAGACAGACAGCACCTGAATTTCCTTCCGGCAGTTCTCTCCGAATGCCGAACAGGTGTAACTTCTTTCAAATCCATGCCATCGGACTCATACTTTACAAGTTCAGATTCTGAAGAATCTTCGTCTGCATCCTTTGCTACATTTGTATTCACAACCTTCTTATTCATTGCTTCAGCACCTGCCCCACCTTGAAAGTCACAATCAGCTTTCTGCACCTAATGAGACCAATTAGGTCAGACAGAATTTCCAAATGTTCCAATTAATCTCTTATCAGAAATCATATAAACAACAGAACAACAAGACCATACTGCTGAAATAAACTAACCTCGATCAGTTCTTTGGGGAAATCAAGCTTGGATTCTTCAGGATTCTCCTCTTTGGTTCCAATCCACCATGCATCAGCAAACACAACCTGTAAGACAAATAGATCCAACTCATATCGGTGAGAATAAACATAATCCAGAAAATGACAGGATATAGAAATTTTCTCTATGAATGAACGAACCATGTTATCAAAGAGATCCTCACACATTGCATTCTTCCCATTCCTCGAGAACTGCAAAGTCAAGTATCGATTCTTCGGATAGGTGATAGTCCCAAACAATTTCATCCGTCCCTAGAATGAAAGAAATAAACATTACCAATTCAGAACTTGAGTATACGTCTGAACAAACCTAAGAAGTCTTTAGCACTAACTCATTCAATTTTCGTACATTTCAAAACAAGCTAGACACAATTCGAAAAACAAGTACAGCTCCTATTAGAATGTTACTTTCGTAAGTATAGCAATCCGTCAAGAAATCTGCACTGTGTAGCATGCACTCTCATGACAATATTCTGCATATCACATAAGCTAAAACAAATCTCGAAAACCTGCCGAAAATTCCACCACAACCAAAAAAACTTAGCAAATCACACAGAAACAGCCAAATTATTAACCTATCCGACGAAACCCAAGCCAATCGCCAAACCTGAGGGAAATCGAGGTAGAGAATAGGGTTTTTGGTCCCCAAATCCTTGAGCTCCCCAATCTTGCCACCGGCAGTCGGAGCCAGCAGTCCAGGAAGCGAGAAGAGAAAGCGATTCTTCCTCTGAGACTTCCGCAGGATGTCCTTGCCATGGTGCTTGACCACTGTCTTAGCCGGGGCGAGCGGCGCGTAGTTGTTAGCCGGAGTCGGCGACAGGATGCCGTTGGAGATGGCAAGCTTCTTCAATCTCTTCCGCTCTAGAGCGTCCGGGTTCTGGTTCTGCTCCGCCGGAGCTTTCTTCGAAGCTCGCACCATATCGACCGGTGAAGATGATCGGGAAAATGGACCTCACTCGCCGAGGACTGATGAAAGAGTATAGAGAGCTTCTACTAGCTGCAGAAATTATTGAGGCGGGAATTCGCGCACTGCTTTTTTCTCCGTTGACCGTGAGACTTTTTTCTCTTTGGTAAGCCCAGGCCCATAAAGATATGGGCCTTACCATGCCCGACTGTTGGATCCAATGTCCGTACATACAAAGCAAATACTACTGGCCCATGGATTGCATCCGCTATAAACCGGTTTACCGGATGGTCAACTCATTGAGCGAGGTTTTTTTATTTATGATTGGGTGTAGATTTGAAGTTGTGACTTCTTCCATGGAGGTGTAGTTACTATGGGTGGGAATCGGTTAATTCGATCATTAACCGATCAAAATCACCGGCATTCAATAAGCTTTAACCGATAACCGACCGACAAAAAGTCGTTCGAAACCCGACCAAAATTCGGTCAACCTACTTTGACCAATTTTAACCGATTTAACCTACTTTTAACATTAAAATTCCTTGTAAATTGAATAATATCATAAATTATACATCATGTAAACAAGCAATTGCATTAGAACTCATTATTCCATTATTATTTCGGACAAGGACGGTTAACCGCATTTTAACCGTTAACCGACTTACATTTCGTTAATCTGTATTTATGTGTATATGATCAAATTTGACCTAATTAACTCAGAATTGCATATGAATCCGACCTGTTCCGCTAGTTAGACTTGTTGGTCCAATAAGCGGTTCTGTAGGTAAGTGAAATAGCCTTGAGGGTATACCATATGAGCTAGCATACGACCAAGGCATATATATAGTATGCATGTTAGATCATGTCGCATCAATGTTGGGACATGCCGTATTTATAGCTTACAGTAGGTGATCGGTGATTCAACTGAAGATCGATACAAGAAGTTTGAGCAGACTGACATAGCTATATTTTCCAACTCTAGTCCCAATGGTCGTGGGTATGCATATTAATAACGAAATCAAATCACTAAAGTATCTTTATAATCTTTGTTTAATGGCATGATGATTAGTTAATTAAGTAAGCTTATATCCGAAGGCAGAAATGGACTTTTTGCACAAAGAAGACAACGTGCATGCTGGTACACTGCATCACAACAGTACTGCGTAACGAATTTCCTTACTATATGATATAAAAAATACAATATTTCCTTACTATATGACTAACCCTTTCATTCTCGAATTACTTGCTGTTAGGGACGTCTGTGCTCTTTGCCGCTCTATGGGTTGGACGGCCGTGGATATTGAAGGTGATGCTACGCTAGTACTTCAAGCAGTTTCAAACAAACCATTATGTGGTCGTGACGGAGGTGTTGTGGTGTTGGACATCTGGAGCCTCGTGGATTCTCTTCCTCAGATCAGATTTCAGACTGTCCCCCGACAGTCAAACTCGGCAGCCCATTGTGTGGCTCGCCATGGACTTCGATGTCTCCCAAGCCAAGGCGTGGTAAACCTTACGACTTGGGACAGACACTTTATAGTTGCTTGTGTTTGGTTACCTCTCTTCTCCTGCGGGAGTTATCTTCGGAAAAAAAAAAAAAATACAATACTTCAGACTATTCATATGTTTATTTGGTCAGTCCAGATTGTTAAATCATTTCATTTTCATAATAAAAAAAAATTGCTAAATAATTTATTACGAATATATAACACAAAAGGAAGGTTCATCGTGGAAAAGCAAAACTAGGGTTTCGTTTCGTCCCATCTGGTGGGCGTGAAATATTGGGACTGGACTTGTTTAATTATTAGTCAACAGATTCATGCTTACTTAAGTCGTTATACTTATAAACTTTAATGTTTGAAATAGGCTTGGCGATGGGTACCCACGGGTTCGGATATCACATATCCACTACCCACCCGTTTATTAAATGGGTATTACCCGTACCCGTACCCGTACCTGCCCGCCGAGACTAAATGGGTAAAAAACTCAAACCATACCCGTCCCGACATGGGTATCGGGTTTACCCGATACCTATTGGGTGAACCTCAAATCTCTCTGCGTCTGGATTGCAAAGAGATTTTCGAGATCGAACTACGATTTTTAGAGCATTATGGTTTCGAGATGGAACGAAAGACTGCTCGATCTATGAGTTGAAGTGAAGAATTGAATGACTGAAGGATAAATTGAGTCTGGTCCGTTAAATATAGATGATATATTATGGCTAATATAGCGTTGTTTCATATTGGGTACCCATCGGGTTGGGTATGGGACGGATACCTTGAAACCCGTCCCCACCCGTTACCCACTCTAACTGGGTACCGGGTTTGCCCATACCCGTCAACTTCAGTCAACGGGTAATCCCCACCCAATTTGGCTGAATTTCGGGTGGGTACCCAATTTCCAGATACCCATTATGTGTTGTTTGTTTAAGTTTCAAATATGGCATACACTATAAAATTTTAGTGTAACACTTTAAAAAATTAAAGTGGATTGGTTTTAAAACTGATGACAACGTCATCGCTGGTACAACATTAAAATTTAAATAAAATATTATTATTTTAAATTTTATGATGTGTCGATCTTGTTTTGTCATGTCACTAGCACGTCATAAAAAAAATATTATATTTTGATGATATGTGGACTTTTGCTGCCCTCCACACCAATCTGCTCATGAGCCAAGCACCCATGAACCCATAGGGCATTCCAACCCGTTGTCGTAATCCGTCCGCCCCAGTGCCTTGTGATTTGAGAAAAGATTCTGGGAGCAGGACACTCATAACACGATCAAGAAACGCAACACCGTCTCTGAACTGTAGTAGGAGACAATTGATGGGCCCTTTGACAAACACCCATGGACACCTTGGGTTGGTCCGCCCTCGCCATTCGTCCACATTGGGGGCTTTCTAGAATCTGACGAGGACAACCCACACGTATTGTCACATCAACAGTAAGGCGTCCACCCTGTCCATCAGTCTCCGACTGCTCTACAAAATCCTACAAGCCAATCAATCAACCCTTCAGAGAACATAACACTCTGCCGAGTCTGACACCAGACACCCCTATGAGGTAGGTCCTCATCCGACGGTAGATAACACCTCCAACATGCCCGTTCAGAGGTTGACACGTGGAAAACTAACCCATGCCACCATAGTCCTATATAAATACCGAATCACCCATTCAATAAAGGACACGACACACACTTGGGAGTTGGAACCACACACCTAATACTGTACTCTCTCGCGATATCTCATAATACAAAATTTTCAACGAACTTAACTGAATTTCTCCCCGTATTCGCGGTCCACATCCCACATAGGGCTGTTGACGAACCAAACTGCTCGTGTTCGGCTCGGCGTTCGGCTCGGAAAAAGCTCGCCCGTGACTCGGCTCGAAACGAAACGAGCCAGCTCGCGAGCCGGCTCGTTTATTAACGAGCCGAGCTCGAGCTCATGCCTGCTCGGCTCGGCTGGCTCGCGAGCCAGCTCGGTTTGTTGGCTCGAACAATCCAGCTCGCGAGCTGGCTCGTTTGAGCTCGTTACACGGCTCGTGAGCTGGCTCGAGAATGGCTCGTGAGCTGGCTCGATCAAGTAGCTCGCGAGCTAGCTCGATTTTGGAGCTCGCGAGCTAGCTCGATTGCAGAGTTCGCGAGCTGACTCGATTAGCTCGTGAAATGGCTCGATTTTGGCTCATGAAATGGTTCGATTTTGGCTCGATTATTTTTAAAAATTCTAGATCTTGTAAACAATTATATTCATTTTGATTTTTGAGTATGCCTACAAATTAATGATAAGTAATAATTCAGAAAAATGAGTAAGTTCGTAATATAACATTGTTTATTATAGTATGCTTTAGTGAATTATACTTTATAAGTTCATAATATATCATTTTTATCATAGTATGCTTTAGTGAATTATACTTTATAAGAGATGAAATTGAATAAAGTAAAATTAATATATGCTAACTTAATAAAGAGTTTGCAAGATTTACATAATTGAGTATTTGTTGGTTTAAATTTTAGAATATATAATTATTTTTATTTAATTACCACTGCTCTTTCAGTGTTCGGTAATACTAAGAAGTAAGAACAAAGAACACAAAACATTTATAATTTATAGTTTTAGTATTAGTATGCTTTAATGAATTATACTTTAGTTTACGGTCAAAACGTTTATCATATGACCAATTTTTTAGGGTTTAGGGTTTAGGGTTTAGGATTGAGGGGTTAGGGGGATTTTTTCCAAAAATAGGCTTGGGCCAAAATTCAATTCCCAAAATAGGCTCGTTCTACGGTCAATTCCCAAAGTAGGCTTGTGTGTGCTGACTGGACGCGTACATCGCCAAATTAAATGGCGATCATTGTTTATCGCCAATATAAATGGCGATTTACACCATCTGACAACAGCACCAAAAATCGCCATTTATATTGGCGATTTCAGCACTGAAAATCGCCAATATAAATGGCGATTTTCAACTGCTGAAACATCTGACACTTTACTTTGTAAATAGAGTGAAATAGCACTTTGGCCTCTCTACTTTGTAAACTTAACAAATAGCCCCCTATTGTATAAACTGCTCTTTTTATCTTTCATTTTTTGATCAATTTGTATTTTGGGTCCTTCCATTTCAACTAACGCTTCATGACGTTAAATATGTGCACATAGATTCTATTTTGAGATTGTTATGTTCGTATTTCAAAACAATGGCGAAGCTAGGATTCAAGCATACCCTGGGCCCGATACATAAAATACAATAGGCCGAATATATTTTCGTACGAAAAAATACATATATTTTAGCTATTTGGGTCAAGGGGACCCTGGGCCCGGGCCCAGGGTAGCCACCCCCTATCTTCGTCAGTGTTTCAAAAGGTGTTTATAATTGACTAATGTTACTCGTATAGTACTCATTAATTTAATTGGTGCGCATTACTATACGAGTAACATTAGTCAATTATAAACACCTTTCGAAATACGAACATAAAAATCTCAAAAAAGAATCTATGTGCACATATTTAACATCATGAAGCGTTAGTTGAAATGGAAGGACCCAAAATACAAATTGGTCAAAAATGAAAGATAAAAAGAGCAGTTTATACAATAGGGGGCTATTTGTTAAGTTTACAAAGTAGAGAGGCCAAAGTGCTATTTCACTCTATTTACAAAGTAAAGTGTCAGATGTTTCAGCAGTTGAAAATCGCCATTTATATTGGCGATTTTCAGTGCTGAAATCGCCAATATAAATGGCGATTTTTGGTGCTGTTGTCAGATGGTGTAAATCGCCATTTATATTGGCGATAAACAATGATCGCCATTTAATTTGGCGATGTACGCGTCCAGTCAGCACACACAAGCCTACTTTGGGAATTGACCGTAGAACGAGCCTATTTTGGGAATTGAATTTTGGCCCAAGCCTATTTTTGGAAAAAATCCGGGGTTAGGGTTTAGAGTTTACTGTTTTGTGTTTATGATTTAGGATTTAAGGTTTAGGATTGAGTATTTAGGGTTTAGGGTTTATTGTTTAGGGTTTAGGGTTAAGGGTTTAGTGAACTTTTTTGTACATTTTTTCTTTCTCTCTAAGATCAAACTACTATTCCAGTTCGATTCTGAGTATTAGCTCTAGAAGAATTACTACGGTTATCCGAGTAGCAGCAGGTACCATCTAACAAACTATAATTGTCTTAATTAGCCATTCGTAGTTTCATAGTCTGAATTTATTCATTTCACGAGTCTAACAATTCCCATTATAATAGAAAATAACAAATACTCTAACAGGGCGTTTGGTATGGGGTGATTCGTCTGGTCTTCCCTAGGAATCTCGGATACCAAACGGGTTTAAATCTCTTAAACAAACAATTTCCCATCCACGGTACGTTGAAATACATGGTTTTATGAATCTCGGATACCAAACGGGGTGTAAATCTATCTCTTAAATAACCAATTTCCCATCCAATTAAATAACAATTTAAAAAAAAAAACTAGAACTAAAACATGCGTAGATGACATTAACCCCCAATTTCCCAATTTCAATATCCCCAATAGGGAAAACCTAATTTCCATTCGACATTGACCTTCTGAGGAAGAAGAGAGACCGGCGAGTCGGCGACTCCACCTTCTTCTCATCGGCCGGTGGACGAAGAGACTCCACCAGTCGGCGGCGGCCGCCTCTTTCCAGACCGGGGGACGACGCGACTCCTTCTTCGACAATCGACACTCTGAGGACGAAGTGAGACCGGCGGACGAAGCGACTCAAACTTCTTCTCATCAGTATTTGCCGCCGTCGTTTACAACAATAGAGATTTCACTCTACTCGCCGTTGCGATTTAACTGGTTAGTTTTCTAATCGCTACCCCCGATCCGAGCTCGAAAGCTTGCAAACGAGCTCTAATCGAGCTCGGGCTCGTTCAGGCTTGTTAACGAGCCTAAACGAGCTCGAGCTCGAGTAAGCTCGAAAGCTTGCAATCGAGCTCGATTCGAGCTCGAGCTCGTGTAGGCTCGTTATCGAGTTAGCTTCGAACCGAGCCGAGCCGAGCTCGAGCCAAGAAAATTTTGCCGAGCCGAGCTCGAGCTCGAGCTCGAGCTCGAATGTGAAAGCTCGACACGAGCTCGAGCCAGCATTCAAACCTCACGAGCCGAGCTCGAGCTGGGGGCTCGGCTCGTCAGCACCCTAATCCCACATAGAGATCCCTATTTTTTTCATGGGCGTTTCTTCCTCATACGAGCCACGTAAACAAATAGCGGCTAAGGTGCAAGCCACGCAACACAAGGATCCAAATACAAAGCCAATGAACCCACCACCTCAGATTTTCCTCTCCTCGGTTTTGTGGGGTCCACTCACCTGCACCGCATCCCTAGAAAGTCCAGAGATCACTCAAGATATGATCTTAATATTATTTTTGTGTACACATGTCACAAACACAGAAAAAAAGATTAATAATAATTAGTACAAAGATCTTGAAAATCGTGATCAAATCATCAACTTCTGATTAAATTATAGTTTTAAGTGCCCAATACACGTCTTGTTTGGGAAATGGACAGAACACACGTTTTGATTAGTATGCTAAATTGTTCCGGCTTATCCGTCCAGTTAGGCTGGTGAATCAATAAGTTTGTTTAACTAAAGGTTGAATAGAGGAAGTCTTTGATGTGCCTTGGACACCTCGAGGTGGTTCATTGCAAGGTGTGTGATTAGGGTGTTAGATAGTGAGGGAATGAATGTGTAAGGGGTGAAAGCATGTGAGGAGCGGGTAATAGAGAAGTATCGGGGGCGAGTCCGTAGTGAGGGAAAACGTCCACAGCCCTTAGCGTGCAGTATTAGGCGTGTGGTCCGAGTGAGTGTGTGTTGTCCTCTTCCTAGTGGATATCTCAGTATTTATAAGGTCATTATAGGCATGGGTGTTAGATCCAGGTGGCATGCCCCCAATGGACTTCTCTTATGTCAGTTTTTGTAGCATGTCTCCTACTCTGACTGATGGGTTAGCAGAGTTAGTGGCTTATGGATGCAGAGGGCGTCTCTAACATGGATGGTGACTCAACTGAGGTTGTGCCCTATGTCTTAGCTAGCCTTGAGTCCTGACAACTCTGCGAGGTTGTGCCCTCACGTGAGGGCGGACTGCGCATCCACTATTTGGGGAACATTGGGCGGATGCCCTTGGGCACATCACTAACTTTCTGAAACAGAATCATGGATTCTACCGTCTTAACTATTATTTTCTTTACCAAACATACGTACCAAATAAGATAATCTAACTATTCCCAACTTCCAACAAATACATTGAGACCATTCACCTATTCTCATACTTATCCCAATTCTCAATTCCTATACCAAGCCATTTCTTAATTTTATTTTCATTTTGTTACGAGTAATTTTATGGTCTAACCGATAGGAGATTCTGAGTATAAATTTACACTCAATTTTATCATTAAAATATTTCCATTTTCACATATAAATAGCTTCTACAATCCGAAACATTATAAAATAGTACATAAAAATAAGCCGCTTGCTATTTACAGTCCATGTTTTACTATACGCAGTCCGTATTTATTTTCACATAAATATAATTTATAAGTATAATTTAGTGATTTTTTTAAAAAATACAACGCACTTATTTAGTTAATTTTCACTCATAATAATTTAGATTGTTATAATTAATCAATTAGTTAATTAAAAATAATAATAACTGGTGGAGGCATGGGCCAGCAGTGCATGGATACTCAAAGTCGGGTCACGGATCGCCACCCTTGACTCGGAGCAAATCTCCGCCCGACAAAATAAAATAAAAAAAGAAGTAAAATACAGGCCATAAATAAAATAATTGTTAACTACCCAAACAGCCCCCACAGTTCCGTATCCGTCCCGTCAGCCCAGTGCCCAGACACTGACAAATCCGTAATTAACTCAAACTCCAGGGGCATATTCTCATTAACCTCCTATCCTTCGTCATCTCAATTCTCAAACCCTTCTTTTATAAGCCGATAAATCTTCATTCTGCAATTCACACAGTTCCTTGCGTCTTTCTTCTTCTTCTTCTCAATCAACGCACGGCTCCGTTGATTCAACAAGCCGCCGTAGACCGGTGATCTTCTCCGATTATAGGCTCACGGTGTTTGGAGATTGTGTGAGAGAAGAGCTCGGACCGGAAGTTTGGAGAAGTATCTCTGTTTTAATCGGCGCGTTTTTTTGTTCCGAAAATGGAAGCAGCTTCCGTGGTCCAATCCGCTAGCCTTGTGTACTCGAGGCAGTCTGCTCCTGTTGGTAGACTAGGGTTGCTCTCTGCGAGTGGACCGGATCTGTTGCGTGTCTCTTCGTCGTCTCCAATCAGGGTATGTAACCGTCGATTTGTTTTTGTTTTTCGCCGCTTCCTTGTTTTAGGGTTTAGTGTTTGGATAGAAATTTTGTTTCTGTGGTAATTCGTTGAACATGTGAATATCGTCTTTGAATGGTATAATGATTGGAGGAAGAGATGAAGCCATGTTAGCTGCTGAGAATTAGAATGAACCTTGTAAGGAAGGATTTGTGCCTTTCTGACCTTGATGTTTTGTTGTTGCAGCAATTCTTACTGGGTTAGGCTTGAAATCTGGACGTAGGAGTTTGTCTTTGAGAAGTAGAAGATCTCCAATTATCAGAGCTTCAGCATCATCATCTTCGTCGTCATCTCAATCCTCGGGTTCGGATGGTTCGATCCCATCAATTGCTCCACTTCAGCTGGAGTCGCCTGTGGGGCAGTTCCTGTCACAGATTTTAGTCAGCCATCCCCATCTTGTGCCAGCTGCTGTAGAACAGCAACTCGAGCAGCTTCAAACCGACCGGGACGGTGAGAAGAAGAAGGATGAGCCTGCTGCTGCAGGGACTGACCTGGTTCTCTACAGGTTAGTTGGTTTGATCACATCTGCTACTGTGTTGGATTCGACAAACATTTCGTTATAGTTCAAATGCTGAATTCGAATTTGCTTCGACTGTTAACAGGAGAATTGCTGAGGTTAAAGCTAATGAAAGGAGGAAGACATTGGAAGAGATCTTGTACGCTTTAATAGTGCAGAAGTTCATGGACGCCAATGTCTCTCTGATACCGACATTGTCCCAATCAGACCGATCCGGCAGTGTCGATACATGGGCGAGCAAAGAGGAGAAGAAGCTCGAGCAGCTTCACTCTCCGGAAGCCTTTGAGATGATCCAGAACCACCTTACTCTCATCTTAGGGAACAGGCTAGGAGACCCATCAGCCGTGGCACAAATAAGCAAGCTCCGAGTCGGGCAGGTATACGCAGCCTCTGTAATGTACGGTTACTTCCTAAAGCGTGTCGACCAGAGATTCCAGCTCGAGAAGACGATGAAGGTCCTCCCAAGTGGTTCAGACAAAGGAAAGACCATGGAGTACGATGTAAAGACCAGTGGCACAGACGGTTCATACGAACCTGTTTCATCTTCATCATCACCATCACCCCACCCGGAAGTAGCTGGAGCTTGGGCTGGCGGGATCAGTCCCGACGGGTTTGGATCCGGGATGAAGCCCTCTCGACTGAGGAGCTACGTGATGTCGTTCGATGGTGACACCCTCCAGAGGTACGCCACAATCCGGTCCAAGGAAGCAGTAACGATCATCGAGAAACACACGGAGGCGTTGTTCGGGAGACCGGAGATTGCCATTACGCCAGAAGGCACGATTGATATGTCGAAAGACGAGAACATCAAGATCAGCTTCTCTGGGTTGAAGAGGCTTGTGCTTGAGGCTGTTACTTTTGGTTCGTTCCTGTGGGATGCTGAAGGGTACGTGGATTCGAGGTACCACTTTGTTATGAACTAAGTGGTACGGCTAGAACTGATTTTGATTATAGTTCTGTATATAGTTTTGTTGTAGCTTGTTAAGGACGTGTTTGGAAGGGTGGGATTAGTTGGTTCTTTTTTTTAGTGTTAAACTAGACTAAGTTATGGAATTATTGAACTTTTGGGTCTACTCTTCTTGTTCTTGGTGATGTGATGCTAGACTTATGGTACATAGCTATGTTAATTTGGGATATACCAAACACAAATTATGAGCAAATCTGGCTAATTTGGTTTATTCATGGCCAAAGAAGGGGCTACCCGGGGTAGTTTGGTTGATGGAATTGAGTCTGAGAATTGGATTTCAATTCCCGAGTCACTAGAAATTGGAGTGTAATTATTTGTGCCAATTTTCAGTGGGCCGAGAATCGGACCCAATTTCATCAACCAAACATGCCCTTAGAGATACTAAGCCAAAACAAGTAATCCTCTTTGTAAGGATCATGCCCTTAGAGATACTAAGCCAAAACAAGTAATCCTCTTTGTAAGGATCATTGATGTAAAAACTAAAAAATGGTATCAGATGAGTTTAATATTATGCAATTCAACTGGTTAAATCATTTCATTGAGTGTAATATTCTGTAATTCAACTGCTTAAATGATTATGAAATGTAGATGAACTGTGATGAAATCGTTATCGTACTAGTGTTATACCATTTCATTTGGTGAGTAGTTTATGGTCCAATCGGTTGAACTGTCCATACGATTTTGAAAACACTAGCAAGAGCATTAGTTTACAAATTGGCGAGTCTAATGGTGTACAGTTCAACTGGTTAACCCGTTATGAAATGTTGCTAAACCGTTATTGAATTAGTGTTATACCGTGCGAATTTAATTTAGTGAGTATTTTATGGTCCAACTAGTTAAACCATTCACACACGTATGGTTTTTAAAACACTAGTAAAAGCAGAATGTCTCACATAGTGAGAAAGAAGCTGCTTTTGCCACCCAATCTGCATCAGTTTTAAGCTCGCAATGGACAATGAAACAAAAATTTCGATGTTATTTCTAAAGAGACCTATGATAAGGAGCCACGAGTAGTAAAACCAAACCGATCCAGAAACCATTCACTATCGATATCTCTCGATCAGACCGGTCGGTCCGATCCGGTTTCCATGGCAAAACACTATTCACTTTTTCAATTTCATTTTCTCGTCGATATATTGAATTATTAGTTACTATTATCTCGTCACTGAAAGCCCTTAAACCCTCTTCTCAGAAAGACTTGGGCCTCACAGTTTCGTTTTTTCCTAACAAACAAACAAAATGGGAAGAACAACCAGTCACCACTTCATCATCTTCTTCACTCTCTTATCGTGAACACTCTCAGATCAGATCTTCCACTCAAACCCTCTCCGATCTTCCATCAAATTCCTCCTAATGGCCGTCACCACCAACGGCGTCGTCAACGGCACCTCAAAATCCTCATCCATGGCCCCCCCTCCTTCCTCCACGCTGAAATCAGATCTGTTCTCAAAGCTCTCATTCAAATCCCTAAAGCTGAAGACCAAGCAGCAGGAGCTCCTGATCCGCGTCTCAATCCTCGGACTCGTCTACATCCTCGCATTCATCACTCGCCTCTTCAGCGTTCTCCGATACGAGTCCATGATCCACGAGTTCGATCCTTACTTCAATTACCGCACCACTCTCTACCTCACTCAGAAAGGATTTTATGATTTCTGGAACTGGTTCGATTACGAGAGCTGGTATCCTTTAGGAAGGATCGTCGGCGGGACTCTCTACCCGGGGCTGATGGTCACCGCTGCCTTGATCTACTGGACTCTCCGATTCCTGCGGTTCGCGGTTCACATCCGTGAGGTGTGTGTCCTGACCGCTCCGTTCTTCGCGTCGAATACGACTCTGGTGGCGTATTTCTTCGGGAAGGAGATTTGGGACACTGGAGCTGGACTTGTTGCTGCGGCGTTGATCGCGATCTGTCCTGGTTATATCTCGCGATCTGTGGCTGGATCTTATGATAATGAGGCTGTGGCGATTTTCGCGCTGTTGTTGACGTTTTACTTGTTTGTTAAGGCTGTGAATACGGGGTCGTTAACTTGGTCGCTGGGTTCGGCTTTTGCGTATTTCTATATGGTTTCGGCTTGGGGAGGGTATGTGTTTATTATTAACTTGATTCCGCTCTATGTGCTGGTGTTGTTGATCACTGGGAGGTACTCGATGAGGCTGTACATTGCGTACAATTCGATGTATGTGTTGGGGATGCTGTTGGCTATGCAGATTAGGTTCGTTGGGTTTCAGCATGTTCAGTCAGGGGAGCATATGGCAGCCATGGGAGTTTTCTTCTTGATGCAGGTGAGCTCTGTTTTTCAGTTTTGAATGAATGATATGTGTGCTTGTGTTGGTATTGTCCTGTATTGGGTCTGAGTTTAGATATTATCTTGCATTTCTGAAATTGAAGAAGCATTTCTGGTTTCTCGTGGCTTCATTTCTATGCTAGGATTATCTTATTGATTAGCCGGGAATGGCATAAGTGTAAAGACTGGTTCTTTGTTGAATTGAGTTAGGAATTGTCTTGCAAATTGAAAATTGAAGCACCCTTATTTCTTGTTCGTTCATTTCTCTACTGGATTGTCTTATTGGTAGCCGTTTGATGGCCTAAGTGTGAAATCTGATTCTTGTTGCTGAGTGCTTGAGCGACAAACTTGTGTTGGTAAATGTAGTTCTTTTTGGTGGTGAAATTTTTGAAAAGTTTCGTGCTTTTACTGATGTTTACTGATCTGGCAGGTGTTTTACTTCTTAGACTGGGTGAAGTACATGTTGAGTGATAAAAGGCTGTTTGAAACCTTCTTGAGGGTCACTGTGACTTGCACAGTGGGAATAGCTGCTGTAGCTCTGGGACTTGGTACGGCATCTGGGTATATTTCTCCATGGGCTGGAAGATTCTACTCTCTTTTGGATCCCACCTATGCGAAGGATCACATCCCCATTATTGCTTCTGTATCCGAGCATCAGCCCACGGCATGGTCTTCCTTCATGTTTGATTTCCACATTCTGCTTTTCCTTTTCCCGGCGGGTCTCTACTTCTGCTTCAAACGGTTAACAGATGCTACGATATTTATTGTCATGTATGGTCTCACAAGTATGTACTTTGCTGGTGTCATGGTCCGGTTGATTCTCGTCGCCACACCTGCTGTTTGCCTTATTAGTGCAATCGCAATTTCTGCCACCGTGAAGAATTTGTCACAGCTTTTGTGGACTAATAAGAGCAAGGTTTCCCAATCTGGTTCTTCCAAAGGAGCTAGTGGCACAAAGGCCTCCTTTAAGGTGAGGTCTATGGTGTTTTCTTCTAGTTAATTTCTCTTTCTTTCTATACCCCCCATGGTGTGTTTGCATTGTTATGATACTTGTTGCCGCTGCTGCTATTTTACAACTATTTCATCATTTCTGCTAAAAGAACCGAACTTTGAGAAATATTATCTTCAGTTGCTGGTCAACTTCCAATGCTGAAGTTTGATATCTGTAGTAATTGCTAGGACAGCTAAAAGCCAACATGTATACAGCCACAGCTCCTGGGGATTTCTGTAATGAGAAACTCTTGGCATGTACTGAGAGCATGTGAAGTGAGCATTACCCTTGTAATTAGGTGTCTCGACTTGGAAACTGTCTATTTCAGCTACTTATTAGCCTTTTTAAGATACTTTACTCTTCCTCTCCTGGTTGATCTTTTGGAATAATGTTGCTCATTTTGAATATAAAACAGGGTTCACTTGACCAGTCCCAGCCATTTCAGAAAAACGGGGCAATTGCATTGCTTCTTGGTATCTTATACTTGCTAAGCAAGTATGCCACTCACTGTACATGGGTTACTTCGGAGGCCTATTCATCTCCTTCGATTGTGTTGGCTGCGAGGGGTGCCCATGGCGGTAAGGTCATCTTCGATGATTACCGCGAGGCATACTTTTGGCTCCAGCAGAACACTCCTACAGACGCTAAGATTATGTCATGGTGGGATTACGGTTACCAGATTACCGCCATGGGAAACAGAACGGTTATTGTTGACAACAATACCTGGAATAATACACATATTGCAACAGTTGGCCGTGCAATGTCATCTTATGAAGACGAGGCATATGAGATAATGAGAGAACTAGATGTGAACTATGTCTTGGTTGTTTTTGGCGGAGTTACTGGCTACTCGTCTGACGACATCAACAAGTAAGTGAATGCTGAATCCTTAATTTGTTCAAGCAACATTTGTTTTGTCATGTTTTAATCAGTTATCTGAGATCAGTGTCTGTGAAACATGGTCTACTTTTCTTTTGTAATGTCGATATTGTACCGGACAGTCATAGTTCTTGCTTGAAGCTCTGCACTTTCAAGCATACATCCTTGTGGTTGGTTATGTTTTGTTTCTAACTAACATGGATTTTTTATAATAGGTTTTTGTGGATGGTGAGAATTGGAGGTGGAGTATTCCCAGTAATTAAGGAATCTGATTACCTTGTCAATGGTGATTATCGGGTTGATAAAGGTGCTGCGCCCAAGATGTTGAACTGTCTCATGTAAGTTATGTTCTTCGTTTACTCTTGTTAGCTGCTACAAATTCCTCTTGTTTACACCTACAGTTAGAACATATGGTTCGTTCGACATAAAAAAATTCAGCTATCTATGAATTTTTGAACTATAATGTCCATAAGTACCTGAACATGATAATGGTAAATGTTATTGAAAATTTGAAACTGTCACATCTGACTGTTTCAGTCTGTAGTCATAATCTTATGATAATTTTGTTTTCCAATCTGGACAAGTACCTTCAATAATACCTCATTTACCACCTGCACCAATACAACAGCATAACTTACTGGTTTTTTCTGAACTGTGTTGGTAGGTATAAGCTGTGCTATTATCGATTTGGCGAGCTCATGACGGAATATGGAAAGCCAACAGGGTAAGTTGAAATTCATACCCAATGTTACCAGATGTTTGTAGTTTATGCATGCACTTTCCTTGTTGGTTCGTTTTGCAATTTGTTCAAGTAAGATAAGAATCTAGTAGATAGAAGATTCGATTTCTCTGTAGACCATGTTTTGCCTTTCGATTAGCTCCATTTCTCTTACTTGGTAAGTAATCAATTATAGACATCTCCCAGCAACTCGAGTTATTGGGATAGTAGCACGGTTCTTAACACTGCTTACTAATTGCCCGAATCAAACCAACTAGCTTGATTTGATTGACGTTCATGCTGTATACACTCATTGTTTACTTCCGCTCCGTTCAAAATCACGAGTTTTTGGGATAGTAACGGTTCTTCACACTACCAACTAGCTTGATTTGATTGACCTTCATGCTCTATACGGTCATTGTTTACTTCCGTTCTGTTCAAAATCATCGCCGTGTCCTACAGGTACGACAGGGCGAGAGGAGTGGAAATCGGGAACAAGGACATAAAGCTGGAGCATCTCGAAGAGGCATTCACAACAAGCAACTGGATCGTTCGGATATACAAGGTGAAGCCACCAAACAACAGGTGGTAATAAAAATGTCTCATAATTTAGAGCTTTAGCAGCACAGCAGCAGCAGACCAGAATAGAAGAACAAAAGAAAAAGAGAGCTCAGACTTAGAAAAAAAGAGAGTTTTTGAAGAGAGAGCAATTAGTAGAAGGGAAGTGAATTTTGAGGCTTGTTTAAAATTCAACTCTAGGGTTTTACTTTTTGACTTTTTTGTTACGTTTGGGGAGAATTTGGATTGAACTGCTAGTGGGTTTCATTTTGGGTATTATTGTGTAATTTAATATTTATTAGGGGTTGATCTGTTAGTAATGAGAATATAAGGTGATGCTGTGGTAGTGTTAGCCGCCTTTTCATATAGCTGGGACTTAGATTCCCGTTCATGGAAATACTTGATCAGATCAATCGAATTTCAGCCGTTGGATTAGAATGTTTAAAATATCGGGTAATTGCCGGGCCAAACCGACCCGGGAAATTCCCGTTCATTAGAATGGGGTATCGGGTAAATCTGCTACCCATCGGCCGGTCAACCCCAAACTTTCTACATCTAGATCGCAAAAAGATTTTCAAAGCATTAGAGTTTCGAAGTGAACAATGGACTGCTCGATCGATGAGTTCATAAAGTGAAGAACTTAATGACCGAAGGAGAAATTGAGGATGATTCGTTAAACATAGATGATATATTGTGGCTAATACAACATCATTTCATATCGGGTTGGGTATGTGGCGGATATCTTCAAACTTGCCCCCACCCGTTACCTACTCTAATCGGGTATCAGGTTTTGCCCGTACCCAATCAACGGGTAATTCCCGCCCAAATCAACAGAATTTCGGGTGGGTACCCAATTTCCGAATACTAATTAGCAAGTCTAGTTCCCAGACCTTCCTCTCCTTCCAAGGCGGTGCAATTGTTACAGATATCTGCTGGTTCCTGAGGGCTTCTTCTTCCCTATGCCTCTTGACGGTTCCCCGAACGGTAAACAGAGCTGCCCATTTATGTGCCGCGACAAGCTCTCCGATGTCTCCCGAGCCGTCGGGTGGTAAACCTGTCGGCTTGGGTAGATAATTAGGATGTATGCATGATTATCTCTCGGTCTCCTACGCGAGTTACCTATTGGCACACAAAAAAAGTCTGGTTGAAGCACAGTTAAAACAGTAATTGTATCGAAATTACATCTAATCATTTGAATATAAGTGATTCATGATCGAATTGATCGGTTCGGTTTCCGAAATGACTTTATAAACATGCGGTATTATATATATATATATGGTCCCAAGTTCCGACATCTTTGTACGAACATGGTCCATAGATGGCTTCTCTTTTCGTTGGTCTCTTCATTTGCCTTTTGGGCCAAAATTGAACTTATCGACAAACATCTCTCATTCATAAATATTTATTAGCTTTGCAAGTTTCAACATATTCCAAAACCTATGGAAAATTATGGCTTCAACGGTCAATAATAATGTTCTTCTTATTCTTTATCTAATATTAAATTAGTAAATTGAAATCTATTTGGATTCTATAAAAACCATATCTAAATATATAACATATAAATGCATGGGAAAATAGCACTTTAGCCCCCTCTACTTTGCCAACTTAACAAATAGCTCCCTCCTACTTTGACTACTTTGCCGTTTTGGTCATTCCGTTTCAACTTTCGCATTCTTACCATTAAATATGGACACATCCACACATCAACAGAGAGAGATATCAAAGGTAGGAGATCAAGAGTTAGTTAGGGAGGTAATTTGGGGAAGGATCACGAAGAGTATGGTGAAATACGAATGATTTTAAAAAATCACATTTATTTGTCGATTACATCCTATCTAACCATATATATATACGTATATTCCTGATTAAAAAACACTTAGTAAGCTAATACGTGGCTATTGGAGCTAACGTGGTGTATTGAATGCTCATCAATTAACTCACGAATACCGAAGTTGGAACGGAAGGACCCAAACGTCAAAGTGGTCAAAGTAAGAGGGGGTAAAACGAGCGATTTATAGTATATGAGGCTATTTGTTAAGTTGGCAAAGTAGAGGGGGGCAAAGTGTTATTTTCCCTAAATGCATTGTTCATTTGTTTTAAGGTCAATTATTAACCACTATGAATAGTTGGTAGTGTGGTCAACGAGATTAAAATACACGGAATATTACTTAATTTTTATTTTATTTAAATAAATCACAGAATTATCTTAATTTATCGAATACCAATGAATTTGTATTTATGTTTTGTACTAGTTTTATCTATTTATTTGGCGAAATGATGATGGACATGGACGAAGATGGTCCAATCACCAATAACTTATTCAGTCGCCAACTTGAAAGTTTTACCCCATGACTTAAAATAAGATGATCATAATCTCTTTCCTCGTATCGCCAACTTGACTGGCCAGACCTATTGTAAATGACTTGAGTTTGTGCATATGATAACTTGATATGGCAGGCTCACGAGCTATGTGATTTAATACATGACTGGAAAGTTTGCTTTGTGAAGTTCAACTAGTTCGGCTCGTGAACATCCTTAGGCATCGAAGAGTTTTTCTTCAATCAATTTAGATTTAGTTTAACTTGTTATAGATTATATCTCATGTTCGGCTCGAAGTCGTTTGTCTACTTGTCTTACACGAGTCGAGGTCCAACCTCTACTTAGACACGGTTGGTTTACGTGTCTTGAACTCGGTTAGATATTGTACTAGAATAGCTACCAGAATCAAAATAATTAGATACTTTGAGCGAGTTTTCAAGTCTAACAAATGGACGTAAACTCCAAATTTGCGACCACGACCTAAAAAGGTCCACCTTCAATTCCGCCATTGACTAGAATTCCTAATGAACTCGATCTCGAACTGATCAAATATTATAACTCAAATCGAACACGAGTCAATGTTTGATTCGGGTGAAAACTCGATTCGATTCGACTCATCCATACACATAATTTGGAATTGGAATTAATTAAGGGTATAAAAATATTTTAAAAATTAAAAAAATAAAATAATAGAATCAATTCACTAGGCAAGTAATTAGTAATATATGGATAACACCGTAACCAGAAGAAGCCTTCCTTTGCCACGCACGGTAGCTATCAGTCTGACGTGGATCACGCACGTGGTCTTTAAACAATCCAACCCACTTCCCGACGTTCACCGGACGGTGACTCCGGCGGTGGCCCGGCTGTGACAATACGACAGCGTTCTGACGGCGACAGCTGATGAATTAATAATTTTGATTTTTTTATAGAAAGAAAAATACATATTAAATATTCAATATAACTATGGTTTGAGAAGAATATCTATATATCGGAAAATCCTATATACCGTGCTATGCGAGATATATTGATATTATGAAGGATAATTTGTGATATGATTGGTTGGAGTAGTGTTATTTCGATAAGCGGTGAATTATGATGGCAAATGTGAATGGGCCCAAATATCCTCATTTTTTAGAGTTTTATATTAATATCTTCTCCTCATTTTTATCCTTTTTTATCGAGACCAAATCGAAGAAGATAAATTATTTATTGTCGCGCTCTGCTTTCATTTCCAATCCACCAGATGAGGTAGGCACTAGTAGAGGTGATCGATCAATTTCATGAAATGACTGGGTTCGAAGTCGGATTTTCGACCCTAGAATGCCACAACAAACAAAATTAGGGTTTCATAATCGCAAGCCAATTCATTTGAAGAAGGGAGTAGGAATTGATGAACGACATACCTCGAAATTCAATGAGTTTTTCCATAAATGGCTGATTTGAAGTCGGATTGTCAATGAACAGAGTCGTGACAGACATCCGCGGAGTTGGGGAAATGAAAGAGTGGATAATTTTTTTTGAAATTTTGGTTATTACTTATTAGAGTTGATGGTAGTGTAACTAGTAGTCTTGTCTGAATTAATATTAATATCACACTCAAACTACTCACGAAGAAAAGTGAATATCTTATAAGTGATATTAGTATCGCTTTTAGCCCTAGATATCATGATATCCGAGACAGATATACAATAAATATCATAATATCTCAAATATCAATTTAATATCACTGCAACCAAACCGTTACACAATTCTTCGATATCTATTGGGATCTTATGAGTAAATTATTTCCGTTTATTGTTACTAAGATGTCACGTTTACTTATCACAATTTTGCTAATTTATTTGTTAGAAAAAAAAGTATGTTTTAATTTTTTAAAGCTATTATTAATTTATTATTAATAATTAATTATTGCTTTTAAATTTTGGCCAATAAAACAACTCCCCACGAGGCAACGTAGCATATTAATCAATAACACAAAACAAATGGTGGGCACTATAAACACCTAACACATTAAGTTAGGGCCACATATGAGTCAAAGTTGACTTTAGCTTGCTTTTGAATCAAATTCTATTTATTTAATTCTTAGGAGAGTTCGGTTTTACAAGTTCGATTTCGAGTACTGAAATTTGTGTTAGAGTTTGATTTGGCTCGAGTTAAGCTCGTTAATGATTTCGACGAACAAAGTTTAAGTAAGACATTACTGGCTAAAGATTGTTTACCGATTTCTGAGCCTAGTTAGAAATTATTGCTAAGACTCGATCAATCGACAACTTATCCTACATTCATTTGTTGTTCATTTTAGCACTCACTCACTAGTTTACTAAGTTACGTAGAATAGTAGACAAGATTTAATAAAAAAAATAACACAGAGTGATATTTTTTGTCCAAAATGCCAAAATCAGATAAGCCATTTGGCTAGGCAGCGTCATGCCACCAAGCTAACGCTGCCTTTATGAGTGGCATCTCATGAGATATAAATATATAAAGTGACAAAGTGCTTTGAGAAACTTTGCCGCTCTATTATATATTTATATCTCATAAGATGTCACCCAGGTAGCGGAACTCCTAATCAAAGCATCTCACAAACCTATAAAGACAAATCAAACACTCAACTAATTCAATCTTGACTCATTGAATATTACACAATTTGTTTCGAGTTTTTCCGAGTCAAACCTCGAGCCGCTCAGCTCGAGCCAACCCATTGACCAACCTATCAAAAACTCCATCCTTTGGAGCACTTGCAATTCATAGGACAAGATAGTTTCAAACATTTTATTTACATAAAATCTTCAAATTCCGATAAAAAAGAAACAAATAGTACCATGGGGACCAATTCGTAATTAGTTATACCACACAAATAAATAATTAAAAAAGAAATAATAAAAAAACGGAAATAGCTACTTCACGTTTTTCATTTCTAATTAAATCCCTTCCCAACTCTGTACCTTTCTCATTTTCCTTTCCCCTTTCTCTCCTCTCTCTCTCTCTCCTCTCTCAGCTCAGCTACCATCGCCATAACCGTAGCCGCCGCCGCCTCAGATTTTCCTCCTTCTTCTTTATCCACCCGCACGAAACAGAGACGTAATTCTGAATCAGCCGCGAAGCTTTCTTTTCATCTATGGAGAGGGATTTCATGGGACTGTTAGCTGGCTCGAAGCGCCTGAGTTCCGTTACAGTGAAGGACGAGCAATCCGCCGCCGTCGCCGGATTCAACGATTCCGGTACGTTTTCTCCTCTTCTTAATTCTACAGAGTTGAATTTTTCCGATTCTGTTTGGCTGGCTCAGGCTTTTTTTTTACTGAGCGCGGTAAAATCTGATGTGTGCGATGAGTTGTGATTTATATTTTTTTACTGTTTTTTTTTTAATCTGTGTAATTTTTTTTTACTGAGGTCGACCCGAAAAGCATGTGGGGAATTTTTATTTATTTATTTTCCTTTTTCCCAGGAATAAAAACAAACTAGTGGTGAAACCGATGGCCCCCGAATCTAGCGTCAATAAAAACCGACTGGTACAAAAATACGTTTACAGATACAGTATTTGTACGGTGAAAATACGTGTATGCGTTTGGGATAAAATATAAAAAAGGAAATGGAAAATAGAAAATAGGGAATATGTCGGTCAATTATTGTGCACATGGCAGAAATATTTAGGCAGCGAATTGTCAAATTAAAAAAAAAAAACGTTAGGAAACGTTTATAATTTATAATGGGAAAATAACACTTTCGCCCCTCTACTTTGCCAACTTAACAAATAGCCATATACTATATATGGCTCTTTATCTCTATATATGACTCTTTTTATCCCTCGTACTTTGACTAGTTTGCATTTTCGGTCCTTCTATTCCAATTATTGTCTTCATGGTACTATTTGATGTGCATTCAGTACAACACGTTAGCTCTAATAGTCATGTATTAGTTTATTAAGTGTTTTTTAATTGAGAATATAAGTATATATAATTAGATAGGATAAAATTGACAAATAAAACGTATGAATAAAAAATATTTCATATTTTATCATATTCTTTGCGATACCTTCTCAATTTATCTCTGTGATCAACTCTTAGTGCCCTACTTCCAATATTTTTCTCTGTCGGTCTGCAGACATGTGTCCAGATTCAATAGTTGAAATGGAAGGACCAAAATGCAAAGCGATTAAAGTAGGAGGGTACAAAAAGTAATTTATAGTATAGGGATTATTTGTTAAGTTGACAAAGTAGAGGGGTCAAAGTGTTATTTTTCCTTAATAATATTTAATTTTTAATAATATATGATGTGGCATGTGGGGGCGATGATAACGTGCGCATAGAGAGTGCGTAAATTAGCTCACATGCAAGTGTGGGGGGCAGGCAAAGGGATATTTAGGAACGGTGTCGTTTTTCGTGTGTGGGCCTTTAGTTTTAGTTGGTGGCTGTGAAGGTTTGGTGTGGAAAGCATGCTGTGATTCTCACCTTTATTTTAATTAATTATTTATTTATTTTGTTTTTATTTGAACGACATTATCCTCTTTGTTTGATTGGTCTTATTTTATTAAAATATTTTTATAAGCTAAAGTTTTTTTCTATTATGTTGACAAGTCATTCATTTGGGGAAATATTAAAATAAAAGGGTAAGATAAGGTTCATTTTAGTAGCATGTACATGAAGACCATGACCAATTAACAAAACATTATTTTTCTATGGTTTTTTTTTACTTGACTAGTTATCTTTTGCTTCTCAATTTCTTGTTAAGTTGAGTCATTGAGTGATTTGGAGAGACGTTGTTGTCCGGTCACGACCATGGTACAGAACTCCATGGTCGTGATTAGACAAAATCCCAGTACTAAGGTTGTCACGATCGTGATACAAGCATCAGCTCCTGACTAGTTACGATCGTGATACCTAATCTCAATAGAGAAACCTCAAACAAAGGGTAGAGGCTATGACAACATGACGCCAATGGCTAAATTAGGATGGTCAGAGACTTTGTGCGTGGTTTTCAAATTTAAAGATTAAGGATGGGACATAAACTACAACTCCGAGAGATTTACATAGAAATTTGTTGCTTTAAGACGGCAGGATCTTGGACGATGGTGTAAGAAATCACTGATACTTGATCTAGTGGTATTTTTATGTGGATTCTATTTGTCGTTGTAAGATTCCTACTCAAGATCGCTACAAATCCTTTTTGAGCAACTTCAGGACAGACCGTCAATGGTCCATCTATAGGTGGTATCGTTGGTCCACCCTAGCTCCGCCATGGCTCACTAGGTGGTCACAAGGTTCGACTAGGAAATGTGTGTGGACAAATTTCTCCCCTTCAGTTTTTAATGAGTACTACAAATGTGACATATATAAAAAAAAAGATTGAATAAATAAATAAATAAATAAAACGGAGTGGGGCCATGTTAGGTTTGTCTTGAAAAAGAGATCTCTATGTATTAATCGACTAAATGTTTTGAGGTTGAATGGTTGTGCTAGACAGGCTGATCTTGAAATGTGAACCCACATCGTGCAAAAATTGAATATTTCTCCCTTAGCTTAACGTTTCATATTGATAAATTTTTTTAGGGAAAATAGCACTTTGCCCCATTTACTTTTCAAACTTAACAAATAGCCCCCTATACTATAAACAGCTCTTTTTACCACTCCTAGTTCGACTACTTTGACGTTTGGGTCCTTTCGTTTTAAATTTCGTCTTCGTAACGTTAATTGGTGCGTATTCAGTATACCACACTAGCTTCAATAGCTATGTATTAGCTTACTAAGCATTTTTTCCATTGAGAATATAAGTATATTTAATTAGATAGGATGAAATCGATCAATAAAATATGTGATTTTAATTAAAACCCTCAATTTACCTCTCTAACCAACTCTTCGTCTCCTACCTCTGATATCTCTCTTCGTCGGAGGATGCGGATGTGTCCCAATTTAACGTTACGAAGATAAAAAGTTGGCACGAAAGGATCCAAACGAGAAAGTGCTCGAAATAGAGGGTAAAAAGAACAATTTATAGTATAGGGGACTATCTGTTAAGTTGGCCAAAGTGGTATTTTTTCTTTTTTTATATATTTCAGATATTTAATTAATAGAACTATTTTCTTTCTAAATTTTGGGAAATAATATAAAAAAGGCAGCACCTTAAGAAAGAAGGAAGCATCACCTGGTACACACAACGTGAGAAATAAAGAACTGCTTTGTACTGTTTAATAATTGATTAATGGGTCCCCTTTAAAAAAATTAGGGTTCTTTTGTTTTTGAACATGAAGATTAATTAAACAACTGTTTGCATGACGTGGGTGAACAATACATTATTGGTTTTTAGTTGCATTTGGTAAAGTGCCTCTTATCATATCAAGATTGGACTTTCAAACTATATAACATGTGAACATATTATTTCATTGTTTAAAAATCAAAAGCAATGCTTTTTATATCATTGTTTAGATTGCTGGGTGGCTACTCTGGGCAGGTGCAACCTGCTGCTTTTTGCTATTTTAATGTGTTATATGGCTCTTAGTTTGTTATAGGTTAAGGCCATGTTTGGTATAAGGATTTGGGAAGAGGGATTTTGATTTGGATTACATAGCATGTATAGGTAAGATTTCATTGCCTGATATCACAAGGATTTGTGTGTATTTGAGGATTAAATAGCATATAAGCATGGTACTGGGAACAACAAAAAGCAAAAGGATTTACTAAACATGGTATTCAAACCAAATCTCTGAATACCAAACATGACCTAAAGAAGTTGTTTAGTAGCACACGGCTTGTTCATCATTATCATATTGCAACCAGTTGAGATGTATGCTTGTAGCCTTTAATAGATGGTGGTTACCCTTTTCACTTGAGGTTGAATTAGCTTGCCTGTTGTATAAGGGCTCGTTTGTTTGACTGTATTATTTTATTTTGATTCCAAGTTCTGAAATGAAGTACCTGGATCCTTATGAATATTATAATCCAAAGATTCCTTCTGTTATGGTTTCAGAACGTGCCATTTTCTTTTCTCCATGAAAGGAAAAATAAGAGCTTTCTAGTTTTTTTTGCTCATGTGATTGTCAGATAGTGATTACTTAAATGTGAACTAATCAAGTTTCTTTGCTGTCAATGTCCAATTTCTGCCCCCAAATGTTGACTGTCTTAGGTTATTTGTTTCTTATACTTTAGGTGGTGCTTGTGTCCTTATTTAATTAGGGTTTAGTTTAATTAATCAACTTGTTTGCTATATAGTTTATTAAGATGGGATCCTAAGCTTGAGATGATATAAGAGGGGAGTTAGTTACAACGGCTAAGGCATTGTTCTTTCTTCTGTAGCAGTGACTATGAGGAACCCAGGAGGAGCTCATCAGTGGTCGTTTTCGAACAAGGTTTCTGCAGTTCCACAGTTCTTGTCATTCCAGACTGCTCCTGAAGAGAAACCAAGGAAGAATGTTTTTGATCCAATAGCCTCTTCTAACTATATGTCTATCTCAAGTGCTGATGCTTTTGATTCCACCACTAAAAGAGGCTCTGCGATGCAGGTATGGTGTCGTAACTTCATCGATTCGTTATATACACAGTTTTTTCTGATGTTTGTCGATAGTAGTTCTGCTTTCATTTCTGATACGGAGATGCTGTTACAATGACGAAGAGTTGTACATAGAGCGGTAGTGTTTTAGTTTTTACAATGTCAAAAACCGTTTGCATCCCAATAACTCGAGTTGCTGGGATGCAACGGTTCTTGACATACAATGACATTGTCTCTTATCTTTCAAGGTTTGGAAGCATATATGAGAACATTGCTGCCCCTCTTTTTTCTGCAGAGAAATTGGTTTAACGACAGAGAAGCTGGAAGCCATCGAGCAATGACAGGTCGTCCGGTGCAGCACATCGATGCATTCCCGGTTGGCAGTAACAAGGATATCAGAATGTTCCCTTTTTCCAACCAGAGAAATCAACAAGTGGCTGTTTCTCTTAGCACTCCTATACTGCATTCCCATTTTGCTTCATCCTCTGCACAGAGCGGGTTTCGAAACTCGATCAGCATAAAACAGCAACCTCTTGGTGGAGTTCCAGTAACAGCACCAGTTTCTGCTGTTCCTGCCACAACGAGCTCCGTCATTGGTACTACCGAGCTTAGGTAAGTAGATGTGCTTTGACATGGTCTCATTCGCAGATGAAACATAGGAGAAAGGCACTGAAATGTTTGTTGTTATTGTACTTGCAGGAACAGCCCTAAGGTCTCTGGTTCTCCAGCCCAGTTAACCATCTTTTACAACGGTTCTGTGTGCGTGTATGATGACATTTCCCTGAAAAGGTACTTAACACTCTTTACTCCATTTGTTATAGATTGACTGTATCAATGTATAATGCCCACAACAAACACTAGATTTGAATGTTCATGCTATCGAAAATCACTGTTCATTGTGCAATTAATCGCATATCATGGTCGTTATCTTCTATTCATGAGCTTGCAGTATCAAAAAATGGCTTAATCGAGTTTATGGGTTGGTTGTTTGTATCGTATTTGTTGCGGATTCGAGTCTGTACATTATTTTCAGGTCCTTAGGCTTTGCTAAGTTCAATGATTTTATCTCTACAAAGCACGAAAACCTGTCGAAAAGTAGTGTTCTTAGTTCTAATGGCTTGCATTCATCTCCAGGCACAAGCTGTGATGTCGATGGCCAGAAGTGGGTCACCATCAGTGCATAACAAGACAGCTTCACCTTCAACTTTCAAAATGCAGTCCGAAATCCGCAGCCCTCTTCTTTCCATAGATCATCATCACCTTGTTGGGAACAAATCCTGTAACACCACCCCTGCTGGTTCAAGCATGCCGAGTGCCATTTCAGTAAGCTCGAGTACCAGCAGCGAATCTGGAACGACCAAGTCTCGAGTAGGATCATCCAGCATCTCTCATGCCGAGCCTTCCTCTTCTAAGCAAATCAGTTCCTCAGTAGCAGCTTCAGTAGCTACTCTACCTCTTTCAGGTACATGAACGATTTCAGTTATTTACAAGTCTGTTGGTTCCATTAAGCAGCATTACAAGAACTAGAGACAAAGATAACTAATCCATTGCAGCCATTGCAGCAGGTCTTCCTCAGGCTCGTATACCTCAGGCTCGCAAAGCATCCTTGGCTCGGTTTTTGGAGAAGCGAAAGGAAAGGTACGCGTTACTCGATTTTCATTTCAAAGTCCTGTTCTTTCGGTGTAGAATTTCGACACTTACTAGCAACATAGACAAATTAGCGTGTAGTTTTGTCAAGAACCGTTGCATCCCAACAACTGCAACTATTCATGACATGGTATTAGAGACTTTGACCAACAAGAGGCCAAAGTTTCGAATCCCGATAACTACCAATCTGTGTATAAAGGCTTACTGAAGCCTCTGTGGCCCCCAATCTTTCCATCTCTCTCGATGTTTCGAACGCTTTTAACATCATATCGGTCGTAGAAACAGTACCATATGGTTCATTTGTGTATCGATTTCGTTTGCGTTACAGGGTGACGAGTTCATCGCCATACGCCATGGGGAAGAAATCTGGGGAAGGAGATGTATGTGCCTGAAGACTCTGCAGAAACAATCTCAGAAGAATGAAATCATCAGTTCATTCTCCCAACAAATTTTCCATCCTCAAGAGCTCAAATTCTTATATAGACTTATAGATGTTCTTCTATTTGTTATTATATGATCATACAGTCAGCATTCAGCTTCATTCTTTTTAGACACTATATAACATATATATAGACTATAGAGATCATATTTGTTGCTGCTATATATGACAGTATAGAACGAGTCGAACCGAGTCGAGTCAAATCGAGTCGAGTTATGTTCGATCTTTTATATGTAAAGCTGATCACTTGGAATCAGTCTTTTCTTTTTTTGTATTGTTTAGATTATTCCATGATGTTGTAATATTATTAGTGAATTGTTTAAATTGGGAATTGTTATAATTATTTTGATCTCCAAATTAAACTCTTTTATCTTTGTAATGTGACTGTGTTATGTATCATATGAACCGTTGCATCTCAATAACTCGAGTTGTTGGGAGAGAGTCCTGAATGGATCTTATATTATTTACTAACAATGTGAAATTGATGTTATATACGATCAGCTTGATTTCATGGAATGTGAATCTTTTGGCTTATTAATAATGCTTGACGAGTCGAATTTGAATTCAACTCGGTTTGACTTGTTAACGATTATTAATGAGCCAAATTCAAATGCAACTCGAGCTAGATTGAAAGGGGTATTCCGGGACTGGAAGTAGCGTGGACTGCTTGCGCTAGGAACATTGTGCTACAACTTGATTCTAAGGCGACTATCGCTCTGTTACTTGAAGAAGGTGATGTCTCACATCAACATACGGCCTGGGAGATACTCCCGTCAGAAAATTAAGAAAATATTTAGAGAAGGTAACCACACTACAGACTACTTAGGTATACTGGATATGACCTTCCTCTTGATTGGCGCATCAATTAATA
Organism: Linum lewisii; assembly: GCA_034768395.1. Lineage (NCBI taxonomy): Eukaryota > Viridiplantae > Streptophyta > Magnoliopsida > Malpighiales > Linaceae > Linum > Linum lewisii. The sequence continues at coordinate 1,668,734 of CM068300.1, read as the reverse complement.
TTACAAAGACAAAAACAAAAACGGAATGACTCAAATGGCAAAGTGATCAAAGTAAGAGGAGTAAAAAGAGCAATTTTTAGTATAAGAGGCTATATGTTAAGTTGGCAAAGTAGAGGGGGCAAAGTGCTATTGAGTAATATAAACCCTTATTGTATTGTTTGCTCTTATCTCAACATTGCATTCGTTTTCAAATAGTAAAACTCATTCTTCTTGTGTCAAGTGTCAAAGTAAATGAATAAGGTTAGCTAAGATGATGACACGTGTACACATTGCATGCCCTCCAGGACTTGGAATCTTCTTCACATCTGTCCATATTTCACACTCTCTCTATCTAGTTAACCAATCCTTTCTGTTTGTTACAACCCAACCGGATCAACCAGTCGTGTTAACCCGGTTTGGTTCATTTCATACGTCCCGGAATTATAGGACGGATTACAGACTCATCCTAAAATTTTAATTCGTTGCAAAGTGGTTCTATTACTATGAAACGGACTTCATAGTAGTCCTAATAAGGTCATTGATATACTTTTCCAGCTATTTTGCCATGTCGCCGCCATTGACATGTGTCATTCGAAAACTAAATCTAGTATGTTATATTGATGTAATTAAGTTATTAATTGTCTAGTGCGATTGAACTTGAATCTCCAAAGTTTAATCATATCGTGAGGCAACAACGTATCCAAAATGAGTGAGTTAAAGACACTGTATCGAACTGTTTAAAGTTCAAAATGCATTGAACCGCGTGTAAAAAAAATTCACTAATAAACACTTAAATATACGAAAATTTACATATTGGTAAAATTATGTACTCGAAAATGAGTTGGATCCCGTGACTCGGCGGGTGGCCTTCTTTTTGCCACAGATATTTCTTACCCAGGTATAACTTCTTCTTTTTTATTGGAACTGCTGGCTATTAGGGACGCTTGTGCGCTCTACCACTCGATGTCTTGGAGGGAGGTGGACATAGAGGGGGATGCTACTCAGATTCAGCAGGTGGTCTACCTTCGTCAAATGATAGCCCGTGAAAGAGGTACCCTCGTTGCAGACATTGTCCATTTTTTGGAGGCTCTTTCTCGACTAAGATTGATGACGGCTCCTCGTCAATTCAATATAGCAGCTCATTATATGGCTCCTCAAACGCTTCGTTGCCTCTATAGTCATGATGTGGTAAACCTTATGGCTTGGGTGAACACTTAATATCTTGTTGTTGTTTGGTTGTCTCCTTCTCTCCTGCGTTGTCTATCGAAAAAAAAAGTTGGACCGTAGTCTAGAGAGCCGACCCACGAAATCGAAACCCATTGTTGCCCGGTTCGATTCTAACAACATTGCTTATAATACTACACCTTCATTCCCCCACATACCAAATTAACAATAACTAATGTCTGACCACCGCCCCACCGTAGGCTCTCCACGCCCGACCCGCCCACCCACCGCCCCATCACTAACCACCGCCGCCACCGCCGCCTCCCATCGCACCACCACCTCCTCCTCCCCCACCCACCCATTCACCGCCCTCCTCCGCCGCCTCCAATCCTTCATCCAACGCCATGCACCTGGCAACACCGCCTCCACCCAACTCATCGGCCTCCTAACCCTCCTAATCACCGGCTCAATCCTCCTCCTCCTCACCGGCGCCACCGTCACCGTCTTCGTCCTCTCCCTCATCTTCCTCACCCCGATCCTCATCGTCTTTAGCCCCATCTGGGTCCCCGTCGCCACGCTCCTCTTCGTCCTCGTAGCCGGGTTCCTCACCTTCGCCGGATTCGTGGTCGCCATGGTCGGCGGGCTGTCGTGGGGGTACCGGTACTACCGAGGGATGAACCCAGTTGGATCAGACCGGTTCGATTACGCGAGGGAAAGAATTTATGATACGGCTGGGGTTGTTAAGGATTATGCTAGGGAGTATGGTGGGTATTTCCAGAGTAAGGTGAAGGATGCTGCTCCTGGTGCTTGATTCTTCAGAGATTTGCTCTGTTTTTTTCTTGCTCTTTTTTTTTTTGCTCTGTTTTTTTCTTGTTCTTGGTGGGTTTTGAGCTCTGTTTAATTTTGGGTGGCTTCTAACATTGAATTAGAATTAGATTTGTGTTCCATTGTTGAATCTTGTCTCTATCTATCCTCTGCGGATCTATTGCATCATCTGAAATTAAATTTCCGCCATCTTCAACCGTGAAGTATGAGAGTAACAATCAAAATCCCATCGAAATAATCGTCAAATCTGGTGTGATTGTATTGGATTGTGATGATGATCAATTGATTGATGGAAGATTGAGGTTGATCTTAGTGCTGCGTTCTTGTCTCGTCTGGATAATCGCCGGAGCTGAGCTCCGATCTTCTTACACTTTGCTGGTTTCGTCTGCGTTTTGGTCTTTGAGTTACAGTATTCGGTTCTGTAATTTTCAAGTTGGTTTCTTATACCATTGATTCCTTTGCAAATTAATCATTTCTGCCGGTGAGTAGATTTGGGCTCAAGTAGATTTTGTTCATTATGGATTATGGATCTCAAGTCATCGCTCCTTCTTTGCCTCAAATTTTCTCACGTTCTCTTCTAAGCCTGCAGGAAGCCGTGTATGAATACCCGGTGTACTTGTCAAATCAAATTAGGTAAGTTGACATACACATGGTAGTGAATTCGCCAAATACCTAAGTGCTAGAGGCGATCCTTCAGCAATGATTTGTGGTGCGTCGTGTTGAAGTTTGACATATGGTGTTACATAATAGCGCAGGCACCATTAATAAATCCACCATCGGCCAATCTTGCGCATTGACGATTGTATTCCCTTGTATCGATCACTGATGATTGTGATGTTTGCCCGGTTAGTTACGTGTTTTTATAGCATTTACATGGACCACTCCCAATTGACGTTGTCCTTTTGATCAATTATGGCGTACGCTCAATTGCACGATCCGATGTACTCCATCAAACGTACTAGTTATCAACAAAATTTGCTTGTACTTGCCCGTGAGGAACGTGTCATCAATAATTATGACCCCACCGCAGTGCTTGAAAGCTTCTATGGGCCAAACGACCAAAACACACTTTTGAACATCCTTCTACCACCTGACGGATTGGTTTTAATCTCGTATTGTGTGCCGGAGTTGTGAGTTGAATAGCATTCAAAATTGTCTCGATGTTGTTGTACGATGCCACTCAGTCTCTGCACAACTTCTGGACAACATGATTCTTTCCAAATCACGTCTTCCTGTACGAAATGTTTTGATTGTACTTCTTCAGAATGCAGTCTTGCACTGTCTCCACCTTCATGCTCGGCTCCGTGCGGACGATGTTCATAACTACATCTGAGATGAGCATCACGTCAAGTTGCGGGTGAGTACGAAGTATTGTTGATCAGTTGCAAATGTGGTCGTTGTGGAGCTGTCTTAAAATCTAGAAGTCATATTTTTTGTTCAGAGTAGAACGCATCTTCCACGAACACGTGAGTTCGATGCAATTTATGACTCATTCCTTAGGGTTTGAGCTGGTGACCTTGTACTTATAGTTGCGATGACGGTTTGGCTCTTCGTTAGGGACATTTTTGGGCCAAATCTAGCGCATTTTGGGCCAAATCTAGCGCATTTTTGGGCCAAATTTAGCACATTTTTGGCCATATCTAGCGCACTTTGGGCCAAATCTAGCGCATTTTGGGCCAAATCTAGCGCATTTTTGGGCCAAATCTAGCACATTTTTGGCCAATATCTAGCGCACTTTGGGCCAAATCTAGCGCATTTTGGGCCAAATCTAGCGCAATTTTTGGCCAAATCTAACGTATTTTTGTGTCAAATCTAGCGCACTTTGGGCCAAACCTAGCGCATTTTGGGACAAATCTAGCGCATTTTTTGGGCCAAATCTAGCGCACTTTAGGACAAATTTAGCGCATTTTGGGCCAAATCTACCGCATTTTTTGGGCCAAATCTAGCGCATTTTGGAACAAATCTAGCGCACTTTGGGCCAAATCTATCGCATTTTGGCTAAATGTAGCGCATTTTTTAGGCCAAATCTAGCGTAGTTTGGGCAAATCTATCGCATTTTGGGCCAAATCTAGCGCACTTTGGGCCAAATCTAGCGCACTTTGGGGCAAATCTAGCGCATTTTGGGCCAAATCTAGGACACTTTGGGACAAATTTAGCGTTTTTGGGCCAAATATAGCGCATTATTTGGGCCAAATCTAGCGTATTTTGGAACAAATCTACTAGTGCATTTTTTGGGCCAAATCTAGCGCATTTTTTGACAAATCTATCCCATTTTTTGTGCTAAATCTAGCGTAGTTTGGGACAAATCTAGAGCATTTTGGGACAAATCTAGCTCACTTTGGGCCAAATCTAGCGCATTTTTTTGGCCAATATAGCGCATTTTCGGCCAAATCTAGCGCATTTTGAGCCAAATCTAGCGCATTTTTTTGCCAAATATAGCACATTTTTGGCCAAATCTAGGACACTTTTGGCCAATCTAGGCCACTTTGGGCCAAATCTAGCGCATTTTGAGACAAATCTAGCGCATTTTTTGGGCCAAATCTTGCGCACTTTGGGACAAATCTAGCGCATTTTGGGCCAAATCTAGCGTAGTTTGGGACAAATCTAGCGCATTTTGGGACAAATTTAGGGCACTTTGGGCCAAATCTAGCGCATTTTTTGGCCAAATCTAGCGCATTTTATGGCCAAATCTAGCGCATTTTTTTGCCAAATCTATGACACTTTTGGCCAAATTTAGGCCACTTTGGGCCAAATCTAGCGCATTTTGAGACAAATTTATCGCATTTTTTGCCAAATCTAGCGCATTTTGGGGCAAAGCTAGCGTAGTTTGGGAAAAATCTAGCGCACTTTGGGCCAAATCTAGCGCACTTTGGGCCAAATCTAGCGCACTTTTTGCCAAATCTAGCTCATTTTTGGTCAAATTTAGCGCATTTTTGGGCCAAATCTAGCGCATTTTGGAACAAATCTAGGACATTTTGGGCCAAATCTATCACATTTTTGGGCCAAATCTAGCGCATTTTGGGCCAAATCTAGCACATTTTTGGGCCAAATCTAGCACATTTTTTGGCCATATCTAGCGCACTTTGGGACAAATTTAGCGCATTTTTGCTAAATCTAGCGCATTTTTGGGCCAAATCTAGCGTAGTTTGGGAAAATCTAGTGCATTTTGGGAAAAATCTAGCGCACTTTGGGCCAAATCTAGCGCATTTTTTTGGCCAAATCTAGCGCACTTTATGCCAAATCTAGCGCATTTTGGGCCAAATCTAGCGCATTTTTGGGCCAAATCTAGCGCATTTTGGGACAAATCTAGCGCATTTTAGGCCAAATCTAGCGCATTTTTTTGCCAAATCTAGCACATTTTTTGGCCATATCTAGCGCACTTTGGACAAATCTAGCGCATTTTGGGCCAAATCTAGCGCATTTTTTGGCCAAATCTAACGCATTTTTGGGCAAATCTAGCGCGCTTTGGGCTAAATCTGGCGCAGTTTGGGCCAAATCTAGCGCATTTTTTGGGCCAAATCTAGTGCACTTTATGACAAATCTAGCGCATTTTGGGCCAAATCTAGCGAATTTTTTGGGCCAAATCTAGCGTAGTTTGGGCCAAATCTATCGCATTTTGGGACAAATCTAATGCATTTTGGGACAAATCTAGGCACTTTGGGCCAAATCTAGCGCATTTTTGGCCAAATCTAGCGCATTTTGGACAAATCTAGCGCATTTTTGGGCAAATCTAGCGCACTTTTGGGCAAATCTAGCGCATTTTGGACAAATCTAGCGCATTTTGGGACAAATCTAGCGCATTTTTGGGCAAATCTAGCGCACTTTGGGACAATCTAGCGATCATTTACATTTTTGGGCCAAATCTAGCGCATTTTTTGGGCCAAATCTAGCGTAGTTTGGGACAAATCTAGCGCATTTTTTGACAAATCTAGCGCATTTTGGGACAAATCAAGCGCATTTTTTTTACAAATCTAGCGCATTTTGGGACAAACTCTAGCTCATTTTTGGAAAAAATCTAGCGCATTTTGGGACAAATCTAGCGTATTTTATTACAAATGTAGCGCATTTTGGGACAAATCTAGCACATTTGAGACAATCTAGTGAATTTTTTTTGCAAATCTAGCGCATTATTGGACAAATCTAGCGCATTTTTGGACAAATTTAGTGTATTTTTAGGACAACTCTAGTCTAGTTTTTAACAAATCTAGTACAAAATTTTCACAAATCTAATATAAAATTTTGACAAATCTAGTACAAAATTTTGGCAAATCTAGTCTATATTTTGACAAATCTAATACAGTTTTTTACAAATCTAATCCCATAATTTTGACATGTCTAGTCAGTTTTTGACAAATCTAGTCTAAAATTTAGACAAAAAAATTGATAAATCTAGACCAGTTTTTGACAAATATAGTCACAAAATTTTGACAAATCTAGTCCATATTTTGACAAATCTAGTCCATAATTTAGACAAATCTAGTCCAAAATTTAGTCTAGATTTTGACAAATCTAATCTAGTTTTTACAAATCAAGTCCAAAATTTTGACAAATCTAGTCCAAAATTTTGAGAAATCTAGTCAAGAATTTGAAAAATCTAGTCCAAAATTTGACAAATCTAGTACTTTTTTTGACAAATCTAGTACAATTTTTTACAAATCTAGTCTAGAATTATGACAAATCTGGTCTAATTTTTGACAAATCTAGTTCAGCTTTTTACTAATCTAGTCCAAATTTTGACAAATCTAGTCGAGTTTTTGACAAATCTAGTGCAGAATTTCTGACAAATCTAATCCAGAGTTTCTAACAAATCTAACCCAATTTTTTTGACATATCTAACTCATAATTTTTTATAAATCTAACACAAAATTCATTAAATCCTAATTCACTAAGCTCTATAACACGTCAAACGTGTGATAGATTTGTAGATAAACTAAGTTATAAACTCTATTAATGTACCCTAAATAGATATTTACATTCTAACAATCAACATTAAACTATAACATCAATTCATATCAACATAATCCTAAACCCTAAACCATAAGTTTTAACGTCAATTCATATCAACATAATCATAAACCCTAAACCATGAACTTTAACGTCAAACTCATATCAACATAATCATAAGTTCACATACACTCACTATAAAATTTATGTTCGTAAAATACACTCACTATAAAATTTATGTTCGTAAATACATTACACCAGCTCAATTCGTGAATAATTATAAAATTTATGTTCGTAAATACATTACACCAGCTCAATTCGTGAATAATTATAAATTCTGTGAATACATTCACAGTTGGTTACGGGACGTTGGTTGACATCGATTATATATCATATTTAAAATCCCTCAATTCTTGACCCGATGAACCAATGACATGATAAACCCTACAAAATCAACTGTGAATCTCAGTTTCGATTCAATAGAGCCACATTTAACACAGACAGTAGTGATTCTTTTGCAATAATTTCCACAGGTCTAGAACTGTACACTACTCATTTCAAAGGAAAGCACTGAATCAAACTATACAAAGAACAAAACATGCCCTAAAAAGAAAACCAAATCTGAACTAAGAAAAACAGAAACACACACTCAGCACACAGAAATAAATGAAATTAAAAAAATCGAAAGACCGAAAACAAAAACCCGTAAACTATCTATCTACTTCTGTTGATTCCTATAGTACACTTTTTACAAGCAAAGGAGAAGGGTACGCAGTATGGCTAGCCCGAACCAACCCCACGAAATTCGACAAGCTTGCTGACGAGAACCACTTCAGTTTCCAACCCGAATGAGAGCTCCCCTTGCCGATCAATCTCGTCCCTTTGATTGACGACGCGTTTACCTTTTGATCGGTTAAGGTTATGAGGCAGCTCTCTTCCGTGTCCATTACCTGGGCCGAAAGAAAAGGGAACATCGAGATGAGAAAATGCGGAATCGTCGAGCAGAGATTAGTTTGATGAGAGCATCAGTGTCAAGTATTAGAGCATTGATAACCTTACCAGTTCAGCAATATCGTTGATCGAGCATTGTGTGTCTAGGGAGAAGTATGGGAGAGGCGAAGGTTGATCCTCATCCAGACCGAGGCTGAACTGCTTTAGGTCTTCGATGCAGATTAGTAAATGGCCTTGAACTACAAACAGTGATCTCAAATCCCACGAAGCGCCTAACCAAACAAGAGACGTTTAAGAACTGAGAGTGGTGAAGGTACAGATATGCAAAGTGCCAAAGTCTACATAATATCAACCCCACAAAAGAAGTTCCTAATGCATCTGAGTCTATTTTTCGCTACGATTACTATTAGAAGAAACCATGGTAGTAATTCGTCTACTTCAGACATGTCCTCTAGCTTATAGCAGGGTAAGAGAACACGAGAGAAGTGACCAATAAGCTATTTGTACGATCCTAATGAACATAGCCGTTGATGTCCATGATAACCAATTAGACCATATATCAAGTCAATCGATCATAGTCAACTAAGCATTTTAATACTACATATCCGTGTCACGTGTTATACCTATATACATCGAGAGGATATAAAGCCATGACAAGGATATTGGGTTTCAATAAACGTGAAGTTGCGCAAAAGAAAAGGAATTCACCTTTGTTGAAGAGCACCATTGAATATTGGTATATGCTCGTTCTTGAACCACCACATACTTGCTGTTCAAACAGCTGAAACTGAATCTGCTCCAAGCTGTCATGAATTTTCAAAACCTTATCAGTTAAATTACATAGTAGAAAACAAACATGCACCAATAAGAATGAATCCACTTGAGAATCAAGATTATTAGACATGTGGAATGCCGGAACTCGGGTTTAGTCATCTCAGGAGAAAGGGTACAAGATAGTGAACCTTCGTAATGAACAATTCTGATTTGTCGTCGAGGAACCACAGAGATCCAAGGTATAAAACAGCTTCCGCAGTTTTTCAATGCTCCTCGTCAGGAACAAGTAAGTTGTTGGCCCCTGGATATGCACCCTGATTAGCATGAACCGAAAGATGAGGAAAAGTGTTAAGGAAAACCATCAGCATCCAAATAGTTGGAAGAAACATAAGTAACTAACCTCACGACCTGAAGTCCAATGCCAGTTGCGACTTCTCTAACATCTTCGATTTTGTGCGAATGTAACGTGGTAAAAGTATTTTCCTGCAGCATGCGAGTAAAGAGAAGCTCCACAGTTGTAATGCTGAACAACCAGGACAAGAAAATTCAACAAATCAAAACTCGACAGAATGTAAGGTCACGTTCCATCGATAAAAATACGGAAACTAACCTGTACCATTCGATGCTAAGCCGATAAGCATCAAATACAGCTTGTTCTCACTGCTCCGTAATAATACAACTTCACTGCATCAACAACACAAATTCAAAAAATTTGAAGGCTAGTAAGAAAAGCTGTGAGCCTGTGACAGCATACAGAATGGATTAACACCTAATTACAGTTCTTAGACAGCACAGAACAAAATAATAGCCAGAGGCAACAAAAATCCGACTAATGATAAATGTTTAGTGGTACTCAAGATCAGGATACACTGTAGAAGGTCAATCTAGTCTTAAAGAAGAATGATAATTACACTAAAAATATAAAATGCAAGTTAAACTTGAACGAGGTTGCATGCCAAACCGGACATCCAGAACAGTAAACTACCGAGCATTTACCCATGGTCAATGTCTAGCATCATTTTTAAAAGGAGATATACATGCGACATTGCAGTTTACAAGAGTCACCAGGAAACAACATGCTTAAAAGGATAACAATATATAAATCATCCTCTATCATAATATACATTGTCCCAACTAACAGAAATTGGATGTGGAAATCACTAAAGATCTGCTGTTACATGAGAGAACAAAGTGCAGCAGCTCCATCTCAAACATGAATGGAATGAAGAACATAGAGACTCGATACGATATGCAATTAACTATTTTGGGTTACCGAAGAAACTATACCTTTCTTTAACCGATGCTTCAGGCTCAAGAACACAACTGCAGGAAACTAAACAAAGGCAGGTCTCCTTGCATGTGGAATCTGCAACAGTCTCGTTGAAGTGTTTCTCGATCAAACTATCAGAACATCTATCAACAGTTGCAAGTGCCGACGTGAAAGCACTTGTCTGCAACCACTTTTTATCAATGGCTTCAAGAATACCATCTCCTTCAACTATCTGGTCCCTTTGATTTTGTTGTGTGCTTTCACAAGTATTTGAACTACCATTAGACTTGTCCGATGTCCCAGTACTTTCAACTAAATTTTCAGCTAATTGACATTTTCTTCTGGCTTTCCGTTTGGTTTTTCTCTTCTCCGCCCAATGAGCATCTTGGTCAGTTGAACAAGGAACTTTGTCACTGCAAGCAGCAACTGAACCATCGTTCTGTAAATCTGCTATTTCTGATATGCTAGAGGTTTTTTCAGAATGAGAATCAAGTAAGCATGTATCACCTCCTGTGTGATGAATATAATTTCCTTTGCCACACTTCTCACAATTGGCAATTGATAATGAGATCCTGGAAAGGTTGGGATTACAATTTTCTTCAGTTTGGAGATATCCACCATTAACTTCAGACATAGAACGCCCAACATCATAAAACTCATCTTCACTAGAAGTTGTATCTGTATCAGATGATACTACGGAATAGGACTCCGTAGAGAACTGCATAATTTCCTCCACCAGGTGATTGCGGCGGCGTAAAAGGTCCTTTTGATAATGAGGTGGAGACCCATGGAAATTAGAAGATGAATTAGATTCTGTTGCATCATCTATGGTGGTCAACGATGATAATCTAACATTTTCAGCCATCCCCGAACGTCTCTGGGTGGTCGAGTTATCAAGCTGTGAATTCTCAGGTTGCATAGATGGAGAGCTTAACCCTTGATACTTGGACTTCAGCATCTTCCTTCTACCACTCTTCACAGCAGTCCCACCATGTACATCACCATGCATGTCTATAAAGGAACTGTCAGAGTCAACAACATTGGTGCTAGTCTCATCTTCAGAAGCTTGAAGTTGTTCAGAATTACATCTTGACCCTTCTGCCTGATGCTTCTCTCTTGCTTTATTTTCTTCCCTTATTCCTTTTGAAGCGTCTGATGTGGGGTCATTATATATACTGCAATCTGCAGACTTTACAGGTTCAGGATCCATCCACTCCTTTAGTTCTTTCAACCAAAGAGAGGAGCGTTCTTTCTTCATGAGTTCAACTCTGTTAATCAAATCGAAAATCTCAGCTTCATCATCAGATTTTGTGTTCTCCTCCTTGCTTTGACTGTCATGATTGTGAGCCAAAGATTCCAGATCAGACAGAGAAGATATGCTGTCTTCATCACTCTTGATTGAGGCCAGTCGAGATACCTTGTGCTGCGAAAATTTTCAACTTGGTGAGAAACTATACCAAATAGGAGCTCGCAACAAAATATTATTTTTTCAAGTATTCAACAGAGGAAGGCTAATCTATTATTCTCAATGGATAAGTAGAAGGCTAGCTTGCAATGGGGAACTAGACTCAGGCAATATACTGAGAAACAGAAGAAAAAGATCCCACCAGTTATCATGGAACCATCATCTATCCTCATTCATTAACTGACTGAATATATTTTCAGGAATTACATACCCTTTTCTTGTTGAAACAACCATTTTCCAAAGCATCATCTTTAGCAGGACAATAAACCCAAAGCTGGCAGGTCGCTTGTGTCGGCTGGCAATCATGATATGTCTCTCCCAGTACTCCCTTGTGCTAATTGGCTTGTCATCTAGCTTCAACTAATCAGCCAAAGTAGATGAAGAAGATGTTTCTTAAGTGTGCCTTTTATCTTTAATAAAATCAGTACCAAGCACATAGTTTGATAACTTTCGAGATAAAAAACTTAGAATTGCTCAGACATTCAAACTCCATCACCCTCCTAAACCAACCTTTTCTTATCAAATTTCCTAAAGCCACCGTTAATCTACTCTCTCGTTAACAAAACTATATGTTCCAATGCTAGATCTTGTGAGTCTTATGTTGAGCTCTTCTTTCTTTTTGTCTTGTGTCCCCGCCAGTTCTCAGTAGTTAACTAAATGTTTCAGGACAGGGGTGACTACCAAAATCCCAACTATAGCCCTCTGTTCTGAATAGTTACCAATAAAGGTTATGCAATACTGTAAATGGAGAAGGACAGTAATTTACATGAACCATCATCCCACACCAAAACATTCTCATCAAACCATCAATTTCAGCCATGCATTAGGATGACAAAAACTCATCATAAGCAACCCTTCATAATACTAAACAAAGTGCCCCTCCTTTCTATATATTGGCTTAGACATAAATTTCAATACCATGGTTAAGCCATCATTTTGGTAGGAGGAGGAGAAGAGAAGAGAACAAGTTCCAGTTGTACTATATAAGAGAGATCAGCACTTACAATGTACGGATACTGAAAATAGCTGAATACTTGAGCTCGATAGCATCTCGCGCAACATAATGGATTTCCTTCCAGCCACAAATTGTATAGTGATGGAAGGCTCAAAAGAACCTCCAATTCAAAAAAGTTGGAGAGGATATTGTACGAGACATCAAGATGTCCAAGTGCCTTCAAGTTCTCAAGGCCATGCAACGTGGTCAATGCATTGTTCCTTAATACAAGCTTAACAAGATTGCATGAAACCTGCAGAACCAACACCAGGTGCTTCATTAATACACTATCTCCAACAACTGAATTTCATAAGCAGCAAAGCCATAACATAGCACTGAGCACAGTAAATTAATATTCATTATCTCGAATCAGGGTATGAGTCACACAAGAGTTTATGTCAAGCTAATTAAATTGTAATCATGGAAGAATTCATACCAAGTAACATGGCTAGAAAAGCATACAACTAATCGGAGATGCCAATAAAAAGGAACAACAATAGCAACTGGAACATAGTGTAATAAGAGGAATAAAAGGAAACACAGATGAAGTTCAGAGCTCAAGTTAACAATGTACTCATGCAGAGCCTCTTAAAGAAGCAACACAGAAATGCCTTGGAGCACATACCTGGCGAAAGGGATCAATCCTCCTCAGATGATTGAATCCAAGATCCAGATGCTTCAATTTGACACACTTGCGCAGATTGTCAACTTTAGAGAACTTATTTCGACTCAAATCAAGAGTCTCAACAGCAGGAAGAAGTTGCAGAGACTCGTCCATCAAAACTAATCGGTTGGAAGCACATGAGACGAACGTCAACTTGTTCCACTGTGGAGAGTCCTTGATGTCCACAATCCTGCTCGCAAACACATGCCGTAGAGCATCCTATAACATAAAGAAGTCTTAAAACACTTCATTAAAATTTTAGACCCTAATTTAGAACATTTCTCGTCATCTTCCTGTCCTTGTTGAATTTGATCTTTCCATTATCATAATTCAATTCAGCACATAAAGGAGACAAGCAAACTGTAGTAAGACTCACAGTAGAATTGTGACAGACGATCTTCTCCAGAGTATGCCGGAGCTCAAGCAAACCCCTAGCAGCGGAAGTGGACAAATCACAGCCTCTAAGCTCCAAAACCTTGAGCCTCTCGAACGGAAGCAAAGACAAGGGAGTAGGATCTCGCGAAGGCGGCGGGAGAACGGAGACAACCTTGAGCGACGTCAGTAGCCTGAGAATACGCCGGAGCTGCTCCAGCGCGCGGTAGTCTCCCAAGTCGGAGACGTAGGCGCGGAGGTAGTCAACAGGGGCGCCGGAGACGAGATTCTCGAGCTCCTGGAGAGACTCGAGCCTGGAGTGGACGTAGTGGAGTCCTGCCGGGTTTAGCTTAAGGACGAGGGAGGATTCGATCAGAGGACCGGCGTGTTGCTCGACGAAGGTGACCAGCTTCTCCAAGTAGCGATCGCCGGTGACGATCGCCATGGTGAAATTGAGGAGAGAGAGGGGGGAGAATTGAGGTGGTTTAGGGTTAGAGAGAGAAAGGAGGTTTGGGAGGGATTGGGAAGATGATGATTGTGAAGGAAACGGCCATGGAAGGCTTCGGCTGGCGAACAAACTTCAACAGAGAGAGAAAGGAAGAGGAAAGGAACTGAAAGAAAGAGACGGGTTTATTTTTTTATTTTTTATTTTATTTGGAAAAATAGCACTTTGCTCCCTATACTTTTCCAACTTAACAAAAAGCCTATATACTATAAATTACTCTTTTTATTCTCTCCTACTTTGGATACTTTGCATTTTTGGTCCTTCCATTCCAACTATCGTCTGCTTATCATTAAATATGGACACATCCGCACACCGACGGAGAGAGATATTGGAGGTAGGAGACTAAGAGTTAATCAGGGAGATCAATTAATTTCCAAGGCAATACAGAATCACGAAGCATCAATAGCCCGTAGTGGGATCATCATTCAAGAGGTCATTCGGTTACTGACTACTAGTCCAGGCTTCAAGCAGTTGTCGGTCCACCGTTCAGCAAACAAAGCCGCCCATTCTGTGGCACGTTTGGCTCTTAGATATCTCCTAGGGGTGTTGTCGATAGTCCTCACCCCTGGCTGGATTGTAGATAATTTACTGCTTACTATCTTGATTCTCCTCACGGAGCTATCTACGTAAAAAAAACAGGGATGTAAATTGGGGAGACTAAGAGATAAAATCACACATTTTATTCATCAATTTCATCATTTGTAATTATATATACTTATATTTTCAATTAAAAACGCTTAGTAAGCTAATTCATGGCTATTAGAGCCAACGTGGTATACTGAATGCACACATATTAACGTCATGATAAAAATTAAAATGAAAGGACCTAAAATGCAAATTAATCAAACTAGGAGGAGTTATAATAACAATTTATAATATAGGGGTTATTTTTCACAAAAAAAAAAAGTTGAGGCGGCAAATTACTATTTTCTCATTTTATATTTTTGTTTGTGATGATTATAAAAATATTATTTAACTGTGATTCAGCTTGATGGATCTGCACCGTTGGCATAAACCTGTGAACACGACAACTGCTTTGCTGTACGTTTTACAGAGATCACCACTCCCAAGGAATTTAGTTTTTCCAAGGAATATCTATTTAATATTTATTTTTCATTTGACTGATTTTCAATATATATATATGGCCAAAAACAAATATGTAGTCAAACCTTTCCGGTAAATGTCAAACATAGCCAAAACTATTCCTAATCCCAAAAATAGCATTTTTTTATTTTCCGTTAACTTTTCCGTCCAAGTTAACGGAAATTTAACCCTCAAAATGACGTGTCAGCTGATGTGTCATTATTTTAAATTAAAAATTATTAAAAAAATAAAACATTATAATTAAAATTAAAAACCCTAATGTGCAGCCCATCTCCCAAAAATTATCTCCCTGCCGCCTCATGTCATCTTCCTCTGTTTTCTACCAACACCACCGCCGCACATCCAACACCACCGCCGCCGCACTTCCAACAGCACCACCGCCGCACTTCCAACACCACCGCAGCCGCCCCATCTCCTCCTCGATTCCCCTTACACCTGTCGTCGTCGCCCTTACTCCAGATCCGACGCCCCCAAATGACATAGCAATCATGAAAAGAGTACCTCAGATCTGGTTGAATGGAGGTGTGGCGGCAGTAAGGGGAATCGGAGCAAGGTCGATTTGGAGCTACTAGGTACAAGAAAGGGAGGAGGAAGACGGATCGGAGGCATTGAATCGGCGAGCCAGAGGTTGTGGACATTCTTGGTGTCGGCCTTGACTCCCCAGGAGGTAAACGAATCGGACGGCGGAATCGGGAGTTGATGGGTGGAGCGACGGCGGATGGAACTTGGTGATGGTGGCCGGAGCGACGGCGGCTGGAGCTTGGTGGTGGTGGCCGGAGCGACGACGGTTGGAGCTTGGTGGTGGTGGCCGGAGCAACGGCGGCTGGAGCTTGGTGGTGGTGGGTGGAGCGGCGGCGGGGTAGATGAAGAGATGGTGTCAGTGGGAGAAAGAATTATTTTTTAATTAAAATTATTTTTTCCTTTTACTTTGTTCTGAATTAATTATTTAATTTATTATTAAATTTCAATAATGACATGGCTGACGTGACATCTAGTTGACCTGTTAAGTGAATGCACGTCAGTTCCATTTGTACAGTCACTAACGGTGTTAAAATTTTAACGGATGTTGGCTAAATTTGTCCTAAAAAATAAAAGTTTGGTCTAAAAAGTGTGACTCAAATAATTTTGGCTATGTTTGACATTTCCCGAAAAGGTTTGGCTACAAATTTTTTTTGGCCTATATATATCTACTAATACATTAAAGCAGATACCATTTTTTTCAGTTGACACGTTAGCTTTTTGAGGATTTTAGAGCTCCTCCTTCATTTTAGGAATGAGGGTATTTTGGATAAAAATATCGATTCTGACAAACAAAATTTATTGATTCTTTTCTCACGAACAAGAATCAAACTCTCAACCTCATGGTTAAGAGACAAAGTGAACAACCAACAATGCCACACCTAATGATTGGAGTAGTTTACTATTTAATCAAAGAAAAGTTGCAGTGTTTTCAACGTAACAACAAGAAAGCATAACTATAATGCTTTTTTTTATTATATCCTCAACAATTGATAACAAATTTATAATTTTTTACCAACATATGAATTAAATGATTATATATTAAAAAGTATAAATAAAAAGTAGAAAAAAGTATATATTAAAAAGTAGAATAAAAGTAGAAAAAATTCAACCACATTTCTAAGTAATCTAAATAAAAATTATTTTCCGGTAAACTACTAACACAAAAAATCGGCCAATGGGCCGCTGATAATCTAGTATATATATATATATATATCGAATAATTTATCATTAAATCATGTGTTAATTATGTTTTTAATTTGTTCTTCAATTGGACAATTGGGTCAAATGGTAATGGTTTGACATGATTTTGAAAGGTGATGGATGAATTCTGTACTTATTCAAAAATTAAATCGGTTGGGTATTTGGTTTTGATCAACACTGTAGTCACAAAGAGATTATGACTTCAATCGCTCGCTATCTCTGATTCTATTCGTCTTATGAGTAGAGAGTTTTTTTTTCTCTTGTCAAGAAGAATACTCTAAATAGCTGTCTGTGTGGTTTTCGAATTTGATGTGTGAAGTATTGATGTTTGGAATGTTTCGTAGTTGCGAGAGGATGATGATTGTTATGTTATAACACCACACTAATTAAAGAGGGATTGGAACAATCGAAAGTATTCGACCTACTTATTCGAAGATAACATCAATGGGACTTCGAGTTATTCGGAAAGCTTTGTGTCGAAAGGGATGTCAATGTAATATCAAACATTTTGCTAGTTTGCTAAGAAAGTGGAGACGTATGAACTTAGTAGTGAATTTACAGAGTGTGATTGACTAACAAAAATTAGGAAGCCCAAAATACAGGATATAGTGTGACCTGCTCACAAACATCTCAATCGCACCGACAACTCACTACCTCTCACCTAAATATCATTTCTCATTCTAATGAAGAAATATAATATGTTTTTACTTCTACTTATGAATCCTATTAGTAATCGCGTAAAATAATCAATCAGCCAACCAATAATTCATATACACACCAGAGTAATAAACATTGATCATTCAAATTTAACCTCAATCGCATGAATGCTTGAGCCACATACTATTCCATGAGCCTTGGTGGACATTGAACGAGATGCTGCACAGCTATGTTCATGGGTTGCAAAATGAGAAATCTTTGCAAGAAATGGTGGTCAAATAATTGTGAATTTGTCACTAGTTAGAGTTTTACCAGATTTTTTGTCTCCAAAATGTCCCACATATAACAAATAAGGCAACTCATTATACAACACGTCATGTTCTTAGACGTCACCCAGAGTCAATGTGTGTTCAACTTTTCGATTTAGATCTCCGTATTTCTAATTCTCGATCTCCCACGGGAAATAAATGAGGTTGCTCATAGTAGTTAACCGAATCCATACTCAAAGTCAAAACCATCTCAATTTTCATACAAAAAAGTAACATCAAGTTGGTAAGTTGGTGAAGAAAATCTTTAAACAAAGCAGATTATTATTTATTAGTCATAGCCTCATAGGGGAAGAGAGACTGCATGCAAGAAATCAAGCTAATGAACCCAGGTCAATGTTTTCAATGTCTATTCTGTCGTCCGGTTGGATCGGTTCGATCGTAAATCAGTCAATTTTCCGGTACCGATAAATTCTGGTTCAGTCTTGGTTTGATTCCGGTTCAATCCTAATTTTCCCATTAAACCTTTGAACCCTTGATCTTACCAGCTCGACCTTTCGGTCCGGTTCTGAAAATCTTGACCCAGGTGATTTTTTTGTGTGTTAATGGCTAATGGCCAAAAACAAATTCGTAGCCAAACCTTTCCCGACAATGTCAAACATAGCTAAAACTATTCGTGTCACACTATTTAAACCAAATATTTATTTTTTATGACAAATATAGCCAACATCCGTTAAAATTTTAACACCGTTAGTGACAATGCAAACGGAGCTGACGATGACATCCACTTGACCGATCAACTAGATGCCACGTCAGATGCCATGTCATTATTTAATAAATAAATAAATAAATAAAAATAATAATTTACAAATTCTTCTCTTCTTCCACACTCCAGCCGCCGCCGTCGTTCCAGACCGCCGTCTCTCCACCACCGACCACCGCCGTCTCTCACCCACCGACCACCGCCGTCTCTCCACCCACCCACACCGCCGCCCCCAATCCCCCCTCACCTCACCATACCCCTAATTCCTCGACACCCTACCCTCTCTCCACCCAACGCCGACGCCTACACTCCCCACGTTCTCTCAATCGGACCTTTCCACCATGGCAGCTCAAATCTCGAAGGAATGCAAACTCACAAATGGAGGTACACTGAAAAAATTCTCGGATTCGAATCTCAGATCCGATCCTGCTACGCTGAAAAAATCTGATTCTCGTCGTCTGACCTAGCCGCGATCCTCTTCCTCGACGGCTGCTTCATCCTCGAGCTCTTCCTCCGTTACTCCAACATCGAGCGGAATCTGAAGCACGGAGATCTCCAGAACGATCCGATTTTCACAACCTCGTGGATAATTTCCACTCTCCAGAGAGATATGGTGTTGCTTGAGAATCAGATCCCCTTCTTCCTCCTTGAATGGTTGTTTGATTACACCGTCCGACGAAGCTCCAGCGGCTTGCTTTCCGTTCCGCTTGTCGATATCGCCGTTCGATTCTTCCAATCGACGGTCAATGGATTACTAATTAGAACTCCGAGTTCATCTGATTCTTCGATTCGAATCGTCAGCAGGCTGAGCACCAAACACCTACTCCATCTAATCCACACTATCCACCTCCCTTACGCTCCGAACCCGAGAGAACAACGACGAAGACGAAGACGACCAGAGTGGCGGCGGAGTACACGACGTTTATGCCATCTGGAAGGATCCGAACAAGGATCAGCTGATTTACACGACGAGCGATGTGGAGCTTTTGGAGCACACTAGCAACAGGAAGGATCCCGCTGAAGTCAGTTCAGCAAGACTCGACGGAGGAGAGAGGAGGGAGGAAGGATCCCGTTCGACGGAGATAGACGGAGTGGAAGAGGCGGAGGGCGCGGCGGATCGGGAGACAAGGTTGGGAGCTGTCAACGGGGAGGCGGCCGGAGTTGCTGGTGACGAGGTTGAGGTGGATGGAGAAGTCGAACGGTGGTGTTGGTTTGAGTGATGGTCGGAGCTTAGGAGGAGGAGGATCAGAAAGTGTGGCGGCGGAGCAAGAGAGACGAAAGGATAGAGTTAGGGAAATTAGTTTTTAATTTTAATGTTTATTTGTTTTCTTTTAATAAATAATTTTAATTAAAAATAATGATTTGGTAAAAAGTTGTACACATAAGTTGTTGTGTTGGCTGACACATCATTTTGGGGTTAAGCTTCCGTTAACTTTAATGAAAAAGTTAACGGAAAACAAAACATTGCTATTTTTGGGATTACGAATAGTTTTGGCTATGTTTGACATTGTCGGGAAAGGTTTGGCTATAAATTTGTTTTTGGCCATGGCTAATTCATACTCATTATCATAGAGGTTGAGTGGGGTCCACAGTCCCAGAAGCTGCACATGGTTTGATTGATTGGGGTACTATCATCAATTTTATTCCTTTTTGTTTTCCCATAATGCAAATTATAATCCTTATCAATTAACGGAAAGATCGGATGAATAGTTGACGGAATTACCAAATAGTTACAACTGCAATAGGTCAGTGACAATATAGTTACATTTCAAACGTTAATGACTACACTGTCACAATCCCTATAAGTTAATGACCAAAATGAATATTAAGCCCCGACAGCTCAGCTCTGGTTCTTCAATCTTCACCCCCACGGCAAAATCAAATCGGAATATTCCAAAAGTGTCAAGCTAACCTAACCTCCGATCCTAAAATGGCGAGAATCTGTTGGGGCTCTTTGCCTATTACTACTACTACTCTATTCCCATTCCGCCGCCGCTCGCCGAAACCAATCTCCGCCGTTCAATTCACCACTCCGATGGCCAGCCACACTGATCCTCTTCCTCCTCCGCACCCATCACTAGAAATCAGCGGCGGCGGCAAGGACATCTTCCTCCCGGCATTGAAGACAATACACCGTCCATACGCGGCTTTCCCTTTCATCGCATCCAATCGCCACATCGAGACGATCTTTGCTTCCTTCTTTCGCTCCACACCTGAAGTCAAATTCAAGCGAGAGTGCCTCCGAACGAAGGATGACGGTTCCGTCGCACTTGATTGGGTTTCCGGCGACAATCGCCGCTTGCCTCCAAAATCCCCGGTTCTCATTTTGCTGGTTAGTAACTCTTTCCATTGGAAATGGATTGCTTGAGAAATTGATTAATTTAGTGGAATTTGATTGCCGGGGAGTTGACAGTTTCACCGAAATTAAGGTTGGTTTTTCAGTATGAATTTAGAAGGAGGAATTGAGAAATTGCACACCATTTTTGAATTTCTTGTTTTCCATCACTAGCTTTCTGTCCAATTTGAACTCCTCCTTCTCCCAACATGAATTTGAAATCCGTTTTGAATGAGAGGGAATTGGAGGGAGTTTCCTTCCAATTTCATATCGTCCCAATTTCATATCGTCATTAGACAGGAAAACAAAGAATTCAATTCTAGTGAAATAGCCAATTTTCGGAACATTCAAATTCCATTGATTTATCAATTTTCCAAGTAATTCATTTCTCTTCGAAAAATGACCGACCCTGAATCCTTGTTTTCCTCTCTAATGACAATCTAAAATTGGAATAAGAAATTCAATTCCAGAGATAATCAGAAACAGAAAACAAGGAATTCAAAAAATGCGGTGAAATTGCTCAATTCCCTCTTCAAAATCCAGACCGAAAAACGATTTCCCCTACATTTCTAGAAATTTATCACAGTATTTTAACCTAGAACATGATACAAAACTTGTGCAGCCAGGTTTAACAGGAGGCAGCCAAGATTCATACGTTAGGCATATGTTGGTCAGAGCCAGAAACAAAGGGTGGCGCGTCGTGGTTTTCAACAGCCGTGGCTGCGGACACAGTCCTGTCACAACTCCACAGGTACTTTGCTGCTGATTTCATTCATTTGAATGCTTCAATGAACACATTAAGAACATAAGGAGAATGAAAAACTGATGAATTGCAGTTCTACTCAGCTTCGTTTTTAGGAGACATTCGAGAAGTAGTTGCTCATGTGGGTGCTAGATATCCAGATGCCAATTTGTATGCAGTTGGTTGGTCTCTGGGAGCCAACATTCTTGTCAATTACTTGGCACAGGTAAAAGTTTCGTGATGCTGCTTCTGTTACGTTGCGTCTCAATAACTCGAGATGTTGGGAGACGGGTTCTGCATGGATTTTGTAGTGTTTACTAACGTATCCTGTTTCTGGTGTTCGGAATTGCAGGAATCTGACGAGACTTGTCGACTAGCTGGCGCGTCGTCATTGTGTAATCCTTTCAATTTGGTCATTGCAGATGAGGATTTCAGAAAGGGGTTTAATAACATCTATGATAAAGCTCTTACAAAGTCCCTTCGTAGGATTTTCAAGAAGTAATAAGGTCTTTCCTTTCTGGTCTTGTTTGCTGTTAGAGAGGTATTGAAGCTAATGGATTGATTGCTGTTTTAGGCATGCACTTCTGTTCGAAGATATAGGCGGCGAGTTCAACATCGAGTTGGCTGCTAATGCGAGGACTGTCAGGGAGTTTGATGATGGACTGACTCGTGGTATGTCGTGCAAACAATCTGATAAACATGTTACGTGTTACGATTCCTATCGTTATCTCATTGTCGGTAGTACATGTGCATGATAACCGGCAGTTTCATTTGGTTTCAAGTCTGCAGATGATTACTACTTACATCCCAGGAACTCGAGTTATTGCATCACAATAACTCGAGTTGTTGGGAGAAGGTTCTGACTGGATCTTATAGTGTTTACTAACCGTTACGTGTGCATGAAAACTGGGCAGTTTCATTTGGTTTCAAGTCTGTGGATGATTACTACTCGCATTCCAGCAGTTCGGATTCAATCAAGCATGTTCGCAAGCCTCTGCTTTGCATCCAGGTTATAATTTATTCTGAATCATAATGTACTTCTTCTCTCTTTCCTTCGTCGAATCTCGAAAGATGACGATGATGGTAGGATCGTAACATACATAGTTTTGTCTTAATGATTCTGCAGGCTGCCAATGATCCGATTGCTCCTGCTAGAGGAATCCCTAGAGGGGATATCATGGTATGTAGTTGCCTGCATTTCGTGCTTCAGCCTCGTTATCTTCTGTGCATCTATGGCATACAGTTGATGAACGAGGGACAATAACTCTTACACGACTGTTTATCGCAGGAAAACCGCAACTGTTTGCTGATCGTAACACCAAAGGGTGGACATTTGGGATGGGTTGCAGGAGGTGAAGCTCCGTTTGGAGCTCCATGGACAGACCCCATAGTGATGGATTTCCTGGAACATCTGGAGGGAGCTGGTTCTTCTTCTCTTCTTCTTCTTTTCATCTCCAGTTCTTGCTGAAATCCCCATGACTGCACATCATCTTGAATAAAGTTCAGTCCAATTCTTGCTCAAATCAGAGACTATACCAGAGATGTAAATCCGATTTTTTTCTACAGCTCCAGAATAACAGCAGGCATGCATCATTGTGGAAGTGCTGAAAAGTCCCGTGAGAAAGACTATACACGCTTCGATAATTGATTTGTTTAAGGAAAATATCACTTTGCCCCTCGATACTTTGCTAACTTAACAAATAGCTCCTATACTAATAAATGACTCTGTTTATCCTTTTTTACTTTGTCCACTTTGCAGTTTGGGTCCTTCCGTTCTAACTATCATCTTGTTAACATACTAGTTGGAACACTAGTTGGTACGAAAGAATCCAAATGGCAAAATACTCGTCAATTAACGTCAAGTAGATAATAGTTAGAACGGAAGGATCCAAACTGCAAAGTACTTAAGGTAGTAGGGGTAAAAAGAACTATATATAGTGTAAGGAGCTATAAGTTAACATTTTTTAATCTCCTTGATCAACTCGGTTTAACCCTCAAATAAATCGAGCTAACTCAAAAATCATTACCAATGCCTACAAAAATGGCTGACCCAAACATAAGTGAGTGCTCTGTTACAAAACAAAGTTAGATAACCACACTGTCACAAACCCCAACCCCAAACTTACGTGATCACCAATACTTTTTACCCACAATTAAATCATTGCTAGGATTGTGCCACGTGTATGTACAATCTCGTGATCAAACGGCCCACATCATCCACTCTTTCCTGACCCTTAGATCTCGTGTAGACTACCTCACTTGCGTTCCACGTGATAGTTCACAACTTTTTTAACTTTTACCTTTCATCACTGTTATTATTTTGCTTTCCAGTAAAATTACAGTTACAGTTCAGATACTATAAACATACGTATTCGTAGTAATGCACATACGTACGTATATACGTACATTCATCCCTTCTTATTCATTAATAACAAACAGTCAATCAGTTGGATACCATACTCTCAGTCTCCTCCACGAAACCATCTCCAGTCCATTCCTTATCAGACTTGAGCCCCTTCCTCACTTCCTTCCTCTGTTGAATCGCTTCCTGTTGCCGCCTTACCAAGTCCGTGTGCGTCGTAAAGTACTCCAGAGACGCCCTGTCGAAACAAACAACACGGGTTTTATCAGGTTCACGAGTTTGGATTCATACGTTTTTGTTAAGAACGGTTGGATCCCAGTAACTCGAGTTGTTGTTAGGGGAGGATACTGAATGGATCTTGTATTGTTTACTAACACGCCTCTCTCAAACAGCTTCGATAAGATTTGTGCAACAGTTTGGGAACTACAAAGGCTTCAATAAGCCTTTATGGTTATCGGGATTCGAAACTTTGACCAATGACTCTGATAACATGTGAAGAATCGTTGCATCCCAATAACCAATAAGCATACGTACCCTCTGAAGTCTTCGATGGACGAGAAGTTGTGGATTCTCATGAAGTCCTTGAGCTCCTCGCATAGTCTCTTCACCATGGGATATCCGTGCATCATCACTCCCGTGCACACCTGACAAAGATCGAAAACCAAACCCGCATGATGCATGTATAGATCGAGTTGATTGGATATCGGTCATTGTTCTTTTTCATACCTGGACTGTACTTGCTCCGAGAAGGATAAACTCGGCTGCGTCACCACCCGTCTCGACTCCACCAATGCCGGAGAGCGAGTAGTGCTCGTCGTTGAACTCCGACTTCATCATTTTGGCAATGCTCATCACTTTCCCGAGAGCAATGGGGTGGACCGCTTTCGAAGAGTATCCTCCCGGAGTTGAGTATCTGATACAATGGAAAGTTGATCATGGAGATTATACACATGAGTCGATATCCGAAATGGGATTTCGTTCGGAATTGACTGAGTACATACCCCTCGACACAAGGCTCGGGCCGTAGAGTTTTCAGGTTGATACCCATTACACTCATGATGGTGTTGATTGCTGCTATGCCTTCACACCCAGATTTTAGAGCCACCCTAGCTGGCTGTTGACAAGAAAGGGTTTGACTTAGGTTCAGCAACATTCATGTCCTAATTCCAAACAAATAACGACAGAACTGCTGCATATCATGACAAGGTTTCCTCAAAAGGACATCAGGTATCGAAAGAGAACAATACATCACAAGGAAACAAAAACTTGCTGCCAAACTGCATGAAGTTATCAAGGTGTGCATTTCAATGAGATGGTAACTTCAATGTTCTAGGGAACTAAGAAGCGTGCAGTTAAAATAGGTATAGCCAACTATCCATGGTTGGTTAGATCCCTGGTTCAGATTCACAGACGAAACTGAGGGTGAATATCAAGGACAAGAAGAGAAGCCTGTGAAGTGATATTGTAATGTATGTATTAGCCACTGATGATCTGTTTCTGAACTATCGGTATTACCGGTCACAAGTCTCTACGACTCCTAGACTATGAGGTATCACAACAGAATGACAAGCCTGGATTGAATATGGCGTACACATTCCATCACCATTAAACATATACTGATGTAACCAACAGAAATTAAACCTTGAGCATCATTCTAGATAGATACCGGGCTATAACGAGTAAGGAATCGGGATTAAAAGATGGAAATTTTACCTCTGTAATATCAGTGATATTAGGAGTCATCTTTGCCCAAACAGGAACAGTAGCTTTAGCATTGATCCATCCGCAAATTTCTTCCAACAATGCACAGTCTTGCCCAACTGCTGCACCCATCTTACGCTCAGGCATACCATGAGGACAAGAGAAATTGATTTCAAGAGCATCCTGCAAAAGCAGTGAATCAAATAGTTTCATATGTTGCTATGTATGAAGCATCAAATATCAAGAAAGTTCGTAAGTTGAAGCTTACGACTCCAGTTTGCTCCACACGATCTATGAGCTCCTCCCAACCAGCTTTGCTGTACTCCTCCATGATCGAAGCAATCAGAATCCTGTCCGGATATTCTTCCTTCAATTGCTTGAACTCTTCCAGCATTATCTCCAATGGCCTGTCACTAATCAGCTCTATGTTCTCCCACCCGATTATCTGTCCTTTGGCTGATCCGTTCGCACGTAGCTTGGCGTAGCGAGGAGTTACGTTGATCACTTTAGCTGCATCTAGTGACACCTAGCAAAATCAGGATCAACAACTCAAATCTCATCGCATAGAGAATCAAATAAACGAGCAGCTCAGCAGCATCAAATGATCACCAAAACTCTTGATCTGGTACAAATTCTTCAAGCAAATGCATAACCAAATCTGAATCTCGTCAAAACTCTACGATCGGCGCGCTAATTTCAAAATTTCATCCTACCTAGCCTAGGGATTTGACACGAATTCAGTAGCCGAGATACCGAATCTAAGCAGAGAAATACAGAAGCTCTCTAAACTGATGAAATCTAAATTCAGTTCTTATACTAAATCAATTTCCAGAACAGTGAATCTGGAAGAAATCAAACACTGAGTCAAAGAAGGGAAGAAGACTGACAGTTTTGGCAATAACAGCGCCCCAGCCTTCATCGAAAGCACGCTTCATCACAGTGTAGTTCGTCCCTGGCGGACCGGAGCCGATCACGAACGGATTAGGCATTTTCAATCCGTTGACCGTCACGCTCAGATCCGGCTCAGCTCCGCTTCCATTTCCGGCTAGAACCTTGAAGTTGCAGAAACCGACTCCGCGCCGATTCTGAATCGGCCTCGTTTCAACAGCAAGATTCCGGCGGTAGCTAAGCTGTTGAGACGTGAAACTCAAGGACGCCATTGATGATCAGATGGAGAAGCTGTGTAGTAGAGATGAGTTCAGAGAAGGGAGAAATGGAGGAATTTTACTGAATAATGGAGAATCTTTATGGATGAAGGATGGGTTGCTTAGCTGGCGGGTGGGATTAATTAAAGATTAAAATAATAGTTAATCACGTTATTGTCATTCATACGGTTGATTCCGGCGTAATTCAATGGCTGCTGGGAACTGATTATGTTAATTAATTAAGATTAATTAGAAAGCTGGTTCTTGTTTAACGTGTATTTGAATCGGGTTAAGTCATCAATCGGCGTTGAGAATATATAGTTCTTTATCTTCACGTCTCTTCTTTTATCGCAATTAGAGTAAGGAGAATATTTAAAAAAAAAAAAAAAGGAGCAGTTAGATGACACGTGGACAGCTGTTGTAAGCTCCCTCATCGACACGTAAGCACAATCATATGTAACAATTGGATAATACGTCCCCAAACTATAGAGCGGGTTACAAACTCGTCCTAATACTTTAATCCGTTATAAAGTGGTCATATTACTATAAAACCGGTTACAGAGTAGCCTAATGACATTATCAGTGTACTTTTTCTACCATTTTTTCATGTCACCGTTAACATGTCATAAAAGCATAATTCAAAACTAAATCTAAATTCATATACTTTATAAACTTTGGTTCAAAACTAAATTTAGTGAGTTAGATTGATATAATTTTATATTTGAATCAATTTAAGATGAATTTTAAATTATATTTTTGATGACATGTCAATGGTGACGTGACAAAATGGCTGAAAAAGTACTCCGATAATGTCATTAGGACTACTTTGTAACTCATTTCATAGTAATATGACCACTCTGTAACGAATTCAAATTTTAGGATGAATTTGTAACATGTCCTATAGTTTCGGGACGTTTTAAGTATTTGACTCGTAGACAATTAATTGATCCATTTTATAAACTCCAATTAATTTAGACCTACAAAAATTTGGGTGAAATATTTTTGCAGTTACCTAAGTTTGCATGTTGTGTCAACTCGGTCACTTAACTTTAACCTCAGTCGAATTAGTAACTTATGTTTTAACTTTGTTACATTGCTTATTGTTAGCTACACATAATGCACAGGGCAATGGGCAAGTAACTCGCAGGCGGTGAGAGACCCTAGAAAACCCTAGGTAAAAGAATGTTGACGCCCTTATTCAAGGGAGAGAAACTTTCACAACGAGAGACAAAAATTCTTTCGTAACTCACCTATTGTTAAATACATGAATATCACTTACACAAATTGTCATCCCGTCAACTCACTATCCAACTTCTCAGTTGTCCCCCGAGCGACATCCTAATCAACCTACCGAATCCATAAATTTAACACAAACATAAGCAAAATAGTCTTCTTAGAAAGATGCCAAAAGGGATGAGTACCTTGCCTGTGTAGCCTACAACTGTTGGCATAACAAGCTAACTTCATAACCAAAGTTCGAAATGTCTCGTCAAAAACCACCATATCCATGGCTTCCAGACCTCGTAAATAACAGGGATTATTCAGTCCTAGGATTGATGATTCAGTAGTTCTTCGTACCTGAAAACACATAGCACCAAGAACAACCAACACTACGATTAGGAATAGCAACGAGGCAGGTTGGGGCGGGTACCTTAATATCAATGTCTTGCCCCGCGACAGGTTGGGTGCAGGGCGAGTATTTTAATGTGGGGCACAATCAAGACAAGTATATCCATTGCGTGAGTAAACAATATAATTCATTTAGAACTCTCATCCAACAACTCGAGGGGAGGGAGATCGACGAGGTAGGGAGGTTTTGGGAGCATCTGTGTAGAAGAAGAATAAGAAAAAGAAGCTAAGTCAGCAACATGTGGCAATATTGTATGACGTGGCGTGCTGACAGAGCCTCCTTTAACAAGAGAGGGGCAGAAAATGGGACGGAAAGAGGAAAACGACAAAGTATCACAAATTTGGGAGTATAACGTCCAAATTGTACAGTAAGGCGTTTGTTAAGATTGACAAGTAGATGGGGAAGTCTATATCAGGCGATTTTTTTTTTCAAAGTTATTAATTTGTGCATAATTCTATCTAATGATTAATGATAATATAAAAGATGCATAGAATCTCTTGAATGATTCACTCTAACCATTTTTTAAATAATATTTTTTAGATAATATCTAAATTTTAATACCAATATTATATATGATCCTTATCATAAAAGATCACAATTCAAGCTTATATTCAAATAATCAGCCTCATAATGTGTAAATGTTTATAGAAATCTGAAGTTCAAAATTTATTAAAAAAATTAATGAGCAGGTAATGAGATTTGAAAAAATTCGTGTTCTAAGTACAACTCAAATCAACTCAATTAAAAGTACCTTATCAATCTATACTGCTTTCTAACATCATAACTAAAAATAGTCGAGGAGATTGCTCTGATGCTAACAACAATCTCATCACTATGTTTTCAAACAATTCATCGTTCAGAGCTAATCGAGCTTTCCACTCAAAAATACGTCTAACTCTTACCGCAGATTCTTCATGCTCTCCGTACATATTAATTAATTTACTAATTATTTTGGATTGGAATCTAATATTCTTCATGAGAGAAATGGAATCTTTTAAGATGTTATTTTGATATGGTACTATGCAGTCTTTATCTTCCTTGTAGATAACATTTTCAAGGAAAGTAAACAAAAAGAAAAGGAATAAAAGGGGAGAAAATGCTCATGAAAAGTTTCAAATAGAGTAAACTATACACTTATGAAGTTTTTAGGCCAAAAACAAATTTGTAGCCAAACCTTTACGGGATATGTCAAACGTAGCCAAAGCTATTCATAACCTAAAAATGACAATGTTTTGTTTTCCGTTAACTTTTCCGTCCAAGTTAACGAAAATTTAACTCCCAAAGGTGATGTGTCAGCTGATGTGTACAATTCTTTGCCACGTAATTATTTAAAAATTAAAAATTAAAAAAAAAACAAAAAAAAACATTAAAATTGCCGCTGCATCTCTCCCCCACCCCGCCGCCTGCCATCGCCCCTCCCCCCCCGCCACCGTATCTCCCCCCACCACCCCGCCGCTGCATCTCCACCCGCCGCAGCCGCAACGCCTACTCCGACATCCTCCGCCCCGACGCCTGCATCTCTCCTAGACGACGTCGTTTCGGCCTCCTCGGCCGCCGCTTCGTTTCAGGACAGAAATTGGAGATTGATTAGGTTTCGGAGAGGAAGAAATCAGCTGCTCAATGGGGAGAATCTTTCTCTTGGGAAAGTGATTGTTGACATTTGGGTTCTGGTTTTGGTACGGAGTCGTGGCCGCCATTGATGGTGAGCTCCAATTCGAAGATTAGGGGTATGGTGAGGTGAGGGGGATTAGGGCGTCGGGGAACTAGGGATTGGGGGTCGGTGAGGGGGATTAGGGGGCGACGGCGGTGGCAGGTTGGAGGCCATCACTCCAGCGGCATCACTCCCATCTTCAATCCGGCGCCCTTTCTCCAATCCCGAGCTCTACGACGACGGTTACGAAGGAAGCAGAAGGGGAAGAAGAAAGATGAGCGGCGGTGGTTGAGGAGGAGATGAGGCGGCGGTGGTTGAGGAGGTCGGAGGAGTTCGAAGGGGAAGGGGGAAGGAAGGATGAGGAGATGAGGCGGCGGGGGGGAGCGGAGTGAGAGGGATTTGGTGGAGCGACGGCAGCGGAACGATGGCGACGGCAGCGGGAACGACGGCGATGGCAGCGGGAACGACGACGGCAGAAGAAGAAGATATTTTAAATTAAATTAAATTTTTTAGATTTATTTATTTATTTTTAAATAATGACGTGGCAACTGACGTGGCACCTAGTTGACCGGTCAAGTGGATGCCACGTCAGCTCCGTTTGTACAGTCACTAACGGTGTTAAAATTCTAACTAATATCGGCTACATTTGTCGTAAAAATTAAAAGTTTGGTCTAAACAGTGTGACACGAATAGCTTTGGTTATGTTTGACATTTCACGGAAAGGTTTGGCTACAAATTTGTTTTTGGCCAAATTTTTATATAAAAAATAGGGAAAATAACACTTTAGCCCCTATACTTTGCCAACTTAACAGATAGCTCCCTATACTATAACATGCTCTATTTACCTCTCCTACTTCGACAATTTTGCTGTTCGGGTCATTTCGTTCCAATTTGCGTCTCGTAACATTAAATATGGACACATCCACACACCGGCGGGAGAGAGATATCAGAGATAGGATACAGAGAGTTTGTCAGGGAAGTAAATTGGGGACGTACACAAAGAGTATGGTGAAATATGAAGGGTTTTACAACCACACATTTTATTCGTCAATTTCATCTTATTTAATTATATATATTTCTATTCCTAGTTAAAATACGCTTAGTAAGCTAATACATGGCTATTGGAGCTAATGGGGTGTACTGAATGAGCATCAAATAATGTTACGAAGATGAAAGTTGGAACGGAAGGACCCAATCGGCAAAGTTGTCGAAGTAGGAGGGGTAAAAAAAATAGTGTTTTATAGTATAAAGGGCTATATGTTAAGTTGGAAAAGTAGAGTGGGCTAAAGTGCTATTTTCCAAAAAAGTTATATGTAAAAAGTCCTTCTACTTTGGACTATAACAAACTAGCCATTCTAGACATTTTATTCACAATCTAACAAACAATTTCTTTCATTACATCATTTCCCGTCAAAACAAATTATATGTCATACTCACCATGACAATAGGGGTGTTAGCTTTCGACGTGCGGCTATAATGACGAGAAAATTGCTTAATTAGCATGATCCAAGTCCAAATATTCAACCGATATTTGGGTTGTTCGGGAGGGACCACCACGACTCCTCTCTTCTCGAGAATCGATATATCCCTTATCAGAGTACATAATGTTATATCTCGAACACTTACTACCTCAATGAGAAAATAAAATGGAACACCTAGCAACGTATCTTCAGAAATCAAGAACGATGACATCACCCCTTTCATTATGGGGCGACAAATAGATCATGCCATCTGAGCATTTTTTTTCATACTTTTCCGGAAGTATGAAAAATCTGCAATCAATAAGGTTTTTCCAATCCTCCATCCCCGAAAAATGAAGTGACGAGAAATGTACCGTAATGATTCAATTGAAAGACCGTCACTTATGAAATATGAAAGGATTTAATTTCATTAGAATATAGTCAAAGGACTATTTTGTTATTATTCATAAGTATAGGGACCTTTACTTATATTATCCCTTAAAAAACATCCTCCATCCCTTTTTCCCGTTAGGGTTTTTTTTTGTCTTCTTCTTCTTCCTCTCTGCTTCTTTTCAGCTCTTCCTTTTCACAGTAAAACCATTAAACCCAGAAGCTCACTCAAACTTTCCTTTTTCCCCTTTCTCTCTCAATCCACACAGTAACATAAATGCAGCTCAAATCTTAGTCCTCCCAGAACCCACATTTCCATTTCTTCTCATTGGTTACCCAAAACCTTCAGCAGCTGAAAGAAGGAACAAAAATGAAGATTACCCAGCTGCTCATTTCACTGTACTGTATCTTCTTCTCAATCTCTCTTCTCCCTCGTTCAAACTCAGATCTCGCCGCCGACCGAGCAGCTCTCATCACCCTCCGCACCAGCGTCGGCGGCCGGACTTACTTCTGGAACGCCACACAGCAGAGCCCCTGTTCGTGGGCCGGAGTCAAGTGCGAGCTGAACAGAGTCACCGTGCTTCGACTCCCGGGAGTCGCCCTCTCCGGCGAGCTCCCCGCTGGAGTGTTCACCAACTTGACCCAGCTCCGTACTCTCAGTCTTCGACTTAACGCTCTCTCCGGTAAGCTTCCTCCAGATCTAGCTCGCTGCACTCGCCTCCGGAACTTGTACCTCCAGGGGAATGAGTTCTCCGGCGAGATCCCGGACTTCCTATTCTCGCTTCGCGGCCTGGTGCGTCTCAATCTCGCGGACAACAACTTCACGGGTCAGTTCCCGACCCGGTTCGACAACTTGACCCGGCTCAAGACTCTTTTCGTTGAGAACAATCGCCTCTCTGGGTCGATTCCGGGTTTGAAATTCGGGGAGCTGGAGCAGTTCAATGTTTCGAACAACTTGTTGAACGGCTCAATCCCACAGAGGCTGAGATCGTTCGGTGCGACGTCGTTTTCCGGGAATTCCCTCTGCGGGGAGCCTCTCGATGCTTGTAAAGTCGATAGCGCGCGTGGGGGCGTCGTTGTCCCCAGTGCGCCGGCGGCGGACAGTGGGAAGCAGCGGCGGCGGCGTCTCTCCGGTGGCGCAATCGCCGGGATAGTAATCGGAACCCTAATTGGGTTTTTCCTAATCGTCATGATTTTGGTACTTCTGTCAAGGAAGATTAGCAGCAGCAGAAGGAACTCGAGGTCGATGGACATTGGGTCGTTAAAGCCACAGGACTTGGAGATAATGTCAGGAAGCCAATGGTGGGAGTGGATAGCAATGGGATTGCGGCAGCCGCCGTGGCGGCGATGGTAGGCGGCGGTGGTGGTAAAGGAGATGGTACTGTGGGTGCTAAGAAATTGATCTTCTTTGGTAAGACTAGCAGGACGTTTGATTTGGAAGATTTGTTGAGAGCCTCTGCAGAGGTTTTGGGGAAAGGAACGTTTGGAACTGCTTACAAGGCTGTGCTGGAGTTTGGAACTGTGGTGGCTGTGAAGAGATTGAGAGATGTGATAGTTTCAGAGGAGGAATTTAGGCAGAAGATTGAGTTTGTGGGTGCTATGGATCATCAGAGCTTGGTTCCTTTGAGAGCTTATTACTATAGCATGGATGAGAAGCTCATTGTTTATGATTACATGTCTATGGGGAGCTTGTCTGCTCTTCTGCATGGTGAGTTTTCTCTTGCTCTCTCTTGGGTTTTGATTCATTGCTTTCTGGTTTTTTTCATGAATCATGATGCTGTAGCTTGAATTTGCTGAATCTTAATTCTTAGTACTGTGTTTTGGCATCTGGGTATGTTCTAGTCTGGTCATCTGTTTTGGATTCTTGTGTTTGGATTTTGATCAATGTATGTAGATATATGATTCTGATAGATGAGTTCATGATCCATGAGATGTTTTCAAACTGCAGGAAACAAGGGTGCAGGCAGGACACCACTGAACTGGGAAATCCGATCCTCAATCGCCCTAGGAGCAGCACGAGGGATCGAGTACCTTCACTCGCAAGGCAACGAAGTCTCCCACGGCAACATCAAGTCCTCAAACGTCCTTCTCACAGGAAACTACGAAGCACGAGTCTCCGACTTCGGCCTAGCACATCTCGTCGGCCCTGCATCAACTCCCAACAGGGTTGCTGGATACCGTGCACCAGAAGTCACCGAACCACGCAAAGTCTCCCAAAAGGCCGACGTCTACAGCTTCGGAGTCCTACTCTTGGAGCTCCTAACAGGCAAAGCCCCCACACATTCCCTTCTCAACGAGGACGGCGTCGACCTCCCTAGATGGGTCCAATCCACAGTGAAGGAAGAATGGACCTCAGAGGTTTTCGACCTCGAACTCCTCCGGTACCAGAGCGTCGAGGAAGAGATGGTCCAAATGCTGCAGCTTGGAGTCGACTGTGCTGCTCAGTACCCTGATAATCGTCCCACGATGAGCGATGTCACTGCTCGGATCGAGGAGATTTGCAGGTCGTCGAGTGCTAGAGATCCTCCTCTGGCTGATGGAGATGAAAGCTCTCTGCTCTGAGAGATGTGGTGTTAGTAGTACTGGTTAATTGAGTGTTTAGGGTTTGTAATTTTGAATTTTCTTTTCTGGGTTTTGAAGTACTGATGAATTGGTTGGTTGTTGTTGGGTTGTGGGTTCAAAATGGTGGGGTGTAATTATGATCTTTGATGCTTTGGCTCTTTATTTCAGCTTTATTTTCTGAATGAATCAAAAGCCTCTTTTTTTTGGCCTTTTTGTGGGTAAAATTTTGATGTGTTGTTCTGAAAAGGGATGATGCTCTGAGTTTTTGCCATTAAAGTAGAGGTGGTTGTCAACTTCATGAAGGTGTTCTTGAAGTTTATGGTTGAATTTATTAGGTGAAGGCTAGAATGAAATCATTGTTTGGTAGTAGTACATTGAGGAGATGTTTGTATTTGAGATTAGAAATTTTTTTGGGGGTAAAAAGACGAACGAATCTATCCTTCATTAATAGTCAAACGGGTTTCAGAAACACCAAGTATATCATAGGGTGACCAATAGGACAACATGTGATTAGAAAGTGAAAAGTTATACACAACCAACGGCATCTCGTGCCCAATGCTTGTTAAGTAAGTAGCAACGTGATTGTCTTCCGATATATATGAATAAACTCGAACTCTCACGCCCTCTGCGTCAACGATTCTGAAGAATCTCATGTTTTTCTGCACATTCTGAAAGTAGGACTTAGGATTTTAGAGAAGTTATTGATTTAGATTCACAAAAAATTGTGAAGGAATAGAATCTCAAACTTTTAGTTGGGATTTGGTTCAATATTACACAATCTCAAGTAATCTCACATACTAAACATAGCATTTATAATCACAAGATAATTTAAAATCACAACATTATAAATACCAGATTCGTAAGAATCAAAATACTAAGAATCTTAACTTCCAAACAATCTCTGAATAGAAATGAAATTTGTTATGGAATTCCATGCTTATCATTCTTTTGATGATAAAACCACAAACACGCGAAAACAAAACACGATGACTCTAGATTTCATAGACAGAGCTATAGAAAGGGTACTTAGATGCCAAAATCTCATGCTTTTGGGAGTTGGCATCTAAATTCTTTATTACCAACAACCTCTTAGAGATTGTTAATACATGATATTCTTATCAAAATTAGTACTAGTTGAGCTAGTGAACTTCACCTAAACCATGTTCAGTTCAATCTAAGCGAGTTTCTAACTCTATTCAAAATAAATTATGCAAAAAGTGATTAAAACTAGCTTATTGATTAGGTCGATATTAAATTGAGAATTGATAGTAAGTTTGTACAATATTCTGCTATTCAATACTATATCAGAAATTATGACAAACAAATGCTATTTCAGTATCAACTTTTGAATCTAATTTATGCCTTGCATGATTGATTATTAAGATAGAAAAATAAACAGATATTATCAAGGAAGGGTTTTTAAATAAATTTCTTTGCATGTATGATGTGGATCAAAACTTTTTTGATAAAAGCATTTGTTTATTTTATTGATAAAATAGCATTTTCTTTATTGAATAATAATAGCGTTATGTATGTGTAGAGAATAAGGTGTTGTGCTAAGGAAATCAATTCCTTAGGTAGGAATTTTATATATCTCAGGGGGCGTGTAGTATTAGGTGTATGGTCAAAGTGATTTTGTTATCTCCAATGATGAGTGAGCAACCTTGTATATATAGGGCCATTGTGGCATGTTTTAGAGTGCCATGTGCCGACCACTGAATGGTGTCTTTTCGTGATGCAATCTGGACAATTAGCATGTGCACCGTCGGGTGGGAGCCTAGCCCATAGTAGGCTAGGCGGCCGGTGTCACGGACAGTATGGGAGATGTCCTTGACATGATTGACTAGTTTGCGGACCATGTTGGTGTGACATGCGACAGAGTGGGGGGCCCGACTTCTGAGATGACTTGATTGAAGGGTCGGCAACTTTGTCAAGTTAGGCGGAGGCGAGAGCAATCGATCAGTGATAAGCGGATGAATCGCAATCCTAGGGCTCTTAGGGCCCATAAATTGCCCCCGAAAGGGGATTAGAGGCTGTGTTGTGTGTGACCTTAGTATTCTCGAACTTACATGTTAATGTATGCACTCTCAATTTTATATATATGTATTTACTAAAGATTGAACTTGCATTGTCGAACCTATCAAGAATTTAAAAGAGTAAAACTCGAACCCTAATCTTAACCCGGATATTGAAGGTATATTTGTCACGGTTTCTCAAGAGATGTGTACCATTTCAATATTGGTACAGTAAACCCGATATTAGTCAGTACTGATCCGACCTAAAACAAGCCAAAACTCGAAGCATCCATGGGGTAAACACGATATCTCTCAATAGTGTGTAACGATTCAGTAACTCGAATTTAACTACAAACCCATATAACAGAATGGACAAGACACAGTATCCAAGTGTTCGCTATACCCAACCCCCCACTAGCTAACTCTCCATTGTCCCACAATCTTAACGACGAAAACTCGAACCCAAATCAAAATCTGAAGCACCGCAATTATATCAAGTCGATTGATCCATCGCCACGTTTTAATGCACAAAACCAGTACGCCAAATTATCACCTTCTGCACCAAGAAGCGTTACCTGTCGTAAACAAACAGCAACTATGAGGTCTTAACACAAGCCAAACTCGAGTGAACTGTTATTAGTTAAGTTGGATGTTAACAGATTCGGCTAGGGTTGGGTGTTAACGTATTCGGCATGCTTACACGTAACGTGCAAAATGCTGAAACAAGATTCCTAGATACTGTAAGGCATTACCTTTCAGGTCAAAATTGTTTAAGCTGCACTCGTGGAAAGTTTGTTCACTTTCCCCACTGCAATTGTCTTCCCTGCAAGTTGATAAAGCCCGATTTCAAACCAAATCCGGAGTTTTTTAACCCAACTAAGATTGTAACGGAGACTCGGTTCTAAACTTACCCTCGGTACGAAGAGTGAACCTTCCGAGTTGAGGAAATTCGGAGAAGGGCTCCACGCAAATCAAGTTGTTAACCTGTAGATTGCCGATAGTTATTAGCAATCTAATGTGACGGCGGCAACAGTACACATTATACTGTTATCGTAATGGCAGTCTGATACCTGAATACGGCACTTGATAATTGCACCATTCTTCACGAAAAGGGGCTTTTTCTTCATAGGTTTCCTCGTCTTTGGATCTACTTGCTCAATCAATTCAGTAATCTCACACTCCTCGACCACGGCATGGATGTGCAGGACAGCTTTGTAACCAGCAGTAAAAATTGCCTGGACCAGAAATGGTAGAGTTCATGCATGAGACGACATGAATAATATGATGTAAAATGAGAATACGAAAGAGCAATGTTGCGTAAATAAGCCTACATTATCCAGCAGCTCAAGGATCTGCAGTTGAGCAATAAACTCTGTTACTCCAACAATAGGCTTTGCTGCAAAAACAGTAATTAAAAATTAATTATTGATAGAATTAAAAACTCAACCTTGAATATTAACCGACCCTAGCTTCTTGTGCAACTATGGTCAATGATCTAACTGGTTTCACCATATCCTTACCAATAAGGTGAGTCTACTCACCGAAAGTAAAATATAACTATTTCATAAACAGAAAGTATAGATAGAAAAGTTATCTTGATTGATTTACCAATCTTGTGTAACTTAAATCAAATTCATTGTTTTCATAGCAATCACAATCATCATATACCTACATTTCTCGACTAGCTAGCAAATCTACAAGGGATTCTGTTATCTTACCAATGCTTGACAATACGAAACCAGCTAATATATCTTCATCATCAATTCCAGATAATCTAACCCTAAGGTTCTCCCCAGGGCCTGCTCGTCGAACCTTGTCTTCATCGATGTATATTCCAATCACTTTCACATGAGTCTGAAAATAGAAAAAAAAACAATCATAAGAACTCTGGATTAGGTAGAGAGAAGAGAGCGACACCAACACGGATATAAAGTGGTTCAGACAACAGACCTTATTTGGCATCATCAACAAGGAGTCACCTTCACTAACACTGCCAGATTCTACTTTTCCCATGACAACAGTGCCCATGTCTTTGAATTTATCAATGATGGGCATCCTAAAAGAAAAGCTATGGTTAATATCTAATACCAATGGTTCAATGAGTAAAAAATAAGATGCTACAAATTCCAAATAAACAACTTATGAGAGAAATAAGGGCAGTCGTAAAAGAACTATGGGAAGTGGAAACACAAAAATGTACTGTACCTAAAATGCCTATTAAGATCTTAAACCTATACCATACCTAAAAGGACCATTGGGATCTCGCAGAGGAACTTCAATGCGATCAAGTGCTTCGAATAGACAAGGACCATCCCACCATGTGCATATGCTTTTCTCCATTCTGGTTTTCATGTTGGCCCAAGAAGACCAGATATCGGTAGGAAAACAACATCTGCGGAAGAAACCAGGACAATGCACCATTCAGTGACATAATGTACAATTTTCGCCATTGTCAAAATTA
This sequence comes from Linum lewisii, assembly GCA_034768395.1. Lineage (NCBI taxonomy): Eukaryota > Viridiplantae > Streptophyta > Magnoliopsida > Malpighiales > Linaceae > Linum > Linum lewisii. Next base: position 1,629,861 of record CM068300.1, on the reverse strand, counting down.
TCAATCATAGTGTAGACAACAGTTTTATGTCCAATAATACCCATTCGCAATCAAAAATTTGTGTAGCTAACATCCTAAAAGACGTGTACACAAGGATATTCGTCATTTTTTTTTCACAGATTCTTTAATTATAGCAATCAGAGACAAAGACAGCAATACCTTTCTTCACATTGTAACCAGAAGTCTTGAGGAAAGGCACCATCTTTGACTCAATTTCGTCATACCTAAAGCAACCCAATGTAATGAAGATCAATTACATAATCAGTGTCCAGATCGCAAAATGCATGTCAAATTCAGAGAAGTTCACGATCAAAACGTTAATATTACCTTTCTTTTGACCAGTTTACAGTAGGATCGTCCATTTTGTTCACAACAACAAGCAGTTTAGAGACACCCAAGGTTTTGGCAAGCTGCACGTGTTCACGGGTTTGACCACCTCTTTCATATCCAGTTTCAAATTCACCTTTCCGAGCAGAAATCACCTGAACAGATTGAACAAAGAGTTCTATAACCTATACAAGGAGAGGAGGCATGAAATTGCAATCTACAGATAGATTTGCAAAAAAAAACATACAAGAACCCCGATGTCTGCCTGAGATGCTCCACTAATCATATTCGGAACATAACTCTTGTGGCCCTGTAAAATCAATAAATAAACTTTCATAAATTGCATCACCAATAAATAACTAATTGGCATGCACGACAATTTCAACATATAGGGACAATTGGACAAACAATTTCTTTTCATCAGTCACAAATATCACCACAATCCATCAATAAGATCCCAAAGAGCAGGTAACCTTCCTAGTACAGATATTGTACTAGCAACTAACAACTTAACAAAGCTGCACATCACCCTATACGTGGAGAATACTGAAATATATTTCCGAGATTGAGAGTTTGCCAAAAGCACAAAACTATCAGTTAGAGTGCTCGTGTTGATATACAACACATCATTCAGTTTTTACAACTTATTCATTTACTTAAGATAAAGAGAGGTTTGATAGAGTCCATCACATTGATATCTAAAATTCAGGAAAAGATTTAAGAAAATGAACGTTTCTCTAGGATCTTATACCAAACAAATTACTGTAGTAAATACCACAAATGTTCAGAGATTATGCAATCATTGACTTAGCTGTTCCTACTTACACACTAAAGACCCTTTTACAACGCATAGATCCAAAGCATCCTTGCAAAATATCATTCAACTCATAAACGCAATTCCAAATTGGCAGATTCCAACATCATTTAATGACATTAAGCTGAATTTTCAAACCATCTCGTAAAAAGAAACTCAACCCGTGAACTTAATATTTCAATAAAAATGTCAAAACAACAGTTAGGTATTCACTCACAGGCGCATCCAAAATGGTGAATCTGGTTGTCTCTGTCTCAAAATGAGCTCTTCCAACTTCAACAGTTTTACCCTGTAGTTAAAGTCACACGAAAAGTATATCAGGAAGATAAAACGATGAAAGAACTCTGGTGACTAAAGCCCTGAGACTATAACTGACATATTTCACTGGTCAGATTTAGATCGCAAGACAAATTGAAGTAATACCTTGAGCCTCTCCTCTTCATTGGTGTCCATGATGTAAGCCATATACCTAGACACAGAAATCAATTAGTACTTATTGAAACATGATGGAAATAACTAGAAACCTTGAAAATAGTTATCAAGATATACAGATGAAGAACGCACCAGC